>CM062297.1:587275825-587875825 GCA_031216915.1 Pictodentalium vernedei | reverse complement strand
TCAGCCTCAAGATTTGTTCCTACAGTTTTGACTTGTTACAATTTATGCAGGGTTGGCCAATTTAAATATGGGGCTGGGCAAGTTTATTAACCCAGGCACTCGATTTGAACAAACTTGAATCTGACTCTCCTATAGATGTTGTATACTAAATATGAAAGCATTCTGACTGGTGGATCTGAAGAAGAAGATTTTAAAAGAAACTTTCTCATATTGCACTAAGTCAAAATTTGGGCTCCCATAGGGAGACCAAATATTAACCCAGATACTCGATTTAAACAAAGATTTTTAAAGATTAATCCCCATATTGCTATAAGTTAAAAATCTGGGCTCCTGTATTGAGCCGAAATATGAACCAAGGCGCTTCATTTTAAAAAAACTTGTATCAAAAAACCCCACCCCTATGGATGCTGTATACCAAATATCAAAAGATTCTGACCATTGGTTCTAGAGGAATTTTTTTTTTTAAATTTGCAAATACACCGACTGAAAATATTTTCGATGCCCCCCCCCCCCCCTTCCTCCAAGCACCCTACAGAACACCCTGACAAGCAATGGCAATTTTTTTTTTACTGTTCAATTCTCAATGGTCCTAAGGATACTTCATAGCAATAACATTTCTCTGTTCCGTATGGTTTGGAAAATATGGGCAACTGAAAATCTTTCTATTTTTAACTCCTGGGGTTCCCACGGAGACGGAGACCATTTTTTTTTGCCCGGAGCCGAGTACTTATGACTCAATAATACTACATGCAAAATTTGGTTCAAATCGGACCATTGGTTCAGAAAATAGAAATTTGGGGTGGGGCCAAAAATTTTACCCCTCCCATTACAAAGGGCAAAGACAAATATTGCTCCACAACCTTCGTTTGAACAAACTTGATTCTACACCTCAAAAGGAAGGTCCATACCAAATATCAAGTCATTGTACCCACTGCTTCATGAAAAGATTTTAAAAATATTTTGGAGCAATTTCCCCAGCCCCCTCCCTCTGGGGATGGGCATGCTGAGTTGAACAAAAATGCAATGCCCCTTTGGGACCATCATCACGCAAACTTTCACTTGAATTGGCCCAGTGGTTTTGGAGGAGTCCAAAACGTAGTGTAGACTAAAGCCTGATGGAGAGCAATTAGATAAGCTCAGCTTGACTTCGTCAAGGTGAGCTAAAAACCAAGTGCATTGGCCAAACAATTTGTCAAGACTGACTTAGCGACAATGAATTTTACTCACGTGATCTGACCAATCAGACATCAAGGCTTACTGAACGATACCGGTGCTACTAATTTAATCCCCAAAGGCAATTAATGTATTTGATGCAGACAAATAACATCTTTATTTAACTGTATTCTGTTCTAAAGCAGTGGAATCACAACAATACTAAGATTTCTCCAAATCCCCTACATCCCCCCCTCCCCCCCCCCCCTCCCCCCACACACACACACAAGAAAATGAAAGAAAAACTGAAGCTCAACTTGTCCAAGAAGGGACTGAACTAAATAGAAAGATCCGGTAATGCCATGTAATTCACTCAAGTTTCTACAGAAAAGACATCACACCAAAGTTACATATGAAATCTGAACTAGAGTGATGTCACACATGCAACCCGACTGTCCCAGCAATGGCAATGGTTAGACACAAAATAGTATGAGCTATTTTTTGTTAACCATTTACCTAACGAATCTGCCATATCTGGGCAGGGGGATGGGGGGCTGGACTATAGGAGTCAATCCTTCCAATCTATATTACTTTTTGTAAAACAACAGAAGTATGCTGCAGAAGGCATTTCTTTATATTTCAAACTGTGAAGCTCAGGTAATGAGAAAAAAAGAAAAAAAGCTGCATACAAGTAAAAGAAATCATGTCTGTAAATGCAATTATTAAAAGTTGTATTGATCATGTAAGAACAAAAAGTATGTGTTAGAAGCCCAATTTCAAATTTAAAGAAACTAAATTTGAAAACTGTTTTGAAAAGGGTTAAATTAATGCAAATATTAATTGAAACCACTGTATACGTCAGTAGACCTTGCCCCAAATGAAAAACAATGATGTTGTAACAGTGTTTGAAGAATATAAGGTACAACCTTGAAAAGAAAAAGTTTAATCCGAAACTTTAAGCTGGGAATACTATGTAAAATTGACTGCAAAAAAGGGTTAAATATTTCCTAAAACCTATAAAAGAAATCACTGATGTAAATGCAATCATTAAGTTGTATTGGCCATGCAAGAATTAAAGTAACAAAGTATGTGGTAAAAACCTAATTTCCAATACAAAGAAACTAAGTCTGCAAACACGTTTAAAAGGGGTTAAAATCCTGCCAATATTAATGAAAATCACTGTAGAAAGCTTGAAGAATAAAAGGTGTAACTCTAAATAAAAAAAACTTTAACCTGGAAGTTCTAAGTTAAATTGACTGCAAAAAAGGGTTAAATATGTACCAAAATAACATAAAACATAATGAGAATGATACAATCAATAGTAATAGTAATTAATATGAATTAAAAAGAAAAAAAACTAACTTTCACTAAAAAACTTTAACCACAAACTTAAACCAAAACTCTAAAAATTAACAGACAGACAGACATATGGATGGATGGATGAACGAACGAACGAACAAAAGTCATGACTATAGCCCTGACTGCAAGCAGTCGGGCTAAAAATGTCTAATTGGCACCCCAACAAGGGGTGGGGGGGGAGGGGGGGTGGGGGGGTGTGTGTAGGGCTGCACAGTATTCAAATTTCAATACTGGTATCGGTATTGACAAAAATACCGCAATATACCGGTATATCGTAGACCAGTTCAGAGGGTGAAAAACTCGGGCGAAGTTCTGGGGAATTGAGTTCGTAAACAGTTAACAACACAGTTATATTTTGGGCGGTTAACAATTGAATAAAATTTACTGTACTCGGTACCTTATGTTCAGCTGAACCCAATATCTTTTAAGAAAGCACTTTTTTTTTTACAAACGTGCACAGCGTTATTTTATTTTGATTTAAAATTACATTACAGAGACAGCTCAGGCATGAGGGAAAACAATAAAGTGCCATGACTTTTCTCCTTGAAAAGAATATCCCACAATTCGCCACTGTAGCTGGCTGTAGTGCTTATTTTTCCTTTGTTCATGAATATTAATTAATACAGCTGTTTTATGGAGTGTGAGCATTTCGCACCCTCCATTTTCCTCTCCATTTTTAGCTCACCTGACTGAAAGTCAGGGTGAGCTTTTCTTATCACTCTTCGTCCGTCGTCTGTCCGTCGTCCGCCGTCTGTCATCCGTCATCCTGCGTGAAGGTGGTGTTTGAGCCTCTTTCTCCTAAACCACTGGCCACATTTTAATTAAATTTCATTTAAGTAGTGGTTATATAGGGGCATTTTGATTTTGTATGCAAATTAGGTTTCGGCTCATATTGAACAGAGGGGTGGGAAAAAAATGGCCAAATTTTTTGAAAATCTTCTTCTAATGAACCACCAGTAGCAGAAACTTGATATGTGGTATACAGAGTCCTTTTGAGGTTTAGAATCAAGTTTGTTCAAGAGAAGTTTGTCAGGCTTTATTTTCCTTCGTTATGGGAGGGGCAAAAATTTTGGCCATGCCTAAATTTCTATTTTCAGAACCGTGAGGTCGATTTGATATGAGATGATAATGGGTCATAAGTAGTTTATTGATGCAAACAAATTTTTAGCTGCGACTAGCAGCTCTATAAGTGGCAATGTCGGTCTGTCGGTCGGTCGGTCGGTCTGTCGGTCGGTCGGTCTGTCTGTGACCAACGAGTTTCAAAACTCAATAACTTTTGAAATGCTTGATGGAATGACTTTATATTTGGCATGTAAGTGTATCCTGTTGATGTCTAGCCACTGTTCAATGCATGTGTTGTTCCAAATATTTTTCTTGGAGTTATGGCCCTTGATGAACTTAGAATTTTGTGAGATTGCACCACCCGTCGCAGCTACGGCGTCGATGTCGCGATTTTTTCTCATTGCCCCGTGGGAACCTCGGGAGCCCAAAATAGGAAAAACCTTAAAACTGCCATATCTCCAAAACTACATGGCACAGAGAAGTCTTATTTTGTATGAAGCTTACTTTTATCCAGTAGAATATAATGGTTAAAAAAAATCCCTATCGGTTTGATCACAAGGTACTTTTTTCAGGACTTTGAAAAAGTGCTGAGTCAGCACTTTTTAACACTGTAGGCAATGGGAAAAACATTAAAAAATCTTCTTCTCCAGATCCAGCAGGCAGAATCTTTTGATATTTGGTATGCAACATTGTGGGGTGGATCTGATTGAAGTTTGTTCAAATCGGCTCCCTGGATTCATATTTGGGTTCACTATAGAAGCCCGAATTCGAACTTAGTGCATTTCAGGCAAATTTCTTCAAAAATCTTCTCCAGATCCAGCAGGCAGAATCTTTTGATATTTGGTATGCAACACTGTGGGGTGGATCTGATTCAAGTTTGTTCAAATCGGCCCCCTGGATTCATATTTGGGCTCACTATAGAAGCCCGAATTTGAACTTAGTGCATTTCAGGCAAATTTCTTCAAAAATCTTCTTCTCCAGATCCAGCAGGCAGAATCTTTTGATATTTGGTATGCAACATCGTGGGGTGGATCTGATTCAAGTTTGTTCAAATCGGCCCCCTGGATTCATATTTGGGCTCACTATAGAAGCCTGAATTCAAACTTAGTGTATTTCAGTCAAATTTCTTTTAAAAAATCTTCTTCTCCAGATCCAGCAGGCAAAATCTTTTGATATTTGGTATGCAACATTGTGGGGTGGATCTGATTCAAGTTGTTCAAATCGGCTCCCTGGGTTTATATTTGGGCTCAGTATAGGAGCCCAAATTTGAACTTAGTGCATTTCAGGCAAATTTCTTTGAAAATCTTCTTCTCAAGATCCAGCAGGCAGAATCTTTTGATATTGGGTATGCACCATGCTTGGGGGGGGGGGGGGGGGGGGGGGGGGGGGGGGGAGGGGGGGGGGGAGATTCAAGTTTGTTCAAGCCAAGTCCCTGGGTTCATATTTGGGCTCACTGTGGTAGCCCGAATTATAACTTAGTTCAAAATGGGGAATTTTCTTTAAAAATCTTCTTCAGATCCAGCTGTTGGAATGTTTTGATATTTGGTATGTAGCATCCTTAGGGGGATGAGATTCAAGTTTGTTCAAGCCATGTCCCTAGGTCTATATTTGGGCTCACTGTGGGAGCCCGAATGATAACTTAGTTCAAAATGAGGAATTGTCTTTAAAAATCTTCTTCTTCAGATCCAGCAGTCGGAATGTTTGGATATTTGGTATGCAGCATCCTTAGGGGGTGAGATTCAAGTTTGTTCAAGCCATGTCCTTAGGTCCATATTTGGACTCACTGTGGGAGCTCGAATTGTAACTTAGTTCAAAATGAGGAATTTTTTTTAAAAATCTTTTTCTTCAGATCAAGCAGTCAGAATGTTTTGATATTTGGTGTGCAGCATCCTTAGGGAGAGAGATTCAAGTTTGTTAAAGTCAAGTCCCTGGGTTCATATATGGGCTCCCCGTGGGAGCCCAAATTATAACTTAGTTCAATATGAGGAATATTCTTTAAAAATCTTTTTTTTTTTAGAATCTTTGGATATTTGATGTAAGCTTTTCTTAGGAGGAGCAGATGCAACTTGTTGAAATCAATTCTCTGGGTTGATATTTAGGCTACCATGTCAGGTGAGCGCCTTCAGGCCCCTGGGGCCTCTTGTTTGGTTCTTCTTATGACCTATTGTATTTTAAGTGTTGATAGATATGGTCAGTGGTGGTGTGTTTGTGTTAGTAATTAATGTCCATGTGAGTGGCAATTATTAATGTCTGAATGGATTATTATTGCGCAGGCTTCCCTTTCCCTTTGTTTCTGTTTCTGTACCGTGTATGTTCATATCCCCAAAACTTCCCCTGATGTGATGCGTGGTTAGCACAGTTCTTAAAGGGTTAAGATATGAATAATTTATTTGAATTCATTATTAATTTCGGGGATAACATCTGTTAAAAAATATTTGAAGTTACAAAAAAATGGTCAAGTTTTAGATTGCTGGTTGTTGTTTTAAAACTGGGACGAAAAGTGACAGGGACATCCAACCCACACTTTCATTGCCATTGAACAGCTTATTAATATTCATAAGTTCAAAGTTCACAATGAGAGTGTTGATGGAAATGTTGATCAACATGGCTTCAGGTTTTATCTGTTGTTGAGAGGAATAGAATAAATAAGACAAACACTCCCTATAATGATTTTGTGAGTAATTTTTAGCTCAACTTTGGCGAAGCCAAATTTGAGCTTTTGTCATGGCCCGTCGTCCGTCTGTCCGTACATCAACAATTGGATACGGCTTGGACTAGAGGCCGTATTTATGAACCGATCTTTACGAAACTTCTTGGGTACCTTTGTTATGACCGTGGGACGAGAACGAGTGTTTTTGGGTGCGGTCCAAAATTCAAGATGGCTGCCAGCCGCCGTTTTGTACCGATGATGCAGAAATCTGCTTTTTGTACAGAACTTCCATATGAAAGCTCTGATTTGAATAATTTTTTGTATGAATGTTTAGTACCATGGGATACATCACATATAATACGGGTTTTTTTCTCGTGCGTAAATTGTACAAATTAGACTAATTTTGATGTTTTTTGGTGTTACTTTCAGCACTGTAAGTGCAAATGCCAATACGGCTCGGGCTAGAGTCCGTATTTATGAACCGATCTTTACGAAACTTCATGGGTACCTTTGGTATCACCGTGGGACGAGAACGAGTGTTTTGGGGTCCGGTCCGAAATTCAAGATGGCCGATGGCAGCCATTTTGTACAAAATTAGGTGCAATCAGATTTTTGCACAGAACTTCCATATGAAAGCCCTGATTTGAATAATTTTTTTGTGTGAATGTTTAGTACCATGGGATGCATCACATATAATACGGGTTTTTTTCTCGTGCAGAAATTATGCAAATTAGATGAACTTTGATTTTTTCAGTGCGACTTACACACAGTAAGTACACATGTCAATACGGCTCAGACTAGAGTCTGTATTTATGAACTGATCTTCACGAAATGTCTTGAGTACCTTTGTTATCACCTTGGGACGAGAACGAGTGTTTCTGGGTGCGGTCTAAAATTCAAGATGGCTGCTAGTGGCCATTTTGTACCGAAATTAGGTCTAATCAGTTTTTTGTACACAACTTCTATACAGCTCAGACTAGAGGCCATATTTATGAACCAATCTTTACGAAACTTCTTGGGTACCTTTGTTATCACCGTGGGATGAGAGCAAGTGTTTTTGGGTGTGGTCCGAAATTCAAGATGGCCACCAGCAGCCATTTTGTACCAAAATTAGTGCAATCAGTCTTTTGTATAGAACTTCTGTATGAAAGTTCTGATTTTAATAAATTTTTGTATGAATGTTTAGTAACATGGAATACATCACATATTGTAAGGGGTTTTTTTCGTGCAGAAATTATGCAAATTAGATGAACTTTGATTTATTCAGTGCTACTTACACAATGTAAGCACACATGTCAATACGGCTCAGGGTAGAGGCTGTATTTATGAACCGATCTTCACAAAACTTCTTGGGTACCTTTGTTATCTCCTTGGGATGAGAATGAGTGTTTCTGGGTACGGTCCAAAATTCAAGATGGCTGCCAGTGGCCATTTTGTACCGAAATTAGGTCCAATCAGTTTTTTGTCACAAGTTCTATACAGCTCGTATTTATGAACTGATCTTCACAAAACTTCTTGAGTACTTTTGTTTTCACCTTGGGACAGGACCGAGTGTGTTTTGGGGTGCCTTTGTTATCACTGTGCTATGAGAACAAATATTTTGGGGTTCAGTCAGACCCACTCTGGGACTCAAAGATTTTTTCTAGTTCAGCATCTGACTGTCACCCACCTTTACAATACTTTACCTATACATTTGTTACAGGCAACGGTCAGTATTTATGTACAGACCGTTACAATACTTTATATGTACCTTTGTTATCAGGTCATTACCTAGATGTTTGTCATTGCTGTGTCACATACTATACATGTACATGTCTTTGTCTTGACAAGTTGAGCTACAGTGTCATTGACACTTTCATTTTATCAATATATCATCAACTGTTACTTAGCACTGTGGCCACCATACTGTTTTCCAGTATCACAGCAGGACAATACTGAGTCCATACAAATACAACCTGTGTTTGCAAACTTGTAAGAGGTTTGAATGCTTACACGCTGTCACTCATATATGTGCGGCCCAGTAGTTTTATTGATTTTTTTTTTTAAAATCTGAAAAAAATAATATTTAAAATAATAAATTTTGATTTCATTTGCATTGGGTAAAGGATTAAGTATATCCTGGTGGGTGGTGGGGCGCAGACACCCTTCAGCCACCACTGAGCCCAGTGGAAGTAACTCAGGCATGTTGGAATATTAGACAGTCAGGATGATAATTCATAGCTTAGAGTTCTTGGAAATTTAGTTGTGAGTAATTAACTACAGTGTAGTTAGAAGTTGGTAGGGGACTATCCAAACAAGATGTTTAACTTAGAAGTATTGAGACAATCCAAGGTAAAAAAAAACGTCTGAGAAAGATTGTCTTTGAAAGAGGGGATTGTAACCAGAATTGGCAACAGGAGGTCAAACGGAAGAGGTCTTTGACAAAGAGAAAAAGAGAAGCCAGGTTTTGAAAAGTACCTTGAAGGAATCTTTGGGGGGGGGGGGGGGGGGGGGGGGGGGGGCGGGGCACTGTTGTTCAATCTGAGGTCGCGGTCGCTGGAGATTAGGGGGGAAATTGGGAAAGACTGTGAAAAGGAGTGCCAAATGTGTAACTTGGGAGTAGTGGAGATCCTGGAACACTTTTTATTAACCCCACGCAACAAAGTTGCAGGGGTATAATGTTTCTGACTGGTCTGTCCGTCAGTCCGTCTGTCCGTCAGTCAGTCCTACATGTTTTCCGGACTTTTTTTCTACATGCTTCCAGATATTGAGCTGATTTTTGGTATGTGAGTCTAACATGGTGGCCTACAGATCAAGTTTGCATTTTGTTCCGCTCCACTGATTTTTACCAAAATTACGGCCCTTGGACTCTGAAAAATTCATCAAAATTACAGTTGTCCTGTCTTTTTTTCTACACGCTTCCAGATATTGAGCTGATTTTTGGTATGTTAGTCTGACATGGTGGCCTACAGATCAAGTTTGCATTTTGTTCCGCTCCACTGATTTTTACCGAAATTACGGCTCTTGAACTTTGAAAAGTTCATCAAAATTACAGTTTTGCAGACTTTTTTCCTACACGCTTCCAGATATTGAGCTGATTTTTGGTATGTTAGTCTAACATGGTGGCCTACAGAACAAGTTTGCGTTTTGTTCCGCTCCACTGATTTTTACCGAAATTACGGCCCTTGTACTCTGAAAAATGCATCAAAATTACAGTTTTCCGGACTTTTTTTCTACACGCTTCCAGATATTGAGCTGATTTGTGGTATGTTAGTCTGACATGGTGGGCTTCAGATCAAGTTTGCATTATGTTCCGCTCCACTGATTTTTACCAAAATTACGGCCCTTGAACTTTGAAAAGTTCATCAAAATTACAGTTTTGCGGACTTTTATCCTACACGCTTCCAGATATTGAGCTGATTTTTGGTATGTTAGTCTAACATGGTTGGTATCATTAAATCTTAACATGGCTCCACATTTCAATTAAAATTAATTCTGCTTGAATTCTTTCAATACCGTTGAAACTACAGAACACTGCTTTCTGCAGTATTCCTAGAATCTATGTTTATTTTTAAAAAATGATTGGAGCTTGAAATATCGGGGTGTGTGGGGTTTGTGAGCGTGCTCTCTAAGGTTCTCTATTTAGAACATCCAAAATCCCAGTTTACCTGAATGAGATTCACTAGGCGTAATATAATGTGGAAGTGGGATGGGAGAATGAATGACATATGGTTAATGGTTAGTGGGTGACACAAAGGAGATGGTTAATATGCTTATCAGAGGGATTGTGAAGACTGGGGATACCAAGTGTCTTAAAGCAGTTCGTCTCAGTGTTGGGAGAAAAGAGGTGTGGGATTAGGGAGGCAGTTCGGAGCACATGGGTAACCAAGACCTTCTCACCTGAGAACCACGGCAAATCAGTGGCGAGATTCCAGACGAGATTGTTCAAACACATTCAGCCAGGCACCTCTACAAAACGATCAACTTTTCTGTCAATTACAAGGTCCAAAAGGTAGCCTGGGCATTCTAGAATCCCTCCAGATTTTTAAAAGTTTTCCCGGAGAGGGTTCCCCTGGACCCCACCAGTAGGAGGAGACATGCTTGCCAACACCCACCCCACCTCAGGGCCATACACCTAGCTGAAGCCTGTAGCAGCATTTTTCAGGCAAAATCTTCCAGCCATGCCCCTCCCCCCTATAAAAAAAAGTTGTCCCATTGGCCTATGTTGGGTATAATCAGAGAATTCGAAATATGATTAATATTATATAAATTCTCTGATTCTACCTCAGAAGATTTATCAGGAGCTTGCTAAAGGGGTTCGGGGGGGGGGGGGGGGGGGGGTCATGTAGTGATGCCCCCCCCCCCCCCCCCTACAATTTTCCAATAAACTTTTTCGTGATTACATATTCATCAGCATTTGATCTCTTATGCTATTAATCATATACTTTCTTAAAAGTAGATTTGATAGGCCTACTTTGACTTGTGTCAGGTTATAGCGAAAATGGCAAAAAGTGAGCGAAAATGGCACCAATTACGCTGGCAAAAATGGCATCATGTGTTGGCGAAAACGGCACCAGTTCGGGTTGCAAAAACGGCACAAGTGATGGAAACGGCACCAGTATTTAACTAGTCCACTACTGGCATCGCTGCGGGGGACTATAGGTTTGCAGTCTGTCCATCCATCAGTCCGTCCATCCATCAGTCTGTCAGTCACACTTTAGTTTTCTGGACTTTTTTTGGAAATGCTTCAACCGAATGATTTCATTTTTGGTAACCTACTATAGAACGATGACTTATAGATCAAGATTGAGTTTCATGCTGATTACATTATTCGTGTGTGAGTTATGGCCCTTGGAAATATGGAAAAGTGCCAAAATATCAGTTTTCCAGACTTTTTTTGGAAACGCTTCAATGGAATGATTTCATTTTTGGTAACCTACTATAGAATGATGAATTACAGATCAAGTTTGAGTTTCATGCTGATTTCATTATTCTTGTTTGAGTTATGGCCCTTGGAAATATGGAAAAGCGCCAAAATATCAGTTTTCCAGACTTTTTTTGGAAATGCTTCAACGGAATGATTTCATTTTTGGTAACCTACTATAGAACGATGACTTACAGATCAAGTTTCATTTGCACTCTGTCCATCCATCAGTCTGTCAGTCACACTTTAGTTTTCCGGACTTTTTTTGGAAATGCTTCATCCGAATGATTTCATTCTTGGTAACCTTCTATAGAACAATGACTTACAGATCAAGTTTGAGTTTCATGCTGATTGCATTATTCTTGTGTGAGTTATGGCCATTGGAAATATGGAAAAGTGCCAAAATATCAGTTTTCCGGACTTTTTTTGGAAACGCTTCAACGGAATTCATGCTGATCACTTCTAGGTTATAACATTTGTATAATTATTAATGCTCATTAGTCCGGTAGGGGACATTGTATTGCTTCAGCGATACATGAGCTCCTGTTCTTTTTATTCTGACCTTTTCTGTGTTTTGTTTGAAACTGAGTATTTAAGTTGCGGATGCATTTTAGGTTCTTTATTTAATAAATTTTGTTGAAGAGTGAGCAGTTAAAAATGGGGGCATATTCCCCCCAACTCTCTTAACTGGTAAAGTGCTAAGTTATTTTTGGTCCTGGAAATTTCTTTGTGCATCTTTTCCTTGTTCCAATTTATGGGAGAGTGCCTATAGGCACTCTCCCATTAATTGTAAAAAGGCAAATCCTAACAGATAAAATAATATCACTTCAAAGAAGATATGAAGCACACCCACAGAATATGAAGCCTTTAAATTTCAGTACCGGCACTTCAGAATAAAGCCCAAATATGGGCTTCCAGCACTCTACCAGTTAAATGGATTTCTTGTTTAGCACTAACTTCTAGGCATTAAAAGCAAGAAGACCCCTGCCCCACCCTCTTCCCGGCCTCAAAATCTATCCAACCCGATTTCATGATACAGCCCCTTCTTTATTGTTGGCGCAGAAATCAGAACATGGAAGGAGAGGTTAGTCCAAATTCAAAGGACGTACCAAAGCAAAAAAATTAAAACACAGTCTTTTAGGCCATGTTTGGGGTTACCCTTCCTTACTCAATTTCCCCCCCACACATATTTTCAACAGACTTGTGCCCACTTTTGTTCTATTGTATAATGTGAGAAAAGATAAAAAAAAACAAATCAAAACGACGATCTGAGGAAATTTAAATATTTGATCATGTAACATTGTGTTGTTCTTCTTTTGGTTTGGTTCCATTTTCTCCAGACGCACTTGGTGCCATTTTGCCAGTTTGGTGCCGTTTTTGCCAGCCATACTTTGTGCCATTTTTAGCTCACATGGCCTAATAGGCCATGCAAGCTTTTCTCATCACTTGGTGTCCGTCGTCCGACGGATGCACGTCCGGCGTTCTTAAACTTTTCGCATTTTCATCTTCTTCTCTGTAACCACTGAGCCGGTGTGAACCAAACTTGGCAGGAATGGTCTATGGGAGGTCCTCTACAAACGATCCTCATTTTGTTCCCGTCGGATGAAAAACATGACTTCCAGAGGCATTCTTTGATTCTGGTTGGTGTATTTTCTAAAATCTTCTCCTCTGAAACTGCCAGGCCAAATTTTTTGATACTTCACATAAATGATGACTGGGATGCCCTCTACCAACGGTCCTCATTTAATGTTGATCGGGTTGCAAAACATGGCTTCAATTGCAGCTTATAATTACTATAGAAACCCTATGGGAAATTACATTTTCATCTTCTTCTCTGGAACTACTGAGCCGATGTGAACCAAACCTGGCAGGGATAGTCTATGGGAGGTCTTCTACAAATGCTTCTTATTTTTGTTACCATGCATCGAAAAACATGGCTGCCAGAAGCATTTTTTGATTCTGATTGGTGGATTTTGAAAAATCTCCTCTGAAACCACAGGGCCAAATGTTTTGAAACTTTGCGTGGTTAATGACTGAGACACCCTCTACCAATGATCCTCATTTAATGTTGATTGGGTTGCAAAACCTGGCTTCAATTGCGGCTTATAGTTACTATGGAAACCCTATGGGAAATTACATTTTCATCTTCTTCTCTGGAACTACTGAGCCGACGTGAACCAAACTTGGCAGGAATGGTGTATGGGAGGTCCTCCACAAACACTCCTCATTTTGCTCCTGTGTGTTGAAAAACATGGCCGCCAGAGGCATTCTTTGATTCTGGTTGGTGGAGTTTCAAAAAATGTTCTCCTCTGAAATGGCCAAGCCAAATTTTTTGATACTTCACATAAATGATGACTGGAACCCCCTCTACCAGCAATCCTCATTTAATGTTGCTCGGGTTGTAAACATGGCCATAAGTTTGGCTTATAGTTACTATAGAAACCCTATTAGAAATCACATTTTCATCTTCTCTGGAACTACTGAGTCGACGTGAACCAAACATGGCAGGGATAGTCTATGGGAGGTCTTCTACAAATGCTCCTTATATGCTATTATGAAAATATAAACCCTATGCCGGCAGGGAAGATTGAATAGTACAGTAAGTGGAGAGTGGATTGTAACTAAATCACCTGTGCAGTGGAATAATCACTCAAAGTATCAGTTTCAAATTCTGTACATATGGACAAAAAAACCACAAACAATGTGCCAGCCAATGGACCTCTGGGTTTAACATGGAAGTCCATTGACTGGAACTTTACTTGTGGTTGTTATGCTTTGCAACAGATTTGCAGTTATTGCTTGGGTGGAATTTCCACTCTGTGGATGGTTTTAGTGATAATATACTCCCCACCTACTGTATCAGTTTTCTCCACTGAGAACTGGGACAATGATAAAATATTGTGTAAAGTATTATGTTGGGATGTAACTGGAAATAACTGTGCTACTGTATGTTATCAGAAAAAAACTGTCAAGTTGTGATTGACGACAGGTGTTTGGAAAATTTTATGTCATTTTATACTCTAAAATGATGGGATAACAAATATTCTCCACATTATTATTCTTACATTATTATTCTTTTGATTTAATCATTCATTCAAGATAGAATAAAATGTTGTTCTTTGTGTAACCCTTTACCTATCCAAAGCTCTTTGAAAAGAGAGTACTGTCTGAAAAACTGTAATTTTCAAAAATGTTCTTTAATCTTCTTTTATTGATTTTTATTGAAACAGAATTCATGAATGTTTGCTGGTGTTACGCCCACTTTTGAAGTAACTGACCACTTTTGTAGTTGCTCACCACTTTTGAAATAAAAATTGACTACTTTTGAAGTAGCTCACCACTTTTGTAGTAACCGTCGCCACTTTTGAAGTAAAATGAGGTCTCCACTTTTGTAGTAACCATCGCCCACGTTTGAAGCAAAAAAACAAGGTCACCACTTTTGTATTAATATTTTGACCACTTTTGAAGTAAAAATATTTCCCTTTTCTCATGGCTGTAGTACTTAGAAAATTTTAACCCAATTTTTTCATTTCATTTTCTTGCACGAAACGATGCGAATTTCATCAGAGTTTTCTTTTTTACCTAAACTCCCTTTGCTTTAATCCCCACAATAGCATCTTAAATCTGGGTTGTCCGGATGTCCGTCTGTCCATCTTGGTCAACATATCGGCTTTACACACACAAACCTGTGGCAGTCTTCGTCTGAGGCCCACAGCACTTTCGTCGTACTGTAGCCAGTGCGTTCCACACTTTCATGTTGCTATCGAAAGGAAGATGAGCCAAGTAATCACGACTTCATCTAAAAGCTAGATTCCAGCCATCGTTTTTGATGGTGTGCAATGGTCTAGTGGTTTAGGTGTTGGCGTCTGATTCCCAGGCGGCATTGCCAAGGGTTCGAGGGATATCAAAAACCAACATTCCAAATTCCTCCAAGACATGATTGTTTCATTTGAAACACACACACAACACACACACACAAACATTCTCTCTTTATCTAGATCTTGAAGAGAGAGAGAGAGGAGAAAAGAGAGAGAGAGACTTTTCGCAAAAGTTGTTCTGCACATACGCAGAGCTTTTAATATACAGTTGACCAATAGTTTTGTTCATTCTTGTCTTAGTTCCATATATGTGACAAATTAATTCTATTACCTGATGATTTTTGCAATGTGTTACCTTGCGAATGAAATCCGGCTGAGGAAACTCGGGATGGTCAGTGAGTGATGCACGTGCATCACAGAAGCAGCCGTAGATCTATGTGATTGGCATTGCTGGCAATTTCTGACCTGGGTTGGGCCCACGACACTCTTCCTCGTGGGCGAGAATATTGTGGATCAGGGCAGGGGCAAGTGATGTCGGTCGGAAGCTGTTATGGTTTCTTTGGGAGTAATATTTCAGAAAATAGAATAAGGAAACCACAAAATTTCTGACTGAATGGGCTGAAGTTCTATGAATTAAAACCTCTTAGAATAAAGAATTACATTTAAATAAAAATGAAAACTATACAACAGATAACCACTTGTCATCTTCCATTCACACACAGTGGCAACACTTTCCATTTTCCAACAAAATAGGAGGTATATTTTTCAATATTTGCACCTCATGGAACAATAGAAACTCAGAATAAATTGAGAATCAAAGGACACATGTTTTTGAACAGCATATTTATTTTGCATCATTTCACTGATTCTGCATAACAAATTATGGGTATATTTACACTCACCAAAAAGTGGTTTTAAAGCTTTGTGAAATTTAGAATGTATAGCAGAGGGCGCATCATCAAAACATTTGGGTAGATTAAGCGTCATTCCTGTTTACAGGAAGAATATTACTCAGTGTACTTCCACCCCACCAAACTCCACCCTACCAAACCCCACCCCACCTTTCTCTGACCGACAATTCCATCCCAGTATCACAAATTACTACAGAGCAACCCGCTGTAAACATACAACGAGGGGATACTTCCTTTTGGTATATAGTGCCGACTTCAATTCTACAGAAGCCCTGCCAAATGTCCTGATACTTAATGCACTACTAAGATCCCTTGGCCGTACCCTCCAACCATAACAACTTCAGTGCAAGTTTCATAAAAATCCGCCGAATAATTTTATGCCAGATATGGGCTTCTGTAGCCTAACCTAATCGCACATAATCACAGGTTTATAAGTGTCACAGCAAATAAACAAATGTGCTCTGATAGGTGCAAACTGTTTAACCTGTGATTGTGCACCAGTTGTTTGCCGCGAGACTTGTTAACATATATTTATGTAATATCAGGTCAGTCCTTACAAATTCAAACTCCCACATATTGCAAATTTGTATACGTGCGATTTCTTTGAAACTTAAACATTTTTGCGGATAGCTGTCCTTTAGGTGAAAGCAAGACACTTATGCAGGGAATGGAATGTTTGTAGTTACTTACTTGTAACTAAACATGTGTATAATTGTACAAATAATTATTGAACCCTGTACTAATCTTAAAAAATAAATATAATCATGAATGGTTGCTTTAAACAATCTTGCTTTACGAGTTGACCAGCCCGTATGAGCTAAACTTGATAAGTCCTAAATAAGCTTAAGCTGATAAAAGTTCCCAAGGCTTTGTCCTTGCAGTAATACAAAAATTATCGAATGATTGCCAATATTTTCAGTGTTGAATATATAACATGCTTGATCGTTTTTAAAAAGGAAAAAAATAAAACACCGAACAGTTGGTTACAAACCAAGAAAATTAAATTAATTTTTTATCTTGCACGTGTCAGTTAGTACGGAAGCGCGGAAGGGACATTGGCTGCCAATATTTATTATGCCTCTGCGAGATATCTCGCCATGGTGAGATAATATCTCGCCTCTGCGAAATAATATCTCTCTGCAGCGAGATATTTATTTCGCCGCGGCGAGATAACTTGCCTCGGTGAGATAATTATTTCATGGAGGCGAGATATCTCGCTGCAGCGAGACAATAATAACTTGCCACAGCATGTTAATTATCTCACCCGGCAAGTTATTATCTTGCTGTGGCGAGATAAATTGATTTTGGCAGCCGAATGTCCTCTAAAAGCTACCGATGTTGAAGGTACATTAGGTTTCCAATATTTATCTCGCCGTGGCAAATTATCACACCACACCGAATTAATTATCTTAATAAAAGATAATACCTTGCAACGTCAACACAAATACTGATAGCCAAATGACCGTTCTTGATAACTCATTTGAAACGGTAACCTAACAGCCAAAGCTTTGACCCAAAACTCTACCTCTTCACACATTTCGAGGTTGATGAAGTCCACAAATTACCATGATCACGGGGCTCAAGACAACTACTTTCCCACTCGTTATTCCTACCCTGCCCCACTTATACACTCGACATAGTGGCCTTTGCAGTTGGTTCGACCCAGAGGGCCTTCTCCGCAACATAGCGATCTGGCAACACAACCAAGTATAATACGCAGGCCCGAAAGTAAACTTCTCCCGACAACTTACTGAGAATGGAGTGGGGTGACTTTGAAAATTTCCGAAAATACTGGGGAAATGACCTAAAATCCTAAATTTTGTATGAAAAATGCATCAACATTCTAGAAAGAAGAGGCCAAAAGTTCTGACTGGGGTGGCCATAGGGGGCCCTATTAGCCTCGGGCCTGACAACACAGTCACCTACTCATCCCAAAGACACTTCACAACCCGGTTGTCAACACCCATACCAACAAACTTGGAGACCTTCCTCCACACTGACCGAATCGCCCGACATGTCCCGGTGATTTAACACCCTTATCTTCGTACTCATTCCAGTGATCCATCTCGACCCAGGAACATCAAATGGTCCTTACCTTCATATTAATTCCAAGGGCAATGCAGTCACCTGACCTGTAAACCATTGAAGCCAACCACGACCAAGTGGCCCGCTATCTCTGCATACCCACCCATTGATCGTGATCCCCCTCTGCCACATCTATGGTACCCAATCCAAAACTTAAACCCTACAACATAGTGGCCGAACCTCCCCCATCCCACAACCTATTCAACCAGACTCAAACTCCCATATTTCATGTGTTACCCAACCCATTTTGACCCAGTGCTTGACCAGTGACCCAACAATACAACTCGACCCGACTTGTCGTGGTTTGGTGAACCACTACCCACACACTTGGTCACGACCCTACCCAAATATGCCTCCTCCTTCCCCGTTCCAATCATCCTCTGCGACTTAGTTGCCCAACACCCCATTCCACCAGTGGCAGAGCCAGGAATTCAAAGGTAAGAGGTACAGGTAAATGACTGAAAGGACAAAGACGGAAGCGCGGAAGGGAATGAAGGAGCCACTTGCTTGCCATATATAGTATAGCATCTGCAAGACTTCTTTCTACCATTACTTCTTTCGGGGTTGACCATGAACCACGAGTCTCAGTAAGACTACTTACGAGCATAGACGTACCTGTGCATGCTGACCAGGTATGTCTAAGATGGTAGGTAGTCTTACTGAGGCTTGTCAGTCGTTGGGGGGTCCTACTGAGGGAAATTTTTTAGCTCACCTTGACAAAGTCAAGCTGAGCTAATCCCATCGCTCTCTATCCATGGTCCGTCCGTCCGTCATCCGTCAACACCATGTTTTGGTCTTCTCCAAAACCACTAGGCCAATTCAAGTGAAGGTTTATGTGAGTGATGGTCCTGAAGGGGCATTGCATTTTTGTTCAACTCAACAAGCCCAGCCCCATAGGAAGGGGGTGAGGGAAAATGCTCCAAAATATTTTTTTAAATCTTCTTCTCATGAACCAGTGGGTACGATGACTTGATATTTGTTATGGAGCTTCCTTTTGAGGTGTAGATTCAAGTTTGTTCAAACGAAGTTCATGAAACATTATTTGGCTTTGTAATGGGAGAGGTAAGATTTTTGGCTCTGCCCAAAATTTCTATTTTCTGAACTGATGGTCCAATTTGAACGAAATTCGGTATGTGGTATTATTGGGTCACAAGAACTTGACTCATGCAAAAAAAAATATTCCTGCTTCCCCAGGCTTCCCCATCAAACGCCCATATTTCCCAAACGACACGGAACAGAGAACTGTTATTTGGTATGAAACATCCTTAGGACCAGTAGAATTGAGTGGTAAAAAAAAATTGGTTATGTTAGGGTGTCCTGTAGAGGGCATCGAAAGAATGCTGAGTCAGCATATTTGGAAAAAATTTTAAAAATCTTTTCTCCAGAACCAATGGTCAGAATCTTTGGATATTTAGTATACAGCATCCATAGGGGGGGGTCAGATACAAGTATGTTAAAATAAAGCCCATTGGTTCATATTTGCACTCAATACAGGAGCCCATATTTTTAACTTGTGTCAATATGGGGAATATTCTTTAAAAATCATCTTCTTCAGAACCACAATCTTTTAATGTTTGGTATACATCATTGATATGAGGGGCAGATTCAAGATTGTTCAAACCAAGTCCCTAGGTTAATAATATTTGGGCTTCCATGTTAACTTAGTTCAATATGGGGGATAATTTTTAGCTCACCTGGCCTAAAAGGCCATGTGAGCTTTTCTTATCACTTGGCATTCGCCGTCGTCCGGCATCTGTAAACTTTTCACATTTTCATCTCCTTCTCTGTAACCGCTGAGCCAGTGTTAACCAAACTTGGCAGGAATGGTCTATGGGAGGTCCTCTACAAACGGTCCTCATATTTGGGACCCCTATTGAAGCCAGAAATTTATATTATCTCATTTCATATATGGCATACAGAATCTTTACAGGGGTTGGATTCAGTTTGTTTAACTCAAGTCCCTCGGTTGATAATTGGGCTCTCAAAGGGAGCCCGAACTTTAACTTAGTGCAATATGAGGAATAATCTTTGAAAATCTTTTTATTCAGATAGGTCAGATCCACCAGTCAGAATCTTTTGATATTTGGTATACAGCATGCTTAGGGAAGTCAGATCTAAGTTTGTTCAAATCAAGTCTTTGTGTTAATATTTATAGGAGCCCACATTTTAACTTTGTCAAATACATGCATGAGGAATTATCTTTAAAACTTTTCTTCTCCAGAAACACCAGTCAGAATCATTTAATATATGGCATACAGAATCCTTACAGGGGTTGGGGGAATCTTTTGATACTTGGTATACAACATCCTTAAAGGGTTCAGATTCAGTTTGTTCAAATAAAATCCCTGGGTTTATATTTGTGTTCCCTATGGGGAGGGCAAATTTTACAGTTGTAATAGTTTGAGAATATTTTGTGGAGTGAACTACTTCTACTGCAATTCTCCAGATATTGGTTTGAAACTTGGTATACATGATTATCATCAAATGCAGATCTGTGTGGCATAAATTTGCAGCAGCTTGCGTTAAGCGTTATAGAGTTATTACTCTTGAATTCTACACTTGTAATAGCATAGGAAAATCTTGTACAGCAAGCAACAAAGGTGTTAATCACTCTGAAGTTCTAGTTCTAGTTAAAATAGATGCAGAATATAACTTGAATAAAATTTTTCATTGCAGTTTACAGAAAGATTTTAAGTTACGACCAAAATATGATGACTTACTTAAGCATCCATTTATTGAAAAAGTCAAGACAGAAGAAGTTGATATGGCTGGTTATGTGAAGTCAGTCTATGAAAAGTATGGTGACTGCAATGAACCATCATAACACTTATTTTTTATAGACTTCATTATTATTTTTATTTATACAATGGTCTACAATTTTTTATACAGACCGTACAGTTTTTAATTTTTAGCTCCATCGAATAAATTTAAGCGCTACTTACAGCTCTCAGTTTGTCATAGTATCAATTTTTCAAACTAATGTGAATATTTTATAATATCCTCTATACCAATATGCCAATTTTTATGAAAATAATGTGAAATACTATGTGTAATGTTTTTTCAAACCATATTTGGGGAATTTGAGTTCTGCATGTCATGAATATCTTCAGATTTCTTTAGTGTCCTGCTCTATTTTGGCAGCTGTTTTATGATACACTGAGCTCTTGACAACAGTGTATCACATAATTGAAAAAAAACATCTGCTTAATGGGACAAAAATATACAGTGATTAGTGATAATTTTAGCAGATAAGATCAGTCTTGCTCTGCAAATCTTTTGACCCTTCACCAAACACAAGGTGCAGACGACACTTGCAATAAAATTTCTTGGAATATATCAATTTACTTTTTTTTATTTTTTTTAAATTAGCCCATGACTCCTCATTGGAACATACTTCATTATGCATGTTTCACTGAGGGGTCATAAAATATGTTTTTGAGGGAAAGAATTTAAAAAATACTAAAATTTGAATTCTGATTTTTAGCTCAACTTTGGTGAAGCCAAATTTGAGGTATTGCCATGGCCCGTCGTCCGTCGTCCGTCTGTCTGTCTGTCCGCACACACAAATGACTACTTATGTGGCTACGAGTTAGTAAAACAGGATACTTATGTGGTTAAAGTCTGTTACATGGCTAGCCATGTAACAGAATCTCTTATTATGGGGGGGGGGGGGGGGGGGGGGGGGGAGGATAAATGTAGAGTAGGGTTAGGGCATACCGGGGTGGTGTTTAGGGGTGGGATGGGGCGGGAGTCCGTGAATGGGGTGTTCGAGTTATGTGGCTAGGGTTAGGGGTGGGTAGGGTTAGGGTCAGTGAAGGGTAGGGTTAGGGTTAGCTGAACCCCCAAAAATTTTCCCCCAAAAAACTTGTTTTATTATGTTGGACATGTGTTTTAGGTTAGCCACCTAACATGTCCATAAAATAACCACATAAGTAGCCATTTGTAAGAACGTCTGTCTGTCCGCCCGTCACGCCGTACACACGGCTCGGGCTAGAGGCCGTATTTATGAACCAATCTTTACAAAACTTCTTGGGTACCTTTGTTATCACCGTGAGACGAGAATGTGTGTTTTTGGGTCCGGTCCGAAATTTAAGACGGCCGCTGGCAGCCATTTTATACCAAAATTAGGTGCAATCAGATTTTTGTGCAGAACTTCCATATGAAAGATCCGATTTGAATAATTTTTTTGTATGAATGTTTAGTACCATGGGATACATCACATATAATACAGGTTTTTTCTTGTGCGTAAATAATGCAAATTAGACTAAGTTTGATTTATTTAGTGTTACTTTCATCACTGTAACTGCAGATGCCAATACGTCTCGGGCTAGAGGCCGTATTTATGAACCGATCTTTACGAAACTTCTTGGGCACCTTTGTTATCACCGTGGGACGAGAACAAGTGTTTTTGGGTGCAGTCTGAAATTCAAGATGGCTGCCGGCGGCCATTTTGTACTAAAATTGGTGCAATCAGTTTTTTGTACAGAACTTTTGTATGAAAGTTCTGATTTGAATAAATTTATGTATGAATGTTTAGTAACATGGAATACATTACATGTAATACAGGTTTTTTTCTCGTGCAAAAATTATGCAATTTAGATGAACTTTGATTTATTCAGTGCTACTTATACACAGTAAGTGCACATGTCAATACGGCTCGGGCTAGAGTCTGTATTTATGAACCGATCTTCACGAAACTTCTTAGGGTACCTTTGTTATCACCTTGGGATGAGAACGAGTGCTTCTGGGTGCGGTCCAAAATTCAAGATGGCTGCCAGTGGCCATTTTGTACCGAAATTAGGTCCAATGAGTTTTTGTACACAACTTCTATATGGCTCAGGCTAGAGGCCGTACTTATGAACTGATCTTTACGAAACTTCTTGGGTACCTTTGTTATCACCATGGGATGAGAACGAGTGTTTTTGGGTGCGGTCCAAAATTCAAGATGGCAGCCAGAAACTTTTTTGTACCAAAATTAGTGCAATCAGTTTTTTGTACAGAACTTCTGTATGAAAGTTCTGATTTGAATAAATTTTTGTAGGAATGTTTAGTAACTTGGAATACATCACATATAATACAGGTTTTTTTCTCGTGCAGAAATTGTGCAAATTAGATGAACTTTGATTTGTTCAGTGCTACTTATACACAGTAAGTGCACATGTCGATACGGCTCGGGCTAGAGTCTGTATTTATGAACTGATCTTCACGAAACTTCTTAGGGTACCTTTGTTATCACCTTGTGACAGGAACGAGTGTTTTTGGGTGCCTTTGTTATCACTGTGCTATGAGAACAAACATTACTTGTATGCTCCCTGTAAAACACTGCCAATCGACTCCCCACTAACTGCTCTATGAGGTGGGGTATCAAAACCCAACCACGTGACTAAAATAAGACGTACTATCAGTTATAATTAGCACAAAGTGTTTCCCAATGTTGTGACAAGGTTATGCTTCCGACCCAAAATAGGACCTCCAAACATCATTTCTCTGCCAAATAGCTCTTGATAATTAGGGAAAAAAGCACATCGCTCCCAAACTACACAAATAAAAATAAAATCATTAAAATTTATTTTGAAATTTTGTACAAAATGACTTTTGAGGGCAGTTTCGATCTCACATGAATATTTGTGAAGACCTTCTCGTTAGGTTTTGTCGATGTCGGTGTTTCTTTGATCCCGTAATTTTTTGATACTAATTAGCACATTTTTCCAACCATTCGGGCAAATACTATTTTTAATATCATAGGGAAATTTTAAAAACGCATTTCGTTTTGAATATATTGAGTAAACATCAGTCCGATTTCATCCTTGAATTTTTACAATCCGACTATTATTAGCGAAGTTACGCCAAAAATGGAAATAATAAAAAAAATCTCATTTGTAACAGGTTGAAGAACCTTTCGAAAAGAGTCATTCAAATACACACCTTTTTTATTCTGCAGTGGTAGACATATTCCGGGCAATGAAAAAGAACTTTACACAATTTGGTTGCGTTTCCTGGTATTCAGGTATTCGCATGAAGGACAGCTGACGTCAACATAACAGGTTGAGAACAACGTAGTTTCGTTACCCACTAAACGGGCCAAATTGCCAGAGTTATTAGACCACAGACGTCTGGAAACCTGATCTAAATCACCCCTGCCTCAAAACACCTCATTCTTATATGCACCCCTCCCCCTCCCCCGAAATATATAATACACGGATCTGTGTGTTATTTATTTTGGAAGTCTGTGTATGTGTGGGGGGGGGGGGGCATATATAAGGTGGAGGTGTGACGTTGGGGGCGATGTGATATTAATCAGGACTCCAGATGTCTGTGGTTTGACTAGGCAGTGGGACCTGGGGCGGGATGCACAGCAACTCCGAATGACGACATCCCCTTTAATCCGAGGATGATATACAACATTTCTCAATAAAATAAAATAAGCGTTCAACGGGTAATGTTGGATTTCAAGGTGTGCAAAGATGAGCTGGTCCATTGCGAACTCACTCCAGTGACGCAGCAAAGCATCCATGATTTACAAGGCGAAGTTCCCACTCAATGTGGCAGGGCAAAAATATAAAAAGAATACCCAAAAGACGGTTGCAGAATGTTAATCTACACCCCCCCCTCCCCCCCCCCCCCCCCCCCCCCCCAAAAGAAAAAGTGTTCTTGGTAAAAAAATGCAGTGGAAGACCAGTTGAGTATAGATATCATCTGACTGGTTGGTTGGTTGGTTGGGTGGGTGGGTGGGGGGCTAAGTACAAATTCAATGGAGGCAGAGAGCCAACTGTTATATAGGCCTGCCATCAGAGGGTGCAGATGCGTAGGCCAACCCCACAAACATTTAATGTCTGTGTTTCCATCTCCTAATGTTCAGTGTTGCTGTAAGCTTACTATTTGTGGGCCTAGGCCTGTTAAAAAAAATTCTGGTGAACTTGGGTGGGGTAGGAATCTTACGCAGCATCAAGTGGGATATGCAAGCGCCTCAACCCATGTCAAAAAAGCACTTCATTGAGCTGAGGGTCCTTTGAACGACAACCTACGGTCCATCTGCAGAAATATGTTGTGTTCGCTGTCCCTTTTCCACTGAAGCTGAGAGCATATTTTGTGAGTGGAATCCTCACTCCTCAAGTGTTTAGCAGAGACCCTGATGTGGCGAGATGGGACGCGATGTGTCTGAGATCAGTTAAAAATTATAAATTGGCAGAATTTGGGAGAGTTTTCAGTTTCCTGTCAGAACTCAGCACAATTGGAAGAAACATATACATATATTTTATATTTTGTTCAAAAACGATGCGTATAGCTTGAGGTTTGTTGCTTTGGACCACTGAGAAAAGTAGACCCAGGCTGTTGTAATATAATTGAATATAACACAACACTTAACATGATCAATTATTGAGTTCTCGCGGCAGCAATAAAATTTGGTAGCAATAACATTTTCTAATCTGAACTAAACCTTTAATTACCCTTCAAAAGATGTAAAACAAGAGCGGACAATAGCTACTGACTGTTTCTGAAACAGCCTCTGATCGCAATGAAAACATTGACTGATGATAATAGATAAAGGATAAATTACACCTATGAAGTTTATTCTTTTGAGATTTCCAACATCTGAAACTGGTTAAATTGAATTACAATTATGTACATCTATATACTTTTATATTTGCACTGCAACTTGTAGAGAAAATTTTGTTTCTAACATTCGACCTACCATTTAACAATTTTATTAGCACTACAACAAATAATGAAATTATTTTGAATCTATTTATAGGAAAAGACAGCAGTCGTGTGGTGTTTTCCAACAAATAGTTGCAAGACAAAGAGAAAAAAATCAATTTCTAACATTTGGCCTGTCACTTAAGTTAACTGTGCACATGTTAATTACCGCTACGAAAAAGCCCTGGGCTGATTTAATCCATGGACCGACTTAGGGGCATACCTCAGTTGCTGACTTTATTTTTGGCCGACTTCTCCTATGGACGACTTCATTTGGGGGCAACTTCCCACCATTTACGCGCCCGTTTCAATCAGAAGTCATTAGATATGCCTTGGAACCAAAAAAATTAAGATAAAAACCTAAAAAAATGGGAATGACGAATTTCATGTATAGCGCTGGCCGATTTTTACAGTTATGTCTCGTAAAGTGTTAAATGCAAAAATGAATATTGCACAGTAATTAGACTTGAATATTTCTCCATTTGAACTTTATATTATTTTAATGTGATTTTGTTACAAATTACAATTAATTGAATATATTGATATATATGCATCCCCAATAAAATATAACAAAATACAGAATAAATTTAAAAAAGATAGTTAATACCATTTAACAAATAAAAGTTGTCAGAAAGGTTTTAAACAACATCTCAAAAGTGTCATGCTTTATCAGACCAGTGCTGAAAAACCCCATCAATTAGCTCCGCCCACTCATAAAAAGTTCCTCTATAAATAGACACAGAGGTCTTAATTGAACCGGATTAACAGTGACTGCATTATGTAATCATATGTAACAACTGGGGTAATTTGGAAGACAACTTTTACAGGGACTGTACACGTAATGAATATTTTTGGGTTCAGTCAGACCCACTCTGGGACTCGAAGATTTCTTTTCTAGTTTAGCATCTAACTGTCTTCCACCTTTACAATACTTTGCCTACACATTTGTTACAGGCTATGGTCAGCATTTATGTACAGACCGTTACAATACTTTACATGTACCTTTGTTATCAGGTCATTACCTAGATGTTTGTCATTGCTGTGTCACATACTATACATGTACATGTCTTAAACAAGTTGAGCTACAGTGTCATTGACACTTTCATTGTGAATGGTGCAGATTTTTTTGGTCATTACATCAAATAAAGAGTTAATTGGTATGTCAGATTGCAGTATTTTATTAGCTAATACTGAGTTAAATCAGGCATAACCAGTTTTATGAAAAAGCTTTGCACTCAACAGTTAACTCTTTACCTGAGACTGCATTTGGCAATTACATATTATTTCTCTTAAAATAAGGCCACACAAATTAAATTTATTCTCAGGCAAGTTTTGAAAGTCAGTGGAGCTTAAGTGATCATTTTCTGTCCATCCATTGTCCATCCATCTGTCTTCCGTCTGGTGTGAATCGACTTCTCATAAACCACTGGGCCAATTGAACCAAATTTGATATGCATGTTCCTTATCATATGTCAATTCAAGTTTGTTCAAATAAAGTTGCCCACGCCTACAGAGGGCACCATAAGGGGCATTACTCTGATAGCACCCATAAACTGTTTTCCAAAATTAAAAAAGTCTTCTCCAGAACCATCAATTAGAATCTTCTGATATTTGGTATATAACATCTCTGGGGGGAAAGGGAGGGGGGGGGGGGGGGGGGGGGGAGATGTGGTGTAGATTCAAGTTTGTTCAAATCAAGTCCCTGGGTTAATATTTGGGCTTCCTATGGGAGGCCGAATTTTAACTTAGTGCAATATGAGGAAATTTCTTTAAAAATCTTCTTCAGATCCACCAGTCACAATCCTTTCATATTTGGTATACAACATGTACAGGGGGTTCAAATTCAAATTTGTTCAAATCAAGCCCCCGGTTTATTAATTTGGTCTACCTATGGAAGCCTGAATTTTACCTTAGTGCAATATGAGGGAATTTTTTTTTTAGCTCCGCTGACAAAGTCAGCAGAGCTTTTCTTATACTGATTCATCCGTCGTCCGTCTGTCCATCCGTCCGTCCGTCGTCAACATTTTATTTGTCCGAGCCATAATTTCTAAACCGCTGAATATTTTTCCACCAAACTTCATAACAATATGTATTATCAATAGACGGTGTATCATCAATTATTCTGCGGTCTGTAAATCCACAGGGTCAAGGTCACAGGTCACAGGATCAAGAAAATCTTAAGATATTTTTGATATTTGTTTGTCCAAGCCATAATTTCAGAACCGCTGAATATTTTTCGGCTAAAGTTTGTAACAATATTAGTATTAGAAAACATGCCCATGCGATCAGTGGCCCTCAGCGGAGCTCTCTAGGCGTGACAGGCCTCTTGTTTAAATCTTAGTCTTCAGATCCACCAGTCAGAATGTTTTCATATTTGGTATACAACATATCTAGGAGGGTCAAATTCAAGTTTGTTCAGATCTGGTCCTTGGGTTGATATTTGGCCTCTCTATTGGAGCCTGAATTTTAACTTAGTGCAATATGAAGGAATTTCTTGAAAAATCTTCTTCTCCAGAACCATCAATTAGAATCTTCTGATATTTGGTATACAACATCTCTAGCTGGGTCAGATTCAAGTTTGTTCAAATCAAGTCCCTGGGTTAATATTTTGGCTCTCTATTGGAGCCCAAAGTTTAACTTGCAATGTGAGGACATTTCTTTAAAAATCTTCTTCAGATCCACATGTCAGAATTCTTTCATATTTGGTATATAACATCTCAAGTTTCTTCAATTTGAGTCCCTGGCTTAATATTTGGGCTCTATACAGGAGGGGGGGGGGGGCAGCAGGGAGAGGGGAGCAGGTTAGGTTCAAGTTTGTTGAAATCCATTCGTTAGTGTTTTTCCATAAAATTTGCCTTTCATGACTTCATTCATTTGTAGTGTTGATGAACCCTGTCTAACTGAATGTGACCCCAAATACTTCTTTGAACCACTGTGTCAGGTGAGCGATTATATACAGAGAGTATAAATTTACTCTGTAGAACCTTAAGAATAGCTTGTGATAAAATTTGTGTCTTAACAGTATGGAACATTCGGTGAACGCCTAAAGCCCCCTGGGGCCGCTTGTTTAGCTCACCTGGCCTAAAAGGCCATGTGAGCTTTTCTCATCACTTGGCATCCATCGTCGTCTTTCATCTGGCGTCCGTAAACTTTTCACATTTTCATCTTCTTCTCTGTAAACGCTGAGCCAGTGTGAACCAAACTTGGCAGGAATGGTCTATGGGAGGTCCTCTACAAACTATCCTCATTTTGTTCCTGTCGGATAAAAAACATGGCTTCCAGAGGCATTCTTTGATTCTGGTTGGTGGATTTTCAAAAATCTTCTCCTCTGAAACTGCCAGGCCAAACGTTTTGAAACTTCACATAAATGATGACTGGGCCCCCTCTACCAACGATCCTCATTTAATGCTGATTGGGTCACAAACATGGCCACAATTGCGGCTTATAGTTACTGTAGAAACCCTATGGGAAATCATATTTTCCTCTTCTTCTCTGGAAAAACCGATGTGACATGAAAACAAACCTGGCAGAGATAGTCTATGGGAGGTCCTCTACAAACAATCCTCATTTTGTTTTCGTGGGTTGAAAAACATGGCCTCCAGAGGCATTCTTTGATTCTGATTGGTGGATTTTCAAAAATCTTCTCTGAAGAAACTGCCAGGCCAAATGTTTTGATACTTACCATAAATGATGACTGGGACCCCCTACCAACGCTCCTCATTTAATGTTGATCAGGTTGTAAGCATGGCCACAATTGCAGCTTATAGTTACTATAGAAACCCTATGGGAAATCACATTTTCCTCTTCTTCTCTGGAAAAAACCGATGTGACGTGAAAACAAACCTGGCAGAGATAGTCTATGGGAGGTCCTCTACAAACGATCCTCATTTTGTTCCCGTGGGTTGAAAAACGTGGCCGCCAGAGGCATTCTTTGATTCTGATTGGTGAATTTTCAAAAATCTTCTCCTCTGAAACTGCCAGGCCAAATGTTTTGATACTTACCATAAATGATGACTGGGACCCCCTCTGCCAATGATCCTCATTTAATGTTGATCGGGTTGCAAACATGGTCACAATTGCGGCTTATAGTTACTATAGAAAACCTATGGGAAATCAAATTTTCATCTTCTTCTCCGGAACTACTGAGCCGACGTGAACCAAACTTGGCAGGGATGGTCTATGGGAGGTTCTCTACAAACGATCCTCATTTTGTTCCCATGGGTTGAAAAACATGGCTGCCAGAGGCATTCTTTGATTCTGATTGGTGAATTTTCAAAAATCTTCTCCTCTGAAACTGCCAGGCCAAATGTTTTGATACTTCACATAAATGATGACTTGGACTCCGTCTATCAATGATCCTCATTTAATGTTGTTCGGGTTGTAAACATGGCCACAATTGCGGCTTATAGTTACTATAGAAACCCTATGGGAAATCACATTTTCATCTTCTCTGGAACAACTGAGCCGACGTGAACCAAATTTCGCAGGAATGGTCAATGCGAGGATGGAAATATGTGGCCACCAGAGGCTATATTCTAATGCTTAACCCAATGCCTCTCCTGTCTGCACGAAGATCGGTACTGTCAGCAAAATACTTGTTTTTTGAGAATCTGGTAAGGGTTGGTTCCAGTTTCTCTCCACTGAGAACTGGGGGGAAAAAAACAAAAATATTGTGTATACAGTACAGGTCATAATAAGATGTAGCATAACTGCAATGAACTAAGTAAACTGCTGCTCCTTCACTGACAAGATCAGAATCTGACATTTTCTGGAAAGCTATCAGAGAGAGTTTTCCAGAAAATGGTGTCAGCATCTGGTCTTAACAGTGTAGGAAGAGAAAGATACATAGTTTATAGGATTAACCTAACTTATTTTGACTTGTACTGTAAAACAAATTCAACTGTAAAGTAATTAAACTATTCTCTCTCACTTATCAGAAAAATAGTGACTGATGACAGGTGAGAACAGAAAGAATGGAAGTTTGTTTATATTCTGTTCCCATCATGTCAGCTTAGATGACAGTAATTATATATATCTTTTAAGATCTGACAAAAATTCCAGTAAAATGTGTTTCCTGTAACCCTTTACCCATCCAAAAGCTATTTTGAAAGAGAATACTGTCTGAAAAAATTGTAATTTTCAAAATATTTTAACCCTTTTTACTCATTTTTTTTGTTGAAACAGAATTCATATTAATGTGTACATTTTCAAGAAAATCTTCTTTGAAACTACAAAGCCAAATGGTTTGAAAAACTTAATGTGACTGATGACTGTAATCCCCTCTACCAATGATCCTCATTTAATCTTCATCAGGTTGCAATTATGGGTGCATTTGTGGCTTATACTTACTATAGAAACCCTATAGGAAAATCACATTTTCATCATCTTCACTGAAAGTACTGAGCCAATGTGAACCAGACTTGGCAGGCATTGTCTATGCGAGGTTCTCTACAACTGTTACTCATTTTATTCCTGTTGGGTGAAAAAACGTGGCCACCAGAAGCATTCTTTGATTCTGATTGGTCAATTTTGAAAACGCTTCTCCTCTGAAACCAAAGGGCCAAATGTTTTGAAATTTTGCATGGTTGATGGCTGGGACACCCTCTACCAACAATCCTCATTTAATGTTGACCATTTTGCAAACATGGCCACAATTGCAATTAGTTGCTATAGAAAACCCCTATGGGAAATCACATTTTCATCTTCTCTCTGGAACTACTGAGCCGACGTGAACCAAAAACTTGGCAAGAATGGTCTATATGAGGCCCTCTACCAATGATCTTCTTTTTGTTCCTGTTGGTTGGAAAATATGGCCACCAGAGAGACATTCTATGATTCTGTTTGGTGGATTCAAATGTTTTGAAACTTCACGTCATTGAAGACTGGGACACCTTCTACCAATGATCCTCATGTAATGTTGATGTAATGTTGCAAACATGGCCACAACTGCAGCTCATAGTTACCATGGAAAGCCTATAGGAAATCACATTTTTATATGTAGTTCCAGGTGAGCGATTACAGGCTCTGTAGAGCCTCTAGTTGTTCAACTCAACATTCCCAGCCCCATAGGGAGGGAGTGGGGGAAATTGCTCTAAAATATTTTTAAAATCTTCTTCTCATGAACCAGTGGGTACAATGACTTGATATTTGGTATGGAGCTTCCTATTGAGGTGTAGACTCAAGTCTGTTCAAACGATGTTCGTGGAGCAATATTTGCCTTTGTAATGGGAGGGGCAAGATCCATGGGAGGGGGGGGGGGGGGGGGGGGGTCAGATACAAGTTTGTTAAAATGAAGCCCCTTGGTTCATATTTGGGCTCAATACAGGATTTGGAGCCCGGATTTTTAACTTAGGGCAATATGGGGAATAATCTTTAAAAATCTTGTTCAGAACCACCAGTCAGAATCTTGTAATGTTTGGCATACATCATTGTGATGAGGGACAGATTCAGGATTGTTCAAACCAAGCCCCTAGGTTAATATTTGGGCTTCCTATGGAAGCCCAAATTTTAACTTAGTGCAATATGGGAGATTATATTTAAAAACCCTCTTCTTCAGATCTACCAGTCAGAATCATTTCATATTTGGAATACAGGGGGGTCAGATTCAAGTTTGTTCCAATCGGGTGCCTAGGTTAATATATGGGCTCCCTATGGTAGCCCAAATTTTAACTTAGTGCAATATGGGGGATTATATTTAAAAACCCTCTTCTTCGGATCCACCAGTCAGAATCATTTCATATTTGGAATACAGGGGGTTCAGATTCAAGTTTGTTCCAATCGGGTGCCTAGGTTAATATATGGGCTCCTTATGGTAGCCCAAATTTTAACTTGTGCAATATAGGGAAATTTCTTAAAACATTTTCTTCTTCAGATCCACCAGTCAGAATGCTTTCATATTTGGTATACTAAATCTTTAAGGGGAGAGGTGGGGGGGGGGGGGGGGGGGACAGATTCACCTTTGTTCAAATCATGTGCCTGGGTTAATATTTGGGCTCCCTGTGAAATTTCTGTAAAAATCTTCTTCAGATCCACCAGACAGAATGTTTTCATATTTGGTATACAAAATCTCTAGGGGGGTCAGATTCAAATTTGTTCAAATCGAGTCCTGGGTTAATATTTTGCCTCCCTATGGGAACCCAAATTTTAACTTTGTGCAATATGTGGAAATTTCTTCTAAAATCTTCTTCTTCAGATTCACCAGTCAGAATCCTTTCATATTTCATTTACAACATCTCTAGGGGAGTCAGATTCAAGTTTGTTCAAATTAGGTCCCTGGGTTAATAGTTAGGCTCCCCATGGTAGTCCGAATTTCAACTTCAAAAATCTTCTTCAGATCCCCCAGTCAGAATGCTTTCATATTTGGTAAAGAACAGCTCTAGTGGGGTGAGAAAATCGAGTGCCTGGGTTAATATTTGGGCTCCCTATTGTAGCTGAAGAATTAGACATTTTTAATTAAGTACCCGCAAGAGGTGTGTAATTAAGATTAATCCACATAGGTTGTATCAAGATGCTCCATAGTGGAGCTCCACTTTTGACATTATGATTAACTGAAGAAAAGGCTTGATGCTTGGACTATTTTGGTCACTCCTTAGAGGCTCAAGGATTGACAATGGATCCTATGGAGATTGATTGCTTAATGTTTATTCATTCTTGGACTTATTGGGTTCTGTTCAAGGTGAGCTCTTCAGGTCCAGTGGAGCGGGCCTCTTGTTTTCCAAATCAGTGAGGGAGGGAGGGTTTTATTTTTAATTTTTATTTTTTTTCTGCATTTTATGAGCATGGCGGCCTCCCGCTGTCTTTTCATACACAGAATATATAGAAAGTGCATAATTATGCATATTAACTCAGTTAATTTTAGCCCTTGGGAGCGTATTTCTGACATTGATCACTTTTTACTGCAACAGAACAGGTGCCACAGCATGCAGCCTCTAGCGAAACTTGCAAGTTACATTCAAAGTGCCTTGGCAGTCATTTCTAGGCATGTCCTGGCTTGCCTTGAAATAACTACAAAGCCACATAATGTAAACTGTCTTTATTTATACTCTTCAGATTTCAGTTACATACAAAATCAAAAAATGTAGAGAGTTTCGAGTCTCATGATTTTGTAATAATATTGGAATATACTGCAAGGCAATAAAAATATCCAATAAGGAGGTTCAATTTCAGGCTAAATAAACAATTTTATTTTTTGCTTTCAAAATATAGTTTATGATCCTTTATTGGAACAAGTGGTTTCAGAAGCAAATATTAAAAAAAAATAAGATTTACATGGAATTTAGCGGTCTGACCCATCCCATGCTGGAAAATTTCCAGTTGCATTGCATTTCACTTTCTAGATGGACACAAACTGAATCATGGAGTCACTGAGTCACGGAATCGCACACTCCCCATTTATATAATAGATCTAGCTTGGCTGGTTTATTAGGTAAAGGGGTTGAAAAACATGCTAAAAGTTCTTTGTGTGGTGTTCAGGAAACTGATTGTATCAATTTGCATATGGACATATATGTGGGCTTTTATGGAGACCATTCCCATATGGATAAGATTGACTTTCTTGAAAATTGACTGGACATTCTTATGCTTTGAGCCTCTTGTTTTGTGCCAGGGATGATATACTTGCTGTCATTTTTAGCTCAACTTGATAACTTCAAGTATGAGTTATTGGGATGGGTTGTCCATCCACAATTCCTTTAGCACACCCTACAGGCCGCAGCTCTCACCCAATCAGTTCCAAATTTCATATGCGGCTTTGGGACAATGTCTAGATGGGAGCTATCAATCTTTTTAGAACTTTGTTGAAAAACATGGCCGCCAGTGGCCATCTTGGATTTGGATATAAATTGTCCAACAATTCCTTTAGCACACCCTACATGCCGCAGCTCTCACCCGATCAGTCCCAAATTTCATATGTAGCTTTGGGGAAATATCTAGAGGGGAGCTATCGAACATTTCCAAATTTCATAAAAAAACATGGCCACCAGTGGCCATCTTAGATTTGGCATACAAATTGTCAACAATTCCATAAACACACGGATACAGGCCGCACCTCTCACCTGGTCTTTTTTTAATTTCATATATAGCTTTGGTGTGATGTCTAGATGGGAGCAATCCAATTCTGAATTTCATTTCAACAACATATCAATTCTGTCTAGTGTAAAAGTTGTAAATATTACCCAAAAGAAGTAGACAAGTTTTATGTCTCAGCTAGTAAACATTCTCGTAAAGCGGTACATTTGTTGAACTGATACTGACATATCATATACCCTTTTTGTGAGAACCATTGGAAACAAAATAGTGCTTGTTTACTGTTGTAGACAAGTTCTGCTTTATTGTTGTAATGTTTAATAATAACCAGCACCTTGGTTAGGCAGCCCCTGCAGTTCTCCATAGGGATAAACAATTGGATAATCTTGACTTTATGCAGGTGTTACAGACACCATATTGTCATAGACATTAAAAACAACTTTACCTTACACAGTTTGGAAAATTGAAATATGTTGTAAATTGATATTATAAAATTTAGGGGGTGGGGGGGCAGAACCATGAAAATATGCAAGATTTTTTTCATGAACTTCAGTTTTTATCTCTGTATTGTTTACCTAATTACCCAAACATGTGCAGCATTAAGCACCAGAATTAATTTATTTCACCAAACCTCAGCTCAGAACCTTTCACTGGAAGAAAATTTATGAGGTTACTGTTCTGAGGGGTTTTAAAGTATGGTTCGTGAGGGAAAGCAATAATTTTATTTTTATTTTTTCAATGTAAAACCTTCAAGCTTCTTTGGTTCAATTTGTGGCAGGTACAGAGTTATCTGTATTGGAGCAGCCTCCCAGAGTACTACAGTACTTCATCTTTATGCTGAGATGAAATTTCTGTTATGTGCCCACGTTTTTAAAAAGGCCCTGAGAGCCTGTCATTAAATGGCATTTCATAAAGAAAGGTGAAATTACACCACAGTTATAATCATCACTCTAAAAGAGATAAAAGTTCTGAGGTCATTACCATGCAGAGTTCCCATGACTTCTTGACTTCTTTCAACATCATGGACTGTAGATATCTGTTGCCAAGGATCTGGAAGTCCTGTAATGTTGGAACCTTTTTTGAAAACCTTTGAAAAATGAGATAATAGGCAGTAATGGGAGATTCATTTTGGTCATATTGAGCTTGCATCACTTTACAGAAATGGATATTTGTTTATTCCGATACGCCATCAAAATAGGCAATGACGATTACAAATTGCCTTAACTCAAATGTTCATGTAATTTTGTGTAGCTCTTGGAGGGGAAGCTTCTTGTTTTTACTCCAGAAGATCCCTGAAAATCCTTGAATTTCTCATCTCAAGCACCTTGAAAATATACTGGAAAAATCCTGGAGACTCCATGAATTGATGACTCATTAAAGTCAAGAAATCCTGCCATTGTATAATTACCATGATAACAATTGGTTATCTTGGTGATCCATCTCATCAGTGTTTTTGTTACAATCTTTGTTACTCTGTATTTATGGAATACTGCTTTATGATGCATGTTGGAAATGTTCTATTAGAACCTGTTCCAACAGTATGTCACATAACATATAGTAGCTCAGTGGATAAAACTCCTGGAAGCATTCCCCACATGAACCCCAGTAGTGACCCCTGTGGGAACCTCGTGAAATGAAGCAGTGCTTGTTTACTGTGGTAAATGTCCTCTGTTTTACCTGTAAAATAGGATCTAGTCATCAGTGCTTGAGGTGGAAGTCCTCAAAAATGGGCAACATGATATAAACAATTGACTAACTGTGTTGCAGTCACAGTTAGCCATTGTGCAGAAGTATGTCACATTAAACACAAGTAAATAAATCAATAAATAGAACCCCAGTAGTACAGTATTACTGTGGTAAACAAGTTCTGCTTATTGATAAAAAAGCATTTAGTAATCACTGTCGGGGGGACCGGTTCTCTAAAATGGGCAATATCAACATGACATGTTTGCTAAACTTACCTTTATACTTATGTTGCGGTCCCCATATAGACAAGACTCTTAGTGATTAACCACCAGTAAGGACTCCTCAGAAATATTTGGAATAAATGGGATTTACCCTCTGCACACTTGAATCAAAATATTAATCTGCATATGTTTTCCCCTTATGCAATTAGAAGTTTTACCAATTCAGTCTGGTTTGACAGAACTCATTGAGTTGTATTAAGGGAAACATTTACTGCTTGAAATTTTGTGAAGGGTTAAACTTATTAAACTAATAATGTAGGTTGTCATCAAATGCAATGAAAATAATGCAAGGGTCTTTCATATTAGGTCCAGGTCCGATATTTTTTGAGGTAAAATTGTTTTAGTGCTCCAGTAATTTTTTAGCTTATCTTGACAAAGTCAAGATAAGCTATTGCCATCACGCGAATGGAAGTCTGTGAGTCTGTTCACATTTTCCTTCAGCACAGGCTACACACTGTTCTTCTTGTCCGATCATCACCAAATTTCATATGCAGGTTTGAGGTCATGTCTAGATGAGAACGTCCCCCTTTAGTTGCGATCAGTCAGCCGTGCTGGCTGCTCTTGCCCAAAAACTTTAGCACAGTCTACAGGTCGTATTTATGAAGGAATTTCATTGTAACTTGGTAGGATGACCCTGTATAATGTCTAGATGAGAACGTCCCCTTTTGGTCTTGATCTGTCAACCATGAAGGCTGCCCAACCCCGAAACCCCCAAACTTTTAGCACAGTCTACAGGTCATATTTAATATGGAGGGATTTCATTGGAACTTGGCAGGATGACTCTATATGATGTCTAGATGAGAACTCCCCCATTTGTCAACCGTGACAGCTGCCCAATCCCGAAACCCCAAAACTTTTAGCACAGTCTACAGGTCATATTTAATATGGAGGGATTTCATTGTAACTTGGTAGGATGACTCTGTATGATGTCCAGATGAGAACTCCCCCATTTGATCGCGATCTGTCAACCGTGATGGCTGCCCAAGCCCAAAACCTGAAAACCTTTCGCACACTCTACAGGTCGTATTTATGGAGGAATTCCATTGTAACTTAGTAGGATGACTCCATATAATGTGTAGATGAGAACGTCCCCTTTTGGTCGCGATTGGTCAACTGTGATGGCTACAGGGGCCCTAAGCCTGAAAACCTTTAGCACAGTCTACAGGTCGTATTTATGAAGGGATTTCATTGTTACTTGGTAGGATGACTCAGTATAATGTCTAGATGAGGACGTCCCCTTTTGGTTGCGATGGGTCAACTGTGATGGCTACACAGGCCCGAAGCCCAATAAGAAGAATTTTGGAATTTTTTAGGTTAACTTGACAAAGTCAAGATAAGCTATTGCCATCACGCGTGCAGACATCTGTGAGTCTGTTCACATTTTCTTTGGCACAGGCTACACCCTGTAGTTCTTGTCCGAAATTTCATATGCAGGTTCGAAGTCATGTGTAGATGAAAACTTTTACTTTTGGTCACGATCGGTCAACCATGATGGCTGTGAGAGCCCAAAAACCTTTAGCACAGTCTACAGGTCATATTTATGAAGGGATTTCATTGCAACTTGGTAGGATGACTCTGTGTAATGTCTAGATGAGAACGTCCCGTTTTGGTCGTGATCGGTCAGCCGTGATGGTTGCGAGAGCCCAAAAACCTTTAGTGCAGTCTACAGGTTGTATTTGTGAAGGGATTTCATTGTAACATGGTAGGATGACTCCATATAATGTCTAGATGGGAACGTCTCCTTTTGGTTGCTATCGGTCAACCATGATGGCTATGCGGGCACGAAGCCCGAAAACCTTTAGCACAGTCTACAGGTCGTATTTATGAAGGGATTTCATTGTAACTTGGGAGGATGACTCCATATAATGACTAGATGCCCAAAGCCCGAAAAACTTTAGCACATTCTACAGGTCATATTTATGAAGGGATTTTATTGTAACTCTAGGATGACTGTGTATAATATCAAAATGAGAACCTCCTATTTTGGCTGTGATCGGTCAACTTTGGTAGCCGCACAGGCACGTGACCTAGATTTGTTTAACACAGTCTACAGTTCATATTTATGAAGCAATTTCATAGTAACTTGGAAGGATAACTTGGTATGATGTCTAGATGAGACTGTCGTATTTTGGTCACGATTGGTCAGCCGTTACCTCTGTCTGGTCACTTGACCTAACTTTCTTTAGCTCCGCTTACAGGTTGTTTTTAGGAAGGGATTTATTGTAACTTGGTAGGATAACAGGTATGATATCTAGATGAGATGCTCCTATTTTGGTCATGGTCAGGCAACCGTGACCGCTGAACCATCACGTGAACTAGATTCCTTTAGAAAAGTCTACGAGTTATATTTATGAAGCCCCCACAAGAACCCCGGGAAGTGAAGCAGTGCTTGTTTACTGTGGTAAACAAGCTCTGTTTCACTTGTAAAATAGGACCCAGTCACTAATGCTTGGGGTGCAAGTCCTCTAAAATAGGCAACATGAGGTTTAAACAATTAACTAAACTTGACTTTATCTCCATGTTGTGGTCATGATTAGCCATTGCGCAGAAATATGTGACCTTAAATACCAATAAATAATAAATAAATAATATTTATGAAGGGATTTCATTGTAACTCGGTAGGGTGACTCGTTTTGGAATGATTTTACTGTAACTTGGTAACTTTGGTTGACATACGTTAGGGCCACATCAACCCAGGTTTTAATCCTTTAGTACAGTCTACACTCAAATTATTCTTATTGAAAACATGGCCTACAGGGAACAGAAATTAACATGTTCTCAATTATCACAAATCTTTTCTTAGTTCATAATTCTTTCATAAACATTTGAACATTATCCTTTTAATCAAACACTACACGCAGTCATGTTAAGCTGCAGTGTCATTGACACTTTCATTTTCTTAAATTTTCAGTACTCATAATGAATTTTATGATTACTGCATAAAAAGGTGAATGAGCAATCGTCATCAATCAAAATAGGCAGAAGCTAAAGGTTTTCACTAAACATGAAATAAGAATAAGATAAAATTATAGAAACTCATTCTGTTTTGACAACAGATCTTGATACAGGTGACCTTAGTTGTAGATCAAATGACCCAGCCTTGGCCAAGATACTCAATTCATAACACATGTTCTTCTTTCACATTACTTATTTAACTTAGATGGACCATTAGGCGGTGAGGCAGATATTCCCACTTGAGACATTCGCTCTTACATTCTTAACACATTAAGTCCCAATATATTGGATCTTTCCTAACAACCCTATTAATTACATATTATTTTTGAACAACAAACCATTTACCATACCTCAAGTACCAGTAGAATGAATAGAGATTATTGAGATCTGCAAAAAAGTATTCTGACAATCTCTGAATTCCCCAACTTTATAGACCTCTGTGGCAATGGTTTTTTTCCAATAGAAGAATTTAACAGTTACATGTTGTTTGAAAAAATTCTGTAAACATATCAGCAGAATGTTGGAGAATTTATGGATGACTGACTGTTCCTACCAAATCAATGTTTTTTACTTGCAAATCGGATATTCAGTTAACCCTTTACCCAATGCAGACAATATCAAAATTTATTATTTTAGATATGTTTTCAGATTTTTCAAAAAATTTCATCAAAACCATAATCATGTTACCTCTCATTAGAACGAGCTTGATGAGCTTGTTTTAATGAGGTGACACATGATATGGTGTTGAAAGTCATTTTCAATTTTCTTTAGCTTAACTTGACAAAGTGAAGATAAGCTATTGCCATCACGCGTGCGGAAGTCTGTGAGTCTGTAAGTCTCTGAGTCTGTTCACATTTTCTTTAGCACAAGCTTCACCACGTAGTTCTTGTCCGGTCATTACAAAATTTCATATGCAGGTTTGAGGTCAAGTCTGGATGAGAATGTCCCATTTTGGTTGCGATTGGTCAACCTTGACGGCTGCGTGGGCACGAAAACATTTAGCACAGTCTACAGATCATATTTATGAAGGAATTTCATTGTAACATGGTAGGATGACTGCGTAGAATGTCTAGATGAGAACGTCCTATTTTGGTCAGGTTCAGTCAACTGTGAGGGCCGCAGTGGCACGTTACCTAGATTCCTTTTTAGCACAATCTACAGCTTGCATTTATGAAGGCTTTTCATTGTAAATTGGCAGAATGGCTTGGTATAATGTCTAGATGAGAATGTCCTATTTTGGCCATGATCGGTCAACCATGATGGCGCCACAGGCAGGTGACCATGATTTGTTTTGCACATCTACAGTTCATATTTATAAAGTGATTTCATTGTAACTTGAAAGGATAACTCGGTATGATGTCTAGATGAACTCGGTATGATTCTAGATGAGACTGTCATATTTTGGCCACTCTCGGTCAGCCATTACCACTGCCTGGTCACATGACCTAGATTCCTTTAGCACTGTCTACAGGTTGTTTTTATGAAGGGATTTCACTGTAACTTAGTATGATATCTAGATGAGACTATCGTATATTTGTCACGATCGGTACTGCCTGACCACCATATGACCTAAATTCCTTTAGCAAGTGTACGAGTCATATTTATGAATTGATTTCATTGTAACTCGGTAGGATCACTCGTTTTGGAATGATTTTACTGTAACTTTGGTTGACATACGTTAACTGTGAGGGCCACATCAATCCAGGCCTCAATTGTGCAGTAGTCCACACCTCAAATTAATCTTATTGAAAACAGCATGTAGGGAACAGAAATTAACATATTTTCAATTATCACAATTCTTGTCTTATTTCATAATCCTTTAATAAACATTGAACATTATCCTTTTCATCAAACACACAGTTAAGTTAAGCTACAGTGTCATTGACACTTTCATGTTTTTAACTGCTCAAATTGTAAATTACATGGGCAGATGCAGCTGATTCATTAGGTAAAGGGTTAACAGGGATCCACTTAATGCTCACTTTACTGCGTTAGCAAGTTCTGTTTTACTGACAAAATAGTACCCACAAACCAATGCCTTGGGTGGAAGTCCTTTATAATGGACAGCATAGGTATGGAGGATTTCCTAAACTTGACTTTATACTTGTGTTGTGGTTATGATATATCCACAGATGATAAAAGTGACCTTAAACACTAATAAATGAATGAAGATTTTTAATGAATTGAAAGTATTTATGTATAAATACACATGTATACTTAAATTATAAAATATGCAAGCCCCTTCTGTATACAGAGTTGAATGAGATGTGTTGAATGAGAGTTTTTTACAGCAGAATCCACTGTTTTAAAATAATTTTGAAGAAGTTTGCTGATGCATCTTTGCATTGAAGGGCATGATATTGCACCAGAGTGTCTTGAAACCTGCAGATTTCAACAAGGGATACTTTACAGTGGTGGCAGAAAGGAGGTACAGGATCAAAGTAATGTCTTGTAGATAATTGGACTAAGGTCAATAAAAAAAATTCTTATTTCTCGGGCAGTTTTTCCTCAATTTTATGATGTGAGACAGAGGCTTTTTTTTGTTTATTCACAAAACAGTTCTGAAAATAGTTGGATTCAGTAATATAACTACTTACACTATTATGTGGTAAACATGTTTTCAGCAGTGAAAATTTCCCATAATGTAGTTGAAAATTTAACCAACCATATCTTGTTTGAGAGTGCTCTGTGACAAGGGAGGTGCCTGAGAAATAGGATTTTTAGCTCACCTGACTGAAAGTATGTCAACATGGTGTTTGCACCTGCCCCTCCTAAACTGCTGAACCAATTTTAGCTAAATTTGTGGTGATTGCTTATTCTGACATTACATTTTTTTCTTTTTTTTCAAATCAACTTGCCTTGCTTTGTTTTTTTTTTTCAAATCAACTTGCCTAGCCGATGGTCCGATTTGAACCAAATTTGATATGTGGTATTACAGAGCCATAAGTACTTGATTCATGCAAAAAAATTTTTTCCTGCCATCGGTTGTGTCAGGGTGCTCTATAGGAGGGGGGGGGGTTCTATCAAAAAAATGCTGAGTCAGCTTATTTGCAAATTTTTTTTATCCAGAACCACTGATCAGAATCTTGATATTACGTATACAGCATCTGATGGTGGTCAGATACAAGTATGTTAAAATGAAGCTCCCAGGTTATACCCCCGCAATAAGTTGGGGGGGGGGGGGGGGGTATATACTGTGGAATGACCTTGTCCGTCCATCTGTCGACATAATTTTGTTCAGAGATTTTCTCAGATGTTTATAAACCAATCTGCTTGAAACTTGGTATGAATGTTCACAACCATGGGAACCTGTGCACTTGTGATCATAGTTCCGGTCGGATTATTTTTGCCAGAATTATGCCCCTTTTCGACATGAAAAAGCAGGCCTAGAATTTAGTCTGGAGATGTTTATGGGTTGATTCCTTTGAAACTTGGTATGAATGTTTACTACCATGGGAACCTGTGCACCTGTGATTATAGTTCTGAATGGATTTTTTTGGCCAGAGTTATATCCTTTGATGTCTTAGAATATCTGAATTTTGTCTGGAGATTTTCTGAGACATTTTTGGGTCGATTCCTTTGAAACTTGGTATGGATGTTCACTACCATGGGATCTTGTGCACCTGTGATTATATTTTTGATCGGACTATTTTTGCCAGATTTATGACCATTTTTGTCTTAGAGTACCTGAATTGCCTAGAATTTTTTCCAGAAATTTTCTCAGATGTTTATGGGTTGATTTGATTGAAACTTGGTATGAATGTTCACCACCATGGGAATCTGCGCACCTGCAATTATAGTTTTGATTGGACTCTTTTAGCCTGTTTTCATCTTAAATAATCATGGCGGCGGGGGTATGGACAGGCCATTTGAGACAGTCACACCTCTAGTTCATATTTGGTGCCCAAATTTTTAACTCTTTAAAAAATTTTTGATCCACCAGTCAGAATGCTTTCATATTTGGTATGCAACATCTTGAGGGGGGAAGGGGGGGGGGGGGGGGGGGGGGGCGGCAGATTCAAGTTTGTTTAAATCAAATGCCTGGGTTAATATTTGGGCTCCCCAAATTTTAACTTAGTGCAATAAGAGGAAATTTCTTTTAAAACCTGCGATCTTCAGATCTACAAGTCAGAATGCTTTCATATTTGGTATATAACATCTCTTGGGGGGGGGGGGGGAGCCCAAATTTTAACTTAGTGCAATAAGAGGAAATTTCTTTTAAAACCTTCTTCAGATATACAACTCAGAATGCTTTCATATTTGGTATATAACATCTCTGGGGTGTGTGTGGGGGGGGGGGAGGGGAGGAGAGATTCAAATTTGTTCAAATTGAGTGCCTGGGTTAATATTTGGGCTCCCTATGGCAGCCCAAATTTTAACTTGGTGCAGTATGAGGGAATTTCTGTAAAAAAATCTTCAGATCCACCTGTCAGAATGCTTTCATATTTGGTGTACAACATATCTAGGGGTGAGATTTAAGTATGTTCAAATCGGGTCTCTAGGTTTATATTTGGGCTCCCTATGGTAGTCTAAATTTTAACTTCGTGCAATATGAGGAAATTTCTTTAAAAATCTTCTTCTTCAGATCCTCCAGTCAGAATGCTTTCATGTTTGGTATACAACATCTCTGAGGGGTCACATTCTAATTTGTTAAAATCGAGAGCCTGGGTTCATATTTGGGCTTCCTATGTGAGCCCAAATTTTAACTTGGTGCAGTATGAGGGAATTTCTTTAAAATATTCTTCTTCACATTCACCAGTTTGAATCCTTTCATATTTGGTATACAATTCTAGGTGGGTCAGATTCAAGTTTTTTTTTAAATCTGGTCCCTGGGTTAATATTTGGGCTCCCTCTGGAAACCCTAATTTTAACTTAATGCAATATGAGGGAATTTCTTTAAAAGTCTTCTTCTGCAGAACCATCTCTTAGAATGTTTTGATATTTTGTATACAACATTTCGCGGGGGGGGGGGGGGGGGGGGGGGGGGGAGGGGGGGGGGGGGGGGTGGTGGTCAAATCGAGTCCCTGAGTTAATATTTGGGCTTTTATGGGAGCCTGAATTTTGACTTAGTGCAACATGAGGGAATTTCTTTGAAAATCCTCTTCTCCAGATCCACCAGTCAGAATGCTTTTGTATTTGTTATACAACATCTCTAGGGGAGGTGGGGGGGGGGGGGGGTGGGAGATTCAAGTTTGTTCAAATCGGGTCCCAAGGTTAATATTTGGTCCCCTTTGCAGTATGAGGAAATTTCTTTAAAAATCTTTTCCTTCAGATCCCCCAGTCAGAATGCTTTTATATTTGGTATACAGCATCCTTGTGGTGGAAGGGAAGGGCTCAGACTCAAGTTTGTTCAAGTTAAGTTCCTAGGTTGATATTTGGACTCGCAAGTTTTGTATTACTGGAAATCGGGGCATTATTTCTGTGGTTGCATCCCAGTACTAGAAAAAAATCATCTGGCATGGACAACACTCATAAATAATTCAATAACTTCATTCCCCTGTAGTGTTAACTAGCTATAGATGCTAATTAAAACCTTCTTTAAACAACTGTTGTCAGGTGAGTGCCTCAGGCTGCATGGGGCCTCTTTTTTTCTGTCCATCTGACCGCATTGTGATAATAATTAAGTAATTAAATAACTTCATTCTATTATAATATCATTTGAAATGTAAATTATCACCTTTTTTCAGCAAAGTAATTATGACATCTCAGCACATAATAAAAAGAGTATCTACTGTAGTTGAGTGCATTCCAGAATTATCTCATTCGTGACTGGATGGAAATTGAAATTTTCACACTCAGCTTTCACAGCTTGTGAAAACTCATATTTCCTTGTTATCACTCATGGGATAATTCTGGTACCTACTGAAAAAAACTGGAGGTTTTCTCTATTTATAAGTCTCTGGTTAACTGAATATTAGCATTTATCACTAGAAAAGTTGGTATTCATTGGAACTGCATAAGAGATAAAGCAATCTTATATGCAGGAAATACAAAACTTTACTGAATTCTAGGAATGCAATGCACATGTTACTTCCGACTGAATTCTAGGTATGCAATGCACATGTTACTTCCATTTTAAATCCACAAAAATGTTTTTGTCAGTTTACTCTTACAACCACTTTGGTGTCAATTCCATGTCCTTCATCTCTTTTTAGGGTTCTGCTTGTTTATTTTTGTTTAATGTTTACTTTTTGAGATGTGCTTTTATATGCAGCTTTGAAATTTTAATGTTTTTAAATGGTTAACATCTTGGCTAACAAAACAGTAAAATCCAACTACTTTTAAGTTTTAGAGTTTATGTCTGCTGAAAAAGAGTCAGATGTTTTCATTTTATCTACCTAAACATATAAATTAGCCTATCCCACCCAAACCCACCCCAGTCAGATGTCATTCTTGGAATGTGCTGAATTCTTTACTAAAAACATCATACAAATCCACTATACACCAACAATTGCCATACAATTGTTATCCCCTCGAAAAAAATAGGTGGGGGGGGGGGGGGGGGGGGGATATAGGCATGGCACCACTGGCCATCCATCTGTCTGTCCATCCATCCATCTGTCTGTCTGTCTGTAGACTGAGTTGGGTTCCGCTTGGCTGACTGAAACCAAACTTGACAGGTGGGTTAGGTATGATGAGAAGAAGAACCCTTTTCATTTTGGGATCATTGTGCCAAAGGTCAAGGTCACTGTGACCTTGAACTTTAATTTTTTATCAGAGTTGGTTTCCGCATTGTAAGTTACGCTTGGCTGGCTGAAACCAAACTTGGCATGTGGGTAAGGCATGATGAGAGGAAGAACCCTATTTATTAGTCGAGTTGTGACGAAGTCAAACTCGTCTTACAGTTTGATGAATGTTGGGCGGGCGGGCAGGCGGGCGTAAACAATTGGTTTCCAGACAATAACTTGGTAATGGTTCAACCAAGTTCATGAAACTTCATAGGTAGGTTAGCATCGGTGAGAGGAAGAACTCTCTGTATTTTGGACTCGCTAGGTGAAAGGTCAAGTTCACAGTGACCTTGAACATAGTAAATCATAAACGATTGGTTTCCAGATGATAACTTGACTATGGTTCAACCTATATTCATGAAACTTCATATGTAGGTTGATCTCCATGAGAGGAAGAACCCTATTTATTTTGGACGCTCTAGGTCAAAGGTCAAGGTCACAGTGACCTTGAACATAGTAAATCAAAACAATTGGTTTCCGGACGATAACTTGATAATGGTTCAACCCACATTCATGAAACTTCATAGGTAGGTTGGCATCAGTGAGAGGAAGAACCCTATTTATTTTGGACTCGCTAGGTGAAAGGTCAAGGTCACAGTGACCTTCAATATAGTAAATCGTAAACAATTGGTTTCCAGATGGTAACTTGATAATGGTTTGACCCACATAAATGAAACTTCAAACGTAGGTTGACCAAGGTGAGTGGAAGACCCCTATTTATTTTGGACTCCCTAGGTCAAAGGTCAAGGTCACAGTGATCTTGAACATAATAAATCATAAACAATTGGTTTTCAGATGATAATTTGACAACGGTTCCACCCCCGTTCATGAAATTTCATAGGTAGGTTGGCTTTGGTGCAAGAAAGAGCCCTATTTATTTTGGAATCACTAGGTCAAAGGTCAAGGTCACAGTGACCCTTCACATAATAAATTGTAAACAATTGGTTTCCGGATGTTAAGTTGATAATGATTAAACTCACTTTTGTGCTGTCACAACTTGACTTTGGATCGGCGATCCTATTGGCATTTTTTTTATGTCATTGTGCTAAGGTCAAGGTCACAGTGACCTTGAACTTAAACATTTACCAGTTGGCTTCTCTAATTGAAATTTTGCTTGCCCGACCGAAACTAGACTTAGCTTATGGATTGAGCATGATGGAAGGAAGAACCCTATTTATTTTAAGGTTTTTGTGTCAAAGGTAAAGGTCACAGTGACCTTGAATTTAAAGTTTTATCGGTCAGAGTTGGTTTCCACTCTCTAATTAAAATGTTGTGTGCCAGATCGAAACCAAACTTGGCATGTGGGTTCGGCATAATGAGAGGAAGAATCCTATGTATTTTGTAGGTCATTGTGCCAAAGATTAAGATCACAGTGACCTTGAACCTAAAATTTTATCAGTCCCAATCGAAACCAAACTTGACATGTCATCAAATACAGGTAATCTTATCTGTATTATTTGAGTAAATACTACCAACAGTGGCTATGTTAATTTAATGTAATATATTACCAAGATTACTGCATCAGGGTGATTTAACCAGGGGATTTCCCCGTGGGAACCCCGGGAAGTATGCAGCACTTGTTTACTGTGGTAGACCAGTTCCGCTTTACTAGTAAAATAGGACCCAGTCACCAATGCTTGGGGTGAAAGTCCTCTAAAATGGGCAACATGTAGATCAACGATTGACTAAACTTGACTTCATCTCCATGTTGTGTCATGATTAGCTATGGTGCATAAATATGTGATGTTAACTACCAACAAACAAACAAACCAGGGAATTGGCCACTGTGGTTGCTACCTCTAGTTTTTTTTATTGTATCATTGTCCAAATCAAGGTATAATATTCCTGTTGGAATAAGCTCTTCTAGATCATTTAGATATCACTTGTGTCATATTTGATGCAATTTGATGTCGGTGGATTTCGTTTTGACCCAGATTCTTGATTTCATTCTGTAGCATTGTTGTTGAGCAGTATGGCTCAGCGGTTAGCATATCAGACTTATGATAATGAGGTCAATAGTTCAAATTTTCCAGTGACATTTGCATTGTTCAATTGTCCAAGATCCCTTGGATGGTGATGTATTTTGCTAAGGTGCATGACATGTTGATGAAACAGTACTTTCATCACAAAAGATGTCTCTTTTGTGATAAGATCATGATTCGACAGTTACACACTAACAGCAGTGGGTTGATATTTCTTGGAATAAAGTACTGTGAAATGACAGTAATTACAAAAACAAATGGAAATAGCAAATTAGATTCAGTATCCATGCATTTCTTTTGCCACAGGTGAGTTCCACAGTGTTGAGTGGTGGGAAGCAGACAGTAGCGATGCAATTAGAATTTGTGTCTGCTTTTATGATCACAGTACTGTGCAATGTCCAGCAATTCAGATAAGATTTTGGTTTAAAAATGATTTACACCCTTTTTGTAAAGCGTATTTTACACCTTGAACATTTCTGAAAAATAAATTTTTTAAATTTCACAGGGTAACTTTAACATGTTGCACTAACGAGACATGAAAACTGATCCATTGTTTATCCAACTTATAAATAAATATAGAAAGGTTTGTTTGTTTCAACCAGTAGTAAAGAGAAAATTCATGTTAAAATAGTTTTCTACTTTATACCATCACCAACAGTAAAATAAAATAGTAAATCCTAAGAAAATGTTCTTTTTAATTTATACATGTGAATACCAACCAACAATTTCTTGTTTTGACTTGACAGCAAAGTCATAAAAAATATATTTTGAACCATAATGAAAATATATTTTTGGCTTTTTTGTCTCCAAAATTCTTTTCATATCAGTGAATGTTTGTTAATTTCAATCCATTTTAATGCTTATACATATTTTATTTGGAGCATTGAGCCTGCAACAAGTGTGAATGGAGCTTAACCTGCCAAATTTTTTGTTGAATTGGTATAAAATTAATAGTGATGACCCGATAGTCAGAACTGGCAATTGGAACCAGCCGGTTATGGGGCATCAGCCCATTATGACACCCACCAGTTAAAAACCAACAGTTTCCGATTATTCTGTATTTAACACTGACTATTAATAATATCTTTGATATCTGGGTATTTCAATGAAGTTTGCCCATTAAAAACGTATATAGTGCATAGCTGAATATAAGAATCTTTAGTGCCAAGAAATTAGTACGAGATTGGCACCATTTCCGAAGTGATCGAAGTCACTGGCATTCGATCATGATGTTGCACAACATTTCATTGAGTACATAATGTTAAAGAATAAATACAATGTGTTAAGCCGGCAGTCATCAGTATTTCATGATACAGAAATCACAACACAATAGGAGAATAGAATTGGAGAAAAAACTCCAAAAACAATTTTTCAATGCAGATGATTGTTTTGCAAAATGTATGTCGCATGGCTGTCTCAACAACGTTTTCAGTTTAAGTTCATTGTTCAATTCATTTACCTCCCTTGATGTTTCTCTCTAATTTTGAATGGAGAGTAAATATTGGAGAAACCCCACAAGGGAAGTAAAAGTTGAAAAATGAACATTAAATTCTGATACATCCCTTGCCTATCGATCTGTAAACACAAGTCCACAACACACATTTGCATCAAAGTTATTATTAAATTGAGACACTAAGTATTTATGCTATGTATATTTCTGGTTAATACAGCCAAGTGTATTGTATTCACACACAAAACTGTATTAACACCACTTACCAGAATAAACACAAGTGAACAGTATCATGTAATTATATTGCTAATCATGATCTTCTTTCCAAAAAAACCCTGTGAATATTATTTTAACTAATATTGCCCAGCACTAAACATGCATATTCTGAGAACTTATGTGCTATTAAACTTTAGTAGTTAGTGATTTATCTATGAAATATAGCGGTATAATAGGTAACAACGGATATTTATCTGTGCCCTATTCAGACCATCAGAATCAGCAGAATATTTGGTGGAATAATCAGTAATCGGTTCATAGCAAGTTTATATAATTGGCTCATCACTAAAAATTAAGTCATAACTGTTCTTAAGTTGCCATGATTTGACTTGATGTGAACCTCTTAGGTCTGGTGTCAACAATTTATTGATAAGAGGATTACTTTTTACTGAGGACTCCTTTGGGGACCTCATGGAATGGAGCAGTGCTTGTTTACTGTGATAAACAAGTTTTGGTTTACTGGTAAAGTAAGATCCAGTAACCAATGCCTGGGTTGCAAGTTCTCTAAAGTCATCAGTATAGGTATAAATTAGCTAAACCTGACTTTATACTTGTGCAGTGGTCAAGATTTAACCACAGATGCTGAAAGTCCTGTTAAATGCCAGTAAATAAATAAAGTTACTGGTATGTATTGAGACAAGATCATACCTCAAATAGGTAAAAGTACTGGTAGGAAATCTACCAACAACAGGCAAAGAGGTGAACTCAGCTTGTAATCAGTTTACTGGTAGCAAATTGAAAATTCACATTTACTGATAATTTACAGTCTTTTTTATTAGCTTAACTTGACAAAGTCAAGCTGAGCTATTGCCATCACTTCTCGTCCGTCGGCGTACGTACGTACGTACATTAGTTGGTACGTTAGTGCGTACGTCCACAATTTCCTTTGGCACATCTCCCAGGTCGCATTTATGATCAGATCACTTTGAAATCAAACTTGTATGAAGTATTATTTAGTAATTTGTACTAATCTTGTGGGAAGTTTAAAATTTTTAGCTCACCACAGCAGAGGGCACATTTATGATCAGATCACTTTGAAACTTGATAAGCTTGTTTGGGGTGACCTCTAGATGGGAGCTATCGATTTTCTTCAATTTTCGTCAAAAAATGTTGCCGCAGCCAACATTCTTAGAACTTAGTTAGTCAGAAGGCCTCAATATTTCCCTTTGGCACACTCTACAGGGCACATTCATGATCGGATTGCTTTGAAACCTGGCATGCTTGTTTGGGGTGACTTCTAGATGGGAGCTATCGATTTTCTTCCATTTCCGTCGAAAAATGTTGCCGCGTCCAACGTTCTTAGAACTTAGTTTAGTCAGACCACAATATTTCCCTTTGGCACACCATACAGGGCACATTTATGATTGGATCGTTTTGAAACCTGGTATGCTTGTTTAGGGTGACCTCTAGATGGGAGCTATCGATTTTCTTCAATTTCCGACAAAAAATGTTGACACGGCCAACGTTCTTAGAACTTAGTTTAGTCAGACCACAATATTTCCCTTTGGCACACCCTACAGGGCACATTTATGATCATATTGCTTTGAAACCTTGTATGCTTGTTTGGGGAGACCTCTAGATGGGAGCTATCGATTTTCTCCAATTTCTGTCAAAAAATGTTGCCACGGCCAACGTTCTTAGAACTTAGTTCAGTCAGAAGACCTCAATATTTCCCTTTGGCACACCCTACAGGGCACATTTATGGTCGGATTGCTTTGAAACCTGGCATGCTTATTTGGGGTGACCTCTAGATAGGAGCTATCGATTTTCTTCAATTTCTGTCAAAAAATGTTGCCATGGCCAACGTTCTTAGAACTTTGTTTAGTCAGACCACAATATTTCCCTTTGGCACACCCTACAGGGCACATTTATGATCAGATTGCTTTGAAACCTGGTATGCTTGTTTGGGGTGACCTCTAGATGGGAACTATCAATTTTTTTCCATTTCCGTCAAAAAATGTTGCCACAGCCAATGTTCTTAGAACTTAGTTTAGTCAGAAGACCTCAATATTTCCCTTTGGCACACCCTACAGGGCACATTTATGATCGGATTGTATTGAAACCCGGCATGCTTGTTTGGGGTGACCTTAGATGGGTGCTATCGATTTTCTTCCATTTCCGTCAAAAATTGTCTTCAATTACCGTTGAAAAATGTTGCCGCTGCCAACGTTCTTAGAACTTAATTTAGTCAGACCTCAATATTTCCCGTTGGCACACCCTACAGGGCACATTTATTAGCTCAACTTGACAAAGTCAAGCTGAGCTATTGCAATCACTTCTCGTCCATCGGCATACATATGTACGTACATCCACAATTTCCTTTGGCACACCTCACAGGTCGCATTTATTTTCATTTCCTTTAAAAAATTATTGTCGTTTTCACCAGCCTTTGAACTTACTGCATTTGTTCAGCAACTTATCCCTTTTGCACTCTCTGCAGGGTATATTTATGAATTTCCATAAAAAAGAGAAAAAAACGTTGCCACAAGCAATGACATTCAAACTTAGTGCATTTGTGCATTAACATCCTCCTTTGGCATGCCTCAGAGGGTGCATTCATTATCAGGTTGTTTTGAAACTTTGTATGCTTATGCAGGATGACCAAGATAGGAGCTATCGATTTTCTTTTCATTTCCATCATAAACTGTTGCTGTTCGCAACAGTCTTTGAATTTATTGCATTTGTGCATCAACATTCCTCTTTGACATGGCCACATTTATCAGGATTTTTTTTTAACTTAGTGTGCTCATTGGGCGAGACCTTTAGATAAGAGCTATTGGTTAGCATTCATTCCTGTGAAAAAAGTTGCCATTTACAATAACCTCTGAACTTACTGCATTTGTGTATCAACATTCTTCCTTTAGCCAGTCTTACAGTTTACAATTAAAAATTTAAGGATTACTCTTGACGTTGTGCACACATAATGCTGTTATGTTGAAATTTCACCAAATAACATTGGTACCAATGATCTTCAATTTTGCCATTTTATTTATAACTTACCAAGTTCAAGTTTGTCAAGTTGAGCTACAGAGTCATTGACACTTTCATTTTTTTCATTCTTGTTTTGATAAAATAGGACCTCGTCACCAATGCCCTGAATGAAGTCCTCTAAAATGAGCAGCAAAATTATAAATGACTGGCTAAACTTTTTGGTGTTTCTTACCCGCCACCTTTGCTCCCTTGAAACCAAACTGATCAGTGTGATATGACTTGGGCTGTCAGAAATGTCCAACACAAATATACAAACAGCATTTCTATCATATAATTATGCTTTTTGTATGTATTTGAAAAGAATTACAAAACCTATGGAAAATACTGACATGAATTGTTCTGCTAAAATAAGCAATCAGATGAGATAACCAAAAGAAAATTTCCCTTTTAATTATCTTCCTTTGATAATGCCGGACCCAGGTATTGTTTGATGGAAGGTCTCTTTGAAAAATTGTCAAGGAATAATTATCAGGCTGGTATCACATATTGTACAGTAAGTTCCACTTGAATGTATTCCATGTAGCCTACAAAATTGATTGTGAAAACCTCCATATTACACCACTTTACAGAATTTTGTTTGACCACTACGGCAATTATTTAACCCTATACAGGCAGTGCTGTTCACACAAATTGCCATTCAGATTTTGGTTCATTTTTTCTTCCAAAACTTAGCTCATGACTCATCATTGGAACAAGCTCATTCCAATGGAAATGTGGGGTGGTGGTTGGTAGCTATGTTTCTGAGATAAAATGTTTTTTTAATCGAAATATGTTTCTTGGTATTGAACACTAGCTTTGTTAGGTATTGGGTTACTCTGTTATGTCTTGTTTGAGCTCCATTAACTTGATCAAACAAGATACAAAAGAATAACCTCCTTCTAATCCTCCAACATCCATTTTTAGCTCAACTTGACAACGTAAAGTATGAGCTATTGGGATGGGTTGCGATCCGTTGTCCATCCATTCATCCATCCATACATTCCTATGTCCATCCACGATTCCTTTAGCATGCCCTACAGGCTTCAGCTCTCACCCGATCAGTTCCAAATTTCAAATGTGCCTTTGGAGCAATGTCTAGATGGGAGCTATTGAATTTTTCCAAATTTCATTGAAAAACATGGCCACCATTGGCCATCATGGATTTGGCATATAAAATTGTCAACAATTTTATTAGCACACCCTACTGGTCACATCCCTCATCCGATCTTTTTCAGATTTCATATGTAGCTTTGGTGTGATGTCTTTTCTGTAGAAACTTGAATGACTTGGCATTACTGGAACTTTCTATGTAGTTCAGTCCAAGCCAGAAAATAAGCAGACTGTCATCTGCAAAATGAGGTCCCCAGAGGGTGCATTTAGTGATGCTACACTGCACAGCAGGGTAGCATCACTAAATTTACTCTCTGTGAACCTCAATCTGAATCAGGGTCTCAAAACTAAACAGAAAGAGGTACCCAGAGGATAAATTGGCCTTGGATAGCATCATCAAATTCACCTTCTGGGGACCTCATTCTGCAAATGTCAGATGGCTTATTTTCAGGCCTGGTTCAGTCCCTTCTTGGAGAAGTTGAGTTGCAGTGTCATTGACATTTTCATATTCAAAAATGTGTGAACTTGAAGGCCAGTTCAATCAAACTTTTGTATGAAGTATTATTTAGTAATTTGGACTAATCTTGTGGGAAGTTTTAAATTTTTAGCTCACCACAGAAGAGGGCACATTTATGATCAGATCACTTTGAAACTTGATATGCTTGTTTGGGGTGACCTCTAGATGAGAGCTATTGATTTTCTTCAATTTCCATCAAAAAAGGTTGCCTTTGGCAACAACCTTTGAACTTAGTGCAGTTATGCATCAAAAAACGTTTCCATTGGCAATGACCTTTGAACTTAGTTTAGTTAAGCATCAACATATTCCTTTGGCACGCCCTACATGGCACATTTATGATCAGATTGTTTTGAAACTTTGTATGCTTGTTTGGGGTGACCTCTAGATGGGAGCTATCGATTTTCTTCCATTTCCATTTAGAAATCTTGCCGTTAGCAACAACCTTTGAACTAAGTCTATTTGCATATCAGTATATTACTTAGCACACCGCACAGGTTGCATTTATGATTGGATTGCTTTGAAATTTGGTATGCTTGTTTGGGGGGCCCTCTAGATGGGAGCTATCAATTTTCTTCTATTTCCATCAAAAGCGTTGCTGTTAGCAATGACCTTTGAACTTAGTGCATCTGTGCAGAAATATATTCCTTTGGCACACTGCACAGGTCGCATTTATGATCGGATCATTTGAAACTTGGTATGCTTGAAAAACGTTAGCAATGCATGCAGTTGTGCATCAGTATATTCCTTGGCTCACAGCAGAGGGCACATTTATGATCAGATCACTTTGAAACTTAGTATGCTTGTTTGGGGTGCCCTCTAGATGGGCGCTATCAATTTTCTTCCATTCCATCTAAAAACCTTGCCATTAGCAACAACCTTTGAACTTGGTGCATTTGCATATTAGTATATTCCTTTGGCACACTGCACAGGTCCCATTTATGATTGGATAGCTTTGAAGCTTGGTATGCTTGTTTGGGGGGACCTCTAGATGGGAGCTATTGATTTTCTTCTATTTCCATTAAAAGTGTTGCCGTTAGCAATGACCTTTGAGCTTTATGCATTTGTGCAGAAATATATTCCTTTGGCACACTGCACAGGTTGCGTTTATGATCGGATCACTTTGAAACTGGGTATGCTTGTTTGGGGTGCCCTCTAGATGGGAGCTGTTGATTTTGTCCCTTTCCAAAGGCAGTGACCTTTGAACTTAATGAATTTGTGCATCAATATATTCCTTTGGCATGCTCCACAGTGCACATTTATGAATGAATTGCTTTGAAACTTAGTATGCTAGTTTGGGGTGACCTCTAGTTGAGAGGTATCAATTTTGTTTCATTTCCGTCGAGAAACATCATTAGCAGTGGTGTTCAACTCATACATTTTGTACGTCAACAATTTCTTTTGGCACACTCCACAGGTCTCATCATCAGATCACTTTGAAACTTAGTATGAGTGTAGTTGGGAGCTATTGATTTTCTTTCATTTGCAACAAACAAATGTTGCTGTAAGCATCGACCTTTGAACTTTGTGGATTTGTGCATCAATTTTTCTATTGGCATGCTGTGCAAGGTGCAATCATGAATGGATTGCTTAGAAACTTGGAATGCTTGTTTGAGGTGACCTTCAGATTGGAGCTATTCAGTTTCTATCATTTCCATTGAGAAACATTGCCATAAGCAATGATGTATAACTTATCCATTTTGTATGTCGACAGTTGCCTTTGGCACACTGCACAGGTCTCATCATCGGATTCCTTTGAAACTTGATATGCATATTCGGGGTGTCCTCTAGATAGGAACTATAAATTTTCTTTCATTAGCGTTGAAAATTGTTGCTGTTACCTTGACCTTTGAACTTTGTGGATCTGTGCATCAATATTTATTTTCCTTTGGCACACCCTGCAGGATGCATTCATGAATGGATCGCTTTGAAACTAAGTTTGCTCTTTTGGGCTGACCTCTAGATGGGAGCTTTTGATTTTATTCCATTTCCATATAGAAAGGTTGCCATTAGCAATGACATTCAACTTATCTGTTTGGATGTTGACAGTTTCCTTTGGCACACTGGGTCGCATTTGTCATCAAATCACTTTGAAACTTGGTATGCTTATTTGTGGAGACTTCTAGACGGAAGCTATTGATTTTTTTCCATTTTTTTCAAAAAAGTTGCCCTTAGCAACGACCTTCAAACTTAGTGATTTGTGCATCAACATTTTCTTTTGGCTCGCTCTACCAAGTACATTCATGAATGGATCGCTTTGAAACTTGGTATGTTTGGGGGGTTAACGGTAACCCCAGATGGGAGCTTCTTTCATTCCCGTCAAAAATGTTGCCATTAGCAATGACTTTCAACTTTGACCTTTGAACTCATTGCATTTGTGCATCACCATTTTCTGTTGGCAAGCCCTGCAGGATGAATTTATGATTGGATCAGTTTGAAATTTGTGTGGGGTAACCTCCAGATGTGAGCTATTGATTTTCTTCCTTTTCCGTCAAAAAACATTGCCATCAGTAATGGACCTTTACAATAAGTGCATTTGTGTCTCAACTTATTCTTTTGGCATGCCTTGTAGGGTACATTTATGAATGAATTGCTTTGAAACTTGGTTCAAGTTTGTAAAAAAAAAACCATTGCCGTAGCAACAGCTTATGAACTTGGTGCACTTGTGCATCAGCATATTCATTTGGTACACCCTATAGGGCACATTTATGAATAGATTGTTTTGAAACTTGGTATGTGTGTTCGGGGTGACCTCAAGATGGGAGCTATTAATTTTTATGTGTACCCATACTATGTATGGTACACATAATGCCGGCATCCGGGGTGACCATCCGTTGTTCGTCCATCCTTTGTCCGTCCATCTGTCTGTCTGTTCGTCCCTCCGTCTGTCCGTCTGGCGTCCGTATCCATTTCTTTGTCATTCGATAACTTGAAAAATATTGCTTGGATTGTCAAGTTACTTTAAATTTGTGTTCAGGTTACTGATGTGCCAAGCTGTATAGTTTTTGGTGTAAATCGGATAATTTGATCCTGAGATATTAACCCTTTATCCTTCAAATTGAAAATTCCTCCAATCCCTTTGGCACTTGATAACTTGAAAAATATTGCTTGGATTGTCTAGTTACTTTATATTTGTGTTCAGGTTACTGATTTGCCAAGCTGTGTAGTTTTTGGTGTAAATCTGATGATTTGATCCCGAGATATTAACCCTTTATCCTTCAAATTGAAAATTCCTCCAATCTCTTTGGCATTCAATAACTTGAAAAATATTGCTTGGATTGTCAAGTTACTTTATATTTGTGTTCAGGTTACTGATGTGCCAAGCTGTATAGTTTTTGGTGTAAATCTGTTATTTTGATCCTGAGATATTAACCCTTTATCCTTCAAATTGAAAATTTCTCCAATCCCTTTGGTATTCGATAACTTGAAAAATATTACTTGGATTGTCAAGTTACTTTATATTTGTGTCCAGGTTACTGATGTGCCAAGCTGTATAGTTTTTGGTGTAAATCGGATAATTTAATCCTGAGATATTAACCCTTTATCCTTCAAATTGAAAATTCCTCCAATCCCTTTGGCATTCGATAACTTGAAAAATATTGCTTGGATTGTCTAGTTACTTTATATTTGTGTTCAGGTTACTGATGTGCCGAGCTGTATAGTTTTTGGTGTAAATCTGATGATTTGATCCCGAGATATTAACCCTTTATCCTTCAAATTGAAAATTCCTCCAATCCCTTTGGCATTCGATAACTTGAAAATTATTACTTGGATTGTCAAGTTACTTTATATTTGTGTTTAGGTTACTGATGTGCCGAGCTGTATAGTTTTTGGTGTAAAGCTGATAATTTAATCCTGAGATATTAACCCTTTATCCTTCAAATTGAAAATTCCTCCAATCCCTTTCGCATTTGATAACTTGAAAAATATTGCTTGGATTGTCAAGTTACTTTATAATTGTGTTCAGATTACTGATGTTCTGAGCTGTATAGTTTTTGGTGTAAATCTGATAATTTGATCCAGAGATATTAACCCCCTTTATCCTTCAAATTGAAAATTCCTCCAATCCCTTTGGCATGAGATAACTCAAAAAATATCAATCTGATTGTCATGTTACTTGATATATTTATTCAGGTTACTGATGTGCTGTGCTGTATAGTTTTTTATGTAAATCTGATAATTTGATCCGGAGATATTAACCCTTTATCCATCAAATTAGTCACTCCTCCAATCCATTTCTATATGTAACCATATAAGAAAAAAATATTAAAGTTTAAAACAAATACACCGACATCACTGACTATATTCCTGCTAGCGCTTTCACCGCTCTGTATGCGGATCTTCAGGAATTTTTATTTTTATAAAATACGTTATACAAATATTTACAAAATAACGTTATGACGTAAACCACTGGGTGTGGTGTATCGATTTTGGAGACTTTGTTCCAGAAACTGCATATGCAATAATTATTTCATACATTTGAACAGAGGCGTGTTGATCCTTTATTGAAAGAAATTATAACGAAATTAACATAACAAATAAAATAATGATGTTTCTTTTATCCTAGAAATTAAGTTATAAATGTTGTGGGCTCCGAAAAAAACCCGGTATATTTATTTCCCACAGATGCTTCCCACTCCAACTCTCTATATATTACTATGTTGGTAATACCCATATTTCTGCATAATGTAAGGGAATGAACTCCTTACTCCCGACTCTAGCTCGAACCCCCGAGAGTGTTTGTCATTCTCGGGGAGTCGAGCCGGACTCGGGGCAAGCGCCACTGTACATGTAACTCTCTGGCTAAGGGAGAAGAAAAGGTTGGGTAAATAGGGGGCTATACACAAAGACTCAATGTGGCAATCGTGTTATTTCTATGAAACATAACATATAATACTATGATATGGCCTTTATACTAGAAGTAAAGTTTATGAACTCAGAATATATGTGTTTTTCCACGAATTTTCCTATGTTAACCATCTATTTATATTTATTTTCACGATACCAATATTTCCGCATAATTTAAATTAATGGCTGTGAGCGCCTTACTCAGACTCCAGCTCGACACCTCCTGGAGTCGAGCTGGATCCGATGCAAGCGTTCTTGAACAGAGAACTAATCCGACGTAAACGGAGTCAAGCATGATATTCCGATAAATAAAGTCAAGTTATCCGTAGAGAGACTATACTTTTGTAACTCCGTGGTTTAATCCCCCCCCCCCCCCCCCCCCCCCCCCGGGGGAATCCGTAGCCATTATGTGTCCCGTTGACGCCACTCCTGTAATAAGGAAAAATTGTACGATTAGATAAAGAATTAAAATAGGAATTATAAGGATGAACAAACAAATAATTCTTAATGAGCTGGTCATCCAACCCACCCACCCCCCTCCCGTCACCCCCTACACCAAACTAATGCTTACAATCATCCCCATTATATTACATTACTTAAACTCATCCTCAGTCTCAACAAAGGAAGTCCCCCCCCCCCCCCCCCCCCCCCAAGTGAACATGGACAAAAGCCTTATAAAAACAAGCAGGTGTAGGTAATTACTATTATAAAAAGAGCCATCCCAAACGATTTAAAATGGATTAATTATCTATACCCCCCCCCCCCCTCCAAAGTTAAGACTATTAAAATAATAATATAGCGCATAATTTGAAAACCTTGGGTGCCCACCCTACTACCACCACCACCCATCTAAAGCTTTAAACTACAGGCATTACATTACGTTTGGATTGTAATAGCGCCACCCAGTAGCATTAAATAGACCGTTGCATGAATGAGCCCAAACCGTAAATTCACGGGAGATACGAACAACGGCCGAGCCACATAGATCGACATCACGTGCATGAGTTAAATTAAGGCTGTAGACTGCGTATAAAAAATAATAATAATTCCTTCTCGTCACGTAAGATATAATTATATGTGAACAATTGATATAGTTGGCTGTTTATGCAATGTAATGCGTTTTCGCAATTAGATTTTAGTTTGGCCGATATAGAAATATTTGATTTTGTCTCAAAATAAAGGTATATACGACCATGGTTTTAAGAAACCTCATAAAACAAATTCATATCCCCCCCCCCCCCCCAAACCTAATACTTTTAAACAATACAGGCTTCAAAGTGCTGCTCGGTGTAAACAGTACAATCCCTTTCTCCCAAGCGAACATCGAGAATATCTTGATGAAAACACGCTGGTATTACTAATCACTAGTATAAATTAACATAATATATAAAAAATAATGCGGTTTCCTTTATCCTAGAAATTAAATTAAAAAAGGTTGTGGGCTCTGAAAATACCTGGTATATTAGTTTCCCCACATATCCTTCCCACGCCAAATCTCTGTATATTTGTATGTTGATAATACCCATATTTCTGCATAATGTTTGGGAATGAACTCCTCACTCCGATTCCAACTCGAACCCTCGAGAGTGTTTATCATTCCCGCGGAGTCGAGCCGGACTCGGGGCAAGCGTCATTGTTCATGTAAGAAAAGGTTGGGTAAGTAGGGGTCTATACATAAAGACTCACTGTGCCGATCGTGTTATTTCTATGAAACATAACATATAAAATAATGATGTTGCCTTCATACTAGAATTAAAGTCTATGGACTCTGAATATATGTGTTTTTTCACGAATGTTTCCTTATTATCTTCACGATACCAATATTTCTACATAATTTAAATTTATGGCTGTGAGCGCCTTACTCAGACTCCAGCTCGACACCACGAGATTCTTTACTCAGTATCACGTGGAGTCGAGTCGGACCCGGTGCAAGCGTAACCATATATATATATATATGGTACTTGTATGGTGTACATTATGTCAGCATCTGTGGTGGCCCTCCGTCATAGAGCTTTCTACTAATTGCGCGTATGGGTACACATCTGACGATTTCATCGGCCTATTTTCTTTCATTTCTATTAAAAAACGTTGTTTGCACCAACCTTTGAACGTTTGCATTTGGGCAACAACTTATCTCTGCACGACCTTTAAATTTAGTGCATTTTTGTATTAACATTTTCCGTTGGCATGCCCCAGAGGGCACATTCATTATCAGGTTGTTTTGAAACTTGGTATGCTAATTCAGGGTGACCTAGATAGGAGCTATCAATTTTCTTTTCCTTTCCATCAAAAACTGTCGTTAGCACTGGCCTTTGAATTTAGTGCATTTGTGCATCAACATTCTTCTTTGACATGGCCTACATGGTGCATTTATCATAGGATTGTTTTAGCACTTGCTCATTAGGTGAGACCTCTGATAAGAGCTACAGATTAGCATTCATTTCTGAGAAAAATGTTGCCATTTACAATGACCTTTAAACTTACTACATTTGTGTATCAACCCTTTTCCTTTATCCAGCCTTACAGTTTACATTTAAAAATGCATGGATTGCTCTGATGTTGTGCACACACAATACTGTTATGTTGAAGTTTCGCCAAATAACATTGGAACCATTGATCTTCCATTTTCCCATTTCACTTATAACTTACCAGGTTCAAGTTTGTCAAGTTGAGGAACAGTGTCAATGACACTTTCATTTTTAAATAGCCAAGTGTCAAGGAGTGGTGTAGCCCCCACCACTAAAATAGAAAATTCCAAAATCCTATTTATCTTAGTTGCATGATACAGAAACTTGTTATTTGCTGGTGAGCATTATTGTGAGAAGGAGGACACATTGGCTGAAAGATGCCATTAGTTGGCTTATGTGACACCTATTTTAATACTCTTGATAATGGGAAAATAAGGAAGTGATTGTTTATGTTCACATATGTTTGTTCAATTTAAGCCTTTCAGGAAAAATCTTGGTTTGATGTAAAACAAGTGCTTCAACATAATAGAGCAATGTAAAAGGTAAAATGTGAAAAAGTTGAAATATAATATATTTACTGAACTGAATAGTACAGATGTTTATTATCTTACATAGAGCATTCTAAATTTATCGGATATTTTACTCATAATGTCATGTTGAAGAGTTACACCAACACCAAGAACCTAAGATCATATTAGTGTGGATCTGGTCTTTATCATTTATGTAGATACTTTAGTGGAAGAGAGATACTGATGCTCAAATCCTTCACTTGTGTAATTGATACAGTAAACAGTTGAACCCAAAATAAGCAATAAAAAATAACTTCAAGATGTTTAACTCTAGAACTTTGGTAAACAAAAACACAGAAAATTTTTCCCCTGGCTAAATAATTAGCTCACCTGACTGAAAGTCAGGGTGAGCTTTTCTGATCACTTTTCATCCGTTGTTCGTCGTCTGTCGTCCGTCGTCCGTCGTGAAGGTGGTGTTTGGGCCTTTTTCTCCCAAACCACTGGCCACATATTAATGAAATTTCATGTGAGTAGGGGTTATATAAGGGCATTTGGATTTTTTGTCAAATTAGAATTCGGCTCATATTGAGCAGAGGGATTGGGCAAAAATGCTCCAATTCTTAAAAAATCTTCTTCTCAAGAACCAGCAATAGCAGAGACTTGATATTTAGTACGCAGCTTCCTTTTGAGGTGTAGACTCAAGTTTGTTCAAGAGAAGTTTGTCGGGCATTATTTGCCTTCGTTATGGGAGGGGCAAAAATTTTGGCCACGCCTAAAATTTCTATTTTCAGAACCGTCAGGTCGATTTGAACCAAATTTTATATGAGATGATAATGGGTCATAAGTAGTTGATTGATACAAAAAAAACATTTTCTCAGTGCCCCGTTGGAACCTCGGGAGCTAAAAATAGGAAAAACCTTAATACTCCCGTATCTCCAAAACTGCACGGCACAGAGAATTCTTATTTTGTATAAAGCTTACTTTTATCCAGTAGAATAGAATGGTTAAAAAAATCCCTATCGGTTTGATCACAAGGTACTTTTTTCAGGACTTTGAAAAAGTGCTGAGACAGCACTTTTTAACACTGTAGGCAATGGGAAAAAGATTTAAAAATTTTCTTCTCCAGATCCAGCAGGCAGAATCTTTTGATATTTGGTATGCAACATTGTACGGTGGATCTGATTCAAGTTTGTTCAAACCGGCCCCCTGGGTTCATATTTGGGCTCCGTATAGGAGCCCGATTTCGAACTTAGTGCATTTCAGGCAAATTTGTTAAAAAATCTTCTTCTCCAGATCCAGCAGTGAGAAGCTTTTGATATTTGGTATGCAACATTGTGGGGTGGATCTGATTCAAGTTTGTTCAAATCGGCTCCATGGATTCATATTTGGGCTCACTACAGAAGCCCGAATTCGAACTTAGTGCATTTTAGGCAAATTTCTTAAAAAATCTTCTTCTCCAGATCCAGCAGGCAGAATCTTTTGATATTTGGCATGCAACATTATGGGGTGGATCTGATTGAAGTTTGTTCAAATCGGCCCCCTGGGTTTATATTTGGGCTCAGTATAGAAGCTCGAATTCGAACTTAGTGCATTTCAGGCAAATTTCTTAAAAAATCTTCTTCTCCAGATCCAGCAGTCCAGAATCTTTTGATATTTGGTATGCAACATAGTGGGGAGGATCTGATTCAAGTTTGTCCAATTCAGCCTCCTGGATGTATATTTGGGCTCACTATAGAAGCCCGAATTCGAAATTAGTGCATTTCAGGGCAAATTTCTTTAAAATAATCTTCTCCAGATCCAGCAGGCAGAATCTTTTGATATTTGGTATGCAACATTGTGGGGTGGATCTGATTCAAGTTTGTTCAAATCGGCCCCCTGGGTTTATATTTGGGCTCAATATAGAAGCTCAAATTCGAACTTAGTGCATTTCAGGCAAATTTCTTAAAAAATCTTCTTCTCCAGATCCAGCAGGCAGAATCTTTTGATATTTGGTATGCAACATTGTGGGGTGGATCTGATTCAAGTTTGTTCAAATCGGCCCCCTGGATTCATATTTGGGCTCACTATAGAAGCCCGAATTCGAACTTAGTGCATTTCAGGCAAATATCTTAAAAAATCTCCAGATCCAGCAGGCAGAATCTTTTGATATTTGGTATGCAACATTGTGGGGTGGATCTGATTCAAGTTTGTTCAAATCGGCCCCCTGGGTTTTATATTTGGGCTCAGTATAGAAGCTTGAATTCGAACTTAGTGCATTTCAGGCAAATTTCTTAAAAAATCTTCTTCTCCAGATCCAGCAGGCAGAATCTTTTTGATATTTGGGTATGCAACATTGTGGGGTGGATCTGATTCAAGTTTGTTCAAATCCGGCCCCCTGGATTCATATTTGGGCTCACTATAGAAGCCCGAATTCAAACTTAGTGCATTTCAGGCAAATATCTTAAAAAATCTTCTCCAGATCCAGCAGGCAGAATCTTTTAATATTTGGTATGCAACATTGTGGGGTGGATCTGATTCAAGTTTGTTCAAACCGGCCCTCTGGGTTTATATTTGGGCTCCGTATAGAAGCTTGAATTCGAACTTTGTGCATTTCAGGCAAATTTCTTCAAAAATTTTCTTCTCCAGATCCAGCAGGCAGAATCTTTTGATATTTGGAATGCAACATTGTGGGGTGGATCTGATTCAAGTTTGTTCAAATCGGCCCCCCTGGGTTTATATTTGGGCTCAGTATAGAAGCTGGAATTCGAACTTAGTGCATTTCAGGCAAATTTCTTAAAAAATCTTCTTCTCCAGATCCAGCAGTGAGAAGCTTTTGATATTTGGTATGCAACATTGTGGGGTGGATCTGATTCAAGTTTGTTCAAATCGGCTCCATGGATTCATATTTGGGCTCACTACAGAAGCCCGAATTCGAACTTAGTGCATTTTAGGCAAATTTCTTAAAAATTCTTCTTCTCCAGATCCAGCAGGCAGAAATCTTTTGACATTTGGTATGCAACATTGAGGGGTGGATCTGATTCAAGTTTGTTCAAATCGGCCCCCCTGGATTCATATTTGGGCTCACTATAGAAGCTCGAATTCGAACTTAGTGCATTTCAGGCAAATTTCTTAAAAAATCTTCTTCTCCACATTCAGCAGGCAGAATCTTTTGATATTTGATATGCAACATTGTGGGGTGGATCTGATTTCAAGTTTGTTCAAATCGGCTCCCTAGATTCATATTTGGGCTCACTATAGAAGCTCAAATTCGAACTTAGTGCATTTCAGGCAAATTTCTTTGAAAATCTTCTTCTCAAGATCCAGCAAGCAGAATCTTTTGATATTGGGTATGCACCATGCTTACAGGGGGTGAGATTCAAGTTTGTTCAAGCCAAGTCCCTAGGTCAATTTTTGGACTCACTGTGGGAGCTTGAATTGTAACTTAGTTCAGAATGAGGAATTTTCTTTAAAAATCTTCTTGAGATCCAGCAGTCGGAATGTTTTGATATTTGGTGTGCAACATCCTTAGGGGGTGAGATTCAAGTTTGTTAAAGCCAAGTCCCTGTGGGGAGCCCGAATTATAACTTAGTTCAATATGAGGAATATTCTTTAAAAATCTTCTTTTTTTTTAGATCCACTGGTCAGAATCTTTGGATATTTGGTATAAGCGTTTCTTAGGAGGAGCAGATGCAACTTGTTGAAATCAATTCTCTGGGTTGATATTTAGGCTACCATGTCAGGTGAGCGCCCTCAAGCCCATTGGGGCCTCTTGTTCAAGAAACTCTCCCTCTTCACACCCACTAACATGCTCCCTCACACTCCCCTCCATTCCTGTAGACAACTTTATACAGGTGAGTGTTTTAGGCTCACTTGAACCACTGGTTTACCCATCCAATAAGCTTTGGGCATGAACTCCAGTTCACCAGTTAATGTTGCAAATATTGAGCACCCCAATCCTGATAAAACTGCTCCCCCTCCAACAGCCCCCCCCCCCCCCCTTTCAAGATCAACAGACTCAATAGAATAATTCTCCATTAGCTGTCCATACTACCGGAATATTGGGGAGACCCATGCATAGTTAATTGTCATTTTACATAATCTGCTGTTTGAAAGGTTTATGAAGTAATTTGGTAGAATAATTTCCCCATATATGTTCAGTTTTGTACCAGCATCTATTCAACAAGTTTTTCTCTGACCACTTCCAATGCAGCAGAGTGACTTGACCTGATTGTCTACCTACCCGCATCATTTTCCAGAATCTCTCAAGTTCCTCACTACCATTTGGTTTAAAATGATCACATCCATTCCATAACTAAGCTATTCCTCCATAAAGAAAGTATCATGTAAGGTGTACCTCATTACCTTCTTGGGAGTTGGGGAAATACTTAATGACTAAAGCTAAACATGTTGACTTTTCCAGGAATAATAGGAACTAGTAACAAAAAACCTAGGGTTTAAATCTCAAAATTGGAAATGACATAATAAACAGTAGGCTGCACTTGACTTGTGTTTCAGTCACTATATAGCCATAGATGTTAGACACAGAGGTGGCACCAGGATTTCAGTTTGGGGGGGGGGGGGGGCCTAAGTAAGATATGGGGGTTCACGGTTGAGATGCCAAAGGCATCTCCCGAGTGCCACAGGCCTGAGCTAGGGGAGGTAGTTCACTGATCTGAATGTAGTGGCTATCCCCCCCCCCTTTAAGGGAGTAGCCACTATGTTCAGATCACTGAACTAGGGAGCAGGGCATCCTCCTCCCATTTTGTGACATATTTGGGACACCCCTGGGGAGCGATACCTCAGCGTTTCTACAACACCTGAGATGATGTTTATTGTTGTGTGCCCTTTGCGGTTGTGATATATTGTGTGGGAAAACCATGGTCAGATTGTAATTTTATGATGATTTTTAGGGGCCCAAGGGAAAAGTGGGGACCAGGCTCCCCTGTGGCACCGCCACTGCCTGAACGTGGCCTTAATCAAACTCATTATCTAATACAATTTGAAAATGGCAGTACCAAAATCTAATCCCAGTTCACATGAAAAATTAGATTTTCATCTACCAAAACAGCTTTTGATGCGTCATTTAAAAAAAAAGATTGTTGATCTAATTTCAGTGAGGAAGCATATTCTGTGATTGATTTTGAATGATAAATTTCAAAATTCACTTCCCATTTTTACTGTTGGCTGACTTCAAACATTTGAAGGCAATGGGACAGTTTAGGAAGAAAAAAATTTGACTTTAGTTCTTTCTTTGTTATTTTCTCTTCATTTAATTTGAACATGTAAAGATAAAAAATTAAACTCTGTGTATTTCCTTGGCGTATCGTTTCTTTGGAGTTCTGCAAGAAGTATGTAAGTGTTTATCTGCTTAGATAAGCTGCTCTATAGGTACAGTACTAGGGGTTAAAACACTGGAGGTGGAATTATTCACCTAATAAATATTTGCAGGTTCTATGAAGAAGCACGAGAAGTACGAGCACACACTGAGCCCATGGAGCATGAGGTTACTCCCCAGTGGTCCATAAGCTCAATGTTTGCCAGTGCATCTTCTTACAGGTTTTTCTTAAAAATGTGAATAGTTATTTAAGATTTCACAGTAATCCACTCTTTCTGTAATGTACAGCAACCTGATACCCAACAGCCTGTGGAAAAGTCATTTAAAGGGAGCAACATGAACAGTTGTTGCAACTGGGCTTGGCTCCTGTGGTGTTGTTTTGATAGCAGCATTGGAAAGAGGTGACATGTTGTCATTTTAAACAAATACAGGAATGTGATTTTTTCAATTATCTAACTTCAGTTCCCATGGAAACCCTGGGATGTGGAACAGTGCATTATTCTGTGATAAACAACTCATGTTTTACTTGCAAAATTGGACTTGGTAACCAATGCCTGAGGTGTAAATCCTCAAAAGTGAGCAGGATAGGTATTAGTGATTGGCTAAACTTGTCTTCAAACTTATGTTGTGGTCCTCATCTAGCCACAGGGGTTCACGGTTGAGATGCCAACCATAAATAATAATCTAATCTATAGCAATCACTCTGTGCGTCCGTCCATTTGGACATCTGTCTGGCATCTGTCCATTAGCATATTCCTATGTCATACGATCACTCAAGTTTCCTTTGACCAATTCTCATAATAATTATACACAACATTGAAATTGATCAAATGAAGCTCCCTTTCGTTTTTGACGTTTTTTCTGTGTTTTCTTTCCAAAGTTATGGGACTTGAATGTTAATAAAATTGGCAATTTTTTCCATGTATGATAACTTAATATTGCTTTCCTTCCTCCGAATCTCTTGAAATTTTCTAGCAATGTTACAATCAGTACAGACAATACCCCTTTCAATTTTTACGATTTTCAGGTTTGTCATTCTGGAGTTATGGGACTTTATCATAAAAAAATGACAATTTTTCACATGTCGTATCATTACTCAAGTTTGTCTTGACCGATTCTCATAATTTATATACACACTATTGAGATTGATCAAACGAAGCTCTCTTTCATTTTTTGACAAATTTCAGATTTGTCATTCCAGAATTATGGGACTCAGTCGTCAAAAATAGCAATTTTCAGGTCATAAGCGTTGAAGGAGTAGTGTGGACTAGGAAAAAATCTGACCTGTTTTGCTGTACATGATTGCAGGTAACCACTGGTATTCTAGGGGCTTTCAAAATTCATATGTGTGTTAATTGCTTCAGTATAAGTTAACATTAACCCTTGACCAGACAGTTTTTACAGATTGTGGAGATTTTTAGTACACTGTTCAACTTTTTTTCTTAGTTTAGTCTTAAGAAAAATTCTTACCTGTTTTGCTATACATGAATGCAGGCAACCACCTGTTAACAAAGTTTTGGTGAGGGTGAATGTGTTCCATTTATAATAAGCCTGAAGATATTGTATGGGATATTGTTGGTGAGCTGATGGGGATGGACCCCCTCCTCTCCCCCCCCCCCCCCCTTTGTTTTTAGTTCACCTGACTTTCAGTCAGGAGAGCTATAGTGATCACTCACCGTCCGTCGTCCGTGAACATGGTGTTTGCGTCTTCTCCTCCCAAACTGCTGAATCAATTCAATTGATATTTGAGATAATAGTTTGTTATGACATTGCAATTTGATTTTGTTCAAATCAAGTTGCCTCGCCCCTCGGTAGGACCCTGCCCAAAAGTGTGCTTAAATCTTTAAAAATCTTCTTCTCATGAACCAGCAGTAGCAGCGACTTGATATTTAGTGTGCAGCTTCCTTTTGAGGGGTAGACTCAGATTTGGTCAAGAGAAGTTCGAGGAGCTATATTTGCCTTCGTTATGGGAGGGGCAAGAATTTTCGCCCCACCCAAAATTTCTATTTTCCAAACCGAGAGGCAGATTTGAACCAAATTTGATATGAGTGCTTATTGGGTCATAAGTACTTAATTTATGCCCAAATGTTGTTTCCCGTCACCCCATGGGAACCACAGGAGCTAAAAATAGAAAAAAATTAAAACACCCATATCTCCAAAACTATACGGCACTGAGAATTCTTATTTGGTGTGAAGCTTCCTTAGGACCAACAGAATAGAATGGAATGGTAAAAAAAATTGCTATCGGTTTTATCATGGGTACTTTTTGGGGACTTTGAAAAAGTGCTGAGTCAGCATTTTTTAACACTGTGGGTAATGGGAAAAACCTTTAAGACTACTTTTCTCCCAAACCACTGCTCCAAAAGCTTTCAAATTTCACATATAACATCTTTGGAAGATTGTTTCACATGTTTATTGAAATCAAATCCCTGGGCCCATACTTGGGCTCTCTATGGGAGCCCAAATGATTAAATTAGTGCAGTATGAGGAATATTCTTTAAAAATCTTCTTCTTCAGATCTACAAATCAGAATCTTTTGATATTTGGCATGCAGCATCCTTAGGGGGGTGAGATTCAAGTTTGTTCAAGCCAAGTTCCTGGGTTCATATTTGGGCTCACTGTGGGAGCCCGAATTATAACTTAGTTCAAAATGAGGAATTTTCTTTAAAAATCTTCTTCTGCAGATCCAGCAGTCAGAATGCTTTTGATATTTGGTATGCAGCATCCTTAGGGGGGTATGATTCAAGTTTGTTTAAGCCAAGGCCCTGGATTGATATTTGGGATCCCTGTGGGAGCCCGAATTATAACTTAGTTCAATATGAGGAATATTCTTAAAAAATCGTCTTCTTCACATCCACCAGTCAGAATCTTTTGATATTTGGTATACAGCATCCCACTGGAGGTGAGATTCAAGTTTGTTCAAGCCAAATCCCTGGGTTCATATTTGGGTAGGGCCATGCCCAAAAAGTATGCCTAAATCTTAAAAAATCTTCTTCTCATGAACCAGCAGTAGCAGAGACTTGATATTAAGTGTGCAGCTTCCTTTTGAGGTGTAGACTCAGATTTGTACAAGAGAAGTTTGTGGGGCTCCCGTGGGACCAACAGAGTGGAATGGTAAAAAAAAATTGCTATCGGTTTTATCATGGGGTACTTTTTGGGGGACTTTGAAAAAGTGCTGAGTCACCATTTTTTAACACTGTGGGTAATGGGAAAAACATCTAACACTACTTTTCTCCCAAACCACTGCTCCAAAAGCTTTCAGATTTCACATATAACATCTTTGGAAGGTTTTTTCACATGTCTATAGAAACCAATTTCCTGGGTCCATATTTGGGCTCTCTATGGGAGCCCAAATGTTTAAATTAGTGCAGTATGAGGAATATTCTTTAAAAATCTTCTTCAGATCTACCAATAAGAATCTCTTGATATTTGGTATGCTGCATCCTAAGGGGGGTGAAATTCAAGTTTGTTCAAGCCAAGTCCGGTAGGACTTAGAAATTTTGGACCAAAATCCGGAAATTAGTTTTCTGGTTTTATGCATTTTGGTCAATTTTAAGAAGAAGAAAAAAAAATAGTCTGAAAATATTTTGTTTGGGACTTCAAAAATTTCCGAACAAAAATAAAAAAAAATCTGTTTTTTATGCAGTTATCTCAATTTTGGGACGTAAAAGTGCAGGAACTGAAAATAGAAGGAAAATTCTGTGTATTGTGTGGGCACAGTCGCTTCATCTAGTTGGTATATGCTTTTCTTAGGAGGGGCGTATGCAGCTTATTCAAGTCAAGTCCCTGGTTTGATATTTAGACTACCATGTCAGGTGAGCGCCCTCAGGTCCCCTGGGGCCTCTTGTTTTTAGATCCACTGGTCAGAATCTTTGGATATTTGGTATAAGCTTTTCTTAGGAGGGGCAGATGCAACTTGTTGAAATCAATTCCCTGGGTTGATATTTAGGCTACCATGTCAGGTGAGCACCCCTCAGGCCCCCTGGGACTTCTTGTTTTGTATGTAGCTTCCTGATGGGTACCTCCACATCAAGTTTTAATTTCATTCCAAAATTTCATTCCAATCCTTTCGCTTATCGAAGAGTGATTGCCCTTGAACTTGGAAATTTGACATATTAGGCTCCTCATCCATCATACAGATAGTTGTGGTTGGAAATTTCAATGGAAAATAAGACTTCTCAATGTAAATATCTCTTTTATATAATAATATAATAATGATATAAATACCCTGAAACCCAAAACAGCTATTTTGTACATCGTTTCACTGGTCTCTCAAAACAGGTGGTCTCTCAAGGAAGATTTTACTGTACTGTACACTGTTCAAATTGCAAACTATTCCAATTGTGGAGCCACAATGATGGCTCCCATCACTTTGCATCTAGTTTAAAATATATTTATTTTCAAAAAATGAAAGATAATTATTTATATTTGTCCAGGAGAAATTGACGAAAAATGTCCAGACCATTTTCATATTAGTTCTTGAATATAAAAAACCTATCATTACACCAGTAAAGTATTGAAAGTATAACCTTTTAATCTCATTTGACAGAGCTTGTTAAGCTCTGACAAACAATACATGAAGAGTTCTATTTTATGGAAAGTGCAGCTATGAAGTAGGAATAGACTTACTTCAGGAAAACAAATCTGACACAACCTAAAATTTTCCAACAAAACTTTTTGTGTGTGTGCCAGTGTCTTCCCCCTCTGTGTTTGCACCAAGAATTCATTGAAACAGATTGTCATTTATCTTTGTACAAAATACTTGATTTTGAACTTTTAAAGAAAAAAAAAAGAAAACACTGGAGATTTAAATTTTTTGACAGTTTTATGAGACAACAGTCATTATCTCATTTTAGTATGCATGGATTCTTGAAGGTTTGGTACTCTGGTGAAGTGCTTTGCTTTGTTTTGTTCTTTCATTTTCACAATTTTTGAATGAGTTTTTAAATCAGTGCATGTGTGCCAATCAAGGGCCAAACATTATAACAATCTATCTATCTATATATATGGTGTAAACAGGAAATAGACACTAAAGAAAAAAAAAATATTTTTGAAAAAGGTGAAATTTATGTATATACAAAAATGTTAAGTCACTGTTTCTGATTGAATAATTGTATTATATCAAATTGATTTTAGATAGTTTTCACAATTTAACATTGACAAAATAAAAGACTGTTAATACCTCAATGATGGTTTTGAAATGGAATGGCAGGAATGGAATGTTGTAAGTCAGCCCAGAATGTTTTTGTAGCTTGACATGATTATTGTTGATAATGGTTAATAAATACAAAACTATTTGTTGGAAAACTCCCTTATTGATTTATGTATTTGTTTTGTTTCTCAAAGCCCGGACATATTTAGCCCCCCTCCCCCCCCCCCCCCACCCCACCCTGGAAGCATGGGGAGTGTAGCAATGCTTGTTTACTGTGGTAAACTTGTTTACCTGGTAAATTAGCCCCCCCCCCCCCCCCCCCCCCACCCCCCCGGAAGCATGGGAAGTGTAGCAATGCTTGTTTACTGTGGTAAACTGGTTTACCTGGTAAATTAGGACCCAGTCACAAGTGCTTGGAATGGAAGTCTTCTAAAATGGACAACAGGGGTATGAATGACTGACTAAACTTTCCTTTATTTCCATACAGCAATAACGATTAGCCATTGTACCGAAATATGTGACCTTAAACACCAATAAATAAATTTTTAGCAACTATCATGCATCAGTTTTTAGCTCATCTTGACAAAGTCAAGCTGAGCTAATCTCATCGCTCTCTGTCAGTTGTCCATCCGTCCATCGTCCATCCGTTGTCCGTCAACACCATGTTTTGGTCTTCTCCTCCAAAGCAACTGGGCCAATTCAATCGAAAGTTTGTGTGAGTGATGGTCCCGAAGGGGCATTGAATTTTTGTTCAACTCAACATGCCCAGCCTCATAGGGAGGGAGTGGGAAAAATGCTCCAAAATATTTTTAAAATCTTCTTCTCAAGAATCAGTGTGTACAATGACTTGAAGCTTCCTTTTGAGGTGTAGAATCAAATTTGTTCAACGAAGTTCGTGAAGCAATATTTGGCTTTGAATGGGAGGGGTAAGATTTTTGGACCCGCCCAACATATCTATTTTCTGAACCGATGGCCTGGTATGAACCAAATTTGGTATGTGGTACTATTGGGTCATAAGTACTTGACCATGCAAAAAAAAAAATTCTCGCATCCTCATGGGAACCCTGAGAGCTAAAAATAGAAATATTTTCAAACGCCCATATTTTCCAAACCGCACAGAACAGAGAGCTGTTATTTGGTATGAATTATCCTTAGGACCAGTAGAATTGAAAGGTAAAAAAAAATTGCCATCGGTTATGTTAGGGTGTTCTGTAATGGGCATCGGAAAAAATGCTGAGTCAGCATATTTGCAAAAATTAAAAAAAATCTTTTCTCCAGAACCAATTATCAGAATCTTTTGATATTCGGTATACAGCATTCATAGGGGGGGGGGGGGGGGGGGGGGGGGGGGGTCAGATACAAGTTTGTTAAAATAAAGCCCATTGGTTCATATTTGGGCTCAATACAGGAGCCCGGATTTTTATGTGTACCCATACTATGTATGGTACACATAATGCCATCATCCGAGGTGGCCATCCGTCGTTCGTCCATCCTTTGTCCGTCCGTCCGTCTGTCTGTCTGTCCGTCCGGCGTCCGTATCCATTTCTTTGTCATTCGATAACTTGAAAAATATTGCTTGGATTGTCAAGTTACTTTATATTTGTGTTCAGGTTACTGATGTGCCGAGCTGTATAGTTTTTGGTGTAAATCTGATAATTTGATCCTGAGATATTAACCCTTTATCCTTCAAATTGAAAATTCCTCCAATCCCTTTGGCATTCGATAACTTGAAAAATATTGCTTAGATTGTCAAGTTACTTAATATTTGTGTTCAGGTTACTGATGTGCCAAGCTGTAGTTTTTGGTGTAAATCTGATAATTTGATCCTGGGATATTAACCCTTTATCCTTCAAATTTAAAATTCCTCCAATCCCTTTGGCATTTGATAACTTGAAAAATATTTATGTGTACCCATACTATGTATGGTACACATAATGCCGTCATCCAGGGTGGCCATCCGTCGTTCGTCCATCCTTTGTCCATCCATCTGTCCATCTGTCCGTCTGTCTGTCCGGCCGGCGTCCGTATCCATTTCTTTGTCATTCGATAACTTGAAAAATATTGCTTGGATTGTCAAGTTACTTTATATTTGTGTTCAGGTTACTGATGCGCCGAGCTGTATAGTTTTTGGTGTACATCTGATAATTTGATCCTGAGATATTAACCCTTTATCCTTCAAATTGAAAATTCCTCCAATCCCTTTGGCATTTGATAACTTGAAAAATATTGCTTGGATTGTCTAGTTACTTTATATTTGTGTTCAGGTTACTGATTTGCTGAGCTGTATAGTTTTTGGTGTAAATCTGATGATTTGATCCCGAGATATTAACCCTTTATCCTTCAAATTGAAAATTCCTCCAATCCCTTTGACATTCGATAACTTGAAAAATATTGCTTGGATTGTCAAGTTACTTTATATTTGTGTTCAGGTTACTGATGTGCCGAGCTGTAGTTTTTGGTGTAAATCTGATAATTTGATCCTAGGATATTAACCCTTTATCCTTCAAATTTAAAATTCCTCCAATCCCTTTGGCATTTGATAACTTGAAAAATATTTATGTGTACCCATACTATGTATGGTACACATAATGCCGTCATCCAGGGTGGCCATCCGTCGTTCGTCCATCCTTTGTCCATCCATCTGTCCATCTGTCCGTCTGTCTGTGCGGCCGGCGTCCGTATCCATTTCTTTGTCATTCGATAACTTGAAAAATATTGCTTGGATTGTCAAGTTACTTTATATTTGTGTTCAGGTTACTGATGCGCCGAGCTGTATAGTTTTTGGTGTACATCTGATAATTTGATCCTGAGATATTAACCCTTTATCCTTCAAATTGAAAATTCCTCCAATCCCTTTGGCATTTGATAACTTGAAAAATATTGCTTGGATTGTCTAGTTACTTTATATTTGTGTTCAGGTTACTGATTTGCTGAGCTGTATAGTTTTTGGTGTAAATCTGATGATTTGATCCCGAGATATTAACCCTTTATCCTTCAAATTGAAAATTCCTCCAATCCCTTTGGAATTCGATAACTTGAAAAATATTCCTTGGATTGTCAAGTTACTTTATATTTGTGTTCAGGTTACTGATGTGCCGAGCTGTATATTTTTTTTTGTTTGTCCATCCGTCCGTCCGTCCGTCCGTCCGTCGGTCTGTCCATCCGGCATCTGTATCCATTTCTTTGTCATTCGATAACTTGAAAAATATTGCTTGGATTGTCAAGTTACTTTATATTTGTGTTCAGGTTACTGATGTGCCAAGCTGTGTAGTTTTTGGTGTAAATCTGATAATTTGATGAGATATTAACCCTTTATCCTTCAAATTGAAAATTCCTCCAATCCCTTTGGCATGAGATAACTTAAAAAATATCAATCCGATTGTTATGTTACTTCATATATATGTTCAGGTTACTGATGTGCTGTGCTCTATAGTTTTTTATGTAAATCTGATAATTTGATCTGGAGATATTAACCCTTTATCCATCAAATTAGACACTCCTCCAATCCATTTCTATATGTACCCATACCATGTATGGTGTACATAATGTCGGCATCCGTGGTGGCCCTCTTCTAGTTGCGCGTGTGGGTACACATCTGACGATTTCATCGGCCTATTTTTAACATAGGGTCATATGGGGAATATTCTTTAAAAATCTTCTTCAGAACCACCAGTCAGAATCTTTTAATGTTTGTTTGGTATACATCATTGTTATGAGGGTCAGATTCAAGATTGTTCAAACCAAGTCCCTATGTTAATATTTGGGCTTCCTACAGAAGCCCAAATTTTAACTTTGTTCAATATGGGGGATAATATTTAAAAATCTTCTTCAGATCCAGTAGTCAGAATGCTTTCATATTTGGTATGCAACATCTCTAGGGGGGTCAGATCCAAGTTTGTTCAAATTAGATCCCTAGGTATATATTTGGGCTCGCTATGGTAGCCCAAATTTTTACTTAGTGCAATATGAGGAAATTTCTTTAAAAATCTTCTTCTTCAGTTCCACCAGTCGGAATGCTTTCATATTTGGTATACAACATCTCTAGGGGGGTCACATTCAAGTTTGTTCAATTTGAGTGCCTGGGTTAATATTTGGGCTCCATAAGATAACCTTAAATTTAACTTAGTACAATATGAGGGAATTTCTTCAAAAATCTTCTTCAAATCCACTAGTCAGAATGCTTCCATATTTGGTATACAACATCTCTAGGGGGGGTCAGATTCAAGTTTGTTCAAATCGGATCCATAGGTTAATATTTGGGCTCGCTACGATAGCCCAAATTTTTTTTTAGTGCAATATGAAGAAATTTATTTAAAATTTCTCTTCTTCATAACCAACAGTCAGAATGCTTTCATATTTGGTACACAACATCTCAAGGGAAATCAGATTCAACTGTGTTCAAATCGAGAGCCTGGGTTAATATTTGGGCTCCCTATGGGAGCCGGAATTGGCCATGTTGCTGAAGAATTAAAAATTTTGTACTCGGTACCCTCTAGAGGTGTGTAACTAAAATTAATCCACATAGGTTGTATCAAGGGCTCCGTAAGGGAGCTCTACATTTTACATTATGATCAACTGAAGAAAAGTCATGATTATTTTTGTCACTCCTGAGGGACTCAAAGATTGACAATGTATCCTATGAAGATGGATGGCTTAATGTAGACTCATTCTTGGACTTGTTTATATTGTGTTCTGTTCAAGATGAGCGCTTCAGGCCCCGTGGGGCCTCTTGTTTGTTTTTGGCACGAGGTGTTTTTATGTACACAAGGTCTGCTTTATGGTAAAATAGGACCTGCTGTAAGAGGATGTCTTCCTCTTCCCCCGTATATCTTCCTCCTGGGGGAAAAATTTCACCCCACTTCCAATGCAAGATATGCATGTCTTATATGATAAGGCTATGTGAGATAGTTATCTATCTCACATGACCCACGTGCCCGCCTTATTAGCATATTTAATGTTCTTCTGTAAAAAAACATGGTGTCACGCTTCGTAAATATAAGCAGACGAACGTTTGTCAAAGAAAAACGAAATAAAAACACAGACTGCAAAACGAAAGGACACTTATCTCTTTTATATGAATTTTTGGGTGAACGCTATTAAGAGTGGAGAGAGTTGTATGAAATTCCATTCGAAAAGTTAGGCGAATACATTACAGAATTCATAATATGATGTCATCGGAATGTATCAGTGTACATTTTGCAACAAATATTTAACCCTTGTCTTGCCAGCACCGGTATTTAATTTTGTGGTATATGCTTGGGTTTTTTTCAGAACTTTTGTGCTTTCTTTCCGAAAAGCAGATTAATTTTTTTCAGAAATGAACTACAAGATTGTTATGTATAGCTGCACATGCCCCTGAATTACTTTTGATGATGTCAAGGTGTTTTGTTGGGTGTGAAAAATTATCCCTGATGGGGGTGGGTGTGAGATGGGGAAATCTCACCCTTGGGACCAGATATTTGGTCCAGACACTTGGCAACTGCCCCAAATACCTTGCCCTCGGGTGAGATTTCCCCCATCTTCCCCCCCGCCTCCATGATAATTTTTATTCTTGTTAGGCTTTCCCAAACCCAGTTTGGGAAAGACTATTGTTATTCTTCTTTTTCAAAAATTTTCTTCTCTATTTTTTTTTGTTTTTTTTTTTTTTTGTTTTTTTTTTCCTCCCTGAATTTTGTCTGTTGAACTGCTCGAAAACAAGTTGTACGATTTTGACCAAATTTGGCACACTTATGTAATGTCATAAAATCTAGTTTATTCAGTGCTATTTGATGCACAAATGTTGAGATATACTTTTGTGTCATCAGTTTCAGGTATTTATGTTTTGAAAGAAACATCACCCTACCAAATAGTAATGTTATTTGGGTCAGTTATTCAGTGGGGGAAGAGGATGTGGTACACCGTAACCAATGCCTGGGTTGTCCAAAGTCCTCTGAAGTGGGCAGAATAGATATAAACAATTGGTTACACTTCATCCCCATGTTGAGGGGGGCGCAGTGGCATTGCGGTAACCGGTTCTCGTCAGATCACCGAAGTTAAGCAATGTCGAGCCCGGTTAATCATTGGATGAGTGACCGTCTGAGCGATCAATTCGGACTCCCACATTGTGTTCTTGGGCAAGACACTTAACCCTGATTGTCCACATGGGGGCACGATTGTGCCGTGTACTGAGGCGTACTGCACGTCGATGGTATGCATGTCTTCAACCAATCTGACCCTGCCTGTGCTGCAGTGCGGAGTTACGATGTTGGGGAGCTGGCAGCTGCTCGTCGTTGCTCAGTGGTTCTGTCTGGGTACTCCGACTTCCTCCACCCGTAAAACTGTCACGGTCAAGATTAACCATTATGCATAAGTATATGACCTTAAACGCCAAAAAATAAATAAATAAATAAATCCCCATGTTGCAATCATGAGATAATCAAAGGTGCTGAAAGGGACATTAAATGCCAATGGATAAATAAATAAATTTACACTTTGGATACCTATATGGACAGCCAAGACTTGGTTGGGAATCACTGTAAAGGTAGTTTGACTTTTGTTTGGCATACCTCACCAATTAATGATTGCACATTGGTGTATCTTTTTAAGCCCATAAATATTGCCCAGATGCAACTAGACCTTTAACCCTTTCACCTTTCTGCACCAAGCGAACCCTTAGGACATGGACATTCATTTCCCATCAATGAATAAAAGTGTCAAGATGAAGTTGTTGTGGGTACACTACAACTACATTCCTGTCTAGAAAAATCCAACCACAGCACCTCCCACCAGTTCAAAGAACTCAATAAACTGAATAACATGTTTTCAGCCTCTGCACCAGCAAGCATGCAAATTGGTTTTTCCAAGTTTCAGTAAACAAACAAGAAACTTCATGATCAGACCCCATCTACCAGTTGTTTCACAAGCAATCAGACAGAAGTGGGCTGTAAAGGCTGTTATTTTTTCTTGTAAATCAAGCACCTTGAAGTATTGAAGCAAATGTCTTCCATAGTCACCCCCCGCGGTAAACAAGCTCCATTTTACTGGTAAAATAGGACCCAGTCACTAATGCTTGGGGTGCAAGACCTCTAAAATAGGCAACATGGAGTAAAAACGATTGACTGACCTTGACTTTATCTCCATGTTGTGGCCACGATTAGCCATTCTGCAGAAGTATGTGGCCTTAAACACCAATAAATACTTCCATAATCAAACAACATGCATAATGAGATTTTTTCTGATTATTGAAGTAGTAGTATGGAAGGCTAGGCTATGCTGTGCTGAACTACAAGCTTTGTGCTTCTCCCAAAACAATGCCAGTCAACTGTAGTGACCAAGAAACCTCCAGAAAAATTAACTGCACTGGGCTTGGGCACTTGTTTTTGTCAAGTGTTTTTTTTTGTATAAATTGTTTTGTGTATTTGCACAATTTAACCAATAAAGGATAAGCGGGTTCTAATAACTCTTCAGATAAGGAAATGTTCAAAAATACTCAGTTATACTTAAGTGAACACGAATTATTCTTTATTTTTAACTCACCTGACTGAAAGTCAGGGGGAGCTTAAGTGATCACTTTCTGTCCATCGTCTGTCCGTCCAACATGAACTTTACATTATCGGCTTCCTACACCACTGGGCCGAATTGAACCAAATTTGATATGCATGGTCCTTATCGGATGTCAATTCAAGTTTGTTCAAATAAAGTTGCCATGCTCCATTGGGAGGGGGTTGGGGAAAATGCTCCAATTTTTTTTTTTAAATCTTCTCATGAACCAGAGGGTACAATGTCTTGATATTTTGTATGGAGCTCCCTTTGAGGTGTAGAATTGAGTTTGTTCAAACTAAGTTCTTGGATCAATATTTGCCATCATAATGGAAGGGTCAAGATTTTTGGCCCAACTTAAAATTTCTGTTTTCTGAACTGATGGTCCAATTTGAACCAAATTTAGTATGTGGTATCACTGAGTCATATGTACTTGATTCATGCAAAAAACAAAAACAGAAATTTCCTGTGCCCCCATGGGAACCCAGGAGCTAAAAATAGAAATATTTTCAAATGCCCATATTTCCCAAACCGCACGAAACAGAGAACTGTTATGTGGTATGATGAAGCATCCTTAGAAACAGTAGAATAGAATGGTAAAAAAATATGCCATCAGTTGTGTCAGCATGTTCTGTATGGGTAGGCATCAAAAAAATGCTGAGATAGCATATTTGCAAAAAACTTCAAAAATATTTCTTCTCCAGATACTAGTGTGTTCAATTTAAGCCCCTTGGTTCAGATTTGGGCTCCGTATAGGAGCCTGAATCTTAACTTTTAACTTAGGGCAATTTGCAAAATAAGCTTCAAAAATCTTCTTCTTCAGAATCACTAGTCAGAATCTTTTAATATTTGGTATACATCATTGTTACGAAGGACAGATTCACATTTGTTCAAATCAGGTCCAGGATTTAATATTTGGGCTCTCTATTGAGCCCAAAGTCTAACTTAGTGCAATATGAGGAAATTTCTTTAATAATCTTCTAAAGAGCCACCAGTCAGAATCCTTTCATGCTCAGTATGTGACATCTCTAGGAGTGTCAGATTCAAGTTTGTTCTAATCGAGTCCCTGGCTTAATATTTGGGCTCTCTATGGGAGCCCAAAGTTTAACTTGGTGCATTATGAGGAATATTCTTTAAACATCTTCATCAGATCCACCAGTGAAAATATTTTAATATTTGGTATGCAACATCTTATGGGAGGTGTGGGGTGGGGGGGCATTTCTTTAAAAATCTTTTTTCAGATCCACCAGTCAGAATTCTTTCAAATTTGGTATATTACATTTCTAAGGGGATCAGATTCAAGTTTGTTCAATTCTTTAGGCTCTCTATGGGAGGGTGGGGGGAGGTTAGGTTCAAGCTTGTTCAAAGCTATTCCTTCAAGTTTTTTCTTAAAATTTGCCTTTCAAACTGCAGACCAACCCTTAGACATTTGGCAGTTCTTGTCTACTGCTGATAGAATTGGAAGCAGTCAGGAAGACCAGAGTTATGAATAATTTCTGACCTCACTCCTTTGTTGTGTTGATGAACCATGACTAAATGTGACCCAAAATACTTCTTTGAACCACTTTATCAGATTAAAGCCCTTTGGGGCCTCTTGTTTCTTAAAGACAACACACTGGAGATGAGGGTTAATCATGAAGTAAACAAATGGTGTGGTAGTAATTCTGAGCAATGCATAGGACAGTAATATAAGCATAATGGTGGCATGTTGTGGGCCAGTATAACCTGAAAGAGTTAAAATATTAATTGATTCAAGTTAATCTTCTCACCCTTCTCTACCTTCAATGTTTTACCCCCTTGCATGCTGCTGGCAGCTATTCCTGCCCAGGACACAAAATCTCTTGCCATTGAAATGGGTATAATTTGGACACAACCAAATTTTCCCACCGTAAATTGCATTGACTTTTGACATTTAGATTAACTTTTCATCAAATCTAGCCATGGCTGTTTACAATTTGATGAAATACACTTTGAAAATACTCAGCAGGTTAAGAGTTAACACTTTACCTCCTAACATAATGACCAAAAAGGGTTAGTGGTATTCACAAAAGTTGCAATTTAAATTTTGAATTTTTAGCTCACCTGGGGGTTGCGGTGGCTCAGCAGGTAGAGGTGCAGGCTGCAAGCCGAGAGGTCCTCGGTTCGAATCCCCTTTGCGACAACCGCGTTGTGTCCTTGGGCAAGACACTTCACCCCCATTGCCCATGTGGGGGCACGGTGACGCTGTGTACTAAAAGCGTACTGCACGTTGATCGTGCACCTGTCTTCAACCAATGCTAACCCTGATTGTGTCGAGTTAGTATGTTGGGGAGCTGACAGTTGCTCGCCGTTGCTTGGTGGTTCTCACCGGGTACTCCGGCTTCCTCCACCCATAAAACTGTCATGGTCATAATTAGCCATTGTGCAGAAATATATGACCTTAAACACCAATAAATAAATAAATAGATAATTTAGCTCACCTGACTGAAAGTCAGGAGGAGCTATAGGGATCACTCACCATCCGTCGTCCATGAGCATGGTGTTTGCACCTGCCCCTCCTAAACCGCTGAACCAATTTTAGTTTTTTTTAAGGTGATTGTTTGTTCTGACATCGCATTTTGTATTTTTTTCAAATCAACTTGCCCAGCCTCATAGGGAGGGGGAGGGGAAAAATTCTTTAAAAATCTTCTCATGAACCAGTGGGTACAATGACTTGATATTTGACTTCCTTTTGAGGTGTAGAATCAAGTTTGTTCAAACGAAGTTTGTGGATCTATATTTGCCTTTGTAATGGGAGGGGCAAGATTTTTGGCCCCACCCAAAATTTCTATTTTCTGAACCGATAGTCTGATTTGAACCAAATTTAATATGTGGTATTATTGAGTCATAATGGAGTGCGGTGGCTCAGTAGGTAGAGGTGCAGGCTGCAAGCCGAGAGGTCCTCGGTTCGAATCCCACCTGCGGCAACCGTGTTGTGTCCTTGGGCAAGACACTTCATCTCCATTGCCCGCGGGGGGGGGGGGGGGGGGCACGATGACGCCGTGTACTAAGGCGTACTGCACGTCGATGTCTTCAACCAATCTAACCCTGCCTGTGCTGCAGTGCGGAGTTACGATGTTGGGGAGCTGGCAGCTGCTCGGTGGTTCTCTCCGGCTACTTCGGCTTCCTCCACCCGTAAAAACTGTCACGGTCATGATTAGCCATTGTGCATAAATATGTGACCTTAAACATCAGTAAATAATATAATAATAATGAGTCATAAGTACTTGATTCATGCAAAAAAAAATTCCCGCGTCCCTGTGGGAACCCCAGGAGCTTAAAATAGAAATATTTTAAAATGTCCAGATTTCCCAAACCACAGGGAACAGACAACTGTTATTTGGTATCATGAAGCATCCTTAGAAACAGCAGAATAGAATGGTAAAAAAAATTGCCTCGGTTGTATCAGGGTGTTCTATAGGGAGGGGGGGGGGTGGGGTGGGGGGGCATCGAAAAGATGCTTAGTCCGCACATTTACAAAAATTTAAACAAAAATTTTCTCAACAACCACTCATAAGAATCTTTTGATATTTGGTGTACAGCATCCATAGGGGGGGGGGGGGGGGGGGGGGGGGTTCAGATACAACTGTGTTAAAATGATGCCCCTTGGTTCGTATTTGGGCTCAATACAGGAGACCAAATTTTTAACTTAGGGCAATATGGGGAATTATCTTTAAAAATCTTCTTCAGATCCACCAGTCAGAATGCTTTTATATTTGGTATGCAACATCTTTGGGGGGGGGGGGGGGGGGGGGTCATGTTTGTTCAAATCGGCTTTATATTTGGGCTCTCCATGGGAGCCCAAATTTTAACTTAGTACAATATGAGGGAATTTCTTTTAAAAAACGTCTTCTTCAGATCCACTAATCAGAATGCTTTCATATTTGGTATAAAACATCTCTAGGGGGTTGAGGTTCATCTTTGTTCAAATTGAGTGCCTGGGAAATATTTGGGCTCCCTATGGTAGCCTGAATTTTAACTTGGTGCACAATATGGGGGAATTTCTTGAAAAATCTTCTTCTTCAGATCCACCAGTCAGAATGCTTTCATATTTGGTATACAACATCTCTAGTGGGATCACATTCAAGTTTGTTCAAATCGTGTCCCTAGGTTAATATTTGGGCTCCCTATGTTAGCCCAAATTTTAACTTAGTGCAATATGAGGAAATTTCTTTCAAATCTTCTTCGGATCCATCAGTCAGAATGCTTTCATATTTGGTATACGACATCTCAAGGGGAGTCACATTCTAATTTGTTCAAATCGAGTCCTTAGGTTCATAGAGCTTCCTATGTGAGCCCAATTTTAACTCTGCAATTTGAGGGAATTTCTTTAAAAATATTCTTCTTCAGATTCACCAGTTAGAATCCTCTCATATTTGGTATACAACATATCTAGGTGGGTCATATTCAAGTTTGTTCAAATCGAGTCCATGGATTAATATTTGGGCTCCTGATATAAGGAAATTTCTTTAAAATCTTTTCCTTCAGATCCCACAGTCAGACTGCTTTCACATTTGGTATACAGCATCCTGGAGGCGGAAGGGGAGGGAAGTGCTCAGACTAAAGTTTGTTCAAGTTAAATTTCTAGGTGGATATTTGGACTCCCAAGTTTAGCATTAATGGAAATCGGAGCATTATTTCTGTGGTAGCAACCCAGTACAAGAAAAAAATCATCTGGCATGGACAACACTCATAAATAATTCAATAACTTCATTCCCCTGTAGTGTTAACTAGCTATAGATGCTAATTAAAACCTTCTTTAAACAACTGTTGTCAGGTGAGTGCCTCAGGCTGCATGGGGCCTCTTTTTTTCTGTCCATCTGACCGCATTGTGATGTCAGCTCAATAACTTCAATGAATGTTTTTCGATTTTTACCTAAATTGGTGTCTGAGTACTGCTGCAGAATGCCTTCGATGATTTTTGGACTCAGCTGACTGAAAGTTAGGGTGAATTATTGCCATCACTGTCTGTCATCTGGCATCCATTAACCCTTACAAATTCGTTCAATAGAAGTAGAAGCTAAGCCCAATGGGCTGGGGCAGTGCCTGAAATTCTTAAAAAATCGTCTCATAAAACACAAGTCATAATGCTTTGAAATTTGGTATGCAGCTTCCTTTTCTGCTCAAGATTCAAGTTTGTTCAAAGAAAGTTTCTCTGGCAATATTGCAATTGTGTCTCTGTCCCAGATTTTTATTTTCCGAACTTGTGGGTGAATTTGGACTAAATTTGGTACGCAGTAGTATTCAGGGACATATACTTGATTTATGCTGGACAAAATTTTCCACTCCCCTGTGGTAAACCCAGGAGCTAAAAACTGAAAAAGAATAAATGTCTATATTTCCCGATTTGCAACAAACTAACAATTATTATTTGGTATACAGCATCCTCAGGACCAGTAGAGTCGAATGGACGCAAAAAGCTCAGTTGATTGCATCACAGGGTGCCATAGGAGAGTGGGGGAGGAGGGGTTGGGAGGGTTATAGAAAAATGCTGAGTCGGCACTTTTCCAAAATGGAAAAAAGATTTCTCCAGAACTTCTGCTCAGAATCTTTTCAATATTTAATATACAACATCTTCTCTGATCTGTTTCAGGTTTGTGCCAATCAAGTCTCTGGTTTCATTTTTAACTTAACTTGACAAAGTCTTGATAAGCTATTGCCATCACGCATGCAGACATCTGTCAATCTGTGAGTCTGTTCGCATTATCTTTAGCACAGGCTACAGACCATAGTTCTCGGATCATCACAAAATTTGATATGCCGGTTCAAGGTCATGTCTCGATGAAAACATCCCCTTTTGGTCACGATTGGTCAACAGAGATGGCTGTGTTAGCCCGAAACTCAAAAACCTTTAGCACAGTCTGCAGGTGGTATTTATGTAGGGATTTCATTTTAACGTGGTAGAATGATTCTGCATAATGTCTAGATGAAAACATCCCATTTTGGTCACGATCGGTCAACCGTGATGGATACGCGAGCCCGAAACCTGAAAACCTTTTGCACAGTCTACAGGTTGTATCTATGAAGGGATTTCATTGTAACTTGGTACGATGACTCCATATAAGGTCTAGATGGGAACGTCCCCTTTTGGTTATGATCAGTCAACTGTGATGGCTGCACAGGCCAAAATCCTTTAGCCCAGTCTACAGGTCGTATTTTTGAAGAGATTTTATTGTAACTTCGTAGGATGACTCTGTATAATGTCTAGATTAGAATGTCCTATTTTGGTCGGGTTCAGCCGACTGTGATGGCTGCAGGGGCACGTTACCTATATTCCTTTAGCACAGTCTATAGCTTGCATTTATGAAGGGATTTCATTGCAAATTTGTAGGATGAATCAGTATAATGTCTAGATGAGAATGTCCTATTTTGGCCGTGATCGGTCAACCGTGATGGATGCACAGTTATGTGACCTACAGTTGTTTAGCACGGTCTTCAGTTCATATTTGTGAAGCGATTTCATAGTAACTTGGAAGGATAACTCAGTATGATGTCTAGATGAGGCTGTCCTCTTTTGGTCATGATCGGTCAGCTGTTACCACAGTCTGGCCATGTGACATAGATTCCTTTAGCACAGTCTACAGGTTATTTTTATGAAGGGATTTAATTGTAACTTGGTATGACATCTACATGAGACTCCTGTTTTGGTCATGATCGGTCAACCACGACTGCTGAACCATCACACGACCTAGATTCCTTTAGTAAAGTCTACAAGTTATATTTATGAAGGGATCTCATTGTAACTTGGGATGACTCGTTTTGAAATGATTTTACTGCAACTTGGACATACATTTGGTTGACTTTGGTTGGCATACATTAACTGTGAGGGCCACATTAACCCAGGCCTCAATTCTTTAGTACAGTCTACACCTCAAATTATTCTTATTGAAAACATAGCATATAAGGAACAGAAATTAACATATTCTCAATTATCACAATTCTTGTCTTATTTCATAATTGTTTCATCAACATGGAACATTATCCTTTTCATCAAACACTACACACAGTCAAGTTAAGCTACAGTGTCATTGACACTTTCATTAGGCTACCTATGGGAGCCTGAATTTTAACTTGGTGCAGTATGAGGAAAATTCTTTAAGAATCTTCTTCAGGTCCATCAGTCAAAATCATTTGATATTTGATATCCAAATTGAAGTTTGTTTAAATTAATGCCCTGGGCTCATATTTGGGCTCCTTATAGGAAACCAAATTTCAATTTAGCACAAGATGATGAAAATTCCTTAACAATCTTCATATCCACCAGTCGGAATCTTCTCATATTTGTTATACAGCATCCTTATGAGGGGCAGATTTCAGTCTGTTCAAATCAGGTCTGTGGGTTTGTATTTGGGCTCTAACTTTGTGAAAATTGAGGAATATTCTTTAAAAATCTTCTTCTGCATATCCACCTGTCAGAATGGTTTCATATTTAGTTTTCAGCATCCTTAGGGGACTCGAATTTAGGTTTGTTCAAATCAAATCCATTTTGTATTTTAACTTAGTGCTGTTTGAGGAATATCATTTAAAAATCTTCTTTAAATACACTACTCTGAATCTTTTTATAATGCATCATCCTTATAGGGGACAGATTAAAATTTAAAATTTCTTCAAATCAAGTACTACTATTCAGAGCATTTTAAGGGTGGGGGAGGGGGAGGAGGCATATGTAAATTAAAATCCGGTCTATGAGTTCATATTTGGGTTCCCCTTGAGAGCCCAAAGTGTAACAAAGTGCAATATGAGGACTATTCTCTAAAAATCGCCTTCTGATCCACCCGTCATAATCTTTTCATTTTTGGTATTCAGCATCTTTGTGTGTGGGGAGGGGGTCATCAGGGGTCGGTCAGATTCAAGTCTGGTCAAATTAAGTCCGTGAGTTCTTTTCTTTTCTGGCCTCGAGGGAGCTGGAATTTAACCTAGAGTAATATAAGGATATTCTTTAAAATCTCCAACCCACAATCTTCTGATAGTTTGTATACAGCTTCCTAATGGGGCGAGATTCAAGTTTGTCCCTGGGTTCACATTTTGGTCTCCTTATAATAATAATAATAACACTTTGGCCGGCCGCTGATTTGTCGCTGTTCACGGATGAGAAGGCCTTGGTTACCCCTGTACTCCCAACTGCCTCCCTATTCCCATGCTTCTTTTCTCCACCCAGCACTCAGGAGACGAACTGCTTGATGACATCCCTTGCCCCAATCTCTCCTATTAGCATATTAACCCTCCCCTTTGAGTCTCTCACTAACCACATGTCCTTCATTCTCCCAACCCACTTCCCCATTATACTCCCAGTGAATCTTATTCTTTTAGACTGGTATTTTGGGCATTCCAGAAGAAAGTGTCCCAGGGTCTGCACCACACCCAAATTACACATCTGGCACTTCTTTTCACTGTTTTTCCCAATTTCCCCCTCAGCTCCAGGGACCGCGACCTCATATTTAAAGATATTGTAAGTTCAAAATATATTCCGCATCAAGGCGAAAAACCCACTTGAATTTCACTTCTCTGTAAAGCTGGACATGGAAAAAACACACGTGGTGTATATCCAGCTTTAGCGCAGGGACCCAGGGGAGAAACGGTATGTTAGATAAGGTCTAATCTCATTTAATTTATACAGTAGTCGCGAGTCTTACGAGGCGTAATCGGTTGGTGGCAAGATATCGTCACGGCCAATTAAGAAACGAGATTCTAAAACGATAGAAATGTCTATCGTATCGTCACCTGATCATTAGGTAGCAATAATGGAAAGAACGAATCGGTTTTCTCGGCAAGTGAAATCACCGTTAAGCCACGCGCGAGATGACTTGTATTGATTCTGTCTCGATATACATCATCTCCCACCGTTTTGACAGATGGATGGATGAGCGTCCGTCCACCTGACAGTTTAGGGTAAAAAGTATATATACCTTGAAAAGCAGAGCATTAGACACAGACACTTGGGGTCACACACACGTTGGTGAAGTCCAGGACAGGCGGACTCTGTTTCCTGGCATAGGGGTACCTTCGATCACAGGACCCTGAAACGGCTGGAATCGCCAGAGAGGGCATTCCAGGATTGATTTAGCTTAAGGTCGATAGGCGCTACAAGTGCCAAAATTCGTTGAGAAAGAACACCCAAGGTGGAACGTTAAAGTTTAGATTGTCGAGTAGCAGGTATCAGCCTGCAATAGTCAGAAGTGTAGGTTAATTGTATTGTGCGTATTAACCCTTTGAAGCGTCAGACTGATTGCGCCGTGAGTAGATTGTTTTGCTGTCGAAGCATCGTAATACCGACTGGAGATCGGTGTGAGTGACAATTTCGCCCTAGCACAAAAGGGGCATTTGTGAATCGTGAATTCAACCAGGAACGGTGAATATTTCAATAGGACTTTCACGGAGGACTTTCTAAAGGCACATAAGGTATGAGTAGACAATATCTGACCCAAATCAGAAGTACGGTGGCTTTATAGATGACGAACATTACTGGTCGGAACCCTCCGACAGCCAGAGGTACAGTTACGCGCAGACGTTGACATTTGAGCCTAAGCGGGTGAAGCTCTTATGGCGAGCTCACAGTAATAACATTTCAGATTTGTGAAGCTCTTATGGCGAGTTCACGGTAGTAACATTTCCAGTGTGTAGACTATAGTGCCAGTACAGGGCTATAGAACGACTATATGATTGTTGAGAATTGTTTAACCCTAGCAACCCATTTTCTGTGAAAAGAATCGAATTGTTGATTGTTGAAATATTGAAACGGATTTATTTTTATGTGTAAATAAAAGAATTGTTGTTACTTTAAATCATTCTTTCCATTATACAGCCTGAAGTGATTAGGAATCACACCTAACGGAAATCGAACCTATTTCAGGCCAATTTGGCAGAGAAGGAATCACGGCGTCGGTCTAACTCAGCTCCCTGCGCCGAGTTCGCGACACTTGGATTCCGACCCTCCACGTTGGTCTAATTTTCCCGCAACTTCATCAGCGGGACTAAATAACCCCACGTCAGCCCAGGCCTTACGGGGCCTCAGGTGTTCCTGACACCGCCCAAAGACCTCTTTGATTTGACCCTCTCTCACCAATTAAGGTTACCATCCTTGACCCTTTCTCTGACAGTTTTTTAGCTCAACTTTGGCGAAGCCAAATTTGAGGTATTGCCATGGCCCATCGTCCATCTGTCTGTCTGTTCGTCCATCACGTCGTACACACGGCTCGGGCTAGAGGCCGTATTTATGAATAGATCTTTACGAAACTTCTTGGGTACCTTTGTTATCACCGTTAGACGAGAACGAGTGTTTTTGGGTCCGGTCTGAAATTTAAGACGGCCGCTGGCAGCCATTTTGTACCAAAATTAGGTGCAATCAGATTTTTGTACACAACTTCTATATGGCTCAGGCTAGAGGCCGTATTTATGAACCGATCTTAATGAAACTTCTTGGGTACCTTTGTTATCACTGTGGGACGAGAATGAGTGTTTTTGGGTGTGGTCCAAAATTCAAGATGGCTGCCAGCAGCCTTTTTGTACCAAAAATAGTGCAATCAGTTTTTTTATACAGAACTTCTGTATGAAAGTTCTGATTTGAATCAATTTTTGTAGAAATGTTTAGTAACATGGAATACATCACATATAATACGCGTTTTTTTCTCGTGCAGAAATTATGCAAATTAGATGAACTTTGATTTGTTCAGTGCTACTTATACACAGTAAGTGCACATGTCAATACAGCTCTGGCTACAGTCTGTATTTATGAACTGATCTTCACGAAACGTCTTGGGGTACCTTTGTTATCACCTTGTGACAGGAACAAGTGCTTTGGGGTGTCTTTGTTATCACTGTGCTATGAGAACAAATATTTTGGGGTTCAGTCAGACCCACTCTGGGACTCAAAGATTTCTTTTCTAGTTTAGCATCTAACTTTCACCCCCACCTTTACAATACTTTACCTATATATTTGTTACATGCTACAGTCAGTATTTATGTACAGACCGTTACAATACTTTACATGTACCTTTGTTATCAGGTCATTACCTAGATGTTTGTCATTGCTGTGTCACACACTATGTACATGTTTTAAACAAGTTGAGCTACAGTGTCATTGACACTTTCATTCGATATTCCATTCATAAATGAAAAAAAAATGAACTCAAAATGAGCCAGTTTTATGAAGAATTTTAGGGTACTCGAACTCATGGCCCGAACAGGGTGAAGATTAAAACTTTGAATAAAACTTATAACAGTAAAATTATTCTTGGATGAATGCCCAAACTTCTCAAGGGAAACGTTTTGAGAAATTGTAGCTGCAGTGCTGAGAAATCACATGTGAAAATTGGCCAGTTTTGCCAAAATTGGTGCACGGAATTGTGTGGTCAAAAGGGTGCAACGTGGGTAATACAGCTTATGTAATCAGATGTAGTAAGTCATGCTACAACTATTACGAAAGCACCAGCCAAATCGTCCAGGGTCTTGTTTGAGAATTGTGGCAAAACGTAACATTGTGACAGTATTTTGCACGGTTTTGGCAGAAAATGAAAAACTTCAGAAATGCCATGATCCAGGTGAAAATCTTCCAATGAAGCTCTATATATGTTCCAAATTTCAGTAGAATAGTATGGAATCCATCAGACAAAAATCATTGAAATTGTTCAGAAGTTTTGTGGCGAAAAGGAGTCAACGTGGGTAATACTGCTTATGTAGTCAGATGTAGTAAGTCATCCTACAAATATGACGAAAGCTTTAGCCAAATCCTCCAGGGTCTTTTTGCTGTGGCAAAACGTAACATTGTGACAAAATTTGGCACGCTTTTGGTAGAAAACAAAAAACTTAGGAATGCCATGACCCAGGTGAGAAACTACAGTAAATTCAAGTCTGTAAGAAAAGGGTTAAAGTATCTATCGGGACAAAACTATATAGAAAGAGAATTTTTATGGAGGCTTATTTTCGGGAGTAAAATATTTTTAAACAAATCAGAAATGGATTTCTTCGTTAACAGTATTTTCAGATATTCATACAGGAATCAGAACAATTTTTTTCTAAGAAACCAGAAAAAGCATATATGTGCACAGCATTCAAAAGGTTTGATCAAGGGAATGCATTAGGGGTCCAAAAAATGTGATTTCCAACAATACTGAAAAAATGCACTCAATGATCCCTGCGTGACCTGTGACCTTTACCCATATGGTGAACCTTTATCGAGTGTCAACTCATTTGGTGTTGGTCCCAGGTCTATGCATCATAGCATGCTTGAGATATGAGTGTGCCCCACTCTCAAACATGTTTCCCCACGCCCACTTTTTTCATGCATGTAAGAACTTCGGGAATGCATTAGGGGGTCAGAAAATGTGATTTCCAGCAATTCTGAAAAATACACTCAATGACCCCTAGGAGACCTCAGTGGCCTTGACCCATATTTTGACCCCCAGTTGAGTGTCAACTCATTTGCTGTTGGTCCCAGGTCTATTCATCATACCATGCTTGAGATATGAGCGTGAACCACTTTCAAAATCATTGGCTATGCCCGCTTTTTTAAAGTAAAAATGCATGAGTGGACATTTGGGAATGCATTATGGGTTCAAAAATGCGGTTTCCAGCAATTCAGAAAAATGCACTCAATAACCCCTGGGTGACCTTCGTGACCTTGGCCCATATTTTGAATCTCCATCGACTGTCGACTCATTTGGTGTTGGCCCCAGGCCCATACATCATACCATGCTTGAGATATGAGCGTGACCCACTTTCAAAATGTTTGGCCACGCCCACTTTTTTCGTGTAAAAATGCATGTATGAACTTCGGGAAAGCATTTTGGAGTCATAAAATGTGATTTCCAGAAATTCTGAAAAATGCACTCAATGACCACTGGGTGACCTCGGTGACCATGACCCATATTTTGAATCTTCGAGTGTCGACCCATGCGGTGTTGGTCCCAGGTCCAAACGTCATACCATGCTTGAGATATGGGCGTGACCCACATTCAAAACACCCTACGGATACCCCTAATGCCCCAGAAATCTGAAAAACATAGGTGGCCGAGAATTTGTGACTGTCTATCAGCCTGTCAAAAATCAGCGAGATAGGACAATTCGTTTTCGACTTAACGTGAGGACAAGGAAGTGCATAGAAGACAGGAGAATAAGAAAAAGAAACTAGAGAAACAGAATTTACTGCCACCAGTAAATTCAAGTCTGTGTGAAAAAGGTTAAAGTATCAGGAATAAACTATAAAGAAAGAGAATTCATGGAGGCTTATTTTTCAGGAGTAAAATATTTTTGAACGAACCAGAAATGGGTTTTCGTTAGCAGTATTTACAGATATTCATACAGAAATCAGAACATTTTTATAAGAAACCAGAAATTGCATATATGTGATCAGCATTCAAAGGGTTTGATACGCAAATCAGAAATGAACATTTTTGGCGCTGCACACTAATTTGAGTGATGAAATACGTTCATAAACTTTAGAAATGCATTAAGGTGTAATAAAATGCATTTCCCAGTCTTTCTGAATAATGCCCCCAAATTAAAATCTTCAGAGGGTTAACATATTCCCTTTAAATACTCCATTTTAATCCTTTAAATGGGGGCGCAGTGGCTCAGTTGGCAGAGGTGCAGGTTAAAAGGCGTGAGGTCCTCACTCTGTCCTTGGGCAAGACACTTCACCCCATTGCCCACGCGGATGCATGGGGGCGCTGTGTACTAAAGAGTACTGCACATCGATGGTGCACCCATCTTCAACCAATGCTATCCTTGCTTGTGTGGATTTAGTATGTGGGGGATCTGACAGTTGCTCGTTGTTGCCCGGTGATTCTTCCCGGGTACTCCGACTTCCTCCACCTGATAAACTGTCGTGGTCATGATTAGCCACTGTGCAGAAATGTGTGACATTAAACACCAATAAATAAATAATCCTTTAAAAAATGAGCTCAATCCATTAAAGGGTCATAAGCTATGTTTTTTCAAGCAAAAATGAAAAGGTAATTAAAACTGAATAGACGTTCCTGTGAATAATGTTGACCAGTTTTCACCATTATGCTGCCTAAAGGGTTAAGAATCCCTTACTTTGGAAGGCACACTGAAAGGGTGTCCCATTCCACACAGAATTAAATGTTAAGAAAATAAAGTGAAAAACATTATGTTTCTCAGCTGAGAGTACCTGCTTTTGCACTCCGGAGGGATGGAATGGCACAAATCAGACATTCTCTTAATGGCACTTTGGTACCAAAGGTTTCTGCACTCTCGGTGAGACCTAGCCAAGCGCAGTGAAAGACTATAGAAATACTCTAACAAATGAGTTTTAAACAGTCATAGCACTAACACAGTTAACAGTACAGTCGACCATGTCAGCATTGCATTGTTACCGGCACCCTGACAGTTTTGTGACAGGTTCCAACAATTATTCAGTGTAGTTTTATGGAAAGGGTTAACTTTATTCTGCCTGAAATAAAATGTGTGCAATCCACATTGAAGTCTTGAAAGGGTTAAAAGCATTGAACTGAATAAGATAGGTTTCAACAAATTTTACAATTATTCAGTGCAGTTTTATGGAAAGGGTTAACTTTATGCTGCCTGAAATAAAATATTTGCAATCCACATTGAAGTCTTGAGAGGGCTAAATGCATTGAACTGAATAAGATAGGTTTCAACAAATTTTACAATTATTCCGTGCAGTTTTATGGAAAGGGTTAACTTTATTCTGCCTGAAATAAAATATGTGCAATCCACATTAAAGTCTTGAGAGGGTTAAACGCACTGAACTGAATAAGATAGGTTTCAACAATTATTCAGTGCAGTTTTATGGAAAGGGTTAACTTTATTCTGCCTGAAATAAAATATGTGCAATCCACATAGAAGTCTGGAGAGGGTTAAAAGCATTCAACAGAATAAGATAGGTTTCAACAAATTGTACAATTATTCAGTGCAGTTTTATGGAAAGGGTTAACTTTATTCTGCCTGAAATAAAATATTCGCAATCCACATTGAAGTCTTGAGAGGGTTAAAAGCATTAAACTGAATAAGATAGGCTTCAACAAATTTTGCAATTATTCAGTGCAGTTTTATGGAAAGGGTTAACTTTATTCTGCCTGAAATAAAATATGTGCAATCCACATTGAAGTTTTGAGAGGGTTAAAAGCATTGAACTGAATAAGATAGGATTCAACAAATTTTACAATTAGTCAGTGCAGTTTTATTGAAAGGGTTAACTTTATTCTGCCTGAAATAAAATATTTGCAATCCGCATTGAAGTCTTGAGAGGGTTAAAAGCATTGAACTGAATAAGACAAGTTTCAACAAATTTTACAATTATTCAGTGCAGTTTTATGGAAAGGGTTAACTTTATTCCGCCTGATATAAAATAGGTGCAATCCACATTGAAGTCTTGAGAAGGTTAAAAGCATTGAACTGAATAAGATAGGTTTCAACAGATTTTACAATTATTCAGTGTAGTTTTATGGAAAGGGTTAACTTTATTCTGCCTGAAATAAAATATGTGCAATCCACATTGAAGTCTTGAGAGGGTTAAAAGCATTGAACTGAATAATTTATAATCTATTTCCTTGTAAGGTAAAGGGTTTCTCTCAACTTAGTTCCAGGAACTTACATCCCATTATCATAACAAGGTTAGTAGATTATATTTCATTTCTTGACACCAACTCCACTGGTGTTTACATTATCTCCAGTGTGAATAATATAGCATCCTATTGCTTGGGGAGAATTTACTGTATCAGGAAATTGGAGGCTGTGAAAGCCCTGTGGCCGATTAGGCCAATTCTCAGTGACTCTAGCGACCTGAAAAACATAGGTGGCCGCCAACTTTTGACTGTCCACCAGTATGCCAAAAATCAGCGGGATAGGACGATTCGTTTTCGAGTTATCGTGAGGACAAGGAAGTGCATAGAAGACAGAAGACAGGAGAATAAGAAAAAGAAGAAGAGGGAAGAAGAAGAAAAATAAAAAAAAAGAAAAAGAAACCGTACAAAAACAAAAGTCTGTGTGTTTCACACAGACTAAAAAAAGAAAAAGAAACCGTACAAAAACAATAGTCTGTGTGTTCACACAGACTAATAAAAAGTTTGTGTGTTCAACACAGACTAACCAGAGAAACAGAATTTACTGCATCCAGTAAATCCAAGTCTGTGTGAAAAGGGTTAAAAGTATCAGGAAAAAACTATATGGAAAGAGAATTTATGGAGGCTTATTTTCGGAAATAAAGTAGTTTTTAACAAATCAGAAATGTATTTTCGTTAACAGCATTTACAGATATTCATACAGGAATCAGAACAATTTTTCTGAGAAACCAGAAAATTCATATATGTGCACAGCATTTAAAGGGTTCAATCAAGGAATCAGAAATGGACATTACTGGCTCTGCCATTTATTTGAATGGTTAGATACATGTATAATCTTCAGAATTGCATTAGTTTGTATAAAATGCAAATCCTAATAGGTCTGAAAAATATGCTCTTAATGACTTCTGTTGACCGCATTGAGGTGGACCACATTTTGAACCTCCAGCAAGTTTCAACTCATTCGGTGTAGGTTCCATGTCCAAAGGTCATACCAAGCCTGAAGCATGAGCGTATACCACTTTACAAATATTGGATCCACGTACTCCGGATCTGCCATATTTGTAGATGATGACAAATATTCATATTAGCTAGTAAATGTTAAGGTACAAGGTACCTCTGGAAAATATATTGCGAGCAAAAGACTTCAGTAGTGTTGGAATATAGACGTAAAAAGGCCTTAAAGAACCCCAAGAGCCTACCTGAAGACTTATTGACATTGGCAAAATTCCCGGGTCCCATCTATGCCCATGTGTGTTTAGAACAACATTGTGAGAATGGAAACGGTTTTCATTATTCTCGATTTTGCAGAAAATAGAATTTTTTTGACACATATTGAGATCTTGAGAGGGTTAAAATACTCACATTAAATACCCCATTTTAATACTTTAAAAGGGGGCGCGGGCAGCTTAGTTGATAGAGGTGCAGGTAGCAAGCTGAGAGGTCCTCGGTTCGAATCCCACCTGCGGCAACCGCGCTGTGTCCTTGGGCAAGACACTTCACCCCATTGCCCACGTGGGGGCACGGTGGCATTGTGTACTAAGGCGTACTGCACGTCAATGGTCAACCTGTCTTCAACCAATCCTAACCTTGCTTGCTTTGTGGAGTTAGTATATGGGGTAGCTGACAGTTGCTCGCTGTTGCCTGGTGGTTCTCTTTGGGTACTCCGGCTTCCTCCGCCTGTAAGATGCCTCACAGCAGAGGCTCGATTCACAATATATATATGTATCGTACAACAGTAGTAGGGCTCATGGCTGTAAATCCTGGGGGATGGGTGGTGGGAGTGTAACAGCAATCAGATTACTCCAGAATCACTCTCAGACTATTGTTTCAAAACTTCCCGGAGGAACGTCTACCGGTCCCACATTCGAGAAAGTACACCCCTCTCCTCGCCCCAATGAATAGGACCACAACGTCATCGGACAGATGACAATAGTCCAAGGGTAAATGACTATATAATCGTCGGGAAATTTAGCGGTACATACCCCCCCCCCCCCCCTCCAATATTCCGGGGTAGATAGCACACGATACGGTCCTGGTGGGTTGCCCATCTATGAAGAAGTATCATAGAAGTTACGACAGGCCATCCCGCCATGGGAGGTCCTTTCCAGTGCTTTCTGCTGAGACAGGCAGAAGAACGCTCTTCAAACTTAGGATGAGTACCATCATAGAATGGCGCCCTACCATGGATGTATGATGCTTACGAATTAATAGCAATCAATGTACTTTAGTAGATAGGGCTATACGATACGCACGACAACCATTGGGGCATGTCACCCCCGGGACGACCATGTTTCGCCCGGGTGTGAACAAACTTGGAACAGGGAGTCACAAACAAGTGATGTTCTCGGCTTCAATGACCACAGAAGAGGCAATACATGCAGGAAATTAGTCATCTCTTCTCACCGATGAAGGCTATAACCCACTCCCCCAAGCTTAGTAAGTCGTGCGCACGAGATAGCTATCTCAAGCGCACGACTTAGGTATCTCGTGCGCACGACTTATGTATCTCGTGCGCACGACTTGGCTATCTCATGCGCACGACTTACTAAGCTCGGGGGAGTGGGTTATAGTCTTTACTGGTGAGAGGAGACGACTAATTTCCTGCATGTATTGCCTCTTCTGTGGTCCTTGAAGTCGAGAACGTCACTTCTTTGTGACTCCCTGTTCCCAAATGTGTTCACACACAGGCGACACATGGTCGTCCCGGGGGTGTCGTGACCCAATGGTTGCCGTGCGTATCGTATCGCCCTATCTACTAAAGTACATTGGTTGCCACTAATACGTAAGCATCATACATCCATGATAAGGTGCCAATCTATGACGGTACTCATCCTAAGTTTGAAGAGCTTTCTATTGCCTGGCTCAGCAGAAAGCACTGGGAAGGACCTCCCCTGGCGGGATGGCCTGTCGTAACTGGGTGATGGAGTTGGTGGGACTTGGAGTGTGTGTGTGTGTGTGTGTTTGTGGGGGGGGGGGGGGGAGGGGCGCTTCTATCCTATACAAAAACAAACTACATTACAAGGCGCCAGTGGGTCAGCCCCGAGGAGCAAAACAAATAATCTAGAGTCCCCATTAACTGTTTGGGGGGGGGGGGGGGTGAGACGTAATCACTGGCGCCAATGGGTCAGCCCCGAGCAGCAAAACAAATAAACTAGTGTCCCCGTAACTGTTTCTGTTTTTTTGTTTTGTTTTGTTTTTTTGTTTGTTTTTTTTTTTTTTTTGGGGGGGGGGGGGGGAGAGACGTAATTACTGGAAACAGGTTTCAAATTATCGCGCCCCGCCCAATAAATGCAGTAGGTTCCTTAACTGGGAACTTGGCAAATTCCTAACTTGCCAGATCTAAAAGCTGGAATTAATGCAGCTTGAGTTGTCTGAAGAAGACTCACAGGAATAGAGAAATACCAGAGACACCTCTCCCTCTCCGTCCAGAGGGAGGTAAATTCCAGGATTTTCGGGAGAAAGGGGGACGTAAAAGCATTCCGAATGTGTTTGTTGGGGGGTTGGAGGGGGACACCGCCTTAGACGTGTACCCATTCTTGGAATATGCTGTATATTTGTGGGTAACCAACCTAAGTACCTTACAAGGAAGGGCGAAACAATGCGCTGGGCAATCACACCCCTGGGGCAACTGTGATTCTGCCCAGTATGATGAAATTTTAAATATGCAGCCAGAAAGACGTTAGTATTTCGTCTTCAGATGTAGCAGAACAGACAAATCATACTGGGAATCCTCGGCTACTTCTCACGAGCACCCCCCCCCCCCCCCACACACACACACACACACCCTCACCGCCCACCCCTTCTCCTCCTCTACCCTAACACACACTTCCTCTTAGTTCATAGTAAAATTGATATGTCAGGGTCGGAGAAAAATACGGGTTTCGGGTGAGGGCATTTACAACGTCTAAAACACAGTCGAAAGGTGGATATCTTGACGGTTTTGCCCCCTCCCCAAACCTGCTATTCCACTACATGCGAAATGCTTGCAGTAACCTAAACATATTATCTCGTGCGCACGAGATAGATATCTCGTGCGCACGACTTAGTATCTCGTGCGCACGACTTAGGTATCTCGTGCGCACGACTTAGGTATCTCGTGCGCACGACTTAGGTATCTCGTGCGCACGACTTAGGTATCTCGTGCGCACGACTTAGCTATCTGGTGCGCTCGGCATAGCTACCTCGTGCGCACGATTTAGTATCTCTTGCGCACGAGATAGCTATCTCGTTCGCTCGACTTAGGTATCTTGTGCGTACGACTTAGCTATCTCGTGCGCACGACTTGGGTATCTCGTGCGAAAGGACTTAGTATCTCGTGCGCATGAGATATCTATCTTGTGCGCACGAATTAGCTATCTCGTGCGCACGACTTAGCTATCTCGTGCGCACGACTTACTAAGCTTGGGGGAGTGGGTTATAGTCTTTACTGGTGAGAGGAGACGACTAATTTCCTGCATGTATTGCCTCTTCTGTGGTCCTTGAAGTCGAGAACGTCACTTCATTGTGACTCTCAGTTCCCAAATTTGTTCACACACGGCCGAAACATGGTCGTCCCGGGGGTGTCGTGCTCCAATGGTTGCCGTGCGTATCGTATCGCCCTATCTACTAAAGTACATTGGTTGCCACTAATACGTAAGCATCATACATCCATGGTAGGGTGCCAATGTATGACGGTACTCATCCTAAGTTTGAAGAGCTTTCTACTGCCTGGCTCAGCGGAAAACACTGGGAAGGACCTGCCATGGCGGGATGGCCTGTCGTAACTTCCGTTATACTTCTTCATAGAAGGGCACCCCACCAGGACCGTATCTAGTACTATCTCCCCCGGAATATTAGAGGGGGGGGGGGGGGGGGTATGTACCGCTAAATTTCCCGACGACTATATAGTCATTTGCCCTTAGACTATTGTCATCTGCCCGATGACGTTTTGGCCGTATTCATTGGGGCGAGGAGACCGGTGCACTTTCTCGAATGTGGGACCGGTAGACTTTCCTCCGGGAAGTTTTGAAAGAATAGTCTGAGAGTGATTCTGGAGTAATCTGATTGCTGTTACACTCCCACCACCCACCCCCCCCCCCCCCCAGGGTTTACAGCCATGCGCCCTACTACTGTCATACGATACGTATATATATTGTGAATCGAGCCTCTGCTGTGAGGCATATTTAGAAGTGGTCGTCTATCGGGCCGGGTGTCCTATGAGCAAGCGCGGTCCCCACCGAAGCAGGAGACCTAGAAAGTTATCCATGTTGTCTTGTCCGGGCTGGTGATTCTTGGACCAAGAGAGTTTTCTACCGAAGCGGGACACTTTGAAACCTGTGAGAGCTCTTAACTCCTTTTCACCACAAGACGATAACTGGGTGATGGAATTGGCGGGACTTGGAGTGTGTGTGTGGGTGGGGTGGGGGGGGGGGGCTTCTTTCCTATTCAAAAACAAACTACATTACAAGGCGCCAATGGGTCAGTCCCGAGTAGCAAAACAAATAATTTAGTGTCCCCGTAACTGTTTGGGGGGGGGACGTAATCACTGGAAACAGGTTTCAAATTATCGCGCCCGCTCAATAAATGGAGTAGGTTCCTTAACTGGGAACTTGGCAAATTCCTAACTTGCCAGATCTCCAAGCTGGAATTAATCCAATTTGAGTTGACTGAAGAAGACTCACAGGAATAGAGAAATACCAGAGACACCCCTCCCTCTCCGTCCAGTGAGAGGTAAATTCCAGGATTTTCGGGAGAAAGGGGGACGTAAAAGCATTCCGAATGTGTTTGTTGGGGGGATGGAGGGGGAGAGGGGGACACCGCCTTAGACGTGTATCCTATCTTGGAATATGCTGTATATTTTTGGATAACCAACCAAAGTACCTTACAAGGAAGGGCGAAACAATGCGCTGGGCAATCACTGGGCAATTACACCCCTGGGGCAACTCTGGTTCGGCCCAATATGATGACTTAATTATCTCGTGCGCACGACTTAATTATCTCGTGCGCATGACTTAATTTTTTTTTTCACACATGTAATTTTTTTTTTTCACATGTCCCTAATGGGCTTCCGTAGCACATCACATCAGTAACCTGAATACATATATAAAGTAACCTGGTAATCGGATTAATATTTTTTGAGTTATCGGATGCCGAATAAATGGATTTGAAGGATAAAGGGTTAATATCACAGGATCAAATTACCAGATTTACACCAAAAACAATACAGCTCGGCACATCAGTAACCTGAACACATATATAAAGTAACACGATAATCGGATTGATATTTTTGAGTTATCTCCTGTCAAAGGGATTGGAGGAATTCTCAATTTGAAGGACAAAGGGTTAATAAATCAGGATTGTCTACAGTATGCCAAACAGCACCAGGACAGATGATTTGTATTTGAGTTAACATTACGGCAAAAGGAAGGGGATAGAAATTATGTATAGGTCAAATTATCACATACTGTGCTTGAGATATTTGCCTGACCATTTTTATTGGGGTTTAACAGCACCTTCGACTGAGAGGTTGAAGTTCATCTCGTATCGGACGTTTTACAGGCGAAGTAAACCGGAGTACCTGAATACATATGCCGAGCAGGGATGAGCAACTATCAAAATCCACAACATACTAACTACACAAAAGCAAGGTGAGCAATGGTCGATCTTAGTTCAGTACGCCTTAGTACACAATGTCGTTGTGTCCCCACAGGGGGGGGGGGGGGGGGTAATCAGAACTGAGTGCCTTACCCAATGACACATCACAGTTGCATTTGGTGAGGCATGTGTCGTGGACCTTTCGATTTTAAAGTTCAACGCCATAACCAGTGAGTCACTAATCTCCTGCCTGGGCCATTGAACCGTATCTAGAGGCATACTGGAAATAAGAAGTTGGTTGGATCTGAATATTGGCTTCTGTGTACAGTGTGGCAATGTGACAGAAGCTTACAAAACGTTTTACAGCCATGAGTTACATTAAATGAAAGCTTCTGGACACACATTGAAGTATTGAGGGAGTTAAAAGCACCACCTGAATATTCCATTTCCTTAATTCATAATAGTGTTAGGTCCTTCAAGGAAGTCACTCGCCATTCCACACAGGCACGTAGCTGTGGGGGTGGGGTATAGGAGCGGTGTCTCACTATGTCAGAACAATTTTTCTAAGAAACCAGAAAAGGCAGATATGTGCACAACATTCAAAAGGTTCGATTAAGGGAATGCACTAGGGGTCCAAAAATGTAATTCCCAGCAATACGGCAAAATGCACTCAGTGATCCCTGGGTGACCTCAGTGACCTTAACCCATATTGTGAACCTCTATCGAGTGTCGACTCATTTGGTGTTGGTCCCAAGTCTATGCATCATATCATGCTTGAGCTATGAGTTTACCCACTCTAATTTTCCCCACGCCTACTTTTTTCGTGTAAAAATTCATGTATGAACTTCGGGAATGCATTAGGGGGTCAAAAAATGTCATTTCCAGCAATTCTGAAAAATGCACTCAATAATCCTTAGGAGACCTCAGTGGCCTTGACCCATATTTTGACTCCCCATTGAGTGTTGACTCATTTGCTGTTGGTCCACTCATCATACCATGCTTGAGATATGGGCGTGACCCACTTTCAAAATGTTTGGCCACGTCCACTTGTTTTTGTGTCGAATGCATTCGGGGTATAAAGATGTGATTTCCAACAATTCTGAAAAATGAACTCAATGACCCCTACGTAACCTCAGCGACATTGAACGATAGTTTGAACCTCTATCGAATGTCGATTCATTTGGTGTTAGTACCAGGTCCATTCCTCATACTGTGCTTGAGATATGATATGCTTGGGACCCTCTTTCAAACATTTTGGAAACGCCCACTGTTTTACATCAAAATGCACGTATGGACTATGGGAATGCATTGGGTGTCCAAAAATGTGATTTCCTGCAATTCCGAAAAATGCACTCCGTGACATTTTGGTGATCTCCATGATCTTGACCCATATTTTGAACCTCCATCGAGTGGCGAGTCATTTGGTGTTGGTCCTAGGTCCATAGGTCATACCAGGCCTGAGATATGGGCGTGACCCACTTTCAAAACACCACATGGTCACCTCTAATGGCCCAGGAATCTAAAAAACATTAGGTTCCGACACCTTGTGACTCTCTGTCAGTATGCCAACAATCAACGAGCAGACAAAAAGGTGCTTAGAAGACAGAAGGCAGGAGAATAAGAAGATTAAAAAAATAGAAACTAAAAAAACAATAGTCTGTGTGTACAAATATAGATTTGGTCAGTTTTCAGGATATGCTAAGTGCACAATCGATAGAATACCTCGTCTAAGAATTCTTCCAGCAGTTCTCTTTCATATTGGTGTGAATGGTGTGCGGTTAATGTCCAAGTTCGGTGTAAATTGCAATCTGTTTAACTGATCATGTGTACTTAATAATAACAATCTGTGCGTATCAGGTATCATAGATTATGCCGAACGTTTTTGAAGCAGTGACTCCAAACCTTCTGCGTTTATTCTTGAATTTCTGCTGAACTGGATTATATTATAAGAAAGTCCAGAAACCAAACACCTCCCCCGTGGGAACCTCCGCGCATGCGCATACGCTCTCCTGACATTGGACGTGATATAATCCGATATTGGTGCCTCTCTCTGTCTGAGACGATGCGATAACTATTTTGAAGAATGGGTGAAAATTTCATGGAAATCGGCCAAGAATTGGCGGAGATATAGCGTTTTGATGACGGGCGGTAATTGTTTGAATTTGGTCCTTTTCTAGCCGGGGCGAGTGGGCTCTGGGTGGTTGTCCAAGGTTGTGGTTGAGTTCACTATCTGAGCTAGTTCCATTTGAAACTTATAATTTAACTTACTGGTGGAGAGATGCTTTTGACTGAAAGATGCATCTCGTACACTGGCGCCAAATGGGTCCCGACAAGCCGGTAACAGTTAGATCATCTCCAGAAATGAAAAGTTGACAGAAATCGCGCATGGTTTAATGGCGAAAAAAGTAGAAATTTGGTTAATTTGACATTAAAATTGAACAGACACCACCACAGTCGGTCATACGCCCACTCTGTCCAGACCGCTGAACGCAGCTACATGAAATCTTCAGAATTTGTTCTTTTATTCCCCGCTCAACACTTTAGTATCTTTGTCGAGTTCCGAGACCAGGAGGGAACATAGTGCCATGAGCGTGGATCGCGTGGGAACCGATGGGACGATTCGTCCCTTCTCTGTTCTCATTGCAATGACGTTTCCATTCATTATTTACCTGTCACCGGTCGGTTTTGGCATTATTTCTGTCTATTTGATGAACTCTTCAACTTTAACTATTCGCACCTTTACATGGGACCAGTCATGTTAACTCTCCCGGAATGCCCGGGAAAATCCCGGAATTTCAGTGTAGTTCCCGGCCTCCCGGACGGGAATCAGTTTTGGACCAAAAATCCCGGAAAACAACAGTCAATATTTCGTTCCCGTTGTAACTTATGAAAAACGTTCGGAGTCAAATCACATGCATTTCAAACTCTGGTAAAAACTCACGAAGCAGTAAAATATGGATTTAAGTTAAATTTATTTAAGAAAAGGGTATTTTATGATATTTATTTCAACTCTGTTCATGTTTATTTCTGTGTTTTTTCCGCTGAGATTCGTGATCAACGTGCGAGTGTTGAAGTGAAAATAGGTGACTTACTTTCAAAAAATTTAAAACTCCACCTTCATTTAAATGCAGTGTTTGGAAATTAAAATACATGAAAAGGAATTAAATAATATATATTTATTTATTCCTTCATAGAATAGCTTTAATTCTCATCCCTTTTCCAAATTCAAAACGTAAACAACAACTATTTAGCACAGTTTAAAAGTAGGTTAAAGTCGCTTAGGATGCCGAAAATCATGACTGCATATTTAAACACTGGACTTATTTTCTAACACTACATTTATTCTGTTGTGCTGACTACAGAACCGTTAACTGCTGGCCATCTGTACCCAGAAAATTTCGAATGGAATTAAAAAAAAATGCTTCAATGATGAAAAGAAAAGTTTTGTGTAGGGCACAAACGTCCCACATGCATGAAGTTTGATAAAAACACTTTCCAAGTATTAATGTTCTTGAAGTAACTGAACATTAAGACATCTTTTCCTGTTAACATTTCCAGACTTGAGAAATTATTAGCTAGTCTAGACTTTGATAAGAGCAAACCACAGGTGGGGGTGCTCTGTGGTGGATGGTGGTGGTGGAGGGGGGCTCATGAAGAAGAGGATCCTGGGGGGGGGGGGGGGGGGGGGAATCAACAGTTATTTAATGATTTTTTAACATAGCAAATGCATCAGCAAAGTTGACAACTAGTTCTGGAAAAAAATTGGTGTTAATAGTGGTCCATGAGCTGAAAATTCACAAGTTTTTTCTTTTATTTTGTCCCCGCGCGAACTTGTCCCTGAAATCCATCCCATTTCCCTGAAAATCAGCCTCAGGTTCCCTGAAAAATTATTCTGGAGGTTAACATGTCTCCATGGGACCGAAAGTTTGGAGTTAAACTGTTTGTTTTAGACCATCCCAAAAGAAACTGACAACTCGACCCAGTGGCGAAAAAAACGTCATTTCGCTAAATTGAACAGACACCAGTGTATGATATACGCCAATTGTATCCAGACCACCCAAGGCAGCTACTTGAAATTCTCAGAATGTATTCTACTATCCCTGCTCGGCAGTTTAGTATCTTTGGCGAGTGCTGCGACTGGGTCGAAACACCGTGGATCGCGTGGAAACCGAGGGGACGATTTGTCCCCACTTTATTCTCAATACAATGACTTTTCCATTCATTATTTACCTGTCAACGGCCGAGTTTGGCATTATTCCTGTCTATTTGATGAACTGTTCAACTGTAACTATTTGCACCTTTCTTTTTGACTGAAAGATCACTGTATGCTTACCAATATTCAGGGACTGATTTTACGAAAATAACAATTATTCCGACAGTACCCACATGGAAACTCTCAAATCTGCCATAGATTAAACTTTTAATAATGGCATATAAAACAAAAGTTGTCATCCTTTGCCTGCTGCATGGATCCATAGACAACATTCAGCACGCAATCAGTTAGGAATGGAGTAAATTGTCACTTAAACCTACAAAATTCTGAAAAAGATGAAAGTTTTTTTTTCGGCGGCACCTATCTTTATGCAACAGAAGCAGGGATTGGGTTAAACTTTACAGCAACCCTATAACAGAACATATTCTTGGAATTGAACTGTGAAGCTGAATATCGAAAAGCATTTTCAGATATTCTATTCCAAACTACCACTGAACGCTGACCAATATTCATCGATTTTACGAAAATAACAATTATTCCGACAGTACCTATAAGGGAAGGCTCAAATCTGCCATGGATTAAACTTTTAATAATAAAACAAGAGATGTCACATTTTGCTTGTCCATAGAAGACATTCAGCGTTCAATCAATTAGAAATGGAGTAAATTGTCACTTAAACTTACCAAATTCTAAAAAATGGAGTTATTTTCGACGGCACCTATCTTTTATGCAACCGAAACATGGATTGGGTTAAACTTTACTGCAATCTTATAACAGAAAATATTCTTGGAATTGAACTGTACATCTGAATGTCAAAAGAATTTTCAGATATTCTATTCCAAACTACTACTGAACGCTTACCAATATTCAGTAATTTTACGAAAATAACAATTATTCCGACAGTACCCATATGGGAGTCTCAAATCTGCCAAGGGTTAAACTTTTAATACTCACATATAAAACAAAAGTTTTCATACTATGACTGCTGCATGCAGCCATTGAAAACATTCAGCAACCAATCGATTAGGAATGGAGTAAATTGTCACTTAATCTTACCAAATTCTGATAAAGCGAGAGTTTTTTTTGGACAGCATCTATCTTTATGCAAACAGAATGGGCATACGGTTAAACTTAACAAACAAACGTACAACAGAAAATATGCTCGGTAGATAATTAGTCTGTGTGAAACACACAGACTATTGTTTTTGTTTGTTTCTTTTTCTTTCTTTTTTCTTTTCTTCTTCTTCTTCTTCTTCTTCTTCTTCTTCTTCTTCTTCTTCTTCAGGTCTTCTGTCTTCTCATCACTTTTTTGTCCGCAAGATAACTCGAAAACGAATTACCCTATCTCGTTAATTTTTGGCATGCTGATAGACAGTCACAAGTTCTCGTCCACCTATGTTTTTTCAGGTTCCTAGGGTATTAGTGGTGTCTGTAGGGGTGTTTTGAAAGTGGGTCACGCCCATATCTCATGCGTGGTATGACGTATGGACCTGGGACCAACACCAAATGAGTCGAAACTCGATGGAGATTCAAAATATGGGTCAAGGTCACGGAGGTCACCTAGAGGTCATTAAGTGCATTTTTCATAATTGCTAGAAAATCACATTTTTGACCCCTTAAAGCATTCCTGATGTACACACATGCATTTTGAAGTAAAAAAAAGTGGGCGTGGCCAAACTTTTTGAAAGTGGGTCATGCTCATATCTCAAGCATGGTATGACGTATGGACCTGGGACCAACACCAAATGAGTCGACACTCGATGGAGATTCAAAAATATGGGTCAAGGTCACATAGAGGTCATCCAGGGGTCAATGAGTGCATTTTTCATAATTGCTGTAAATCGCATTTTTGGACTCCCTGAAACATTTCTGCCATACACACATGCATTTTGACGTAAAAAAAAGTGGGCGTGGCAAAATTTTTGAAAGTGGGTCCCGCTCATATCTCAAGCCTGGTATGACGTATGGACCTGGGACCAACACCAAATGAGTCGACACTAGATGGAGATTTAAAATATGGGTCAAGGTCGCGGAGGTCACCTAGGGGTCATTGAGTGCATTTTTCGGAATTGCTTTTACCCCTAAAGCATTCCCGAAGTCCATACACGAATTTTTATGTAAAAAAAGTGGCCATGGCCAACATTTTTGAAAAGTGGGTCATGCACATATCTCAAGCATGCTATGACAAATGGACCTGGAACTAACACCAAATGAATCGAAACTTGAGGTTCAAAATATGGGTCAAGGTCACGGAGGTCACCTAGGGGTCATTGAGTGCATATTTTGGAATGACTGGAAAAACACATTTTTTACCCCCAAACCATTCCCGAAGTTCATACATGTTTTTTTATGTAAAAAAGTGGGCATGGCCCAAATTTTGAATGTGAGTTATTCTCATATCTCAAGCATGGTGTGATGAATGGACCTGAAACTAACACCAAATGAGTCAACGCTCAATAGAAGTTCAGAATATAGGTCAAGGTCACAGAGGTCACCTAGGGGTCACTGAGGGCATTTTTGAGAATTAATGGAAATCACATTTTCTGACTTTCCTAATACATAAAGATAGATGCTGTCCAAAAAACTCATGCTTTTTCTGAATTTGGTATGATTAAGTGACAATTTACTCCATTCCTTATTGACTGAGTGCTGAATGTTTTCATTAGCTGCATGCAGCGCTCATAGTATGAAAATTTTTGTTTTGTATGTGGAGATTAAAAGTTTAACCGTTAGCTGATCTGAGACTCCCATATGGGTACTGTCTGAATAATTGTGATTTTTGTAATATCTGAAAATTCTGTTGGCATTCAGATTTACAGTTCAAGTCCAAGATGATATTCCTTGATAGGGTAGCTGTAACGTTTGACCTAATCCCTGTTTCGGTTGCATAAAGATAGGTGCCGTCGAAAATAACTCCATGTTTCACACTTTGGTATGTTTAAGTCGCAATTTACTCCATTCCTAATTGATTGAGTGCTGAATGTTGTCTATGGGAGCATGCGGCTAGCAAAGTATGACAACTTTTGTTTTACATGTTATTATTAAAAGTTTAATCCTTGGCAGATTTGAGAGTTCCCAAGTGGGTACTGTTGAAATAATTGTTATTTTCGTAAAATCAGTACCTGAATATTGGTAAGCATGCAGTGATCTTTCGATCCTACATAAAGGTGCAAATAGTTAAAGTTGAACAGTTCATCAGACAGAAATAATGCCAAACTCTGTCTTTGACACGTAAATAATGAATGGAAATTTCATTGCACTGAAAATAGAGTGGCAACGAACCGTTCCCATGGTTTCCACGCGAGGCGTGTTGTTTTCCACGCGATCAGAACACTCGATTTTATGGCCAAATGTCGGCCAGCCTTTGTAGAACAAGTTCTGAAAATTGCAAGTCGCTGCCTTCAGCGGTCTTGACACAGTGAGCGTATGTCTGAAGTGCTATTTTAATGTCTTATATGCAAATTCTCATTAATCTTTTCCCGCCAAAAACCAACTCACCGCCGTTTTTTTCTCTCTTTTAACTTCCGACGATTGCGATGGTATCCCTGGGTGTTGTTCTTAAATAAACTACTTTGATTTACAGCCATCTCTCCGTCAGTCACACTCTATTGTAACTTTTAAGTGGATCTACCCCAGAGAGAGGGGCACCACGAGAGACTGTGCCCAATTCCGCCCTCTTCTTTCGCTCCGACTTGAAAAAGACCAAATTCAGAAAATTACCTCCTCTCTTCAAACACGCTATATGTCAGCGAATTCTCTGCGGATTTCCACGAAATTTTCACTCAGCATTCACGAATAGCTGCTCCATCGGATGCCTGGAAAGGCGACTCGAAATGCGCATTTCATCAAGTCCAATTCGAAAAGAGCGTATGCACATGCGCGTGAGGCTCCCACGGGCTACGTGTCGATTGTTGGATTTTTCAGGCACAGGTCGAGTTGGACAGAGCTTCTAGGATAAACATTGAATATTTCGAGTCGCTACTCCAAAAACTCTCTCCACAATCTACTGTGCATGTAACAGAGTGTATACTTCTTATGACCTGCCGGCAGTACCAACCACCCTTCTAGTTTTATATCATGTTATTAATAAACGTTTAACCCTTGGCAGATTTGGGACTTCTCTTATGGGTACATCCACGGTGTTTTCACCCCGTTGCAAGACTCAAGAAAGATACTACACTGTCGAGCGGGGATAGTAGAACACACTCTCAGAATTTCAAGTGGCTGCCTTGGACGGTCTGGTTATATTTGGCGTATGTCCTTGTTGTGCCCACAACGAATAGTCTTGGGGCATATTGTTTTACCCCTGTCTTTCCCTCTATCTTTCTACATATAGGGTACATTGTTTGTCCGTCTAACTTTTTCTTCTTAGCTCATCTTGACAAAGTCAAGCTGAGCTAATCTCATCGCTCTCCATCCGTCGTCCGTCGTCCGCCATGCGTCAACACCATTTTTTGGTCTTCTCCTCCAAAGCCACTTGGCCAATTCAAGTGAAAGTTTGTATGAGTGATGATTCCAAAGGGGCATTACATTTTTGTTCAACTCAGCATGCCCAGTCTCATAGGAAGGGAGTGGGGAAAATGCTCCAAAATATTTTTAAAATCTTCTTCTCAAGAACCAGTGTGTACAATGACTTGACATTTGCTATGGAACTTCCTTTTGGGGAGTAGAATCAACTTTTTCAAACTAAGTTCGTGAAGCAGTATTTGGCTTTGTAATGGGAGGGGTATGATTTTTTACCCCGCCCAAAATTTCTATTTTCTGAACCGATGGTCCGGTATGAACCAAATTTGGTATACGGTATCATTGGGTCATAAGTACTTGACCCATGCAAAAAAAAATAATTCCCGCATCCTCATGGAGTGCTTTCACTTAGTTAGAATGCTTTCACTTTCATATTTGGTATACGACATCTCTGGGGGGGGGGGGGGGGGGGGGGGGGGGGGAGCAGATTCAAGTTTGTTCAAATCGGATCCATGGGATAATATTTGGGCTCGCTATGGTAGTCCAAATTTTAACTTGATGCAATATGAAGAAATTTCTTTAAAATTTATCTTCTTCAGATCCAACAGTCAGAATGCTTTCATATTTGGTACACAACATCCCTAGGGAAGTCAGATTCAACTGTGTTCACATCGAGAGCTTGGGTTAATATTTGGGCTCCCTTTGGAGCCGGAATTGGCCATTTTGCTCTGAAGAAGTAAAAATTTTGTATTCAGTACTCTCTGGAGGTGTGTAACTAAGATTATTCCACAAAGGTTGTATCAAGGGGCTTCAATGGGGAGCTCGACACTTTACTTTATGATCAACTGAAGAAACGGCATGATGCCCGTATTATTTTTGTCACTCCCGAGGGACTCAAGAATTGAGAGTGTAGCCTATGGAGATGGCTTGCTTAATGTACTCATTCTTGGACTCTGTTCAAATTGTGTTCTGTTCAAGATGAGCGCTTCAGGTCCCGTGAGGCCTCTTGTAATTTTCAAGGTATTACTTTTTTATTTCACAGGATGTTTCTACATTTTCCAGATGTGTGCATATTGTCAGAATTTTGACTTGCCTCAATATTTTCCAAAACTACTGGTTGTTAAACTTAGTCCATTTTTAGCTCAACTTTGGCGAAGCCAAATTCGAGGTATTGTCATGGCCCGTCGTTTGTCTGTCCGTCTGTCGCGCCGTACACATGTCTCGGGCTAGAGGCCGTATTTATAAAACGAAACTTCTTAGGTACCTTTGTTGTCACTGTGAGACGAGAACAAGTGTTTTGGGGCCCGGTCCTAAATTCAAGATGGCCACTGGCAGCCATTCTGTACAAAATTAGGTGCAATCAGATTTTTTGGCGCAGAACTTCCATATGAAAGCTCTGATTTGATTACTTTTTTGTATGAATGTTTAGTACCATGGAATACATCACATATAACATGGTTTTTTTTTTTCTCGTGCGTAAATTATGCAAATTAGACTAAATTTTGAGATAATTAGTGTTACTTTCAGCACTGTAAGTGCCAATACCAATACGGCTCGGACTAGAGGCCGTATTTATGAACCGATCTTAACGAAACTTCTTGGGTACCTTTGTTATCACCGTGGGATGAGAACGAGTGTTTTGGGGGTCCGTTCTGAAATTCAAGATGGCCGCTTGCAGCCATTTGTACAAAATTAGGTGCAATCATATTTTTGCGCAGAACTTCCATATGAAAGCGCTGATTTGAATAATTTTGTGTGTGAATGTTTAGTACCTTGGGATACATCACATATAATACGGGGTTTTTTCTTCAGATACATAAATTATGCCAGTTAGACTAACTTTGATCTATTTAATGTTACTTTCGGCACTGTAACTGCAAATGCCAATACGGCTCGGGCTAGAGGCTGTATTTATGAACTATCTTTTCGAAACTTCTTGGGTACCTTTGTTATCACCGTGGGACGAGAACAAGTGGTTTTGGGTGCAGTCCGAAATCCAAGATGGCCACTAGAAGCCATTTTGCACTTTAGTTAGTGCATCAGTTTTTTTGTACAGAATATGTAAGAAAGTTCTGATTTTAATAAATTTTTGTATGAATGTTTAGTACCATGGGATAATCACATATAGTACAGGTTTCTTTTTCTCGAGCAGAATTTATGCAAATTAGATGAACTTTTGATTTATTCGGTGCTACTAATACACAGTAAGTGCACGTGTCAATACGACTCGGGCTAGAGGCTGTATTTATGAACCGATCTTCACAAAACTTCCTGGGTACCTTTGTTATCACCTTGGGACGAGAACAAGTGTTTCTGGCTGCGGTCCAAAATTCAAGATGGCTGCCAGTGGCCATTTTGTACCGAAATTAGGTCCAATCAGTTTTTTGTACACAACTTCTATAGGGCACAGGCTAGAGGCTGTATTTATGAACCGATCTTTACGAAACTTCTTGGGTACCTTTTGTTATCACCGTGGTATGAGAACGAGCGTTTTGGGGTGCGGTCCAAAATTCAAGATAGCCACCAGCAGCCATTTTGTACCAAAGTTAGTGCAATCAGTTTTTTGTACAAAACTTCTGTATGAAAGTTCTGATTTGAATAAATTTTTGTAGGAATGTTTAGTAACATGGAATACATCACATATAATACGGGTTTTTTCTCTCGTGCGGAAATTATGCAAATTAGATGAACTTTGATTTGTTCAGTGTTACTTATACACAGTAAGCGCATATGCTAATACGGCTCGGACTAGAGTCTGTATTTATGAACCGATCTTCACAAAACTTCTTGGGGTACCTCTGTTATCACCTTGTGACAGGAATGAGTGTATCTGGATGCCTTTGTTATCACTGTGCTATGAGAACAAATATTTTTGGGTTCATCAGACCCACTCTGGGACTCAAAAATTTCTTTTTTTGTCGCCCCCCCCCCCCCCCCCCCGACTAAAGTCGGGTGGCATATAGTGATTGAAGTGTGCATGTGTCCGCCCGTGTGTGTGTCCATGTGTGTGTGCCCGAGCCAATAACTCGAAGTTTGTTAGGGCCACAGTCATCAAACTTCACACAATTATAAAGGACCATGGGAGGATGTGCCACACACCATTGTCGGGGTTTCTCTGGTTATAAAGTAGTTTTTGCTCATACTTCAGGCTTGGTGTGACCTATGGAAATAGTACCTGCACCAATTGAGTTGAAACTTGCTGGAGGTTCAAAATGTGGACCACCTCTATGCGGTCAAGAGAGGTCATTAAATGCATATTTTTTGCGACTTATTTGGAATTTCATTTTATACCAATTAATGCAATTCTGAAGATTATACATGTATCTCATCATTCAATTGGCAGCGGTAGTAATGTCAATTTCTGATTCCTTGATCGAACACTATAAATGGTGTGCACATATATGCCTTTTCGGATTTCTTAGAAAAATTGTTCTGATTCCTGTATGAATATTTTCCCCATGAAAGAATTTCACAAAAGCAGTTAGGGAGTAAGCTGTGACTGTCACATACAATAATATGATCTGTTTGTTTAATCTCATTGTACAGAATTAATTCCCAAACCAAGTTAATATAAAAACAAACAACTTGATCATGAAGAACTCCAGTGCACATGTAATTGTAAAACTAGAGAAACAGAATTTACTGCACACAGTAAATTCAAGTCTGTGTGAAAAGGGTTAAAGAATCAGGAATAAACTATACAGAAAGAGAATTTATGGAGGATTATTTTCAGGAGTAAAATATTTTTAAACAAATCAGAAATGGGTTTTCGTTAACAGTATTTACAGATATTCATACTGGAATCAGATCAATTATTTATAAGAAACCTGAAAAGGCATACATGTGCCCAGCATTCAAAGTATTCGATACTCGAATCAGAAATGGACATTTTGGGCTCTGCCCACTAATTTGAGTGATGAAATACGTTCATAAACTTTAGAAATGCATTAAGGTGTAATAAAATTCATTCCCCAGTATTTCTGAATAATACGCACTTGATGACTTTGGTGACCTCTTTCAGGCAGACTCCTAGGTGACCTCCATGACCTTGACCCATATTTTGAATTTCCATCAAGTGTTGACTCATTTGGTGTTAGTTCCAGGTCCATTCATCATACCACCATTGAGATATGAGCATAACCCACTTTCAGAAATGTTGGCTACGTCCACTTTTTTAACATAAAAATGCATGTATGGACCTCAGGAATGGTTTGGGGGGGGGGGGGGGGTCAAAAAATGTGATTTCCAGCAATTATGAAAAATGAACTTAATAACCCCTAGGTGACCTCCTTGACCCTGAACCATATTTTGAATCTCCATCAAGTGTCGACTCATTTGGTGTTGGTCCCAGGTCCGTAGGTCATACCACGCTTGAGATATGGGCATGACCCACTTTCAAAGATTTTGGCCACGCCCACTTTTTTATGTCAAAATGCATGTGTGTACGTCAGGAATACTTTAGGGGGGCAAAAAGTGTGATTTCCAGCAATTCTGAAAAAATGCACTCAATGACCCCTAGGTGACCTCTGTGACCTTGACCCATATTTTGAATCTCCATCAAGTGTCGACTCGTTTGGTGTTGGTCCCAGGTCCATATGTCATTCCGCGCCTGAGATATGGGCGTGATCCACTTTTAAAAATTTTGGCCACGCCCACTTTTTTTAACGTCAAAATGCATTGTGTATGTCAGAAATAGTTTAGGGGGTCAAAAAATGTGATTTCCTGCAATTCTGAAAAATGCACTCAATGACCCCTAGCTGACCTCCATGACCTTGACCCATATTTTGAATCTTCATCAAGTGTCGACTCATTTGGTGTTGGTCCCAGGTCCATACGTCATACCACACCTGAGGTATGGGCGTGACCCACTTTCCAAAATTTTTTGGCCACGCCCACTTTTTATGTCAAAATGCATGTGTGTACGTCAGGAATACTTTAAGGGGTAAAAAAAATGTGATTTCCAGCAATTCTGAAAAATGTACTCAATGACCCTAGGTGACCTCTGTGACCTTGACCCATATTTTGAACCTTCATCGGGTGTCGACTCATTTAGTGTTGGTCCCAGGTCCGTAGGTCGTACCACGCTTGAGATATGGGCGTGACTCAATTTCAAAAAAATTGGCCACGCCCACTTTTTTTACGTCAAAATGCATGTATGTACGTCAGGAATACTTTAGGGGGAGAAAAAAAATGTGATTTCCAGCAATTCTGAAAAATGCACTCAATGACCCCTAAGTGACCTCTGTGACCTTGACACATATTTTGAATCTCCATCAAGTGTCGCCTCATTTGGTGTTGATCCCAGGTCCATGCGCCATACCACACCTGAGATATGGGCATGACCCACTTCCAAAATTTTTGGCCACGCCCACTTTTTTTACGTCAAAATGCATGTGTGTCCGTCATGAATACTTTAGGGGGTCAAAAAATGTGATTTTCAGCAATTCTGAAAAATGCACTCAATGACCCCTAGGTGACCTCCGTGACCTTGACCCATATTGTGAATCTCCATCATGTGTCGACTCATTTGGTGTTGGTCCCAGGTCCATATGTCATTCCACGCCTGAGATATGGGCATGACCCACTTTCAAAAATTTTGGCCATGCCCACTTTTTTATGTCAAAATGCATGTGTGTACGTCAGGAATACTTTAGGGGGGCAAAAAATGTGATTTCCAGCAATTCTGAAAAATGCACTCAATGACCCCTAGATGACCTCTGTGACCTTGACCCATATTTTGAACGTCCATCGAGTGTCGACACATTTGGTGTTGGTCCCAGGTCCCTAGTTCATACCATGCCTGAGATATGGGCGTGACCCACTTTCAAAACACCCCCACGGAGAACCCTAATGCCCCAGGAATCTGAAAAGTATTCAGTGCCGAGAACTTGTGGCTGTCTATCAGCATGCCAAAAATCAACGAGATAGGGCAATTCGTTTTCGAGGTATCTTGCAGACAACAAAGCGATGAGAAGACAGATGAAGAAGAAGAAGAAGAAGAAGAAGAAGAAGAAGAAGAAGAAGAAGAAAAAAAAGAAAAAAAAGAAAGAAAAAGAATCCGTGCAAAAACAATAGTCTGTGTGTTTCACACAGACTAACTACACTGAAGATTTGTTATTGAAACCTATCACAACACTGTCAGGATGCCGGTAAAAGATGCAATACTGACACAGTTGACTGTACTGTTAACTGTATTAGTGCTATGACTGTTCAAAATTAATTTATTAGAGAAGTTCTAGTTTTATGTATGCCTTGTTTAGGTCACTAGATGCCCTTTTAAGAGTAGACCTTCAAATGAGGTCTTGGGGTTTTGAGGGTTTTTATGACAATATCTCCGGTACAGAGTCTATGCACCCTTTGTCAAGGCAACAACTCAAATACGGATCGTCCTATGTCTATGCATTTTGGCATGCTGGTTAACAATACCCAGTTTGCACTCATCTATGTTTTTTGCACCCGTTCGATCTGAATGACAGATGACACATCTGAAGTTGGTGGAGGCATTATTTCAAAGTGGGTTGCGCTCATTGTTCAATGTAGATGTAGACATGGGACTATACACCGACTGAGTTAAAAATTGCTGGAGATTCAATATATGGTCCACCTGAATGGGGTCATCAAGTGCATATTATTAAGAAAGACTGGGAAATGCATTTACGCCTTAATGTATTTCTAAAGTTTATGAATGTATTTCATCACTCAAATTAGCGGGCAGAGCCAACATTTTTCATTTCTGATTCCTGTATCGAACCCTTTCAATGCTGGTGACATATATGCCTTTTCTGGTTTCTTATAAAAATTGTTCTGATTCCTGTATGAATATCTGTAAATACTGTTAACGAAAACCCATTTCTGATTTGTTAAAAAATATTTTACTCCCGAAAATAAGCCTCCATAAATTCTCTTTCTGTAGAGTTTATTCCTGATAATTTAACCCTTTTCACACAGACTTGATTTTTACTGGATGCAGTAAATTCTGTTTCTCTAGTTGAATAAATATATTTACAAACCCCTTGCACTGTAACCCCTTTTATCCCATGCATCAATTTGATAGTGATTAAATTGTTAAATTTGTCTGGTTTATCAGTAAGTATAATAGCTTTGTTTACTCTTGGACACCCATACACTCATGGTATCTGTTGGAGAAGAAATAAGGGTAACTGTAACCTGTCACTGCAATAAACCATCTAATGTACTTAAAAGTACATTGTTATTCAAAACACATCAAATCAACCTTACATAACCATTATTGCATGTACTTTTCCCGAGGAGGCTCATTGGCATATTGGGATCAGAAGGGCACATCCAGAGGGTTTCAAGAACGCAGTACACAAAGCAATCCCCAAAAGGTGACAAGTGAGCTCCATTTGACACAAAACATTTCCCGGGGGGGGGGGGGGGGGGGGCTCTCTTCCTTGTATGACTCTACCTCCGGCACTCAAGGCATATGCTTTTTTTCTCAAAGTTTAACTCTTTTTTTTCTTTTTGAAGATCCTGGCCACACATGTTCCAAACACCATCAGACATGTAACCCTCATCCAAATAAGTGTATCTGCAAAAATCATGTTACATTGCAAAACATTCTTTTTAGACTTTAAGTTCTGGACCATTCATGCTTCTTACTTCCAACTATAACACTTAATTTATCGATTAATGGGTGAATAGAAGTCCTGCCATAATCAACATTTTGAGTTCCATAAGCCTTCATAACAGCTCAGATAAAAGTGTCAAACATCAGATTGGTGGCTTTATACAGAATATTCATTAGGTTGTTGCTTGATAAGTAATAGGAACAAAATCTTCACCAGAAATATTTTGTAGCAATACATTTGAGGTTATCAGCAGGCACTTTCCAACAAATTGTAACAAATCAACTAGTTATAAACAAAATTTTCTAACTCAAAAGACTGAAAAAGTACCATAACTCTGAAAAAATGTGGGAAGAAACACATGCTACAGCAACTACACATGCATTGTTTCCCCATGATGCTCGATCACAACACCAAATATCCTTCAAATTGGAGTAACAGTGGCTGAGATACAAGGGAGAATGTTGGTACATGTAATGATGTATGGGTAAAAGGACAGAGGTCACCACTGCACGGCCCTAGATGCACCTTTGATTTTACAACTTCCAGGTCTGGGGCATAATAATCACAACATACCCACCTTATCAATTCATAATTTCAGTAAAATAAAAGGAATTATCAATTTTAATTAATTTATAGATGATGGGAAATATTTGGCTTCTTTCGCCTTCTCGTACTAGTATTAATTACCACAAACAATGTCAGTTTGATGCCGACAAACGAAACTGGACGCATGTTGTCTGGTTAAAAAGTAACTCGGCATGGATAATGAAGAAAGAAATTGCGAATATTTCATTTGTTTAAAAGCCAATTGCAGCCAATTTTGACCGTGGATTCGATAATTCGTTACGGTTTTGACCACACGGTCATGCTGACAGCTGTTATGTTTATTGTGATATGCAAATTGGGAGATAGTTTCTGGTGAAGGAGATTTGTCACATTTGTCAGTGTAAAACGATGACAAAGGACACTGATTGACGCTTGTGTTAGTATGGTTGGTTTCAAGAAAAAACTAAATTCTCAGCATCGTCCAAGCGCACCTTATTTAAAAGCGCGAATGCATCATTTTCAACCCATCTTCACTCGGTCCTTTGCAGACATCAAACACAGCCGCGACAAATTCCATGGTTACTAGGAAGTAAATAACTTCACAACATCGGGGGAAATCAACACGCTCAATATAGTTCCAGGTCACTTGGAATATACTTCGTGAAAAAGTGATTTCAGAAGCATTCTGCTTACTTTGTTATGAATATTGCCTTATTTTATGTGTATCGTCCCGATTTTATACACTCGGTTATTTTTCTACAAGTGGTTCATGTTGTCTTTCTAGTGTGCAATAATTCAGATTTTTTGTCAACAAAAAAGTTCAGACGGCCTGTAAACACGAGAGGGAATTTCGAACCATATTTTGCAGCTATGACAAATTGAGTATTTCTGCAAGAACCACATCGTAATCACATGACCGGAATAAACATCATTGAAACATGGCCACATCCGGAACATCCAAAATTTGTGTTGGTGTTATTAAATTCAAACATCAAAACCCACCAGAGTGTGTGTCGAAAAAATGCTTTCTCCGAGTCTGTAGTATGGTATCATTATATTGAGGACAAGGCTTTCGAATTACCGATTATTTTGTGGTTTTACCGGTTCGTTACTTATGCCATTGGCAAGTTAATCTTCTTCAAAATCATAAAATTCTCTTTTTTTCCGGAAAAAAATTATATGTACCTTTTCTATGCACTTTACTCATTATTTTGATATATAATTTGCCTTTCCTTACTTCTCTTATCTGTTTCTGAGGCAATGGGAAAAATGTCAAAAAATTGACCAAAGTTACGTTGGACGACCCCTAAATGTTGTTCCCCACAAAACTTTAAATAACAGCAAAGGAGTAGTAAGAACAAGTGAGCTAACTGGGGTTGATGAAATGGAAATTAAAAATGAATTAAAATCACAAGGTGTAAGTGATGTTAAAAGAGTTGAAATTCGAAAAGATGGGATATTAATTAAAACAAACACCTATATATTCACTTTCGATACTACACAACCACCGAAGTCTATCAAAGTTGTATATTCCAAATCCACTTCAATGCTTCAGATGTCAAAAATATGGCCATGGACAAAATAGCTGCAGGGGTAAAGAAACATGTTATAAATATGGTCAACAACATCAGGGCCCATGTAATAACACCACCATGTGCTGTAACTGCCAGGGCAATCATTTTGCATCTTTTAAGGATTGCCCTGTGTGGAAAAAAGAAAAATACATCCCCAAAATTAAATGTGAGAAACAGATAAGTTTTAAAGAAGCCAGAGACATAGTTTCATCAATGCCTGGTATGAGTTTGTCAACAACATATGCAACAACAGTAAAACAAAAGGTTCCGACTGCTTCCATTCAGTGTCAGACACCATATACTTGGTTACATGACAGTGTGCTACCTACCTTGATAGAACCTTTTACTATCTCAATAACCGATGAAACAGAACCAAAATCAACGCAAACACAATGGGCTATACCAAATTTGACACAGACAAACTCAAAAACTACTGTAAATTCAAAACCAGCACAGAAAACAGAACAACAACAAAGAAAATCTAATACTGCCAAATCAGAAAAAAAATACAATCTCAAACAAAACTGAAATCAGAACCACAAAAGCTTAGTCAGAATCAGAGAAAGAATCAGGAAAAAAACAATAACAAAACAGAAAAAGAGAAATCAGAAAGAACACCTTAGGCCCTTAAAAACCCTGTTACTCGTAACAGGTTTGAAGGCCTTGAACTGATGGAAGTCGGTGAGTGCATCGACGAAACGTTCGGGCACTTACGCCAAAATTCCTCCTCTCAGAATAGATCCCGTGAAGAAAAAATCTCCTAAGAAAGCTGGCGGGGCTATTTCACCCATGCATCCTCCATCACATTCACCAAACTAACATGGATAATACAAACAAACACAATATAATACAGTGGAATTGTCGAACAAGTCACCAACTACATATAATTTAGAGAAACTTCGTATAAATCGGGCAAAAACAAGACGACACATAAAACAAAAAAAGAAAACTTCTTGGGAATCTTACATTTCTAAGATTAATCAAAACACCCCCATCACTAAAATTTGGAAAATGATTAAAAAGATTAAAGGAAAAGAAACAAAATCAACTGTACAACAACTGAAGGAAAACAACACCTTAATTACATCTAAAACAGAAATTTCAAACACTTTGGCCTCCACATTTTCGAAACATTCATTGTCTAAAAATTGTAATCCAGAATTTATCAAAATTAAAAAAACAGCAAGAAAAACAAAAGATCAAATTTACCTCCAACAATCTAGAGAATTACAATGAACCTTTCTCTATGGAAGAGTTATGTAGCTCTTTGCATAGAGCAAAGGATACTGCCACTGGTCCCGATGAAATTCACTACCAAATTTTAAAGCATCTGCCTCAATCTTCACTAGAACTTTTAGTATCAATTTTTAATGGCGTTTGGGTGACTGGCCAGTTTCCACCATCCTGGCGTAAAGCAACAATAATTCCTATTCCTAAGCCTGATAAAGATCACAGCAACCCAAGCAATTACAGGCCTATTTCCTTGACCAGTTGTCTGTGCAAAACCATGGAGAGGATGATCAATGATCGACTTGTCTGGTCTCTGGAATCGAACAATCTGCTTACGGATGTTCAGTGTCAAGGCCGGAGAAGTACTGTGGATCATTTGGTCAGACTTGAAACGTTTATTAGAAATGCCTTCGCCAGAAAAGAACATGTGGTCACCATCTTCTTTGATCTGGAGAAGGCACATGATACAACGTGGATGTATGGGATTTTAAAAGATCTTTTCAACATGGGGTTGAGAGGGCGTATGCCTCTTTTTGTTGAAAACTTTTTAAAGGACCGCCAATTTCAGGTTCGTGCAGGGTCAACGTTATCGGATCCTCACGAGCAGGAATTGGGAGTTCCTCAGGGTAGTATTTTGTCCGTTATCCTGTTTTTGATTAAAATTAATAGTATCATCGATGCAATTGAGAATATGGTAGATTCATCTTTGTATGTTGATGATTTTTTAATCTGCTATAGCAGCAAAAAAATGAATGCAATAGAGCGCAAACTTCAGCTGTGTTTAAACAGAATCCAGAAATGGGCTACAGAAAACGGTTTTAAGTTTTCAAAGACCAAAACTAATTGTGTCCATTTCTGTAAGCTCCGGAAGCATCATCTTGATCCAGAGTTGAAAATGGATAGAAATACCATTAAAGTTGTAAAGGAAGTGAAATTCTTAGGTTTGTTGTTTGACAGCAAACTGAATTTCACTTCCCACATAAAGCAACTAAAAGTTAAATGTAAGAGAGCACTGAACCTGCTGAAAGTTGTTGGTAGCACTGATTGGGGTGCTGACCAAAAAACTTTGCTCCATCTGTATAGATCACTTGTTCGATCAAAATTAGATTACGGTTGTATAGTTTACGGTTCTGCAAGGAAATCATATTTCAAACCACTTGATGCAATTCATAAAAGTGGTATTAGAATTAGTCTTGGGGCTTTTCGAACATCCCCAATAGATGCTTGTTGAAGCAGAGGAGCCTTCTCTTGAGAAGCGCATAATTAAATTATCTCTCCAGTATGTGTCTAAACTTTTGGCCAATCCTTCAAATCCTGCTTATAATTGTGTTTCAGACCCTCAAAATGTTGAATTTTTTAACCGCCACCAGAAACATATTCCTCCATTGGGAATTAGAATCAAACCCCACATGGAGTCTGCCAAAATTGGTTCTGTTTCTATAAAAGATAACAGTAAATCACATATTCCTCCTTCGCATCTTAAAAACCTACAATTATTTTGGACCTTGCTTCTACCAAAAAATCTGATACCAATTCCTTGCAGTTCAAACAAAAATATGCCGAAATAAAGTCCAGGTATAGTGCATATACAAGGATCTATACAGATGGATCTAAAGATGGTGACAGGGTATCATCAGCTGCTGTTGCTGGTGATCATGTCGCCTCAATCAGAATATCGAATCAGAGTTCTATTTTCACAGCTGAAGTTAAAGCTATTCAACTCGCACTTGAGCACATCGACAATGCACAGGAAAGAAAGTCGATCATCTTCTCCAACTCTCTTTCCTCTTTACTTGCTTTACTCAACCCCAAGTTGAAGAACCCTCTCATTTTGGAACTTCGTGAGAAGTTAACAAATCTCATGTCTGACGAATATGATATCATGTTTTGCTGGTTACCCGGACATGTAGGTATCTCTGGTAACACCAAAGCAGACAGTGCAGCAAAACAGGCTTTAACCAAGCCTCCCACTGATTTTAACATCCCTTTCAGTGATTTCAAACCACATATTAGTAACTACATCAAATCTATGTGGCAGGCGGAATGGGATGGGGTGACAAATAACAAGCTCCATCGCTTCCGACCACCTATTTCTGATCACTACCCATCCAGTAACCTTTGTAGAAAAGATCATGTTATTCTGACACGATGTCATATTGGTCACACACGACTTACACATTGCTTTTTGTTAGAGGGTAATATGCGACCAGAGTGTGTTCCTTGTCAGCAAGTGTTGTCAGTGGAACACATTCTTTTACATTGTACAGATTTTAATCATGTTAGAGGGCAATATTTCACAGTCAAATCTCTAAGAGATTTATTTTATTACACAAGCCCGCGTAAAATCCTCTCATTTTTGAAAGTAATCAACCTTTTTAATAAATTTTAAAATTGTTTTTATTCTTTTAAAATTGAAGTCTATCCATATCTATATCACAGTTTGATTTACACTGCATTGTTTGTACAACACTGGCATTGCGTTTCACACTCCTTAGTTTTATACCTCACATTTCATATTTCATCGACTCTGTTTTTAATTATTTCATGGTGGATAATGGTCTTTTTATAATTACATTCTTTTTATCGCCGCGATATAGCCTTGGCTGCTGATGTGGCGTTAAGCACTAATAAATAAATAAATAACCTGAGTTATGATTGAGAATAAATAAATTTTTAAAATCCTTTGAAATGTGAAGGGTTCTTTTTTCAACATGGTTAATTTTGTAACATGATATTATTTAAATACACAATGCTATTCGATATAAAATTTACAGCATCTCTCTGATCTCTTTGTTAATGAGAGATTCTATCAAGTTTTAAATAATGGCTATAGGGTTCAGTGAACTCACTTGCAAGTACAGTCTATCAACATAACAAAGCATTAAGATAGGATTGATTATATTTGGTTATTGTGTTGACAACCCGTGCATAGAAGACACAAATATTACAACTACACCATCAAGGCATGCCTTCTATGAATATTATTTATTTATTTATTTATTGGGTTTAACGACACTATTAACAGCCACTGCCACCTTGTGCAAGACAGTTTTACAGGAGGAAGAAGCTGGAGTACCCTGAGATAACCATCGAGTAATGGTGAGCAACTGTCAGGCTCCCTAATAGACTGACTCCACACAAGCAGGTTTAGCATTGGTTGAAGACAAGTACACCATCGACGTGCAGTTAGTGCACAATGCGACCATGCTCCCATGTGGGCAGTGGGAGTGAAGCATGCCAAAGACACAACAGGGTTGCCGTAGCTGGGATTCGGACCGAGGACCTCTCGGTTTGCAGCCTTCACCTCTACCTACTGAGCCACAGCATCCCTTCTATGAATGTAATTGGAATACTTTGAAGGCTTATTTTCGGGGATAAAATAGTTTTAAAGAAATCAGAAAATGTTTCGTTAACAGTATTTAAAGACATTCATTCAGGAATCCGATCGTTTTTTCCAAGAAACCAGAAAAGTCATATGTGTGAAGACCAAAAAGGGTTTGATCAAGGGAAGCATTGGGGGGGGGGGGGGGGGGCAAAAATGTGTTTTCCAGCAATTCTGAAAGTGCACTCAATGCCCAGACTCACTTTTTTATGTAAAAATGCATGTATGGATTTTGGGAATACATTATGGGGTTCAAAAATGTGGTATCCAGCAATTCAAAATGCACTCAATAACCCCTGGTGACCGCAGTGAGCTTGGCCAATATATTGAATCTCCATCGACTGTTGACTCATTTGGTGTTTGTCCCAGGCCCATACATCATACCATGCTTGAGATATGAGCGTGACCCACTTTCGAAAAACCCCTATGGACACCACTAATGCCCCAAGGATCTGAAAAAACATAGGTGGCCGAGAGCTTGTGACTGTCTACCAGCATGCCAAAAATCAACGTCATAGGACAATTCGTTTTCGAGTTATCGTGTGGACAAGGAAGTGAGGAGAAGACAGGAGGAGAAGAAGAAGAAGAAGAAGAAGAAGAAGAAGAAGAAGAAGAAGAAACTAGAGAAACGGAATTTACTGCACCCAGTAAATTCAAGTCTGTGTGAAAAGGGTTAAAGTATCAGGAAAAAACTATATAAAAAGAAAATGTATGGAGGCTTATTTTCAGGAGTAAAATATTTTTAAACAAATCAGAAAGGGATTTTCGTTAACAGTATTTACAGATATCCATTCAGGAATCAGATCATTTTTTCCAAGAAACCAGAAAAGGCATAAGTGCACAGCATTCAAAGGGTTCGATCAAGGAATCAGAAACGGACATTTTTTGGCTCTGCCACTTATTTGAATGATGACATACAGAACCGCATTAGTTATTATAATTAATTCCTAATAGCGCTGAAAAATATGCACTTTATGACATCTATTGACTGCATTGAGGTGAACCATATTTTGAACCTCCAGCAAGTTTCAACTCATTCGATGTAGGTCCTATGTCTATAGGTCATATGAAGCCTGAAGTATGTGCATAAACCACTTTAAAAATATTGGAAAAACAATTTCCAGATCGGCCATATTTTGTGATGATAGCAAATATTCACATTAGCTAAAAAATGTTACCTGGAAATATATTGTGAGTTAAACAATTCAGTAATGTTTGAATATAGACCTAAAAAGGACTTAAAGGCTCCAAAAGCCCCTCTAAAGGCCTACTGGCACTGGCAAAGTATCGAGGGCTGATCGATGCCCATGTGTGTTTAGAGCAGAAATTGTTCCCTGTTCCACTGCCAATTTTTTTGAGAATAAAAATACATCTGTGAACTGCGGCAATGCATTATGAGATGAAAAAAAGTGATTTCTAGCAATTCTGAAAAATACATGCAATGCCCCTTGGGTGCCCTCATTGACCTTGACCCATATTTTGAACCTCCAGCAAAATGTCGACTCATTTAGTTTTTGTCCCAGGTCCATTTGTCACACCATGATTGAGATATGAGCGCTACCCACTTTCAAAAATTTTGACCATGCCCACTTTTTTGTGTAAAAATGCATGTATGGACTTTTGGAATGCATTAGGGGATCCAAAAATATGATTTCCAGCCATTCTGAAAAATGCACTCAGTAACCTCTGGGTGACCTCAGTGATCTTGACCCATATTTTGAAACTCCATTGAGTTGCTGTTGGTCCCAGGTCCATCCGTCATATCATGCTTGAGATATGAGTGTGACCCACTTTAAAAAACTTTGACCACACCCACTTTTTTACGTAAAAATGCATATATGGACTTTGGGAATGAATAAAGGAGGTCCAAAAATGTGATTTCCAGCAATTATGAAAAATGCACTCAATGACCCTTGGCTGACCTCTGTGACCTTGACCAATATTTTGAACCTCCATTGAGTTTAGACTCATTTCCTGTTAGTCCCAGGTTCATATGCCATATCGTGCTTGAGATATGTGCGTGACAGACTTTTCAAAATTTTTGACCACGCCCACTTTTTCTCATGTAAAAATGCATGTATGAACTTCAGGTTGGCATTAAGGGGGTCAAAAAATGTGATTTCCAGAAATTCTGAGAAATGCACTCAATGACCCCAGATGACCTCAGAGATCTTGACCCATATTTTGAAGCCCCATCTAGTGTCGACTCATTTGGTGTTGGTCCCAGGTCCATATATCATACCATACTAGAGATATGAGTGTGATCCAAATTCAAAATATTTGGCCACGCCCCTTTTTTTCGTGTAAAAATGCATGTATAGACATCGGGAATGCATTTTGGAGCTAAAAATGTGATTCCCAGCAATTCTGAAAAATGCACTCAATGACCCCTGGGTGACCTGGACCCATATTTTTAATCTTCATCGAGTGTCGATTCATTTGGTGTTGGTCGCAGGTCCATACGTTATACTATGCCTGAGATATGGGCGTGACCCACTTTCAAGACACCCCTATGGACATCCCTAATGGCCCAGTAATCTGAAAAACGTAGGTGGCCGAAAACTTGTGACTGTCTATCAGTATCACAAAAATCAGTGAGATAGGACAATCCGTTTTCACACAGACTAAAGAAAAAAGAAAAAGAAACCATACAAAAACAATAAATATACCACGATTGTCAGTCATACGCCCATTGTGTCCAGTCCGCTGAAGGCAGCTACATGAAATCTTCGGAATTTGTTCTATTATCCTTGATGAACACTTTAGTATCTTTGTCGAGTGCCGAGGCCCGGAGGGAACATCGTGGATCGCGTGGAAACTGAGGGGACGATTCGTCCCTTCTCTATTCTCGATGCAATGACCTTTCCAATCATTATTTACTTGTCACCGATCGACTTTAGCATTATGTCTGTCTATTTGATGAACTGTTCAACTTTAACTATTCGCACCTGTATGTAGGACCGAAAGTTTTGAGGTAAACTGTTTATTTTAGACCGTCCCGACAGAAACTGACAACTCAACCCAATGGCAAAAAAAATGTCATTTGGCTAAATTGAACAGACACCAGTGTCTGATATACGCCAATTGTATCCAGACCACCCAAGGCAGCTACTTGAAATTCTGAGAATGTGTTCTACTATCCCTGCTCGACAGTTTAGTATCTTTGTCGAGTGATGCGACATGGTCGAAACACTGTGGATCGCGTGGAAATCGAGGGACGATTCGTCCCGACTCTATTCTTAATGCAATGAATTTTCCATTCATTATTTACCTGTCAACGGCCGAGTGTGGCATTATTTCTGTCTATTTGATGAACTGTTCAACTTTAACTATTTGCACCTTTATATGGGACCGAAAGATCATTGCACGCTTACCAATATTCAAGGATTGATTTTACGAAAATAGCAATTATTCTGACAGTACCCAAATGGGAACTCTCAAATATGTCAAGGGTTAAACTTTTAATAATAACATATAAAACAAAAGTTGTCATACTTTGCCTGCTGCGTACAACATTCAGTGCTCAATCAATTAGGAGTGGAGTAAATTGTCACTTAAACTTACCACATTCTGAAAAATGGAGTTATTTTCGACGGCACCTATCTTTATGCAACTGAAACATGGATTGGGTTAAACTTTGCTGCAAACTTATAATAGAAAATATTCTTGGAATTGAAATGTGAATCTGAATGTCAAACGAATTTTCAGATATTCTATTCCAAACTACCACTGCACGCTTACCAATATTAAGTGATTTTACGAAAAAAACAATTATTCCGACAGTACCCATATGGGAAGTATCAAATCTGCCAAGGGTTATACTTTTAATACTAACATATAAAACAAAAGTTGTCATACTATGACTGCTGCATGCAGCCATAGAAAACATTCAGCGTTTAATCAATTAGGAATGGAGTACATTGTCACTTAATTGTACCAAATTCTGTAAAACGAGAGTTTTTTTTGGACTGCACCTATCTTTATGCAAACAGAATGGGCATAAACTTTACAACCAAACGTACAACAGCAAATATGCTCGGTAGGTAATTGTGAAAACGAACTTGTAAATCATTTTGCGATATTCCATTCATAAATGGAAGAAAAATGAACTCAAAATGAGCCATTTTTATGAAGAATTTTAGGGTACTCGAATTCAAGGCCCGAGAACTGGCTGAAGATTAAAACTTTGAATAGAACATATAAGAGCAAAATTATTCTTGGATGAATGCCCATACTTCTCATGGGAAACGTTTTGAGAAAATGTGGCTGCAGTGCTGAGAAATCGCATGTGAAAATTGACCAGTTTTGCAAACAATTCACTTTGTTCAGAATTTTGTTGTGAAAAGGAGTCAACGTGGGTAATACAGCTTATGTAGTAAGTCATGATACAAATATTTTGAAAGCTTCAGCCAAATTGTCCAAGGTCTTTTTGAGAATTGTGGCAAAATGTAACAATGTGACAACATTTGGCTCGGTTTTGACAGAAAACGAATACTTAGAAATGCCATGACAGTAGGTATAAAAGGCGGATTCTGGACCACTTGTACACGTACATCGATGTACACCTCCATAGGATTTAGTGTTAAAATCGTGTGCAAGTACACGAAAATGTCGTTTTTTATGGTGGTACAGAATCCGCAAGTGGATTCTTTACCACTGGATTCTATATACACGTCGCTCAAGAGTGAAAAAGTTGTATGAAATTTTAAGAAAAATGAGGTCGATTGTCTCGTCTAGAATCCGCAAATGGGTTTCCCCCATAGGATTCAGTGTTAAAATCATGAGCAAAAAACGTGTTGCGGATTCTGTACCAGCATCAAAAAGTGGTTTGCGGATTCTGGACCATCTGTATCTGTACACGATTTTAACACTGAATCCTATGGAGGTGTACAGGGAAACCCATTTGTGGATTCTACATCAGAAATCGACTTATGTACGGTACATGGAAAAAAGGTGGTACTGAACCCGCATCGCGTTTGGGACGGTCTCGGGTTTTTATTCAAATGAGTGTCAATTGTCAGTTAAATAGTTTAACCGAAAAACTATTCTACGGATGAAAGCGGAAACAGTTCAAAAGATTAATTGATATGATTTAAACGCGTTTTTTGAAAAGCGTTACATTACTGATGTGTTTATTTGTGATTTTTGATTATTCGAGTTTTCCTTTATGGTGAGAATAAGCGTGGTTGCGATTTAACACTTTCGAGAGCAAAACTCATTTAGAGAGGTTTATTTTGTAAATGTTTTTTTTTCTCAACTGGAATCGGTTTTGAGGTGAGGAAATAAAAAAAGTGATTGATATATATAGGAGAGAAAAAAATTATAAATAAATAGTTATTTAAAAATAAATATATCAAATCGAATAGATAATAAAAAAATTTCGTAAATCATGAGCGCTTCCCAGACTATTAGAGCAAGGTTTCTTTTAAAAATGCTGATGAGAGCCTATGCATTCTGCATGAACGAACAACTAGGTCGCCTCTTGTTAGAACGATGTGTCGGATGTCGGAATCACCTAGACTTCAATCACGAGAATCATTCGTGTCTGACAATGGAAAGGGAAGATATGGTCGTCAAGTATTTCGAACCGGCGTCCGAACGCGTTCAAATCGATGAAGTGATCGCGTTTTGGAAGAGATTACTCTTCTGTAAGGATCAAGACAAGCCCACAGTTTCGGAAGAACTGAAATTGGCACGTAGAAGTCTGACTTTAGAAGACAAGGGATGCATCATGAAATTATTGTTCAATGAAGCATACGTCTAATTTTTCTCGTTGATATAAAATAAGGGAGAATAGAAAATAAAAATAAATACACACATAAATTTTTATCTAATATTAGAAAGAAAAAAAAACACAAAAAATGAGAACCAGAAATAAATTGTATCCGACGTTAGATGACGACGAGGACGAGAAGCCGAATGATGTTTTGCCGATGGCACCGTCGCTAGAAGAAAAAGAAAGAGGAGAGAGGTATCACATTGATCAAATCAGTAGAATCCAAGCATATCTAACTCGAGAGAGAGATTCTCGCCATTCTCTCAAGAAGAAGTATTTGCGTTTCCTGAAATTTGTCAACGCAGTCGACACGACACTCATCATGATTTCCATGGGTTTACACGCGGCCGGCATCGGATTGTTTTCGACCGCGGTCGGCATTCCGATCGTGTTGACCGTAGAAGGAGTGGGTCTCGCCGCCGGATTGTTTAGCACACTCGGAAACTTTTTCAGTAGGAAATTATATCTGAAGCCGAGGAAACACGACAAGATTCGCGTCTTGGCCGACTCCAAGATCGACACAATATCCGAAATGATCTCGATGGCGTTGAAAGATGGTAGGATATCGGACGGAGAATACTTCATGATATTGGACGAGAAAACGAAATACAAAGCCATGAAAGAAGCCGTGAGAATCAAGACTCGTCAGATCATCAAGGAAGAGATGAAGGATTATCTCGTGGAAAAAGGGAGGAAAGAGGCCAGGGAGGAATTCAGTAGGATGATAAAACTTAAGAGCAGCGATTGAAAAAAATATATATATAATAAGAACAGAATTTTAAAAAAAAAAATATTAAATTATATATAAAATAAAAACGAAATTAATTTAAATAACTCTTAAAAAATGTATTGCGTAAAGTGTAAAAGAGTTACCGAGATGAGTAATTCTCGAGAAGTACGAACTAAAAACGACAGACATATGCTTCACGGAATTTGTGCCGTGTGTGGTTCTATCAAGACTCGATTCATCAAAAAAAGAACGCGAGCAAAGGTAAAGGCATCGTGAATAAAATGATCAATAATTTACCTTTCGAAATGCATCTGCCTGGTCACAGTTTCACGGGACCTGGAACGAAATTGAACAAGAGACTCAACGCCGATCTGACTCCTAAATCTTGGAGCAAACCTGTGAATAGGGTGGACGTGGCCGCGTATGATCACAATCTGTGCTACGCCAGACATCCCGACACCAAGACTCACAACGATGTCTGCGATAAAAACATGTTGGGGAAATTGAGAGGCATATCGAATCCGACCAGAAGAGAGAAGATAGAACGTTTGCTGGTCGGCAATCTGGTCGGTGCAAAACATCGATTTGGATGGGGCATTCAAAAAAAAAGCGCATCTGGAAAGAAGAAGAAATGATTATTGATGAGCGAATTGGCTGAGGAGTTACACAAACCCATCATGCTTAAATTTCGAAAGAGAAGGGTGTTCGTGAAGGGTTTGGATGATATTTGGTCTGCCAACTTGGTCGACATGAGATCGTTTTCGAGGTGGAATGAGGGTGTCAAATATTTATTGACGGTCATCGACGTGTTTTCCAAATACGGTTGGATCAGAGCTTTGAAGAATAAATCGGGACCTTGCGTCGCCGAGGCTCTGAAGTGCGTGTTTGACTCATCTTCTTGAAAACCAAATAAATTGTGGGTGGATAAGGGAAAGGAATTCTACAACAAGCACATTCATCGATTGATCGACCTCTACTCGATCGAAAACAAAGAGAAAGCCAGCATGGTGGAACGTTGGAATCGAACGATGAAGGAAAAGATGCATAGATACTTCACGGCGAATTTGACCAAGAAATACATATACGCTCTGAACGGTCTGGTTAAAGATTACAACAACACGTGACACAGATCGATCAAGATGACTCCCGTGGAAGCTAGCGATCCTCTAAACGAAAAACGGGTCTATGCGAATCTATATCCTGAGAGATCTAAGATCAGGAAGAAGTCTAGAACGCCGAAATTTGCGTTTGGTGATCGAGTGAGAATCTACGCTTATAAGAAGCACTTCGAAAAGGGTTATACTCCTCGATGGACCTCAGAAATCTTCGTGATAATCAAAATATTTCACACCGATCTGGTGACTTATGAAATCGAAGCTTTGGATGGAGAAGAGATCATCAGAAAGTTTTATGAGCAACAATTACAGAAGACGAAGTTTTGATAAAGAAAACAATTTTTTTTTATTTACTCTCTTTAACATTTTCTTGTTTACACATATATATATAGGAGAGAAAAATAATAAAAAAAAATAATTAAAACTATTTTTAGATAAAAAAAAAAGCAAGCTAATTAATAAACCAAAACAACCCTTTAAAAATGGCAAATATACTAGATATAGCACAAAGCATAGTGAAAGATTAAAGTATTCAAGAATATGAGGTTCACGAATACGAACCGGTAACCGGAACGAGTTTGAACAATGTGGGAGAGATAAGAATGAACGTCGAAACTCAAGATCTATTCGTCCATCCTAGCGAGAGTTACATAGTGGTGCAGGGACGTCTCACCAAGGAAGATGGGAGCGACTGCGCCGACGACGACACGGTTACTCTAGCCAATAATGGCATCATGCATCTATTCAGTAATATAAAATACATGCTATCCGGACAAGAGATAGAATCTGTGTTTCATCCCGGTCAGGCCACCACGATGTTCGGACTCTTGACGTATCCTGATAATTTTTCAAAATCCAGAGGACTTAATCAGTTGTGGATAAAAGACACCATCGGCCCTGCTAGTGCCGATATTCAACTACGTCGTCAAGACGTCCAGACCTAAAGGAACGTTTTCGTTCAGGATATCCTTGAAACACATCTTCAGATTCGCAGACGATTACAACAAGATCATGTACGGATTCAAACACAATCTGATGTTGATTCAAAAAGGAAACGACGATGCGATAGTGAGACTCACTGCGACCGATGCAGGTAAGATAACTCTATAGAAGATATCGTGGTTCGTTCCGCACGTGGAGCCTTCGGTCGTGGAAAAAACGTGTCTCTACAAGATCATAGAATCCAAGAGTAAATTACCTGTGGGATTTAGAATGAGACAGTGCGACACGGCTTGCATTTCACCCTCCGCGAATCACTTCGATTGGAGATTGACGGTGAAATCCGCTTCTGAGAGACCACGTTTCATCGTGGTTGCATTTCAGACTGATAAGGACAGGTCTCAGGAAAAGAATGCATCGCTGTTCGATCACTGCCATTTGAGAAACATGCAAGTGTTCCTGAATGCCACGAGATATCCAGCAATCGATTACAACACATTGTTTGACAAGAACGATTTCAGCAGACTGTACGGCGACGCCGCTGATTTTAGATAGAAAGAAGTATCATGGTCTAGATGAACTGATGAGCAACCCTAACATATCTCCCGGCGAATACAAGTCGATGTATCCCATGTTCGTATTTGACGTCAGTAAACAGAGTGAACGACTCAAGAGTAGCGTCTTAGACATTCAGATCAAGATGCAATTCGATAGGAACGTGCCGAGAAAAACTGAAGCCTTCACCCTGGTCCTGTCGGACAGAGAATTACAATTCGAATCAGATGGAAATAAGATGTCGATCATTCGATGAGAGACGTGTGTGAAAAAAAAAATATATAAATAAAAAAAATTAAAAAAATTATTATAAAAATGAATGATAAAGAAAGAGAATACTTAAGAAGAAACAGACATGTTTCAATTAAAAATATGTTGCAAGATTCGTTAGCAATAATTCAAGACACTTTAGTCGAAACAGAACCTTTGATACTGACTGATTATATGAGACGTGAAATCGAAAGTAAAATCTTGATAGAAGATAAGACCAGAAAACTTTTAGACACATTGACGTATAGAGGACCGACTGCTTTTCGAGAATTTATAAAAGCTCTTTGAAATGCCAAAATAGATGTCGACGCATGTTTCAAGATAGGTGATCCAATTTCATGAGATGAAACATTATGAGAAATAACGTATTAAAACAAAACCAAAAAAAAAAAATAAAGTAATGAGATCTATAGAGAGATTGAACATCTTTCTAAATCTCATTACTTTTTGTTTTTTTTGTTTTTAATAATCACTCATTATTTTTTTAATTAATTATTTCCACGCATTCACTGTTTGTTCAAAGAATCTAGTTCGATCAGTAGACTCACCACGGAACTGGTGGCTTCGGGATTATTGGTTTTCATAATGAAATTAATCCTGTCTCCGGCATTCACTTTGAGAGGCGTGCCGAACATGCTAACATTCACGTGTTGATTCTCAGTCTTTTCGACGCTGTATTTCTTATCGCTCTCTACTCCATTCACCACGAGATTGACGACCGCTCTGTTATTCAAATCCGAGGAAGCCAGAGCCATTCGAATGATTTCACCTCCCAACGGCATGGGATATCCCACCTGACCAGGTTTCAATCTGCTACCTCCGTTTCCGAAAGACCACTCGGCTTTTCCCTCCTCTAATGTGCCGGCCTCCTCAGCCCACACGGTGATCAATTTTCTAGCATATTTGAGTCTTTCCACCACCGAAATCAGGGTGCAGGTGTCCGTCATGTTCACGGGATCTGGTAGATTCGTGAGCACGTGTCCGCCCATGTCTAGTTTACTTTCCATGATGTCGCCCTTTCTCCAGACCGAGTTGTTGTCCACGTACTTCCTGCTGACCGTGCTGGAATCGAATTCGGGATCGTGATTGAGTCCGAATAAATTCTCACCGTTCATGTTGATGCCACCCTCCATCGTTCCGCCAGATTGTTTGTTCAGGTAGAGATTGTCCACTTGCGATTCTACGTATTCTTGTGATCATATCACGGCAGAATCTACGTAATCCTTGTTGACCGCGGTTGAGTCCGCATCCGTGTCTTTGACCTTTGACAGATTCAATATCTTGTTAAATCCTGCATTCAGATCCGGTTTCATTTCTCGTCCGTCAGACTTTCTCTGTTCCAGATCTACATAGCGTTTGGTCGACACTTCCTTGGGATTCGTGGGAGTGGCCACATTCGTTATCTTGTTAGAATTGGCATTCAATTCCGAGTGCATCGTTTTCTGAACGTATCTATTTCTCAGGTGTTTGCTGAATCGCACGTGAGAGTCATCAGCATATTTCTTGGTCGCGGCATCGGTGGGATCTAGGGGATTTGCGATGTTCACCAAATGTTTAGATTTCAGATCGAGATCGTCGGTCGTGGCTTTATCCACGTAATTATCTAGCATGATTCATTCGAAATCTGCGTTCCCTCTGTCAACGTATTTTTTAGTCGCAGCATCTACGATATCTATCAGCTCGGGAAGATTGTAGAGCTTCTTATCGTTCATGTTCAAAGGTTCCTCTCAAGGTTCGTATCTCCGAACATAACGTTCGTCCAAGTTGGCAACGTCGTAACCATCACCGACTTCGAGCGTCTTCCTCTTCTTTTTGGGTTGACTTTCGTCGTCACTTCTACCAAATTTATCGACTGGCATGTTGTTTTGAGATTTTTTTTTTACAAATATATTTCAAACGCAGTTTATTAAAAAATGAATTATTTCACTTATTTTATTTTTCGTTTTTATTCCATCAAATTTTTTAAAATAATTTTTTATCTTTATATACTATAAAAAAAAATCTCTCTCTAATGTAAATCATTGAGAATGTCTTGAAACCGATCTCCTTCAGACCATCTCTTGAGAACGTAGAGACATAAGTGACCGCAAAACACTTGATCTGGTGATTGCACTCATTCTGTGTTGTAACGAACCATCGATTTGTTGAAATAGTTCTTTACTTCTCTCGGCGGTGAGATTCCGTAGCTGTCAAAATAATAATTCTTCTTCTTCCCATTCTGGAACCACGCCACCCAGTGAGTGCCTTCACCCGATAAATCGCCTAGATTTAAAATTCCGCATTCCGATTGTCGAGGTCTTCTCTTTAGCAAGGCATCTCTGCAAAACATGCCTAGAAAATCTTTGATTTTCAAATCCTTCGCCGCATTCGACAGATCGATGTTGGGTAGGGGTTCGTTAGGTAAGACGACACCTTCTACGGATATCTCTATTTTCTTATTCATAAATGTGTATATATTTTTTTAAAATTTATTTATTTTATTATAATTCACTAAAATGACGTTATTTTTTTCTTTTTTTCTTTTTCTTTTTAAACTAACTCTTTCGATGTCTCTATCGATTTCCATAATCTTGAATCCGTCTAATTCCTCTTGATTTTCTGGAATCCTATCATCCTTAATCATATCTGGAATCCTATCATCCACAATCATATCTGAAATCCTATCGTCTAAAATTAGATCCAAAATCCAATGTCCACGTGCCAAAGTGTTTATTTTATCGCCTAACATGAATCTCTTATCGTCGTCGGCCATCAGCGAAATCTTGTTGACTGTTTCGGTATACAAGTCATGATTTTCGCTTCAAATCGATTTCATAGTCTTATACACTGGACCACTTCCTAACAGACAATCTTTATACTCTTGGAAAGAGATGTTTTTTCTTCACCACGCACGCTTTAACCCCTTTACACTTCTTGATCTCTTCATCTTCTAGATGATAAGCATACAGTTTAGGTCTCAAGCCCACGAATTCGAGGATTTGTTTACCACCGCTCTCATCCTTAAATTTACCACCTTCTTATTGTCGTTCGATTGAATGTTGGACGGGTGATCGATGGGATAATTGCTCGTGTCGAACCACGCGGCCACGTCTGGAGATATATCTTGGTAGACATTTTTCGTCTCTATCTCGTAAACTAAACTGTCCGTGTCGGTGAACAGTAGTTTGGCTTTATCACCAAATTTTCGTTTGATGTAATCGTAGTGAAACTCATACATCAATCGCTTGCTGATATCTAAGATGATTGGTCCGAGATAATATGGTTTCTCGAACTTCAAGTGCGTCTTTTGCATGTGAACGGCAACTACATTTTTGTCGAATATGGTTCGGTGTTTGTAAATGGGTTTTGCCACTAATTTTTTTGCTCTTTTCTCAGACGTGACGAGTCGAACGTCGGTTCTCTTCCTGATGTTTTCCATCGATTTACCGTACACGCAGTTGTTCATGAGTTTGAAGAAATCTTTTTCGAAATCGTTCTTGGCTCGAATTCTGAGATTCGTGTTGAGATCGATGTATTTTTTCATCCAAGGCTCTTCATTGAATCGAATGATGAGATATATGTTGACTAATTTCATCCCGTAATCGACGTATTGTTTCAAATTCTCACTGTAGACGGCGTAGTTACGTTTGTTAGATAAATTGGGAATGAGTTTTTCCTCGTCTCCTTCGTTTGGTTCCATTCGTTCGGGAGCCAGTGGATAATCGTTGTGTAGATCGTGTAATTCTTCCCGGATAGTTCAAATCGACTTCTAAAATGCAAGGATAGTCTCTCCATTTTTGCATCTCTTTCTGTTCCGTTACCCATTCGAAATTTCCAATCGGTAAAGGATGGCTCATAGCCCAACTGTACAGATTATTAGCGTCCCAATACTGTATGTATTTATTTGATTGTTTCGAATCGAAACCTTCTTTCATGTAGGGATTGTTAGCTTCAGAATATCTGTGGGAGTCATCGAGATGCCACCTCTCGCAGCCCTTTCGAACATGAGCAACATGTCCACGTCAGATAATAATTCCAATTGGACTTCAGTGGTCTTCAACAGAGCGTCCTACGCCAGACCGGGTGCGGTGAAATACCAAGTGGGATCCAGATCGTAATTTCAACAACAAACGTCTCGAAAAATTTTTGAACACGTCTGCCAAGAGTAGAACGTCAGTCTTTAGATAGAGATCGTGATAATCTCTCATGGTTTTCATATCGAATGATTTCCACACGTTTTTAGCATATTCGTAATTCTCGTCGGAAATGTTGGATTCGTATAATTTCGAATAAAAATCTTCTTTCGAAGGTAGTGTGGTGTCGGCGAATCTCTTTAGATCGTTCATGTAATCATAAGGATGGACTCCTTTCCTCAACATAACGTCTACTCATTCTCCAAAATGTTCGCTCGTGATTTTAAATTTATCCTTGCTCATGTTATCGACTAATTTTTCCAGAGCGGTCGACATGAATTTAAAACTGTCGATGAAACGTATGCTTCTACGAATGAATTTCGTTTTTACTTTCAACGTCTCTCCGTCGATTACTCTTTTCTTCTCCATGAGCTTCCATTTCGTGAAGGAAATGTATCTTTCTTCGCTGTTCGTGATGCAATTTAATTCTTCGTGGGAGGTGCCAAGATTTTTCAGGAGCAGATGACTGTCGTAACCTGAGAGATTGTGAAATATCACCAGATAGAAAACGGCATCTCAATATTTTAAATTACACTTGCTGTGAGCCGGACCGCGATACAGGCCCGTGTAATGATCATGGTCTCTGACCTTCTTATTTTCCTCTGAATTCTCGTTCAACGATTGTCTGCATATGTGACATTTGGAAGTTCTGTTATTTTCGTCCTGCTACTCTCATGTGATGATCATTTTCGCCGGAGTTTTGAATTTATCGTATAACATTTGAATTTTGGATTCTAACTCTTCCACGAACCTTTGAGCCACGTCGTCGTCTTCACACTGTTTTGTGTAGGTGAAGGGAACCATGTCGTGTTGCGAGTCGAAAGCGCATTTCATGTAAATGCAATAACCCGAAGTTATGTGTTTTTGACGTAACTTTGAAGAACGTTGGGTTGGCAGGAACTCATTTTCACGGTGAAGCATTCGAAATCGGCGTACACGATGAATGGTACTTTTAACCTTCTATTGCGATTTTCAAACTTCACGATGGTGTTGGGTTTGGGCATTTCAATGGTGACACCTTGATTTTCATTGCAATATTCCTGATGTTTCGCTAACAATTTTTCGCTCTGAAACATGTTCATGCAGTTATAACATAAAAATATCTTTCCTTTATGTTTATTATTTTGTCTCGACAGTAATCGGCTCGGATGTTTAACCCAACAATAATGACGATTGTCACCATTCGAAATCATTAATAAAATAATCGTCTTTTCTCTTCCGAGATACGAAGTCTGTCTGAGAGGATAGATCGTTCATTTTTCATCGTCATATCCCAAGACGTTCACTGATATGGTGGGATTTTGAGCCTCGAAACGTTCGATGTGTTTTAACTGCGTTGGAAAAGTCACTCCGGTCCAATCGAGATTTTTAGAAGTCTCCTCGTAACAAGAAACTCTATCGGAGTGCATTTTGACAGGGTATAAAGCGGAAGTGACTGCCCTTTTAAAACACTGATCATCTTTATTTCTCACATTGACCACGGAGTGTTTTTTAGGTAAGAAATACGGTAATTCCACGTAGGAAGACCCTTTGAATGAATCGTTTTTAGTTATATGAATTTCAAGTTTCAACACCTCATCGAACGTCCAATTACTACCTTCATATTGATAATTCGTGAGAGACGTCAACATCTTGTCTTTCATCTTTTCGAAAACATCCGATAAATCTGAACCTCAAAGTACGGGTTCGACATTAGATCTGAAATATGCATTTTTCACGATGCTCTCGCCAGACTTCACGTTGATTTTATTCATCACGCAATGGAGTATCATCTTAATTTTTTGTCCCATGTGTTCATGTGTTCGCGAAACAAATCCAATACTTTTTTCTTCACCCGTTCCATAAACAATTTCGGATCGATTTTCTTGAACGAGGGAACCATGTCAAAAGTTTTAAAAATGCCTTTGATCGCACTCTCCCATTCTACGGGCTTTGATTGGAATAGTTCCATGATGAGTCGTGCTACATATTCTTCTCCTTTCCCTTCGTCAATTGCTCGTTGAATTTCGCTCGATATATCTCGTTTGTCTAGAATCTGAAGTGCATCAATCATTTTCGTTTTCGTTTTTCTTTTCTTTTCTTTTGAAACTTGAAGTTCTTCAATGGCTTTTCATTTAGTCGTCTTCTTATTTTTCACAATTGAAACGTTTTTGGGTTTTTTCGATGTCGGCATTTCGATTCCTTTTACTATCTTTTTCTTCTTCTCATTTTTCACAACCGATGCATTTTTTGACATTTCGTTTGCCTTTCCATCGTTGCGCAAATATTTCTGTATGACTTCAATTTTTTTTGATTTAGTTCTATGATTTCTGAAATGTGGAATTTTTAATAGTTTACAAATCTCGTTTAACTGAGGTACGGTTTTCTCATTTAAATTTTCCATTTTTTTATTTGTTTGCTCCATTTGGAAGAATATTTTTTTTTCAAATTTTGTATTTAAATAATTTGTTAAAAAAGTTTGTTTTTTTTACTCTTTATATATATAAAAAAAGTTTGTTTTTTTTTAATTTTAATTTTCTTTAATTTAAAAAATTTTTTTTTGATGAAATTAATCAATTTTTTATGTTCCTTAACGTGAAAAAAAATTGAATTAATACAAGAAAAAAGGTTGTTAAAATTTAACTTTTTATTTATATATAAAGAGAAAAAAAACTTCTACAAAAAAAATTTTTTACATTAAAGAAAATTAAAATTAAAAAAAAACAAACTTTTTTTATATATATAAAGAGTAAAAAAAAAAAAAAAAAAATTTTTTTAACAAATTATTTAAATACAAAATTTAAAATATATATTATTTGCAAGAATTCATAAAACAAAAAACTAAATAATCAATCATGACAACAACACGTAAAAGATGCGAATTGAAATTGAAACGAGTTGAAACGTATAAGAAATTCGGTTATAAAATCTATACATTACAACGACATGACTCCATCGAATTGAATGAGGTCGAGACGAAGGACTTAGAGCATAAACATGACAAATATAGCATGCCTTTGAAATAGGACAAAGCCATGCTCGATTTGTTTTACGAGTACCAAAGCGATCTGCAGAATATCATCGTCGCCAAAGACAGAGAATTCGACAAGGACGATTTGTCGTTGCTCTAAGGAAGTTACATATATCCAAAAATCTCACTCAAACTTGTGGACAAATCGGGTGGTGAGAGCGCGTTCACCGATGTAAAACAACTTAAAAAAGTAAAGATAAACATTCAACACATTTTCGAAAAAGGAGAAAACACGAGTGTCAACATGCTAATAACGGACTTGGAAATATAAACAATAGAGAGATTGATTTTTAGCGAAGAAGAAGGAAAAAAAAAGTAATGAGATCATCTTTAGATCTCATTACTTTTTTTTTCTTTTTTTTGTTTTCCTTCTTCACTATTGCCCATATATTATAATAACGTTTCCTTTTTTCTCAAATTTCAGCATCTATTCTTCTTTCCTTTTTTTTTTTTTTGTGATATGCTACGTTTTTATAAGAACACATTTGTTTATCCGAATCATAATTATGAACGAATGTTGTGCATCTCTCAGTAACACTCGCATCATTACCATTCTCTTCAGAAGATAGTGGTAACGGTGAAAAATGTCTCATTCTTTTAAATTTCAACTGCATATCCCGATCTTTAGTTAACTCTTTTATCAGTTCTTACCTAAGATATCCATCATTAGCATCTAATCGTTTTTCCACATCTTTTTCACACTCTATCTCGTGATATTCATCATTATCGTCTAATTGTTTTTCCACCTTTTTATCCATTTTATATTATTTTATACTTTCTATGATTTATATTTTATATTTATATAATTATATAACTTTTTTACATTATAATAACATATTCAAAATCGGTATATTCTTAAATGGCGAATTCTCACCAAACAACAAACCCTTGCCGAGTCGCTCAACGTTCCGTCCACTCTTCAGATAGGGACCGTTTCCACTCAAAGAGTTGTCACCTCTCACAGGTTCTAGATACAATCCTTTACCGCTGTCGTCTACGTGGATGCGACACATGGCTCCTCCCTTCTTCAAAAACAGTCCGCTGCCACCCATTAATTTCTCAACTGCCGAACTCGCGAGTCCCGTGAGAGCTCCAACGCTGAGTCTTTCCGAGAAAGGGTAATGCTTTTGCAGCAAAGGGTAATGCTTTTCCTGCCAATAGCGGTAGGAAACCACCTTTCATTCTCAAATTGTATCTCAATTGAGCGGGACTCAATCATGCTGTATCTTTTTACTCGTTGAAAATAGAGACTTGTGGTTTTGTTCATTCAATTCAGCATAGACTCCAGATTCTTTTGCCTGAGTGAAATCCAAGGGGAGATCACTCTTGTTTTCTCTTTAAGGTTTCGCTCCACAGTATCGCACTATTGCACAGGTGTGAAATTCTAAACATAGGGCATATTTTGAAACTAAGGCCATGTAAAATTGAGATATATTTTTAGTATCACATATATGATTACATTAGGCTTTTTGTTGGACAAGAGAATTTGAAGTTTTGGTCCCAAAGTTGGATTCTGATACATAGGGGTAAATGACCAGATGAATTATGGGAAACAGAGGCTTCGAAAAATTGGCTATTTTTTAAAATGTAATTTTTACACGGGTTTGTTACCAGACAGGTAACTAAAAAATGAGACGGAAACATATAATTTTTTTTTTTGCATTTTAGAAGCAGAAGATGCTCAGTTCCAGGGGTGGGTAGGTGGGGTTGGTGGGAAAATTCTGCTTTTGAGGCTGCTAGGGGCTGAAAATGACTGGTTTCGGCATTTTTTCATGCAATTTTTCAGGTTGAAGTCTGGCCTTTGACAATAAATTATTCCACCCATATTCAGATTATTTCTACTTAGTCAGATAGTGTTATATGTTTTTTGTGGATTTGGGAAATGTAATACATGTTATGAGTTAGATAACTAAGCTACAGAATATTTGCATTTGAAGAGAGTGTATGGCATGTCATATTTGGAAATGCCTGGAAATCTGTGGAGCGAACCTCAAAGAGCATTCTGCCGTCGGTGTCAATTCTTGAACCAGGAAGTTCCTTATTTGTGTTTGAGTTATAAATACACCATTTCCCAAAAAACTTTTCATTATTTCTGGTTTGTGTGCAATTGTTAGGAGTAGTTAACATTCATCAAGTGATATCTCAGCACAACTGGATGGAAATAAGTGGAAATTTGGAGAAATATATTGATGTAGCCTAATTTCAAACTTGCTTTGAATTTTCGTCAAGATTTCGAAAACATTAAGGTAGAGCACTGCCTTTCCTAAACACCGAGCCTTGTATTCATGGCAAATATATGCAGTTATGGACAGCCTGGTTGTTATTGTTGACCGGAGGTTTGCAGTCATGGTGTCTACTTTTTCAGTTTGGTCATTGGTGTCATGTCTGTATGTCATCCATCCGTCAAGCTGTTAAACGCTTTCATATCTAGAGAGCAACACTCCCCCCAAAGCTATGGTTACCACTGCTTATTGTTTTACATTTTGATTGTATTTAACAGTGCTATTGGCAGGACCAATGCATTTTTTGACATCGTTGCTATCGACATTTCGTTTGCCTTTCCATCGTTTCGCAAATATTCCTGTATGACTTCAATTTTTTTTGATTTAGTTCTATGATTTCTGAAATGTGGAACTTTTAATAGTTTACAAGTCTCGTTTAACTGAGGTACGGTTTTCTCATTTAAATTTTCCATTTTTTTATTTGTTTGCTCCATTTTTTAAGAATATTGTTTTTTTTTTTAATTTTGTATTTAAATAATTTGTTAAAAAAGTTTGTTTTTTTTACTCTTTACATATATAAAAAAAAGTTTGTTTTTTTTAATTTTAATTTTCTTTAATGTAAAAATTTTTTTTTTGATGAAATTAACCAATTTTTTATGTTCCTTAACGCGAAAAAAAATTGAATTAATACGAGAAAAAAGGATGTTAAAATTTAACTTTTTATTTATATATAAAGAGAGAAAAAACTTTTACAAAAAAAACTTTTTACATTAAAGAAAATTAAAATTAAAAAAAAAAACAAACTTTTTTTATATATACAAAGAGTAAAAAAAAAAAAAAAAACTTTTTTAACAAATTATTTAAATACAAAATTTAAAATATATATTATTTGCAAGAATTCATAAAACAAAAAACTAAATAATCAATCATGACAACAACACGTAAAAGATGCGAATTGAAATTGAAACGAGTTGAAACGTATAAGAAATTCGGTTATAAAATCTATAGATTACAACGACACGACTCCATCGAATTGAATGAGGTCGAGACGAAGGGCTTAGAGCATAAACATGACAAATATAGCATGCCTTTGAAATAGGACGAAGCCATGCTCGATTTGATTTATGAATACCAAAGCGATCTGCAGAATATCATCGTCGCCAAAGACAGAGAATTCGACAAGGACGATTTGTCGTTGCTCTATGGAAGTTACATATATCCAAAAATCTCACTCAAACTCGTGGACAAATCGGGTGGTGAGAGTGCGTTCACCGATGTAAAAAAACTTAAAAAAGTAAAGATAAACATTCAACAAATTTTCGAAAAAGGAGAAAACACGAGTGTCAACATGCTAATAACGGACTTGGAAATATAAACAATAGAGAGATTGATTTTTAGCGAAGAAGAAGGAAAAAAAAAGTAATGAGATCATCTTTAGATCTCATTACTTTTTTTTTGTTTTCCTTCTTCACTATTGTCCATATATTATAATAACGTTTCCTTTTTTCTCAAATTTCAGCGTCGATTCTTCTTTTCTTTTCTTTTTTGTGATATGCTACGTTTTTATAAGAACACATTTGTTTATCTGAATCATAATTATGAATGAATGTTGTGCATCTCTCGGTAACACTCGCATCATTACCATTCTCTTCAGAAGATAGTGGTAACGGTGGAAAACGTCTCATTCTTTTAAATTTCAACTGCATATCCCGATCTTTATTTAACTCTTTATCAGTTCTTACCTAAGATATCCATCATTAGCGTCTAATCGTTTTTCCACATCTTTTTCACACTCTATCTCGCGATATTCATCATTATCGTCTAATTGTTTTTCCACCTTTTTATCCATTTTATATTATTTTATACTTTCTATGATTTATATTTTATATTTATATAATTATATAATTTTTTTACATTATAATAACATATTCAAAATCGGTATATTCTTAAATGGCGAATTCTCACCAAACAACAAACCCTTGCCGAGTCGCTCAACGTTCTGTCCACTCTTCAGATAGGGACCGTTTCCACTCAAAGAGTTGTCACCTCTAACAGGTTCTAGATACAATCCTTTACCGCTGTCGTCTACGTGGAACAGTCCGCTGCCACCTGTTAATTTCTCAACTGCCGAACTCGCGAGTCCCATGAGAGCTCCAACGCTGAGAGTCTTTCCGAGAAAGGGTAATGCTTTTGCAGCAAAGGGTAATGGTTTTCCTGCCAATAGCGGTAGGAAACCACCTTTCATTCTCAAATTGTATCTCAATTGAGCGGGACTCAATCATGCTGTATCTTTTTACTCATTGAAAATAGAGACTTGTCGTTTTTGTTCATTCAATTCAGCATAGACTCCAGATTCTTTTGCCTGAGTGAAATCCAAGGGGAGATCACTCTTGTTTTCTCTTTAAGGTTCCGCTCCACAGTATCGCACTATTGCACAGGGGTGAAATTCTAAACATAGGGCATATTTTGAAACTAAGGCCATGTAAAATTGAGATATATTTTTAGTATCAGATATATGATTACATTAGGCTTTTTGTTGGACAAGAGAATTTGAAGTTTTGGTCCCAAAGTTGGATTCTGATACATAGGGGTAAATACCAGATGAATTATGGGAAACAGAGGCTTCGAAAAATTGGCTATTTTTTAAAATGTAATTTTTACACGGGTTTGTTACCAGACAGGTAACTAAAAAATGAGACGGAAACATATAATTTTTTTTTTTGCATTTTAGAAACAGGAGATGCTCAGTTCCAGGGGTGGGTAGGTGGGGTTGGTGGGAAAATTCTACTTTTGAGGCTGCTAGGTGGCTGAAAATGACTGGTTTCGGCATTTTTTCATGGAATTTTTCAGGTTGAAGTCTGGCCTTTGACAATAAATTATTCCACCCACATTCAGATTATTTCTACTTAGTCAGATAGTGTTATATGTTTTTTGTGGATTTGGGAAATGTAATACATGTTATGAGTTAGATAACTAAGCTACAGAATATTTGCATTTGAAGAGAGTGTATGGCATGTCATATTTGGAAATGCCTGGAAATCTGTGGAGCGAACCTCAAAGAGCATTCTGCCGTCGGTGTCAATTCTTGAACCAGGAAGTTCCTTATTTGTGTTTGAGTTATAAATACACCATTTTTCAAAAAACTTTTCATTATTTCTGGTTTGTGTGCAATTGTTAAGAGTAGTTAACATTCATCAAGAGATATCTCAGCACAACTGGATGGAAATAAGTGGAAATTTGGAGAAATATATTGATGTAGCCTAATTTCACACTTGTTTTGAATTTTCGTCAAGATTTCGAAAACATTAAGGTAGAGCACTGCCTTTCCTAAACACCGAGCCTTGTATTCATGGCAAATATATGTAGTTATGGACAGCCTGGTTGTTTTTGTTGACCGGAGGTTTGCAGTCATGGTGTCTACTTTTTCAGTTTGGTCATTGGTGTCATGTCTGTATGTCATCCATCCGTCAAGCTGTTAACGCTTTCATATCTAGAGAGCAAACCCCCCCCCCCCCCAAAGCTATGGTTATCACTGCTTATTGTTTTACATTTTGATTGTATTTAACAGTGCTATTGGCAGGACCTGGTTAGTCAATGTGGCTGGTGGTAATAACAAAAAATGCTCTCTGAAGTGGCTCAGAGAAATGTGAGGGTTGAGGTGGTGTGGTTGTGAAAATCAGGCGAAAACTGGCTGCAAAAGCTATTCGGCAGTCAGAAAGGCCATGCTGTATCTTTTTACTGGTTGAAAATAGAGACTTATGGTTTATGTTCATTCAACTCAGCATAGACTCCAGATTCTTTTACCTGAGTGAAATCCAAGGGGAGATCACTCTTGTTTTCTCTTTAAGGTTCCGCTCCACAGTTTCGCACTATTGCACATGGGTGAAATTCTAAACATAGGGCATATGTTGAAACTAAGGCCATGTAAAATTGAGATATATTCTTAGTATCAGATATATGATTACATTAGGCTTTTTGTTGGACAAGAGAATTTGAAGTTTTGGTCCCAAAGTTGGATTCTGATACATAGGGGTAAATTACCAGATGAATTATGGGAAACGAAGGCTTCAAAAAATGAATACTGGACTTTTCGGCGAAAGTACATTTTGCCGGAAAAGACAGTTCGCCGGAACTTAAAATTTTAAAAAAGACAGTTCGCCGAATTTTTTTTTCTGTCCAATAAAAAAGACAGTTCGCCGGAACGTAAAATTTTTAAAGAGACAATTCGCCAAAATTTTTTTTTTTTCTAATAAAAAAGACAGTTCGCCGAAACAAAACATTTTTAAAACAGACAATTCGCCGAATTTTTTTTTTCAATGAAAATGATAAAAAGTAACCAATATAACCTTTTTCTGTCGTCCACCAACTTATCAATCGGTAATAATTCTTTACAGACCATTCAGTTCCAGATACTTCCACAATATGTTTTATTTTTTCTTCAATCCAAAGTAAAGACAGAAGTTATTGTTCACAGTTTACACCCCTCGTAAGTGATTTCAACGATTTATGTTTCCAGCTTACCATTCGTATGGCTTTTCCCAGCCGAAGTCCCTCGTGGCTTGCTCAACATAAGATAAACAATTCTCGGCGCCGTCCATCTAAAAGAAGATTTTTTTCAACATGCTTTGATTGCCCACGTCGGCCGATGCTATTGAAGTGCAACATTGTTTACTCAAAACTTGAGGAGAATGTTATTTATACCGCACAGTTTTGATTTTCCTCATCAGTTGAAAAAATGGATACCACTACTGGTACTGTGTTTTGTATTACATGCTTAAAGAAAGTTAATCCACGAAATAATGCAATAACCTGTGATAAATGTCAGAAATGGAATCACTTGAGATGTGGTACTGGAATTTCATACTACATGTATAAAAAAGCAATAAGAGGTAATTATTTCGTTTATATTTCACAATCTTATTATTCTTAGTTGGAGTTTCAAGGTGGTATATGGAATGACAAGAAGGAACAAGAAGCAATGTAATGTAATTTGGTGTGTGTGTGGGGGGGGGTTGCAATGTACCACCTGATCCGGCCCTAGAGCGTGTGTGCGGTGGGGGGTGCAAACTGCCCTTGTGGCAACCTCTGTCGTAAGATTTGGTCTGTGTCCAAACTTTTGGCCTGATCTTTGGGTGAAGGGTTAAGAAATTTAACATTACCACCACACAAATAAATATAGCTGGATGTGCAAGTCCAGTGGCGAAGAAAGGTTTTCTCTTTCGGAATGGGGGGGGGGAAGCTTAACTTTTTGTCTCACTTTCCGGGGTTCCCACAGGGTATTGTCAGAATAACAAACGCTTTAGGATTAACACAACAGAATGCAGAATTGTTCTTTCATGTAACCAAACAATAAACATATTGGTCCATAAAACCATAAAATCGTATTGAAAATGCAGTCAAACTTTTTTTGGAGAAAAAAAGACTATTCGCCGGAAAATATCAGACAGTTCGCCGGAAAATTTATTTCTGCGAATTGTCTGATATTTTACGGCGAATAGTCTTTTTTTCCGGCGAAGTGTCCAAATGTTCGGCGAAAAGTTCAGCTTTTTTCCGGCGAAATGTCCAAATGTTCGGCGAACTGTCCAATTTTTCGTTCCGGCGAAATGTACTTTCGGCGAAAAGTCCAGTCCCCCAAAAAATTGGCTATTTTTTAAAATGTAATTTTTACACGGGTTTGTTACCAGACAGATAACTAAAAAATGAGACGCAAACATATAATTTTTTTTTTTTGCATTTTAGAAACAGGAGATGCCGTGTTCCAGGGGTGGGTTGGTGGGTAAATTCTGCTTTTGAGGCTGCTAGGTGGCTGAAAATTACTTGTTTCGGCATTTTTTCATGCACTTTTTCAGGTTGAAGTCTGGCCTTTGACAATAAATTATTCCACCCACATTCAGATTGTTTATTTCTACTTAGTCAGATAGTGTTATATGTTTTTTGTGGATTTGGGAAATGTAATACATGTTATGAGTTAGATAACTAAGCTACAGAATATTTGCATTTGAAGAGAGTGTATGGCATGTCATATTTGGAAATGCCTGGAAATCTGTGGAGCGAACCTCAAAGAGCATTCTGCCGTCAGTGTCAATTCTTGAACCAGGAAGTTCCTTATTTGTGTTTGAGTTATAAATACACCATTTTTCAAAAAACTTTTCATTATTTCTGGTTTGTGTGCAAATGTTAGGAGTAGTTAACATTCATCAAGTGATATCTCAGCACAACTGGATGGAAATAAGTGGAAATTTGGAGAAATATATTGATGTAGCCTAATTTCGCACTTGTTTTGAATTTTCATCAAGATTTCGAAAACATTAAGGTAGAGCACTGCCTTTCCTAAACACCGAATATTTTATTCATGGCAAATATATGCAGTTATGGACAGCCTGGTTGTTATCGTTGACCAGAGGTTTGCAGTCATGGTGTCTACTTTTTCAGTTTGGTCATTGGTGTCATGTCTGTATGTCATCCATCTGTCAAGCTGTTAAACGCTTTCATATCTGGAGAGCAACACTCCCCCCCCCCCCCCCGCCCCAAAGCTATGGTTATCACTGCTTGTTGTTTTACATTTTGATTGTATTTAAAAGTGCTATTGATAGGACCTGGTTAGTCAATGTGGCTGGTGGTAATAACAAAAAATGCTCTCTGAAGTGGCTCAGAGAAATGTGAGGGTTGAGGTGGTGTGGTTGTGAAAATCTGGTGAAAACTGGCTGCAAAAGCTATTCGGCAGTCAGAAAGGCCATGCTGTATCTTTTTACTGGTTGAAAATAGAGACTTGTGGTTTTTGTTCATTCAACTCAGCATAGACTCCAGATTCTTTTGCCTGAGTGAAATCCAAGGGGAGATCACTCTTGTTTTCTCTTTAAGGTTCCGCTCCACAGTTTCACACTATTGCACAGGGGTGAAATTCTAAACATAGGGCATATGTTGAAACTAAGGCCATGTAAAATTGAGATATATTTTTAGAATCAGATATAGGATTACATTAGGCTTTTTGTTGGACAAGAGAATTTGAAGTTTTGGTCCCAAAGTTGCATTCTGAAAACAGAGGCTTCGAAAAATTGGCTATTTTTTAAAATGTAATTTTTACATGGGTAGTTACCAGACAGGTAACTAAAAAAATGAGACGGAAACATATAATTTTTTTTTTTTGCATTTTAGAAACAGGAGATGCTCTGTTCCAGAGGTGGGTAGGTGGGGTTGGTGGGAAAATTCTGCTTTTGACGCTGCTAGGTGGCTGAAAATTACTGGTTTCTGCATTTTTTCATGCAATTTTTCAGGTTGAAGTCTGGCCTTTGACAATAAATTATTCCACCCACATTCAGATTGTTTATTTCTACTTAGTCAGATAGTGTTATATGTTTTTTGTGGATTTGGGAAATGTAATACATGTTATGAGTTAGATAACTAAGCTACAGAATATTTGCATTTGAAGAGAGTGTATGGCATGTCATATTTGGAAATGCCTGGAAATCTGTGGAGCGAACCTCAAAGAGCATTCTGCCGTCGGTGTCAATTCTTGAACCAGGAAGTTCCTTATTTGTGTTTGAGTTATAAATACACCATTTTTCAAAAAAACTTTTCATTATTTCTGGTTTGTGTGCAATTGTTAAGAGTAGTTAACATTCATCAAGAGATATCTCAGCACAACTGGAAAACATTAAGGTAGAGCACTGCCTTTCCTAAACACCGAGCTTTGTATTCATGGCAAATATATGCAGTTATGGACAGCCTGGTTGTTATTGTTGACCAGAGGTTTGCAGTCATGGTGTCTACTTTTTCAGTTTGGTCATTGGGGTCATGTCTGTATGTCATCCATCCGTCAAGCTGTTAAAAGCTTTCATATCTAGAGAGCAACCCCCCTCCAAAGCTATGGTTATCACTGCTTATTGTTTTACATTTTGATTGTATTTAACAGTGGTATTGGCAGGACCTGGTTAGTCAATGTGGCTGGAGGGTTGAAGTGGTGTGGTTGTGAAAATCAGGCGAAAACTGGCTGCAAAAGCTATTCGGCAGTCAGAAAGGCCATGCTGTATCTTTTTACTGGTTGAAAATAGAGACTTATGGTTTTTGTTCATTCAACTCAGCATAGACTCCAGATTCTTTTACCTGAGTGAAATCCAAGGGGAGATCACTCTTGTTTTCTCTTTAAGGTTCCGCTCCACAGTTTCGCACTATTGCACACGGGTGAAATTCTAAACATAGGGCATATGTTGAAAGTAAGGCCATGTAAAATTGAGATATATTTTTAGTATCAGATATATGATTACATTAGGCTTTTTGTTGGAGAAGAGAATTTGAGGTTTTGGTCCCAAAGTTGGATTCTGATACATAGGGGTAAATTACCAGATGAATTATGGGAAACAGAGGCTTCGAGAAATTGGCTATTTTTAAAGTGTAATTTTTACACGGGTAGTTACCAGACAGGTAACTAAAAAATGAGACGGAAACATATAATTTTTTTTTTTTGCATTTTAGAAACAGGAGATGCTCTGTTCCAGGGGTGGGTAGGTGGGGTTGGTGTGAAAATTCTGCTTTTGAGGCTGCTAAGTGCCTGAAAATGACTGGTTTTGGCATTTTTTCATGCAATTTTCCAGGTTGAAGTCTGGACTTTGACAATACATTATTCCACCCACATTCAGATTGTTTATTTCTACTTAGTCAGATAGTGTTATATGTTTTTTGTGGATTTGGGAAATGTAATACATGTTATGAGTTAGATAACTAAGCTACAGAATATTTGCATTTGAAGAGAGTGTATGGCACGTCATATTTGGAAATGCCTGGAAATCTGTGGAGCGAACCTCAAAGAGCATTCTGCCGTCGGTGTCAATTCTTGAACCAGGAAGTTCCTTATTTGTGTTTAAGTTATAAATACACCATTTTTCAAAAAAACTTTTCATTATTTCTGGTTTGTGTGCAATTGTTAAGAGTAGTTAACATTCAAACAAAAAAAAGTAATGAGATCATCTTTAGATCTCATTACTTTTTTTTTGTTTTCCTTCTTCACTATTGTCCATATATTATAATAACGTTTCCTTTTTTCTCAAATTTCAGCGTCGATTCTTCTTTTCTTTTCTTTTTTTGTGATATGCTACGTTTTTATAAGAACACATTTGTTTATCTGAATCATAATTATGAATGAATGTTGTGCATCTCTCGGTAACACTCGCATCATTACCATTCTCTTCAGAAGATAGTGGTAACGGTGGAAAACGTCTCATTCTTTTAAATTTCAACTGCATATCCCGATCTTTATTTAACTCTTTATCAGTTCTTACCTAAGATATCCATCATTAGCGTCTAATCGTTTTTCCACATCTTTTTCACACTCTATCTCGCGATATTCATCATTATCGTCTAATTGTTTTTCCACCTTTTTATCCATTTTATATTATTTTATACTTTCTATGATTTATATTTTATATTTATATAATTATATAATTTTTTTACATTATAATAACATATTCAAAATCGGTATATTCTTAAATGGCGAATTCTCACCAAACAACAAACCCTTGCCGAGTCGCTCAACGTTCTGTCCACTCTTCAGATAGGGACCGTTTCCACTCAAAGAGTTGTCACCTCTAACAGGTTCTAGATACAATCCTTTACCGCTGTCGTCTACGTGGAACAGTCCGCTGCCACCCGTTAATTTCTCAACTGCCGAACTCGCGAGTCCCATGAGAGCTCCAACGCTGAGAGTCTTTCCGAGAAAGGGTAATGCTTTTGCAGCAAAGGGTAATGGTTTTCCTGCCAATAGCGGTAGGAAACCACCTTTCATTCTCAAATTGTATCTCAATTGAGCGGGACTCAATCATGCTGTATCTTTTTACTCATTGAAAATAGAGACTTGTCGTTTTTGTTCATTCAATTCAGCATAGACTCCAGATTCTTTTGCCTGAGTGAAATCCAAGGGGAGATCACTCTTGTTTTCTCTTTAAGGTTTCGCTCCACAGTATCGCACTATTGCACAGGGGTGAAATTCTAAACATAGGGCATATTTTGAAACTAAGGCCATGTAAAATTGAGATATATTTTTAGTATCAGATATATGATTACATTAGGCTTTTTGTTGGACAAGAGAATTTGAAGTTTTGGTCCCAAAGTTGGATTCTGATACATAGGGGTAAATACCAGATGAATTATGGGAAACAGAGGCTTCGAAAAATTGGCTATTTTTTAAAATGTAATTTTTACACGGGTTTGTTACCAGACAGGTAACTAAAAAATGAGACGGAAACATATAATTTTTTTTTTTGCATTTTAGAAACAGGAGATGCTCAGTTCCAGGGGTGGGTAGGTGGGGTTGGTGGGAAAATTCTACTTTTGAGGCTGCTAGGTGGCTGAAAATGACTGGTTTCGGCATTTTTTCATGGAATTTTTCAGGTTGAAGTCTGGCCTTTGACAATAAATTATTCCACCCACATTCAGATTATTTCTACTTAGTCAGATAGTGTTATATGTTTTTTGTGGATTTGGGAAATGTAATACATGTTATGAGTTAGATAACTAAGCTACAGAATATTTGCATTTGAAGAGAGTGTATGGCATGTCATATTTGGAAATGCCTGGAAATCTGTGGAGCGAACCTCAAAGAGCATTCTGCCGTCGGTGTCAATTCTTGAACCAGGAAGTTCCTTATTTGTGTTTGAGTTATAAATACACCATTTTTCAAAAAAACTTTTCATTATTTCTGGTTTGTGTGCAATTGTTAAGAGTAGTTAACATTCATCAAGAGATATCTCAGCACAACTGGATGGAAATAAGTGGAAATTTGGAGAAATATATTGATGTAGCCTAATTTCACACTTGTTTTGAATTTTCGTCAAGATTTCGAAAACATTAAGGTAGAGCACTGCCTTTCCTAAACACCGAGCCTTGTATTCATGGCAAATATATGTAGTTATGGACAGCCTGGTTGTTTTTGTTGACCGGAGATTTGCAGTCATGGTGTCTACTTTTTCAGTTTGGTCATTGGTGTCATGTCTGTATGTCATCCATCCGTCAAGCTGTTAAACGCTTTCATATCTAGAGAGCAACACTCCCCCCAAAGCTATGGTTACCACTGCTTATTGTTTTACATTTTGATTGTATTTAACAGTGCTATTGGCAGGACCAATGCATTTTTTGACATCGTTGCTATCGACATTTCGTTTGCCTTTCCATCGTTTCGCAGATATTCCTGTATGACTTCAATTTTTTTTGATTTAGTTCTATGATTTCTGAAATGTGGAACTTTCAATAGTTTACAAGTCTCGTTTAACTGAGGTACGGTTTTCTCATTTAAATTTTCCATTTTTTTATTTGTTTGCTCCATTTGTAAGAATATTTTTTTTTTTTTGAATTTTGTATTTAAATAATTTGTTAAAAAAGTTTGTTTTTTTTACTCTTTATATATATAAAAAAAAGTTTGTTTTTTTTAATTTTAATTTTCTTTAATGTAAAAATTTTTTTTTTGATGAAATTAACCAATTTTTTATGTTCCTTAACGTGAAAAAAAATTGAATTAATACGAGAAAAAAGGATGTTAAAATTTAACTTTTTATTTATATATAAAGAGAGAAAAAACTTTTACAAAAAAAACTTTTTACATTAAAGAAAATTAAAATTAAAAAAAAAAAAAAACTTTTTTTATATATATAAAGAGTAAAAAAAAAAAAAAAAACTTTTTTAACAAATTATTTAAATACAAAATTTAAAATATATATTATTTGCAAGAATTCATAAAACAAAAAACTAAATAATCAATCATGACAACAACACGTAAAAGATGCGAATTGAAATTGAAACAAGTTGAAACGTATAAGAAATTCGGTTATAAAATCTATAGATTACAACGACACGACTCCATCGAATTGAATGAGGTCGAGACGAAGGGCTTAGAGCATAAACATGACAAATATAGCATGCCTTTGAAATAGGACGAAGCCATGCTCGATTTGATTTATGAATACCAAAGCGATCTGCAGAATATCATCGTCGCCGAAGACAGAGAATTCGACAAGGACGATTTGTCGTTGCTCTATGGAAGTTACATATATCCAAAAATCTCACTCAAACTCGTGGACAAATCGGGTGGTGAGAGTGCGTTCACCGATGTAAAAAAAACTTAAAAAAGTAAAGATAAACATTCAACAAATTTTCGAAAAAGGAGAAAACACGAGTGTCAACATGCTAATAACGGACTTGGAAATATAAACAATAGAGAGATTGATTTTTAGCGAAGAAGAAGGAAAAAAAAAGTAATGAGATCATCTTTAGATCTCATTACTTTTTTTTTGTTTTCCTTCTTCACTATTGTACATATATTATAATAACGTTTCCTTTTTTCTCAAATTTCAGCGTCGATTCTTCTTTTCTTTTTTTTTTTTTGTGATATGCTACGTTTTTATAAGAACACATTTGTTTATCTGAATCATAATTATGAATGAATGTTGTGCATCTCTCGGTAACACTCGCATCATTACCATTCTCTTCAGAAGATAGTGGTAACGGTGGAAAACGTCTCATTCTTTTAAATTTCAACTGCATATCCCGATCTTTATTTAACTCTTTATCAGTTCTTACCTAAGATATCCATCATTAGCGTCTAATCGTTTTTCCACATCTTTTTCACACTCTATCTCGCGATATTCATCATTATCGTCTAATTGTTTTTCCACCTTTTTATCCATTTTATATTATTTTATACTTTCTATGATTTATATTTTATATTTATATAATTATATAATTTTTTTACATTATAATAACATATTCAAAATTGGTATATTCTTAAATGGCGAATTCTCACCAAACAACAAACCCTTGTCGAGTCGCTCAACGTTCTGTCCACTCTTCAGATAGGGACCGTTTCCACTCAAAGAGTTGTCACCTCTAACAGGTTCTAGATACAATCCTTTACCGCTGTCGTCTACGTGGAACAGTCCGCTGCCACCCGTTAATTTCTCAACTGCCGAACTCGCGAGTCCCATGAGAGCTCCAACGCTGAGAGTCTTTCCGAGAAAGGGTAATGCTTTTGCAGCAAAGGGTAATGGTTTTCCTGCCAATAGCGGTAGGAAACCACCTTTCATTCTCAAATTGTATCTCAATTGAGCGGGACTCAATCATGCTGTATCTTTTTACTCATTGAAAATAGAGACTTGTCGTTTTTGTTCATTCAATTCAGCATAGACTCCAGATTCTTTTGCCTGAGTGAAATCCAAGGGGAGATCACTCTTGTTTTCTCTTTAAGGTTCCGCTCCACAGTATCGCACTATTGCACAGGGGTGAAATTCTAAACATAGGGCATATTTTGAAACTAAGGCCATGTAAAATTGAGATATATTTTTAGTATCAGATATATGATTACATTAGGCTTTTTGTTGGACAAGAGAATTTGAAGTTTTGGTCCCAAAGTTGGATTCTGATACATAGGGGTAAATACCAGATGAATTATGGGAAACAGAGGCTTCGAAAAATTGGCTATTTTTTAAAATGTAATTTTTACACGGGTTTGTTACCAGACAGGTAACTAAAAAATGAGACGGAAACATATAATTTTTTTTTTTTGCATTTTAGAAACAGGAGATGCTCAGTTCCAGGGGTGGGTAGGTGGGGTTGGTGGGAAAATTCTACTTTTGAGGCTGGTAGGTGGCTGAAAATGACTGGTTTCGGCATTTTTTCATGGAATTTTTCAGGTTGAAGTCTGGCCTTTGACAATAAATTATTCCACGGGTCAGGGATAACCCGCCACCAGGACAACCCGCCACCGCTCGATTTTGGTGGCGGGTTAGCCCAGGTTTTGGTGGCGGGTTAGCCCAGGTTTAGTGGGCGGTATGGAGGCGTGGTTTTATAGATTATTTCATTCTTTTAACTTAAAATTCGACTAAATTTGTTTGTTTTGTAACCTTTGAATACTTTTTAAATTGTTTGTTATTCTTATTGTATAAACTGATGGCTTCATGAAACTTGTTTGTATATCGGCATTCTTTGATAAATAAAGATTCAGTATAGTATATGGAGTTGTTTTTGTAAGTGATATATAATCAGGTTGTATTTTTTTAACTGACAATTAATCAGATAATTAATCATGTTGTTTTTTACTATGATGCGGCACTGTGCCTAAAGAGATGATTGTTTTTTTTAAGTGATAACAAATCATGTTCTTTGATTAGAAGCCATGTTTTTTAGTTTATTTAGCGGCACACCAAAGTTGTTTGGAGGGATAAATAGGGGCCATGCATTACTGCAAGCATCATTCACCATCAACATGGAACTTCGTCAACGTTCCAGAGACATAGAATATCCATGCATAGAATGCGAGAGGAATGTTAGGCCTCGGCAACAGGCTCTTGATTGTGACGGATGTGGTCGGTGGCAACATCGTATTTGTAATACGGGAATTGAACAAAGTATGTACATAAATATTTATTTCGCTTATTTTCCCGCATTATGGTGTGTGTGTGTGTGTGTGTGTGTGTGTGTGTGTTTGTGTATGTATGTTTGTGTGTATGTATGTGTGTATGATCTCGAGAGAGAGAGAGAGGGAGAGGAGGAGAGAGAGCGTGTGAGAGAGAGAGAGAGAGAGAGAGAGAGAGAGCGTATTATCACAGAATTAAAATATGTACATTAATTGTATTTAATATTTATTTTCACAGGAAAGTACAACGACGCAAACAAAGGTTTATGCACAATATACTTCAATTGTAAATTATGCAATAGAGAAACACCAGGTGTGTGTTCTGCAGTATATATATACGAGACATCAACTACGACAGCAGCAGCAGCAGCATCATCATCCACAACGTCAGACAGCGACACACCAACGCAGCAAACACCTAGTCATAATGGAACAGCAACACTTGAACAACCAAATACCACATCAACAGATTCAACAGAAGATACACCTGTCGACAACGGCACTACAACAGAACCTGACATAACAGCCACGCCAGAAGCAATTCCTGTGTCGCTGCCAATGGAAATTGAACAATCCAACAGCCTAGCGGAAGATTTACTTAATGAAGAAATTGGTGAGTTTTAAAGTTTGAAGTTTACCCCTCTACCTATTATTCCTTTTTTATATTCTACACAATTTAATAATGCATACGGGTAATTTCCGTCGTAAGTTAATAATATGATTACCCCTCTACCCAATTTCCTAATTAAATCACTCATCAATTCATTTGAAAGATTATGCTCATATCTTATATCTTATACTCATATCTTTTATTTCAGAAAATAATGGTTTAAACACAGACTTCGATTTACCACATAGACAGATCGACAACCACATTGAACCGGCCGAAGAGTCTGTGATTGAGAGAGAACTACCACGGGACAGTGACTTGGTGCCAGCAGACAGACCCGTGACGTACACAGTCCTTCCAAATGGTACACAGCGCGGCGGGCCATTACTTGTTAGTAGTGACGGCTTTTCCTACGTCAAAAAGGTTAGCTTAAAATTTTACATTATTTTAATTTATTTTAATGTATAGTAAACAGAGCTTAAATAAATAAATAAATGAGTAAATAAATAAATGAGTAAATAAATAAATAAATAAATGAATAAATAAATAAATGAGTAAATAAATAAATAAATAAATAAATTCATTAATTATAATTTATAATTTCAGAAAGATCTTAAGAATGGTGTCAGTTGGCGCTGCAGTACGCGAAGTGTTTATGGATCATGCAGCGTAACGGTAACGCAGAATGGTGACAACTTTGCCCGTCGACAAGACCACAATCATTCTGGTGATCCAGGTTTTATGCTGAAACGTCGAATTTATGAGTCAGCAAAAGGGAAGGCCAACGAGGATCCATTTAGACCTGCATCAAATATAGTCTCAGCATCAATGCAAGAAAATATAAACGACGACAATGTATTCCAAAAACCGAGGCAAGACACTACAAAGAGATTCTATTTAACAGATTTTGGGTAAGCCATTCAAATCACGGAGCAGTCAGCTGATGTCCATTAATGCATTCGTACAAAAAGACGGCAAGAAGAAACAGTTTCCATTGGTATTTGCAATTATGTCCCGTCGCACCAAACAAGACTATGTTGACGTACTAAATGCGGTGAAGGATAAACTAGACGACCAGTCTGTCACACATTTCGTCTTGGACTTTGAACAAGGTAAACATTTCCCTCCCTCTCTCTCTCTCTCTCACACTATCTCTCTCTCTCTCTCTCTCTCTCTCTCTCTCTCTCTCTCTCGCTCTCTCTCTGCAGTTATAAAATTAATTGTTTTCTTTTTTTTTCAGCAACATGGCAAGCAATCAGAGATGTCTTTCCAGGAACAGATATCCGTGGATGTTGTTTCCACTGGACACAAGCTGTGTGGAAGCATGTGGGCAGCGTTGGGCTCCAGCCAACATATCACGAACATGGGGAAGTTCATAATTTCATAAGACAGGTTTTGGCACTGCCTTTCTTGCCGTCAACACATATAACAGAATCCTTCTCCAACCTTTATGACAGAACAGAACCGGAAACAAAGTTGCGGGAATTGATGGACTACGTGAAGAGTCAGTGGATACAATCAAGCGTATTCCCCCCAAGAGACTGGAGTATTTACAACCATACCATCAGAACGAATAATGATATTGAAGGTAAGTTATCCATCAAAACTTTTTTGTAAAATTAGTTTAGAAATTTTTTTTTTCCTTTTCAATTTATGAAAATTTCAATTTTTATTAATAAGTATATTTTTTTCTCTTTTCAGCTTGGCATAGAAGAATAAATATGTGTGGAGCGAATTTAACGTTTTACCGGCTGGTACCACTGCTCCACGCTGAAGCGAAAGAAGTGGAAGTAAGAGTCAACGCTGCAGACTTAGAGACGGAAACACGACAAGCGTACACAACACAGTCTAAGAAAATTGAAGAGTATTGGAGAAAGTACATGACCGACCCACCAGAATTGACGACAGGAGCTTTCTTGAAGAAATGTTCTGCACTGTACATTTCAAAAAAGAAAAAGTAGATTGTATATTTTCAGATATTTGTTTCATTATAACTGTATTCACTGTATTGTCATTGTATTTATTTCTTTTATATTTTGTATATTTTGTAACTTGTTCTTTTTCAATTTGTAAAACGTATTCTTTTTAATTTGTAAAACGTGTAATAAATAAAACTACTGCTCATACACGTTTCCAAAAGCCATCTTTGTCATGTAATTAGTTTTCCTAAGTTCTTTGTTTTTTGTTCAATAAAACCATTTATTAGACTGAAGAGATTACTTGTTATTTTTTATCACCAGGACAATGGATTCAATCACTCGACACATAATCCTTTCACACCTCATAATCCCCTTTCGCTGTGCTGTAAATTGGTGGCGGGTTGTCTCAGTGGCGGGTTGTCCCGACCGCTTGGTGGCGGGTTGTCCTGGTGGCGGGTTATCCCGATCCCTATTCCACCCACATTCAGATTATTTCTACTTAGTCAGGTAGTGTTATATGTTTTTTGTGGATTTGGGAAATGTAATACATGTTATGAGTTAGATAACTAAGCTACAGAATATTTGCATTTGAAGAGAGTGTATGGCATGTCATATTTGGAAATGCCTGGAAATCTGTGGAGCGAACCTCAAAGAGCATTCTGCCGTCGGTGTCAATTCTTGAACCAGGAAGTTCCTTATTTGTGTTTGAGTTATAAATACACCATTTTTCAAAAAAACTTTTCATTATTTCTGGTTTGTGTGCAATTGTTAAGAGTAGTTAACATTCATCAAGAGATATCTCAGCACAACTGGATGGAAATAAGTGGAAATTTGGAGAAATATATTGATGTAGCCTAATTTCACACTTGTTTTGAATTTTCGTCAAGATTTCGAAAACATTAAGGTAGAGCACTGCCTTTCCTAAACACCGAGCCTTGTATTCATGGCAAATATATGTAGTTATGGACAGCCTGGTTGTTTTTGTTGACCGGAGGTTTGCAGTCATGGTGTCTACTTTTTCAGTTTGGTCATTGGTGTCATGTCTGTATGTCATCCATCCGTCAAGCTGTTAACGCTTTCATATCTAGAGAGCAACCCCCCCCCCCCCCCCCAAAGCTATGGTTATCACTGCTTATTGTTTTACATTTTGATTGTATTTAACAGTGCTATTGGCAGGACCTGGTTAGTCAATGTGGCTGGTGGTAATAACAAAAAATGCTCTCTGAAGTGGCTCAGAGAAATGTGAGGGTTGAGGTGGTGTGGTTGTGAAAATCAGGCGAAAACTGGCTGCAAAAGCTATTCGGCAGTCAGAAAGGCCATGCTGTATCTTTTTACTGGTTGAAAATAGAGACTTATGGTTTATGTTCATTCAACTCAGCATAGACTCCAGATTCTTTTACCTGAGTGAAATCCAAGGGGAGATCACTCTTGTTTTCTCTTTAAGGTTCCGCTCCACAGTTTCGCACTATTGCACACGGGTGAAATTCTAAACATAGGGCATATGTTGAAACTAAGGCCATGTAAAATTGAGATATATTCTTAGTATCAGATATATGATTACATTAGGCTTTTTGTTGGACAAGAGAATTTGAAGTTTTGGTCCCAAAGTTGGATTCTGATACATAGGGGTAAATTACCAGATGAATTATGGGAAACGAAGGCTTCAAAAAATGAATACTGGACTTTTCGGCGAAAGTACATTTTGCCGGAAAAGACAGTTCGCCGGAACTTAAAATTTTAAAAAAGACAGTTCGCCAAATTTTTTTTTCTGTCCAATAAAAAAGACAGTTCGCCGGAACATAAAATTTTTAAAGAGACAATTCGCCAAATTTTTTTTTTTTTCTAATAAAAAAGACAGTTCGCCGAAACAAAACATTTTTAAAACAGACAATTCGCCGAATTTTTTTTTTCAATGAAAATGATAAAAAGTAACCAATATAACCTTTTTCTGTCGTCCACCAACTTATCAATCGGTAATAATTCTTTACAGACCATTCAGTTCCAGATACTTCCACAATATGTTTTATTTTTTCTTCAATCCAAAGTAAAGACAGAAGTTATTGTTCACAGTTTACACCCCTCGTAAGTGATTTCAACGATTTATGTTTCCAGCTTACCATTCGTATGGCTTTTCCCAGCCGAAGTCCCTCGTGGCTTGCTCAACATAAGATAAACAATTCTCGGCGCCGTCCATCTAAAAGAAGATTTTTTTCAACATGCTTTGATTGCCCACGTCGGCCGATGCTATTGAAGTGCAACATTGTTTACTCAAAACTTGAGGAGAATGTTATTTATACCGCACAGTTTTGATTTTCCTCATCAGTTGAAAAAATGGATACCACTACTGGTACTGTGTTTTGTATTACATGCTTAAAGAAAGTTAATCCACGAAATAATGCAATAACCTGTGATAAATGTCAGAAATGGAATCACTTGAGATGTGGTACTGGAATTTCATACTACATGTATAAAAAAGCAATAAGAGGTAATTATTTCGTTTATATTTCACAATCTTATTATTCTTAGTTGGAGTTTCAAGGTGGTATATGGAATGACAAGAAGGAACAAGAAGCAATGTAATGTAATTTGGTGTGTGTGTGTGTGGGGGGGGGGGGGGTTGCAATGTACCACCTGATCCGGCCCTAGAGCGTGTGTGCGGTGGGGGGTGCAAACTGCCCTTGTGGCAACCTCTGTCGTAAGATTTGGTCTGTGTCCAAACTTTTGGCCTGATCTTTGGGTGAAGGGTTAAGAAATTTAACATTACCACCACACAAATAAATATAGCTGGATGTGCAAGTCCAGTGGCGAAGAAAGGTTTTCTCTTTCGGAATGGGGGGGGGGGGGGGGGGAAGCTTAACTTTTTGTCTCACTTTCCGGGGTTCCCACAGGGTATTGTCAGAATAACAAACGCTTTAGGATTAACACAACAGAATGTAGAATTGTTCTTTCATGTAACCAAACAATAAACATATTGGTCCATAAAACCATAAAATCTTATTGAAAATGCAGTCAAACTTTTTTGGAGAAAAAAAGACTATTCGCCGGAAAATATCAGACAGTTCGCCGGAAAATTTATTTCTGCGAATTGTCTGATATTTTACGGCGAATAGTCTTTTTTTCCGGCGAAGTGTCCAAAGTTTCGGCGAAGTGTCCAAATGTTCGGCGAAAAGTTCAGCTTTTTTCCGGCGAAATGTCCAAATGTTCGGCGAACTGTCCAATTTTTCGTTCCGGTGAAATGTACTTTCGGCGAAAAGTCCAGTCCCCCCAAAAATTGGCTATTTTTTAAAATGTAATTTTTACACGGGTTTGTTACCAGACAGATAACTAAAAAATGAGACGCAAACATATAATTTTTTTTTTTTTGCATTTTAGAAACAGGAGATGCCGTGTTCCAGGGGTGGGTTGGTGGGTAAATTCTGCTTTTGAGGCTGCTAGGTGGCTGAAAATGACTGGTTTCGGCATTTTTTCATGCACTTTTTCAGGTTGAAGTCTGGCCTTTGACAATAAATTATTCCACCCACATTCAGATTGTTTATTTCTACTTAGTCAGATAGTGTTATATGTTTTTTGTGGATTTGGGAAATGTAATACATGTTATGAGTTAGATAACTAAGCTACAGAATATTTGCATTTGAAGAGAGTGTATGGCATGTCATATTTGGAAATGCCTGGAAATCTGTGGAGCGAACCTCAAAGAGCATTCTGCCGTCGGTGTCAATTCTTGAACCAGGAAGTTCCTTATTTGTGTTTGAGTTATAAATACACCATTTTTCAAAAAACTTTTCATTATTTCTGGTTTGTGTGCAAATGTTAGGAGTAGTTAACATTCATCAAGTGATATCTCAGCACAACTGGATGGAAATAAGTGGAAATTTGGAGAAATATATTGATGTAGCCTAATTTCGCACTTGTTTTGAATTTTCATCAAGATTTCGAAAACATTAAGGTAGAGCACTGCCTTTCCTAAACACCGAATATTTTATTCATGGCAAATATATGCAGTTATGGACAGCCTAGTTGTTATCGTTGACCAGAGGTTTGCAGTCATGGTGTCTACTTTTTCAGTTTGGTCATTGGTGTCATGTCTGTATGTCATCCATCTGTCAAGCTGTTAAACGCTTTCATATCTGGAGAGCAACACTCCCCCCCCCCCCCCGCCCCAAAGCTATGGTTATCACTGCTTGTTGTTTTACATTTTGATTGTATTTAAAAGTGCTATTGGTAGGACCTGGTTAGTCAATGTGGCTGGTGGTAATAACAAAAAATGCTCTCTGAAGTGGCTCAGAGAAATAATAATAATAACTCTTTGGCCAGCCGCTGATTTGTCGCGGTCCTCATAAGAGAAGGCCATCATTCCCCCTGCACCCCACCCCCTCTTCCCCTCCTCTCCTCCCAGCATTCAGATATAAACTGCTTAATAGTGTCCCTCACTTCCTCTTTTTCAATTTCTTCAATAAGCATTCCTACCCTCTCCCTCGTGTCCCCCTTCAGCCATCTATCCTTTGTTTCTTCACCCCACTTCTGCATTATTCTTCCAGTAAATTTTATTCTATGAGGTATATACTGTGGGCATTCCAAGAGAAAATGTTCCAGGGTCTCCACTACTCCAGAGTGGCACATTTGGCATCCCTTTTCCCCATCTCTCCCAATTTTTCCCCGAAGCTCCAGTGATCTTGATCTCAGTTTGAACAGCAGTGACCCTCCAAAGGTGCCATCTAGGTACTTCTCAAAAGCTGGCTTTTCTTTATATTGTAACCCCTGCAGTGATCTTTTCACGCTAACCCCTGCTCGCCAGTTTCGATTGCAGTCTTCCATGACTCTCTCTTTGACAAACCTTTTGCCTTCTTTCATTCCTACTTCTATGTTTGTGACCTCTATAGAGTAATTGTCCATTAGTTCCCTCACATGTTTTGACCACCCCCGTTTCTATATTAGAATTCCAAATGGTATCGAGCATCAATTTACACCACCGGTTGTCAGGCAGGTTTCTCAAGTAGTTAAAGTAACACAGTTTTCCCAAATCTACCCTGTCCTTGATTTTCATCCACCCAAGCTCCCCCCTTACTGCTTCCAAAGCTGCAGCATTACTCGACCCTGTTATCCATCTGCCGGCATCATTCTGAGTACTTTCCAACTTCTTAATAACGGTTTGGTTTAATGGAATCACGTCCGTGCCATACGTTATACTTGGTAAACCCACCCTCTCCCACAGTGTTTTCCCCACAAAGACCTTATTGAAACTATTTTTCCCTAAAAGTTTTAGTTGGTTCAGAATTCTTTTCCCCTTCAGAATCAGTTTGGCTGAGTAATTTCTGTACACCCCTCTTCCCGTTATATTTATGCTTACCCCTAGATACTCATACTCTCCCGTTTCTCCTACAGTGATTTGTTTGCTTTCCCCTTCGGGGATTGAGAACTCCCCCACTCTCCATCTCTTCGTCATATCTACCTTGCGTCCAACGGGTATTACCTTGCTTTTATTTTCATTTAGTTCGAGCCGCCAAGTGTTCCCATATCTACCAACAATTTCCAGCAGTTTCTCTAGCCCCTGTTCAGTTCTAGACATTAACACCATGTCGTCCGCAAAGAATAAGCCTGGTATCTTTATGTCTCCAACATTTACCCCCTCCGCACTCTGAATTAGTTCGTCCCCTAAATCTTTAACATACAATGCAAACAAAATCGGTGAAAAGATACACCCCTGCTTGAGGCCTATATCCATAGGGACTCGTTTTGTAGTGATACTCCCTAGACTGAGTTGGCTTTGCACATCTGTATACAGTGCTTTCATGATTCCCACAAAGTCACCCCCCAGTCCGATGCCCTCGAGCTTTCGCCACATACCTTCCCTCCACACTCGGTCGTACGCTTTTTTCACATCTAGAAATGCCAGAAACATCTTTTTCTTTTCAGCCTTTGTTGATTCTATCAGTTGGGTGAGTGTAAATAGGTGATCAGTGACTCTTCGTCCTTTCCTGAAACCATTTTGAATTTCTCCTAAAAAACCTTTCTCTTCTATAACTTCCTCTAGTCTACCGTATATGACCTTACAGAATACTTTTCCGATGTTACTACTAACTGATATCCCCCTATAGTTATCTAGAACTTCCTTATCCCCCTTTTTGTGTATGAACGACACCTTACTTTCCCTCCACTCTCTGGGGACCTCTTGCTTTCGCAGAGCCAGGTTGAAAAGGTTTGTCAGGACTTCAATAAGTGCCTCCCCTCCATTTTTGAGGAATTCGTTCGGAATTTCATCAGTCCCTCCCGCTTTACCATTTTTTAATTTCGAGACCACGTTCCGCACTTCTTCTGCCGTTATTTCGCTACATACACGATTGGATAGGTTCTCCTCCACCAGTGTATTTCTTTTTGGTGGGGACCCACTGCCCCATCGCCTATCGTTTATCTTTTCCCAGTGCTTGACTAACTCTGAAGCGATACGGCCTTTATCTTCTGTACTTTCCCCATCCACTTTGATACTCTGCACACTACTTTTCCCCCGTTTATTTACCCAGTTCCAAAATACGTTTGAGCTTGAACCCCCCGTTTTCTTTATTGTTCTGGCAAGACTGCAATTGCGCTCCTTCCTATTATTATCCTTTATCTCATTCACCTTTTTCCGTGCCAGTTCATATTCTCCTTTCATTAGTCTCGTGTCATTGTTATCCACCCCTTTAAGCTTCCTACTTCTTCTGTAAGCAGCGCATTTTACCTTCCTTTCTTTTATAGCCTTTTTCAGTCCCCCGTTAACCCTGTATCCAAGCTCTCTCGTTGGGACCCTCACCCTTCCTATACACTCCTTCCCTGCCTCTGTTAGGCTATTTACTATGCCATCTGAAATACTCTGGACATTTGCATCCCTAGGTATACATTCAAGATTTGGTTTTAGTTTTTCCCGAAACTGCTTCCAGTCGACTCCTTGTTTTAGTCCCCAAACTTCCTTGAAGGTATTTCTGTCTCTATTCGTCTTTTTGCCCATAATCTTAACTGTTATCAGGTTGTGATCACTACCCAAGTCATTTTTTCCCTCGTCATCTATTTCTACATCTATAACCTCCCTCCATATGCTAATGTCAGTGAGTATATAATCAATTATTGTTTTCTTATCGTTCCTCTCCCAGGTCCATTTACCCTTACATTTCGCATCCCTGTTCAGGATCTTTAAACCAAGCTCTTTTGATAGGTCCAACATCTTCCTCCCATTCGTGTTAATTTTCCCATCACCTCCCTGTATGCCCTCCTCCTTATCCCCGATGTGCCCATTGAAGTCCCCCATTAGGACAATACTGAACCCTCTGCTCCCAAGCTCTGTGATATTCGATCTAAGAGTTGTATATATTGAATCATTCCACTCGGGCTTACTTCCCTCCACTGCTAAGTATACAACACCAACGGCAACACTCCTGCTTCCTAACTTGATTTTTGCCCAGACTATTTCGTTGGATACTGGAATCTGAGTCCTTGCTTCTGTGAGATCTGTAATCAATGAGGGCTGTAATTCCTCTTTAGCGTAGATGCCAACACCCCCACCCCGTTTCTGACCCTCAGTTCGCCCAGCTCCTATCCACACGCAACCCTTCATCTGATCAACCCGCTCATCCCGTCGTATCCACGTCTCACTTAGACCCATTATATCAAAGTCTCCTTCGTCCATCATTGTTGATATTTCGCTTACTTTCTTGTGCAGACCCTGGATGTTGCAGTACCCAAACTTAATGAATCTTTGTTTTTTTGTCATCACTGGCACATTATTATAACCCTGGTATGTCCCTGTATTGTGCATGTTTGTTGTTCTTCCTATGTTCCCAGCATTTGTGCCACTCTGGGTTACCGGCTGTGGTCCCCTACCCCCCTTTTCTCCAAAAAAGGCCCAGCCACCTGTAAGATTTTTTGGCCCAACAGGTCTGTACCCATCCTACTTAAATGCAATCCGTCTCGCCCATACAACTCTCCTTGTCCCCAGAATGAATCCCAGTGGTCAATGAAATGTACTCCCAAGTCTTTGCAGTGCTCTCCCAGCTCCTCGTTTAGTGCCATAATCCGCGAGTTCCTCTCATTCCCACCACCCATAACGGGGAGCACCCCTGAAACGATTATCCGAGCATTCCTGCTAAGTAGCTTACTAATTAGGTCCTTGTATGTATCCACCAAACGAACTGATTTCCTCTCCCTGATGTTATTGGACCCCACATGTAATACCACTACCGGATCAGGCCCCGACCCAGCTACAATACCGTCCACTCTATCCCTCAGGTCCTCCACTTTAGCCCCCGGAAAGCACAGAACTGTTCTATTTTTACTGTCCGGACCACAGACAACCTTGTCGATCCCCCGAACTATGCTACTTCCCGCAACCACCAACTTACTTTTGGACCTCGCCCTATTTATCTCCTCTAGTCTCCTATTGTTTACAGCGTCCTCTTCCTCTCCAACAGCCCCACTCGGAATCAATATCGGTATCGGTATCTTTGACCTAGGATTACTCCTATCCTTGTCCCTCCGTCTCTTTCCAGGCCCTGAGCTACCTGGACTACTCCCCTGGTCTTCCCCCGGATCCCTCCTCCTTTTTCCTGGCCTAGACCCCAAGCTACTATCTGTTGCAACTACCTCCATCTCCCCCTCTGTCTCTTCCGAATCGAGCACATCAAATCTGTTTCTGGTGCTGCACTCCCCACTGCCTTTGGACTTTACACCCCTATCTACCTGCTTCTCTGGCCCCCCTTTCCTACCACTTTTGATAGTCCACGCCAAACGCTTTACAGCATTGCTCCGGCCTGGGCCCCCCTCATCTGTCCTACGTACTTTTCTAGCAGCCCCCACCTCATCACCTACCTCATTCACATCAAAGGTTCTACCCCCATGTTTCCTCTTGGAACCACCGACAACCTTCCATCCTTCTCGGAAAGCCACTTTCACAGGCGTAACTCCAGACAGCCCCGCCCTACCAAGTTTTCCCTTCAGCTCAGCAATCTCCCCCTCAAACTTAACAATTGTCTCAAGTAGGCGGAGGATTTCCTGACAGTTTGCACATACCTCTCCATATCCCACCGAGCGACAGTCCCCATACATCATAGAACACTGTTTACAAACTTCAAGCCCAATATCGCCATCGGTGGCCCCACCAACCCGGCTCCGACCGACACCCCCAGTGACCTCTGTCTGCACACCAATACTTACCCCGTTGGCACCGTTGACCTGGACCGCGATATTACACGTATTTACCTCCATACTTACCTCCGTCTGAACAGACTTGCTCGCCATTGGTGTCATGTCTGTATGTCATCCATCTGTCAAGCTGTTAAACGCTTTCATATCTGGAGAGCAACACTCCCCCCCCCCCCCCCCCCGCCCCAAAGCTATGGTTATCACTGCTTGTTGTTTTACATTTTGATTGTATTTAAAAGTGCTATTGATAGGACCTGGTTAGTCAATGTGGCTGGTGGTAATAACAAAAAATGCTCTCTGAAGTGGCTCAGAGAAATGTGAGGGTTGAGGTGGTGTGGTTGTGAAAATCTGGCGAAAACTGGCTGCAAAAGCTATTCGGCAGTCAGAAAGGCCATGCTGTATCTTTTTACTGGTTGAAAATAGAGACTTGTGGTTTTTGTTCATTCAACTCAGCATAGACTCCCGATTCTTTTGCCTGAGTGAAATCCAAGGGGAGATCACTCTTGTTTTCTCTTTAAGGTTCCGCTCCACAATTTCACACTATTGCACAGGGGTGAAATTCTAAACATAGGGCATATGTTGAAACTAAGGCCATGTAAAATTGAGATATATTTTTAGAATCAGATATATGATTACATTAGGCTTTTTGTTGGACAAGAGAATTTGAAGTTTTGGTCCCAAAGTTGGATTCTGAAAACAGAGGCTTCGAAAAATTGGCTATTTTTTAAAATGTAATTTTTACACGGGTAGTTACCAGACAGGTAACTAAAAAAATGAGACGGAAACATATAATTTTTTTTTTTGTATTTTAGAACCAGGAGATGCTCTGTTCCAGGGGTGGGTAGGTGGGGTTGGTGTGAAAATTCTGCTTTTGACGCTGCTAAGTGCCTGAAAATGACTGGTTTCTGCATTTTTTCATGCAATTTTTCAGGTTGAAGTCTGGCCTTTGACAATAAATTATTCCACCCACATTCAGATTGTTTATTTCTACTTAGTCAGATAGTGTTATATGTTTTTTGTGGATTTGGGAAATGTAATACATGTTATGAGTTAGATAACTAAGCTACAGAATATTTGCATTTGAAGAGAGTGTATGGCACGTCATATTTGGAAATGCCTGGAAATCTGTGGAGCGAACCTCAAAGAGCATTCTGCTGTCGGTGTCAATTCTTGAACCAGGAAGTTCCTTATTTGTGTTTGAGTTATAAATACACCATTTTTCAAAAAAACTTTTCATTATTTCTGGTTTGTGTGCAATTGTTAGGAGTAGTTAACATTCATCAAGTGATATCTCAGCACAACTGGATGGAAATAAGTGGAAATTTGGAGAAATATATTGATGTAGCCTAATTTCACACTTGTTTTGAATTTTCGTCAAGATTTCGAAAACATTAAGGTAGAGCACTGCCTTTCCTAAACACCGAGCCTTGTATTCATGGCAAATATATGCAGTTATGGACAGCCTGGTTGTTATTGTTGACCGGAGGTTTGCAGTCATGGTGTCTACTTTTTCAGTTTGGTCATTGGTGTCATGTCTGTATGTCCTCCGTCCGTCAAGCTGTTAAACGCTTTCATATCTAGAGAGCACCCCCCCCCCCCCCCAAAGCTATGGTTATCACTGCTTATTGTTTTACATTTTGATTGTATTTAACAGTGCTATTCGCAGGACCTGGTTAGTCAATGTGGCTGGTGGTAATAACAAAAAATGCTCTCTGAAGTGGCTCAGAGAAATGTGAGGGTTGAGGTGGTGTGGTTGTGAAAATCAGGCAAAAACTGGCTGCAAAAGCTATTCGGCAGTCAGAAAGGCCATGCTGTTTCTTTTCAACCTACTCACAATTGTTTACAATTGGCTGTAACATAAGTGCAAGCCCTACTTCGGAACTAACTCAAAGTTTTAGAATCTTTTCCAAACGAGATGGAAAAGTACTAGAGTGCAAAAGCACGAAAAACATCAAAAAAGGGTCGAGCGAGACCAGCGCTCGAAATTACAGGTACTCTCTCTGCACACCTCTTGCGTTTAACGAGGTCATGCGCAACAACCGTGACGTCAATTCCTTTATTTTCTGCCATTGTACATGGTCGGAAATTTTTGTGACTCGTGCTAAATTATGCTGTTTATTCTTCGTGAACAACTTATTCTACATATTTAGTGTGCTAGTGGATTGTATCCTTTTATCAAGCTACCAAGTTATTATTAATTAATGCTAATTTGTATTTTTATTGCTTGTCTCTTCACACTTTATCTTGTCTTTCCCCCACGTGTGAACACGACCTTCGTGCTGTTTTCCGTCGGCGGGAAGCTTGATTATTTTGATATAATGCCTAAGACTATTCCTTGTACCTCTTGCTTGCAGGTGAAGCATGTGGACGACTCTCATGCCACATGTGTCACTTGCAACAATTGCACTCAGGCCCAATCATGTGGTATTTGTGGGGTTTGGTCCTCTAAATTCTGGGCTTCTGTGAACAAGGTGGTTCTTTCCAGAGCTAGAACCCCTCGTTCTCGGGGTAAGGGTAGCCGTGCCGTAGCAGACATTTCTGCTGGTGCACGTGGTGACTCTGTTACACAGGATTCGGATCTGCCTTCTGTGGCGAGTTCCTCTGCAACTGTTAGCGGTGTTAGTTCAGTGATACCTGACGAGGAGACCGTGGTCTCTTTGTCTTCTGATGTCACTATTGAGGTGTCTGTTTTCGTTGATAGCTTTTCCAAGGTCAGCTCGGTGACCCTCTCCGATCTGCCTCCTACACCGTCGACCGTTGTTGAGGAAGTTGCTACTCCAGATCCTATTCTGTCTGACGGTGGCTCTTCCATCTCCTCTGGGGATGGTCTACAGTCTCGGGGGACTCAGGCTGTATCTGCTGGTGTGTCTGTGTGTTCTCAGCCTCCCCCAGCCTCGCAGCGGGGCTGTGCGGGTTTGCTGTCTGCTCCATCTCATCTGGCTAGGTTTGCTCCTAGTCGGGTGAGCCGGCCGGTCGCTTCGGCAGCGATTCCTCGTCCCTCGAGTGAATCGTTTATCGTTCCACCTGCCCCTGGTAGTGTGCCGCCTAGCGGGATGGTGTTGGGACGTTGGCGTCCAGGGCCTGCTGTTCGGCAGCGGTCAGTGACAGCCCCTGTTAGCTGTCACTCTCGGAACCTTCCTCCGGTGATTCCTCACTGTGTTCCGAGTCTGGGTGTCGATCGATGCTTGCCGTCGGTCTCAGAGGATAGGCAGTTGGGGACGTCTGCTGCGCAGAGGCCAATGACAGGTTCCTGTCATTCTTGGGACAATCCTCCGGTGTCTTCTCACCGTGTCCTAGGTCCAGCAACCGATCGACGTGCGCTGTCGGTCTCTTTAGAGGATTTGCAGGCAGGACCTTCTGTTTCGCAGAGGTCAGTGATGGCCCCTGGGCGTCACAATCGGGACTATCCTCCGGTGTCTTCTCACCGTGTCCCTATTCTGTCTGTCGATCGACGTTCGACGTCGGTCTCTTCTGAGGATTTGGGTTCTTCTACCAGAAGGGTCCATTGGGAGGACACTCCGTCGGGCGATTCTGCTGCGACGGATTCTCAGGGTGACCTGCGCCAGGCCGTTTTGACGCTCACCCGGATGCTTTCTGGCAACCCTCAAGTTGGCCTCCCTGTGTCTCCTGAGGCACAACCTCCTTTGGTCGGTCGCCGAGATGTCTCGCCTGGCCCCTTGGATACTGCACAGTATTCACAGGAGGTTTCTGCTGGTCAGCCCGAGTTGGGCTACGTCTCCTCTGCTACGGAGGATGACGAGTATCTTGAAGGTGATGGGCCCCCCTCGTCAGTCTTGGGGCAGGCTTTGAATTTCGTCTTTGGCTTATTGCCGGACGTTCAACCTTCCGACCAGCCTTCTGTTACCGTCCGGACGCGGTCCACTGTGGAGCGCCGTAACCCTGTTGAGCCTTCTAGCTCCGGGGCTTTGCGTCCTCTGCAATCGGCTCAGGTTGTTGAGTCCTTCCAGGGCTTAGACGCCAAAATGCGTTCTAAGGCCCTCAAGGGTTCCTTCTTTTCTAGAGCTGATACCTTTCTGTCTCCATCGCGGTTTCGTGTGTACGATTCCGTCTCTCCACCAGTCTTCCAAGGGATGACTACTGTGGATGAGGATTCTTCTTCCCTCGGGTTGACTAAGCCTAAGTCGGCAGTTCTCCCGATGTCGGTAGTTGAGTCTATGGTGGGCCTGTCCCGAGAGATGCTGGGTATGTTATCTCTCGCGGACCATGTCGTCGCTGCTCTGGCTGAATATTTTCCACCAGGGGAGTTTGATGACGCTCAGGCGCCTTTTCGCGTTCTGTCACAGGCTCTTCAGGCACCTTTTCGCGTTCTGTCACAGGCTCTTATGAACTTGACACACGCTCACGCCTGTAACACGGCTAATTTGGAGCTGGCATGCCGGGATGCGGTGTTGGATTCTTTACCATCCCTTCCTTCTGAGCAACGTGCTGTTCTGAGGTCTGCCTCTTTGGTGGGACCTCAGTTGTTCCATGGTTCCGTGGAAGCTGCTCGAGGCGAAGTTCTTCGTCATTCGAAGGACCAGCTTTTGCTGAGACAGCTTGACCAACCTGCTGCTGTGGGTGGGGGGTCGTTCCTCGTCGGCGACGTCGGCTACGCCTTCGGCTCCGTCTGCTCCTGCTCATAAGAAGCGCCGACGTGGCCAGGCTCACTGGCAGCCTCAGACTGGAAAGTCTCAGGACTCTGTCACTTCCCGAGGTGGTTTCTCCTCTCGGGGGCCTCGTCGAGGCCGCAAGTGAAGGCTCTCACCTCGATTCGCCTCCAGTCAGGGGAAGGCTGTCGCTGTTTTACGACCGTTGGACGGCCTTCGGATGCTGGGCCTTTGCGGTTCGGTGACAGATCTCATTCCGCTCGGTTGCTTGTTTGTCCGACCTCTCCAACACTTCCTGTTGGACAAAGATAACATCGGACTTTTGGGTCCTCGACGTCATTCAATCCGGTCTGCGACTGTCCTTCCAACGGCACCCCAGTTTATCTCGGGTGCCCCTCCCGACTCAGGTCCCTTCCGATTCTCTGCGTCGGGACTTTCTGGTGCAGGAGATCGACAATCTCCTCACCAAAGGGGCCATCGAGGTGGTCAGGAACACCCTTTCACCGGGGTTTTACTCGAGACTTTTCTTGGTGCCGAAGAAAAACGGCCAATATCGTCCTGTCATCGATCTGAGTACCCTGAACGAGTACATAATAGCTCCTCGTTTCAGTATGGAGACTTTCCGCTCGGTTCGACGTTCACTTCATCAGGGCGATTTTGCGGCCAGTATCGACCTGAAGGATGCCTACTTCCATGTACCTATTCATCTGGCGTCACGGAAATACCTTCGGTTCTCGTTTCGGGATCGAGTTTTTCAATTCAGAGCTCTCCCGTTCGGTTTGAACCTGGCTCCTTGGGCCTTCACCCGACTGATGTCACATGTGCTTGCTTTCCACCGCACTCAGTCGGCAGTGACTTCGTCAGCCTACCTAGACGACATCCTCCAACGGCACCACGATGCTGCTGTTCTGGAGTTTGATGTCCGGCAGTTTCTTTGCCTGCTAGCGTCGCTGGGTTTCAGAGTCAATCGCGAGAAGTCGGATCTTCTTCCTTCTCAGCGATTCCGTCATTTGGGGATGGATTTCGACACTCTTCACAATGTAGTGTCGGTCCCCCAGGCTCGGGCGACGATTCTTTCCGCCTTGACTCGGGACCTGCTTCAATCTTCCTCGGTCTCGGCCAGGACTTTCCTTCGGATGCTGGGCCTTTGCGGTTCGGTGACAGATCTCATTCCGCTCGGTTGCTTGTTTGTCCGACCTCTCCAACACTTCCTGTTGGATCATTGGCGTCCGAATGTGGATCCGCTGGACCTGCAACTCACTATTCCTCGGTCTCTGCTTTGTCACCTTCGCCCTTGGGCAGATATTCCCTGGCTGACACAGGGTGTTCCGTTGGATCTTCCTTTGGCCGATCGCATCCTTACTGCGGATGCCAGCGATCGGGGCTGGGGTGCGACGTTGGATCCTCTCGGTCTGTCTACTCACGGAGAGTGGGACAGCGAGCAGGTGGGCCTTCATATCAACCAGAAGGAGCTCCTTGCTCTTCTGTTGAGTTTTCGGCTTTGGATCCCTCATCTGTCGGACCATGTTGTCCTACTTCTTTCGGACAATTCGACAGTAGTGGCCTACATACGGAATCAAGGAGGCACACATTCGATTCCCATGTATCGGCTGTCTCGGGATCTTCTTCTGTTGGCGCGGGATGTGAACGCTCGGGTGTCCATTCGACACATTCCCGGGCGTCTCAACGTCCTAGCAGACTCCCTGTGCCGACGCGACAGTGTCCTTCCAACCGAATGGATGCTACATCGGTGGGTGTTTCAGGCGATTTGCGAGCAGTGGGGCCGTCCTCAGGTCGACCTTTTCGCTACTCGCTGGAATCATCAGGTAGACCTTTGTCTCCCCTTGTCCAGATCCTCTGGCATTTGCAGTAGACGCTCTGTCTCTGGACTGGACAGGTTGGTTAGGCTATGCCTTTCCTCCTGCACCGATTCTTCCTCAAGTATTAGCGAAGATTCGTGCTTGCAGTTGCAGGATCATTCTGATCACACCCCTGTCTCCACAGAGGGTGTGGCTCAATCTGCTGCGGCCTCTATTGGCCGATCGACCGATTCGTCTACCTCTACGTCGTGATCTTCTTTCACAGGGTCGTCCCAGGAAGTATCACAACAACCTGGCGAGCCTGTCCCTTCACGCCTGTCTTTTATCAGGTCCAGTCTCCGACGTACAGGTTTTTCGAGACGATCAGTGGAGTGCATTTCTGCATCGCGGCGACATTCCACTGGCATGACTTATGCCGCTAAGTGGAAGGTTTTCTGCCGCTGGTGTGCAGATCACAATGTGAATTACCGTGATCCGTCAATCGCTCAAACTGCGGATTTTCTGGTTTTTCTTTTTGACTCCAAGGGCCTTCCAGCCTATTACGATTAAGGGCTATCGGTCTATGCTGTCTGATACTTTCTCTTATGTGGGAAAGCGGTGCATCGGTCGTAATCTTTTTCTCTCCAAACTTATTCGGCACTTTTCTTTGAAGAGGCCTCGAGTTTTGCATCTTACAACCAAGTGGAACTTGGCATGGGTGTTGCACTGTTTGGAGGGGGCGCCATTCGAGCCTTTATCTGAGACCGACATGCGTTTTCTCACCTATAAGACAGCTTTTCTTCTAGCGTTTGCTTCTACTCGTCGAGTCAGTGAGCTTCATGCGCTATCTGTTGATTCTGCCTTCTTCCGAAATGAGGCTAACAGTGTCACCTTCACTACTGATTGCTCTTTTCTGGCTAAGAATCAACTTCCTGATTCGGTACCTCCTCCCATCTGCATTCGGGCTCTCCCTGCTGTAGATGGCCGGAGGCCTCTTCTTTGTCCTGTTCGTGCGATCAAGACTTACATTACTCGCACTCAGTTCATTAGGAAGGGTCGGAAGAGATTCTTTCTGTCTCTCATTCCTAAGAGGCAGTCTATCTCTTCCCATTCTATTTCCAGGTGGATCTGTCTTGCAATCAAGCTGGCTTATTCTCGCTTGTCTGCGTCGGATCTTGTTTCGAACCGGCTTAATGCTCATGAGGTTCGTGCCGTTTCTACATCCTGGGCGTTCTCCAATTCTGTTTCGCTCCGGGATGTTATGAATGCGGCTTACTGGAGGAATGCTTCTACCTTCTCCTCCTTTTATCTCCGCCACCTTCGGCAGCAATCTGAGGACCTTTATTCTTTAGGCCCTCTCGTTGCTGCTCAGGCTGTTGTGCACCCTCGTTAAAATTGTTTTTGTCGAGGTTGCGCTTCGCTCAGCCTTGTTCTTTTCAGGTGACTTCTCTCTATCTTCATTACAGGTTTTCGTTTTTGTTCTCTGCCATCCTTGCTTTCGTTCTGCTACTCTTGTTGGTATTGGTTATGTGATTCACCTCCTCCTATTGTTTATTCAGCCAATTGTAAACAATTGTGAGTAGGTTGAAAAGAAATTAAATTTTTTTAGTAAATTTTGTTTCTTAACATACCTATCACAATTGTTTACCGGAGGCCCACCCTCCTTGGGGATATCTTTGATATCGATGCCTCCCCGCTAAATCACAAATTTCTCGTTGGCGGAAATACGGAATTGACGTCACGGTTGTTGCGCATGCGCTCGGTAAACGCAAGAGGTGTGCAGAGAGAGTACCTGTAATTTCGAGCGCTGGTCTCGCTTGACCCTTTTTTCGATCTTTTTCGTGCTTTTGCACTCTAGTACTTTTCCATCTCGTTTGGAAAAGATTCTAAAAGCTTGAGTTAGTTCCGAAGTAGGGCTTGCACTTATGTTACAGCCAATTGTAAACAATTGTGGTTGGTATGTTAAGAAACAAAATTTACTAAAAAAATTTAATATCTTTTTACTGGTTGAAAATAGAGACTTGTGGTTTTTGTTCATTTAACTCAGCATAGACTCCAGATTCTTTTGCCCGAGTGAAATCCAAGGGGAAATCACTCTTGTTTTCTCTTTAAGGTTCCGCTCCACAGTTTCGCAGTATTGCACAGAGGTGAAATTCTAAACATAGGGCATATGTTGAAACTAAGGCCATGTAAAATTGAGATATATTTTTAGTATCAGATATGTGATTACATTAGGCTTTTTGTTGGACAAGAGAATTTGAAGTTTTTGGTCCCAAAGTTTGATTCTGATACATAGGGGTAAATTACCAGATGAATTATGGGAAACAGAGGCTTCGAAAAATTGGCTATTTTTTAAAATGTAATTTTTACACAGGTTTGTTACCAGACAGGTAACTAAAAAATGAGACGGAAACATATAATTTTTTTTTGCATTTTAGAAACAGGAGATGCTCTGTTCCAGGGGTGGGTAGGTGGGGTTGGTGGGAAAATTCTGCTTTTGAGGCTGTTAGGTGGCTGAAAATGACTGGTTTCGGCATTTTTTCATGCAATTTTTCAGGTTGAAGTCTGGCCTTTGACAATAAATTATTCCACCCACATTCAGATTGTTTATTTCTACTTAGTCAGATAGTGTTATATGTTTTTTGTGGATTTGGGAAATGTAATATATGTTATGAGTTAGATAACTAAGCTACAGAATATTTGCATTTGAAGAGAGTGTATGGCATGTCATATTTGGAAATGCCTGGAAAACTGTGGAGCGGAACCTTAAAGAGCATTCTGCCGTCGGTGTCAATTCTTGAACCAGGAAGTTCCTTATTTGTGTTTGAGTTATAAATACACCATTTTTCAAAAAACTTTTCATTATTTCTGGTTTGTGTGCAATTGTTAGGAGTAGTTAACATTTATCAAGTGATATCTCAGCGCAACTGGATGGAAATAAGTGGAAATTTGGAGAAATATATTGATGTAGCCTAATTTTGCACTTGTTTTGAATTTTCGTCAAGATTTCGAAAACATTAAGGTCTATAGGATCTGGCGAATTTTCCCAAATAGACAAAAACAAATGGTTCCAAAACACGATAATTAAACAATTTTTATACAAGCAAGCACATGCAATGGTACTGTTTTGATCTAAAGAATATCTGGAGTGCTGATGTTTCAAACTAAAAAGTGATTTTATTGTTGAAAATCAACTTTTAAATTGCAAATTGCACTAACAACAGAACTAAAAATTAACATTTGGAACACTTAAATTACTGAAACCAAAATTAATCTGAACCATTTATCTACAGCACTTTACTGACAAATGAAGTTTGAGGTGCTTTTTGAATTATTTAAAACACATTTTTAATCTGAACTCTGAAAGATTTTTTTAGTATTAATATTAAGATGTGTAACCTTAAGAATGCATGCTTAGGATTCACTGGAGCTTCACACTTGTCGTTAGTTCTGTTTACCACCAACTGAACAATGATTGAGACAAAATAATCAGTGTATTTATCCTTGACCAGTCAGCTGTATCATGCATTGCCATTTCATAAGACGGTTCAGCATTGTACAACTCTGTCAGTGTCAGATGTTTGGATTTAGCAATCAGTGTCAACAAAACTCATGCATATCTGTACCAAATTCATCAGCCAAGGTGTTATGTACATCTTGCATGTGCCATTTGTCTCTTAAGGTGTCACGTCTTGGTGTCATTACTGGAAAAATATTTTGGAATGGACATTAAAAACATGTTTTAATTAATTTTAAAATCACCCCAGAGTTCATTTCTTGGTAAAGTGCTATAGATATATGTTTTGGATTAATTTTGGTTTCATTAATTTAAGTGTGCCGTGTGTGAATTTTCCGTTCTGTTGTTAGTGCGATCTACATTTTAAAAGTTGATTTTCAACAATAAAATTACTTTTTAGTTTAAAACTTCAACAAACAAAATATTCTTTAGATCAAAGCAGTATCGTTTCTTGGAACCGTTTGTACGAAAATCGTTTAATTTACTTGCTTTAGAACTCTCTTGGTTTCGACCATTTGGAGAAATTCACCGGTTCCTATAGACCTTAAGGTAGAGCACTGCCTTTCCTAAACACCGAGCCTTGTATTCATGGCAAATATATGAAGTTATGGACAGCCTGGTTGTTATTGTTGACCGGAGGTTTGCAGTTATGGTGTCTACTTTTTCAGTTTGGTCATTGGTGTCATGTCTGTATGTCATCCGTCCGTCAAGCTGTTAAATGCTTTCATATCTAGAGAGCACCCCCCCCCCCCCCAAAGCTATGGTTATCACTGCTTATTGTTTTACATTTTGATTATATTTAACAGTGCTATTGGCAGAACCTGGTTAGTCAATGTGGCTGGTGGTAATAACAAAAAATGCTCTCTGAAGTGGCTCAGAGAAATGTGAGGGTTGAGGTGGTGTGGTTGTGAAAATCATGCGAAAACTGGCTGCAAAAGCTATTCGGCAGTCAGAAAGGCCATGCTGTATCTTTTTACTGGTTGAAAATAGAGACTTGTGGTTTTTGTTCATTTAACTCAGCAAAGACTCCAGATTCTTTTGCCTGAGTGAAATCCAAGGGGAGATCACTCTTGTTTTCTCTTTAAGGTTCCGCTCCACAGTTTCGCAGTATTGCACAGAGGTGAAATTCTAAACATAGGGCATATGTTGAAACTAAGGCCATGTAAAATTGAGATATATTTTTAGTATCAGATATGTGATTACATTAGGCTTTTTGTTGGACAAGAGAATTTGAAGTTTTGGTCCCAAAGTTTGATTCTGATACATAGGGGTAAATTACCAGATGAATTATGGGAAATAGAGGCTTCGAAAAATTGGCTATTTTTTAAAATGTAATTTTTACACAGGTTTGTTACCAGACAGGTAACTAAAAAATGAGACGGAAACATATAATTTTTTTTTTTTTTTGGCATTTTAGAAACAGGAGATGCTCTGTTCCAGGGGTGGGTAGGTGGGTTGGTGGGAAAATTCTGCTTTTGAGGCTGCTAGGTGGCTGAAAATGACTGGTTTGGGCATTTTTTCATGCAATTTTTCAGGTTGAAGTCTGGCCTTTGACAATAAATTATTCCACCCACATTCAGATTGTTTATTTCTACTTAGTCAGATAGTGTTATATGTTTTTTTGTGGATTTGGGAAATGTAATACATGTTATGAGTTAGATAACTAAGCTACAGAATATTTGCATTTGAAGAGAGTGTATGGCATGTCATATTTGGAAATGCCTGGAAAACTGTGGAGCGAAACCTTAAAGAGCATTCTGCTGTCGGTGTCAATTCTTGAACCAGGAAGTTCCTTATTTGTGTTTGAGTTGTAAATACACCATTTTTCAAAAAACTTTTCATTATTTCTGATTTGTGTGCAATTGTCAGGAGTAGTTAACATTCATCAAATGGTATCTCAGCACAACTGGATGGAAATAAGTGGAAATTTGGAGAAATATGTTGATGTAGCCTAATTTCGCACTTGTTTTGAATTTTCGTCAAGATTTTGAAAACATTAAGGTCTATAAGAACTGGCAAATTTTCCCAAATAGACAAAAACAAATGGTTCCAAAACACGATAATTAAACAATTTTTATACAAGCAATCACAGGCAATGGTACTGTTTTGATCTAAAGAATATCTGGAGTGCTGAAGTTTCCAACTAAAAAGTGATTTTATTGTTGAAAATCAACTTTTAAATTGCAAATTGCACTAACAACAGAACTAAAACTCAACATTTGGAACACTTAAATTACTGAAACCAAAATTAATCTGAACCATGTATCTACAGCACTTTACTGACAAATGAACTTTGAGGTGCTTTTTGAATTATTTAAAACACATTTTTAATCTCAACTCTGAAAGATTTTATTAGTATCAATATTAAGATGTGTAACCTTAAGAATGCATGCTTAGGATTCACTGGAGCTTCACGCTTTTTGTTAGTTCTGTTTGAAATGTCATTTCTATAATAAAATAGAATGCAAATCTACAATATTCAATAATTATCCAAGTATGCTGCTCCGCTAAAGGTCGAGGTTGCTAGTCTCGATGGCGTCGAAAGCTTCCGTCTCAGCCCAACAGACTTGGGTAAACTGATCTTCGCAGATCTCTAACTGATCTTCACAGATCTCAAGGTGACGTCCAGCCGATGATAAATCAAAGTATGAAGTGATGAAAACAACTTCTCTTCCCGCCGTTCTGCTTCACGGTCCAATGAAAATCGCCAATATAACTAGGACGTCCAACAATTCATTTCAGTCCAATCAGAAACGTCCATACAGCTAAAATACTAAAAATATCACAGATAGAATTTCATGACGTCACAGGGGAAGACTCGAACATTAAAGCCAGATGAAATCAAAGGACACAACATTCCTCCCCGTTTTGTAAAAGGCGGGATAACATTATTCAATTAAAAACACTGTCTATCACAGATCAATAGATATTTGATTAAAACCCATAGAGACAGCAAGCATTCCCTACAGACAACTCAAAAACCTCTGACTCAGACACACCTAAAACCTTCGATACCTCAACCCCAACATCGGCAACAAACCTGGGGTTGGTGACAACATCCTTACCGCCGAAATACGGCCCATCCGTTTCTAGCAACAGCTTATCATGTGGCACCGCCCTCAAACCAGCCTTCTGTTCCTTGTTAAAATACTTCACTAATCCAGTAAAACCGAAATAAACATTGGGAAAGTCTTTGAGCGAAGCTTCAACTGTCTCCACTTCAGAGGCACAACAATGAACATGCAACTTCTGACTACACCTATTTGCAACTTTTAAAATATTCATCGCCCGGCGATTTACTAAAAAACCAGTCCGATCCGCTCCTCTTAAATGTAAAATGATGACCTTATTTAAAGGAGTAATATTCACAAGATTAAAAAGAACCTCTTCTTGTAACATAAAAGAATTAAAATGCACCGTGTGATCAAGCCCAATCTCCCCCATAGCACAAACCAAAGGATTATTTACAAATTCCTCTAATCTTGACAGTAACTCAGCAGTAAACAACTTAACTTTTTTTAGGATGTAACCCTACCGCCTCCTTCCAACGCTCACCTAACTCCAACACAGAAGGATAAGTGGGGGGATCACAAAACACTGCCACTCCACCCACCACTTCACATTCCGTTTCACCACCAGGGAGAAAATTAAAAACCTGATCCCAGGTGTACTCGTCATCTCGACGACCCCAAACTCTCTCTAAAATCATGTCAATGTGGAAGTGGCTGTCAATCACCTTCACAGCACCACCAGAACTAGACATGGCTCCGACATCACCACTATCCTCTGTCAAATCCATTTCTGCCTCAGTTTCAAACACTTCCTCCTTCCTCCAGGCATCAAGGCTATCATCATGCAGTTCCAGAAGAGGAAAATTAGATGGCGAGGACACAGTCACTATACGCTGATCCCCTCCCAAATGGGATGGGACCAAAGCGTCATCCTCCTCAACCACCTCTCGCTGTTTCCCTCCCAACTGGGATGGGACCAAAGCATCATTCTCCTCTACTGTTCCTGCAGTCAGATAATCCCAATTTTCAGAACGGGTGCCCGGACCCTTACATTCTACAAGAAGGGTAGAACACTGCTCCTCTGATAGCGATGACATCAAGACCATGTACACCCGCCAGTGGGCAAAACAACCAGGTGAATTTACCGGGTGGAGGGCAAAAGTGGCAGGGGAGTCGAGATTCAACTTTCCACAAAACTCCTGCATTATAGGAATATAACTAGGATCCACAGTAGCATTGGATGGAATAAAAGATTTACTATTTACAAAATTCATTGCAGCCTCAAGTTCCTCCTTTCCTAAATTATTAGAATTGTTAAACAATTTCAACAAAGTAAAAACCGCAGAAATATACAAATCCAACTTGGACATATCCCATAAAAATTCCGGAGCATGGTTAAAAATAAAATGATTACGAAGATGAGAAACTTGAGAACTACAAAGAAAACAAGATGATTTAGCTTTCCCAAGCCCCTTCTTCTTTCTATTCTGCTTCTTAACGAGGCGACGATATGCTTTTACACTACCGGCTTGGGGAACTGTCATAATCTTGTTTGTTGAGGCTGGTGGCGAGGTGGTAAGAAGGCTACTAGGAATGACACCATTTCCATCACCTGGAGAAAGTATAACTCCGTTACAACTTTTAAAAAGAGGAATTCCTTGTTTAAAACATTCTTCAACGTTTAAAAATAACTTAACCTCACAACCAGGCCTCAACCCACCAGGACCTCCTTCCACATCGGAAGAGGCAAAATGAATATGTTGCCTATCGTAGCATAGGCTTGAGTCCTTCGACCTTGATACGCTCCCAGTTGGCTCTGCTCGTCCCATGAACCGCCACCGGAACGTGGGACGGGCAAACAATGGAAGTAATCTCTAAATTAGGGACAGGTTTCGAATGCCCCTGATTAGCCCTAATTTTACATTCCCCACCCACTGTCTCAATCAAGGTAAAACGTTGCTTTTTATCTTTGGCCACTATCTTTTTTAGCATATCAAGGTCCAGGGATCTCAATCGATGGTGTTTAAAAACATCTCTAACATCCATAAAACCATCCTTATTTACAATACTGCTGTGCCTCAATAAATAAGATAAAACTTTTGCGTGTTTGTTAAAAGAGACGTTTGTATCACATTTGCTATCACATTTTTTATCACATTTGTCCACTCTTCTGGAAGTGGAACAATCTCCATCATGACTATGGCCATGAACTTCACTTTTAGAACTTGAGTGTTCCATCCCTAAATGGGCTGGTCCAAACTCAACTCCACTGTGAAGGCCATAATCAACCACTGTCTCGAAGCTTGAGTGTTCCCTCCCTAGATGGGTGGGGCCAGACTCTACTTCTTCCCTGGGCAAACAGTGAACCTGACTATATAAGTCAGGGCCAAACTGTTTCCCAGTCACATCACCAAAATCAGACCCTGAGGATTCTAATATCCTAAACTCACCAGGGTTGATTCCCTCTACTGCTTTCAGTTCCTTCTCTGACAACTGATACATTATTGTAGTTCTCTAACAAATGATAATTAAGTTCTGTAAATATAAAATAAATTTTATAATTAGCCTGTGCATTCCTGACAAAAATAATCTTTCATTTTCTTAGCCATTTTCGGTGTAACACTAACACATTCCCCGTGGTACCATTCTAAACAGTTGTCACACTGAATCATAAATTTGTTTAATTGAGGTCTATTACATAAACAATATAAAATCTCATCTGATTTTGAAGCTGAATCAGTTTGACTCTCCAGGTGTTTTTTTCAAAGCTGTGACCCATTTAGGTAACTCATGATCACGACACAACTTTAATCGGTCATGATGTAGAGTCATTTCGTTTGTCCGTAGCCTAACACGGAACAAACTGGAAGTTAAAACTTTATCTATTACTCCCGGACCCTTCCAATTTGAAGCAAGTTTAGTACATCGACCTTTAATAATTGCAGTATCTAAAAGGTATACTGCATCTCCCACTTTGTAAGATTTCGTCAAAACTTTTAGGTCATAATTTCTTTTCATTCTCACTTGTGCTTGCTTCAAATTGTCCCAAGTTACTTCATGAGCTGATCTAATCGAATCAGTTAACTGTGTGACATACTCAGGTACAGTCTGATTAGTGATTCCAACTGCTTGGTTAGTTGGGAAAACAAGATCTACCGGTTTATTTACTTCTCTCCCCAACATGACTTTATTAGCAGTACATTTCGTCTGCTGACAGACAGACGACCTAATTGCGCTAGCAATTTGGGGAATATACAAATCCCAGTTCCTTGGATCTTGTTTATCAATAAAACACCTAACAGCACCCATTAGGGTCTTATTATAAACTTCAGATTGTCCATTAGCAGACGGTCGGTACGGAGTTGTCTTCACCTTGTGTACCTGAGTAAGCTCACATACTGATTTGAATAGTGCACTTTCAAAATTCTTACCCTGGTCTGTGAGAATTTCAAATGGAAATCCGAACCTGGAGAAAAATTCATTGACAGCTGCTCTGGCAGTATCCTCAGCTGTTTGTGACGGTAAGGGTATACACTCTACCCACTTTGAAAATTGGTCCACCATCATCAAAACATATTAGTTTCCACGATGAGTTTTAGGGGAGTGGTCCTAAATAATCTAAATGAACTCGCTCCATGGGTGCACCTGACTGAAATGATGTTAAAGGAGCCCTACTTTTTCGAGTCCGTTTCTTCGAAACATTACAAGCTTTACATGAACTCACATAATTTTCTACATCCCGTGCTAAATTAAACCAATAAAAAGATTCTCTAACTCTCTGGCGTGTCCATAACATACCTTGGTGACCAGCAAGTGGGATGTCATGACATAAATACAAAACTTCATTTTTCAAACAAAAGGTAACTACTAAGGCTTTAGTTTCCGTTTTACGGGCACGGTATAAAAGCCCCTTATCAAGAGAACACAATTCTTTGTTAAGCCAATAATATTTCGAAGCAGGACTGGATATTGACAATTCACTGTTAGTAGGTTCAACTTTGTTTTTCAACCAATTGAGAATTATTTCAAGATCAGGATCTCTGCTTTGTTTCTCAATTAATTCTTCTACTGAATTTTTTAACTGTCCTACCAATTTTATCTGGATATCATCAGGCTTGCAAACTAGGGTTTTCAGTATGTAATTCCGGTTCACTTTTTAACTCAATGAGTGCAGAAGAAACTGGATTTATATCTGACTGCCCTGAATTCACCTCAAATTTGAGGGAACTCACAGAACAATCAGAGGAAGAATTATTCCAACACTCATTATTGAAGTTTAAATCACACGGACCCTCAGGAAAATATGTAACAATATCTAAAGCAGAGGGTGCTTCAGACACCATTCTGATCACAGGTCGTACAGTTAAAGGGAGAACATCATCAACCTCTTCTTCAAACTGCCTCCATTTTAATTCAGCCCTTTCACAGAATTTACAACCTCCACAAGGTAAATATTTTAAGTTACTTTTCTGTTCACAACAATTTTCCCAAGGAATCCTACTCAATGCATCTGCATTTGAATGCTTATCGCCTTTTCGATATTCAATTTTCATATCGAACTGACTGAGCTCAAGGAACCATCGGGCGAGTTGCCCTTCAGGTTCCTTGAAACTCATTAACCAAGTCAAGCTACTGTGATCGGTTCGCAAAATGAATGGTCTACCTAATAAATGATGCCTGTACTGTCTAGTAAATACAATAACGGCCAATAACTCTTTACGGCTTGTACAGTAGTTTTGTTGTTCTTTGGAAAGAGCTAGACTACCATAAGAAATAACCTTTTCTTCATTATTCTGGACTTGAATTAACTCAGCTCCCATACAAAATTGGGAACAATCTGTATCCAGAATAAATTGGTCTGTTTTATTTGGCATGGCTAACACTGGGGGATTCATTAAATCAGTCTTAAGTTTTTGCCAACAATTTTCCAGTTCGTCAGTCCAAAGAAATGGTTTTTTCCTGATTGATTGATGCAAGGGTCTAGCATATTCTGCAAAATTTTTACAAAAACTTCTATGATAGTTTACTAAACCCATAAATCTCTCGACTTGTTTGGCATTTTCAGGGCGGGGCCAATTTTTTATAACATCAATTGCACTATTCCCAATTTCCAGCCCATTTTCCCTAACTAATCTGCCTAAAAATTGTACTTCTTTCTGGAATAAAATGCATTTACGGGGTTTTAATTTCAGTCCATATTTTCGTAACCTTAAAAAAACTTCCCGTAGGTTACTTAAATGACCTTCCACCCCCTTTCCCATTACCATACAATCATCTACAAAAGCCAACGTGGTTTTCCATAGAAGACCTTGTAGAACAAGATTCATTGCTCGACAATAACTAGCAACTGCCCCCAGTAAGGCCCATACTCATTCTAACAAATTCAAACAACCCATATTTTGTCACAAATGCTGTTTTGTGACGATCCTCTTCTTTGATCCTAATTTGATAATATGCCTGATTGCAATCTAACTTAGAACACCATTCATTATCAGTCAAGGCATCTAGACATTCTGTCAATAACGGAAGCGGAAAAGAATCTTTGGCGGTCACAGAATTTAATTTCCTATAATCAAGGCACCACCTAACAGTTTGATCCCTTTTTCGTATCAAAACAGGGGCAGCCGCCCACTCAGAAGTGGATGGCTGTATAATTCCAACTTCCAGCATTTTATTCAGTATTGCCTCCTCCTCCTCAGCAAAAGCATCGGGGACCCTTCGCATTCGGAGTTTAATAGGCTTTGCATCTCCAGTAGGGATGGAATGTTCCACTGCATGAAAATTCCCTAAATCAAAATCATGTTTGGCAAAAACATCCTGAAACTCAACAAGCATTTTTTTTATTTTTCCATGCTGAGATTCAGGCAAATTTTTAATTGATCTATTGAACAAGTCAGTTAAATGGTCAGGTAATGATGTTTCAGAATTATTTTCCGAGTCTCTAATACCCGAAAGAACTGAAGAATCCGAGGAAGAAACAGAATTCAATGACTTTTGAGGTTTTGACTGAATTTCAGTATGATCTGGTGAAAAATCCACAATTTTAGAGTCAATAATTTCCTCAGATGATGCATCAGAAATATGCTCGAAAGATGACTCCTTTAAAACTTTTGTATTCTTTACACCAGACACACCAGTATTCATCAAATCCTGAATCTCCCCGCAACTCAGAGTTATCTTTTCATGATTTAACAAAAGTTCATTTTTTGATAAATCTATTTTAATACCATATTTACTTAAAAAATTGAATCCCAATAACATGTCGTCCATAATGGGAGCAACATATATGAATTCTTCAAATACCTGGCCACCCAACCCCAAGTTCACAGGTCCTACATATAACCCAGGCATACTACTGTCTTTAGCAGCCAGTTGCAAACTCAAGGATTTGACAATCGCAGGTTGTGGATTTAATCCACGATAAATTTCTTCTGAAATTACCGACACTTCTGCTGCAGAGTCAATGATAGCGTCAATTTTAATGTTATTTAAATTCAAGGGTACAGTTATAAGAGCCCTATGGATTTTTAACACTTTAAAACTTGAATCAAGGACACTCTCATCGTGGAAATGTTCAATACTACCTGCAGCACTGACAATGGAAGGATTCAATACAGGAGTCGAATCAACAACACCCTTTTCGGTCAATTCCTCTAATGCACAATCCAACAAGAAAACATTGGAGGTACTATTATTTTCAGGCTTAAATGAACACTCTTTTGCTTAAAACATATTTACAACCTCTGTGTTTTCCTGCTGGTTTTTAATGGCATTATTCTTTGGTATTAGTACTGGTGAACAGTCCTCATTTGCTAAATCAAGAAGACTTACCAAAGGATCACAAACATTTTCTGTAACTTTTTGTGGAGACTGCATCCCTCCCAAACAGGATGAACGCATAGAATCCAAATTACAATCAAAAAGATTCATTAATTCATCAGACGACTGCATCCCTCCCAAACAGGATGGACGCAAGGTAGCCGATAAATTTTCAGAATCCTTGATTGATTTCTCTGAAGACTGCACCCCTCCCAAATAGGATGGGCAAACTGTATCCAGAGGAGTTTCAGCAACAACATTCACACCTGTGGTTCTGTTAGACATACTAGGCTTCCCCCCCCCCCCCAAATCGGATGTGCCTAAAGGAACAGGTGCCTAGCCAAATTTCCCTTCTCGTTTTCAATTTGAAAACTGGTGTGGAATAGTCCAGGCTGCTGTTTCCCTCCCAAATGGGATGGGACCAAAAACACCCTGAATATTATTAATTTCAACATTTGAAGGATGTTTATTTAGGCCTTGTAAATAGCCATTTTGAGCCGAACCTCGGCCTGCAGGCCCGCCTCTCACTAGTTTCCCGAATTGCCATTTTGATTTTTATTTGGCATTCGGTTTTTAGCATTTAAACTAGGGCAAAATCTCATTATGTGCCCAGCAGAACCACAAGAATTGCATATGGGTTGCCCTGATTTTGTGTACCTAAACTTCATTTTTTGTTTGTGTGTTCCAGTACTAATTTTTAAACTCTGGACTTCTTTTTTCAACTCCTGTATTTGCTGCATCAGCACTTTATAACCATTGTCAGTATTGGATGACTTATCATTATTTTTACTGACTTCCCGTATTCCAATTCTCCCCTCAGATTCACTGTCTTGAAATTTCACAGTTCTGACCTTCTTAGTTAAATTGTGACTGGCTTGAATATACCGGACTTTGTTAACAGCCAGCTCTAGAGAAGGTAACTGCAGGCCATTAACATAGTCACCTGTCACCTTATCATACAAGCCTTGACAGAACCGCGAAACAGCATGACCATGTAAAATATTCTGGGGAGATCCTACCCACACTTTTACAGCCAAATCCAGAACCCTATCAGCCCAATCAGTAATTTCTTCATCTTTTTCCTGAACCATTGGGTGAAACTGAGCACTCAATGCCTCAGGTGGTTGTTGTGAATCATATTTAATTTTAAATTTTTTTTATTAATTCATGAAATTGAATATGTGGGTTTGTTTTGTTTAAAAAAGCATAGTAATCCAATGCCTTGTCTTGCAAACAAAAACAGAATGCAGTGATCTTATCACTGTCATCCATATCCTCTAGGTTTATAATTCTATCAAACTTGGCCATAAACCCAGAAAACTTGGATTTACCATCATATTTAATTTTTGATGGCCAACTCCAGGTTTTTCTACTGTCATGTATTGGGATAAATGAATTCTGTACCGACTGTTTTGCTACCACAGGTCCTGATGTTTTTTAACTAGGTGTTGGTATATATTTTCGAGGATTTGAATGTTTTAAGTCGGAATTAATATTCAATCGTGAAACCGGTTCTGTTTTAGGTACCACTGGGAACTTGTCTGTTGAGTCAAATAGAGAACCAACTGTAGATTTATTACCTAAAATCGGCCTTTGAGAACCCCTACTTTCTGATCTTTCCAAAGATCTAGTTTTGGAATCAATATCTTTCAACAGTGATTCCAACTTACTCCTTTCTACTTTTAACATAGATATCTGGTCACCGACCGAAAGATCACTGATTCTAGAATCCATTGATTCTTTTTTCTTGGGTGTAGAAGACACCATGGATCCAAAACTTAATGTCTTAAAGTCTATAGAACTCTCCGAATTATGGTTCCCAAATGCCTATTCCTCTTGGTTTATCTTTTGCTTGAGAAAACCCAAGCAAATTTCCACTTTGTAATGTTGATGTGAAATTTGTATCTTTTTGATTTTTCTTACAAAATGCAGACCACAAATTTTCTAAACCGTCTGTTGTAGGGGGATGATTCTCAAAAATGTCTAAAACATGTACAAGTCTTTCCATTGTCTTCTTGTCTTGCATTCTAGGCGAAGAGTTAAATTCAATATTGTCAGAACAAATAGAAAAATCTATCATATATGTCAGAGATTTAACATCCAATCTCAGGGGCTGAGCTTCAAATATCTCGGGCGTCAGAAAACTAAATTTATGCCTATAATATAGAATAATGTCAGCCCTTTTTGTTGCTACCCCTGGGAGCAGGCGGAAATCTTCCCATGTACAGCTATTGATCTTTAATCTAAAATTAGAAGTCATCTTCTATCTAAACTTGGATACTTTATAAATAAATTTATTTAAGTAATCCTATGAGTACAAAATCCACTTTTGTAACCTATCAATATAATTTGCTGAATTCTCAAAATCAAAAAAAAAAAAAATAATTAATTGGGAAATCAGCAATATACCTATTTAATTTACAAAAAGATCAATTGAAATTTAACATAATTACAACTTAGAAAAGAAAAAGAAAAAACAAAATTGTTCAATAAGGCAAGGAGATCCCGATTGATAAATCGTGGGATATCCTAATGTCAAAAAGAAAACTGACACTTCAAGTCACGTGATTCGCCGTGTGTACGGAAATCTAATCACGCGTACTATGTGACCCAAACAATATTGGATCTATCAACTTGATCGACAACAATTCGATCAAATTCCTACACGATCGTCAAAAAATCGATCACATCATATTTTGCAAAATCAAAATAATGAATAAATATACACCCGTACGAGTGGGGGACAATAATCTCCCAGTAGGTTCAAAAGAACATCGCTCGTCGCCAGTGAATTGTCATTTCTATAATAAAATAGAATGCAAATCTACAATATTCAATAATTACCCAAGTATGCTGCTCCGCTAAAGGTCGAGGTTGCTAGTCTCGATGGCGTCGAAAGCTTCCGTCTCAGCCCAACAGACTTGGGTAAACTGATCTTCTCAGATCTCTAACCGATCTTCACAGATCCCAAGGTGACGTCCAGCCGATGATAAATCAAAGTATGGAGTGATGAAAACAACTTCCCTTCCCGCCGTTCTGCTTCACGGTCCAATGAAAATCGCCAATATGACTAGGAGTCCAACAATTCATTTCAGTCCAATCAGAAACGTCCATACAGCTAAAATACTAAAAATATCACAGATAGAATTTCATGACGTCACAGGGGAAGACTCGAACATTAAAGCCAGATGAAATCAAAGGACACAACATGTTTACCACCAACTGAACAATGATTGAGACAAAATAATCAGTGTATTTATCCTTGACCAGTCAGCTGTATCATGCATTGCCATTTCATAAGACGGTTCAGCATTGTACAACTCTGTCAGTGTTAAATGTTTGGATTTAGCAATCAGTGTCAACAAACATTCATGCATATCTGTACCAAATACATCAGCCAAGGTGTTATGTACATCTTGCATGTGCCATTCGCTCTTGAGGTGTCACGTCTTGGTGTCGTTACTGGAAAAATATTTTGGAATGGACATTAAAAACATGTTTGAATTAATTTTAAAATCACCCCAGAGTTCATTTCTTGGTAAAGCGCTATAGATATATGTTTTGGATTAATTTTGGTTTCATTAATTTAAGTGTGCCGTGTGTGAATTTTCCGTTCTGTTGTTAGTGCGATCTACATTTTAAAAGTTGATTTTCAACAATAAAATTACTTTTTAGTTTAAAACTTCAACAAACAAAATATTCTTTAGATCAAAGCAGTATCGTTACTTGTCACCGTTTGTACGAAAATCGTTTAATTTACTTGCTTTAGAACTCTTTTGTTTTTGACCATTTGGGGAAATTCACCGGTTCCTATAGACCTTAAGGTAGAGCACTCCCTTTCCTAAACACCGAGCCTTGTATTCATGGCAAATATATGCAGTTATGGACAGCCTGGTTGTTATTGTTGACCGGAGGTTTGCAGTCATGGTGTCTACTTTTTCAGTTTGGTCATTGGTGTCATGTCTGTATGTCATCCGTCCGTCAAGCTGTTAAACGCTTTCATATCTAGAGAGCAAGCCCCCCCCCCCCCCCCCCCCAAGCTATGGTTATCACTGCTTATTGTTTTACATTTTGATTGTATTTAACAGTGCTATTGGCAAGACCTGGTTAGTCAATGTGGCTGGTGGTAATAACAAAAAATGCTCTCTGAAGTGGCTCAGAGAAATGTGAGGGTTGAGGTGGTGTGGTTGTGAAAATCAGGCGAAAACTGGCTGCAAAAGCTATTCGGCAGTCAGAAAGGCCATGCTGTTTCTTTTCAACCTACTCACAATTGTTTACAATTGTCTGTAACATAAGTGCAAGCCCTACTTCAGAACTAACTCAAGGTTTTAGAATCTTTTCCAAACAAGATGGAAAAGTACTAGAGTGCAAAAGCACGAAAAAGATCAAAAAAAGGGTCTAGCGAGACCAGCGCTCGAAATTGCAGGTACTCACTCTGCACACCTCTTGCGTTTAACGAGCGCATGCGCAACAACCGTGACGTCAATTCCTTTATTTTCTGCCATTGTACATGGTCGGAAATTTTTGTGACTCGTGCTAAATTATGCTGTTTATTCTTCGTGAACAACTTATTCTACATATTTAGTGTGCTAGTGGATCGTATCCTTTTATCAAGCTACCAAGTTATTATTAATTAATGCTAATTTGTATTTTTATTGCTTGTCTCTTCACACTTTATCTTGTCTTTCCCCCACGTGTGAACACGACCTTCGTGCTGTTTTCCGTCGGCGGGATGCTTGATTATTTTGATATAATGCCTAAGACTATTCCTTGTACCTCTTGCTTGCAGGTGAAGCATGTGGACGACTCTCATGCCACATGTGTCACTTGCAACAATTGCACTCAGGCCCAATCATGTGGTATTTGTGGGGTTTGGTCGTCTAAATTCTGGGCTTCTGTGAACAAGGTGGTTCTTTCCAGAGCTAGAACCCCTCGTCCTCGGGGTAAGGGTAGCCGTGCCATAGCAGACATTTCTGCTGGTGCACGTGGTGACTCTGTTACACGGGATTCGGATCTGCCTTCTGTGGCGAGTTCCTCTGCAACTGTTAGCGGTGTTAGTTCAGTGATACCTGGCGAGGAGACCGTGGTCTCTTTGTCTTCTGATGTCACTATTGAGGTGTCTGTTTTCGTTGATAGCTTTTCCGAGGTCAGCTCGGTGACCCTCTCCGATCTGCCTCCTACACCGTCGACCGTTGTTGAGGAAGTTGCTACTCCAGATCCTATTCTGTCTGACGGTGGCTCTTCCATCTCCTCTGGGGATGGTCTACAGTCTCGGGGGACTGAGGTTGTATCTGCTGGTGTGTCTGTGTGTTCTCAGCCTCCCCCAGCCTCGCAGCGGGGCTGTGCGGGTTTGCTGTCTGCTCCATCTCATCTGGCTAGGTTTGCTCCTAGTCGGTTGAGCCGGCCGGTCGCTTCGGCAGCGATTCCTCGTCCCTCGAGTGAATCGTTTATCGTTCCACCTGCCCCTGCTAGTGTGCCGCCTAGCGGGATGGTGTTGGGACGTTGGCATCCAGGGCCTGCTGTTCGGCAGCGGTCAGTGACAGCCCCTGTTAGCTGTCACTCTCGGAACCTTCCTCCGGTGATTCCTCACTGTGTTCCGAGTCTGGGTGTCGATCGATGCTTGCCGTCGGTCTCAGAGGATAGGCAGTTGGGGACGTCTGCTGCGCAGAGGCCAATGACAGGTTCCTGTCATCCTTGGGACAATCCTCCGGTGTCTTCTCACCGTGTCCTAGGTCCAGCAACCGATCGACGTGCGCTGTCGGTCTCTGTAGAGGATTTGCAGGCAGGACCTTCTGTTTCGCAGAGGTCAGTGATGGCCCCTGGGCGTCACAATCGGGACTATCCTCCGGTGTCTTCTCACCGTGTCCCTATTCTGTCTGCCGATCGACGTTCGACGTCGGTCTCTTCTGAGGATTTGGGTTCTTCTACCAGAAGGGTCCATTGGGAGGACACTCCGTCGGGCGATTCTGCTGCGACGGATTCTCAGGGTGACCTGCGCCAGGCCGTTTTGGCGCTCACCCGGATGCTTTCTGGCAACCCTCAAGTTGGCCTCCCTGTGCCTCCTGAGGCACAACCTCCTTTGGTCGGTCGCCGAGATGTCTCGCCTGGCCCCTTGGATACTGCACAGTATTCACAGGAGGTTTCTGCTGGTCAGCCCGAGTTGGGCTACGTCTCCTCTGCTACGGAGGATGACGAGTATCTTGAAGGTGATGTGCCCCCCTCGTCAGTCTTGGGGCAGGCTTTGAATTTCGTCTTTGGCTTCTTGCCGGACGTTCAACCTTCCGACCAGCCTTCTGTGACCGTCCGGCCGCGGTCCACTGTGGAGCGCCGTAACCCTGTTGAGCCTTCTAGCTCCGGGGCTTTGCGTCCTCTGCAATCGGCTCAGGTTGTTGAGTCCTTCCAGGGCTTAGACGCCAAAATGCGTTCTAAGGCCCTCAAGGGTTCCTTCTTTTCTAGAGCTGATACCTTTCTGTCTCCATCGCGGTTTCGTGTGTACGATTCCATCTCTCCACCAGTCTTCCAAGGGATGACTACTGTGGATGAGGATTCTTCTTCCCTCGGGTTGATTAAGCCTAAGTCGGCAGTTCTCCCGATGTCGGTAGTTGAGTCTATGGTGGGCCTGTCCCGAGAGATGCTGGGTATGTTATCTCTCGCGGACCATGTCGTCGCTGTTCTGGCTGAATATTTTCCACCAGGGGAGTTTGATGACGCTCAGGCGCCTTTTCGCATTCTGTCACAGGCTCTTATGAACTTGACACACGCTCACGCCTGTAACACGGTTAATTTGGAGCTGGAATGCCGGGATGCGGTGTTGGATTCTTTACCATCCCTTCCTTCTGAGCAACCTGCTGTTCTGAGGTCTGCCTCTTTGGTGGAACCCCAGTTGTTCCATGGTTCCGTGGAAGCTGCTCGTGGCGAAGTTCTTCGTCATTCGAAGGACCAGTTTTTGCTGAGACAGCTTGACCAACCTGCTGCTGCGGGTGGGGGTCGTTCCTCGTCGGCGACGTCGGCTACGCCTTCGGCTCCGTCTGCTCCTTCTGCTCATAAGAAGCGCCGACGTGGCCAGGCTCGCTGGCAGCCTCAGGCTGGAAAGTCTCAGGACTCTGTCACTTCCCGAGGTGGTTTCTCCTCTCGGGGGCCTCGTCGAGGCCGCAAGTGAAGGTTCTCACCTCGATTCGCCTCCAGTCGGGGGAAGGCTGTCGCTGTTTTACGACCGTTGGACGGCCTTCGGATGCTGGGCCTTTGCGGTTCGGTGACAGATCTCATTCCGCTCGGTTGCTTGTTTGTCCGACCTCTCCAACACTTCCTGTTGGACAAAGATAACATCGGACTCTTGGGTCCTCGACGTCATTCAATCCGGTCTGCGACTGTCCTTCCAACGGCACCCCAGTTTATCTCGGGTGCCCCTCCCGGCTCAGGTCCCTTCCGATTCTCTGCGTCGGGACCTTCTGGTGCAGGAGATCGACAATCTCCTCACCAAAGGGGCGATCGAGGTGGTCAGTAACACCCTTTCACCGGGGTTTTACTCGAGACTTTTCTTGGTGCCGAAGAAAAACGGCCAATATCGCCCTGTCATCGATCTGAGTACCCTGAACGAGTACATAATAGCTCCTCGTTTCAGTATGGAGACTTTCCGGTCGGTTCGACGTTCAGTTCATCGGGGCGATTTTGCGGCCAGTATCGACCTGAAGGATGCCTACTTCCATGTACCCATTCATCTGGCGTCACGGAAATACCTTCGGTTCTCGTTTCGGGATCGAGTTTTTCAATTCAGAGCTCTCCCGTTCGGTTTGAACCTGGCTCCTTGGGCCTTCACCCGACTGATGTCACATGTGCTTGCTTTCCACCGCACTCAGTCGGCAGTGACTTCGTCAGCCTACCTAGACGACATCCTCCAACGGCACCACGATGCTGCTGTTCTGGAGTTCGATGTCCGGCAGTTTCTTTGCCTGCTAGCGTCGCTGGGTTTCAGAGTGAATCGCGAGAATTCGGATCTTCTTCCTTCTCAGCGATTCCGTCATTTGGGGATGGATTTCGACCTCTTCACTATGTAGTGTCGGTCCCCCAGGCTCGGGCGACGATTCTTTCCGCCTTGACTCGGGACCTGCTTCAATCTTCCTCGGTCTCGGCCAAGACTTTCCTTCGGATGCTGGGCCTTTGCGGTTCGGTGACAGATCTCATTCCGCTCGGTTGCTTGTTTGTCCGACCTTTGTCTCCCCTTGTCCAGATCCTCTGGCATTTGCAGTAGACGCTCTGTCTCTGGACTGGACAGGTTGGATAGGCTATGCCTTTCCTCCTGCACCGATTCTTCCTCAAGTATTAGCGAAGATTCGTGCTTGCAGTTGCAGGATCATTCTGATCACACCCCTGTCTCCACAGAGGGTGTGGCTCAATCTGCTGCGGCCCCTATTGGCCGATCGACCGATTCGTCTTCCTCTACGTCGTGATCTTCTTTCACAGGGGCGTCCCAGGAAGTATCACAACAACCTGGTGAGCCTGTCCCTTCACGCCTGTCTTTTATCAGGTCCAGTCTCCGACGTAGAGGTTTTTCGAGACGATCAGTGGAGTGCATTTCTGCATCGCGGCGACATTCCACTGGCATGACTTATGCCGCCAAGTGGAAGGTTTTCTGCCGCTGGTGTGCAGATCACAATGTGAATTACCGTGATCCGTCAATCGCTCAAATTGCGGATTTTCTGGTTTTTCTTTTTGACTCCAAGGGCCTCCAGCCTATTACGATTAAGGGCTATCGGTCTATGCTGTCTGATACTTTCTCTTATGTGGGAAAGCCGTGCATCGTTCGTAATCTTTTTCTCTCCAAACTTATTCGGCACTTTTCTTTGAAGAGGCCTCGAGTTTTGCATCTTACACCCAAGTGGAACTTGGCATGGGTGTTGCACTGTTTGGAGGGGGTGCCATTCGAGCCTTTATCTGAGACCGACATGCGTTTTCTCACCTATAAGACAGCTTTTCTTCTAGCGTTTGCTTCTGCTCGTCGAGTCAGTGAGCTTCATGCGCTATCTGTTGATTCTGCCTTCTTCCGAAATGAGGCTAACAGTGTCACCTTCACTACTGATTGCTCTTTTCTGGCTAAGAATCAACTTCCTGATTCGGTACCTCCTCCCATCTGCATTCGGGCTCTCTCTGCTGTAGATGGCCGGAGGCCTCTTCTTTGTCCTGTTCGTGCGATCAAGACTTACATTACTCGCACTCAGTTCATTAGGAGGGGTCGGAAGAGATTCTTTCTGTCTCTCATTCCTAAGAGGCAGTCTATCTCTTCCCATTCTATTTCCAGGTGGATCTGTCTTGCAATCAAGCTGGCTTATTCTCGCTCGTCTGCGTCGGATCTTGTTTCGAACCGGCTTAATGCTCATGAGGTTCGTGCCGTTTCTACATCCTGGGCGTTCTCCAATTCTGTTTCACTCCGGGATGTTATGAATGCGGCTTACTGGAGGAATGCTTCTACCTTCTCCTCCTTTTATCTCCGCCACCTTCGGCAGCAATCTGAGGACCTTTATTCTTTAGGCCCTCTCGTTGCTGCTCAGGCTGTTGTGCACCCTCGTTAAAATTGTTTTTGTAGAGGTTGCGCTTCGCTCAGCCTTGTTCTTTTCAGGTGACTTCTCTCTATCTTCATTACAGGTTTTCGTTTTTGTTCTCTGCCATCCTTGCTTTCGTTCTACTACTCTTGTTGGTATTGGTTATGTGATTCACCTCCTCCTATTGTTTATTCAGCCAATTGTAAACAATTGTGAGTAGGTTGAAAAGAAATTAAAATTTTTTAGTAAATTTTGTTTCTTAACATAACCATCACAATTGTTTACCGGAGGCCCACCCTCCTTGGGGATATCTTTGATATCGATGCCTCCCCGCTAAATCACAAACTTCTCGTTGGCGGAAATACGGAATTGACGTCACGGTTGTTGCGCATGCGCTCGGTAAACGCAAGAGGTGTGCACAGAGAGTACCTGTAATTTCGAGCGCTGGTCTCGCTTGACCCTTTTTTCGATCTTTTTCGTGCTTTTGCACTCTAGTACTTTTCCATTTCGTTTGGAAAAGATTCTAAAAGCTTGAGTTAGTTCCGAAGTAGGGCTTGCACTTATGTTACAGGCAATTGTAAACAATTGTGGTAGGTATGTTAAGAAACAAAATTTACTAAAAAAATTTAATATCTTTTTACTGGTTGAAAATAGAGACTTGTGGTTTTTGTTCATTTAACTCAGCATAGACTCCAGATTCTTTTGCCTGAGTGAAATCCAAGGGGAGATCACTCTTGTTTTCTCTTTAAGGTTCCGCTCCACAGTTTCGCAGTATTGCACAGAGGTGAAATTCTAAACATAGGGCATATGTTGAAACTAAGGCCATGTAAAATTGAGATATATTTTTAGTATCAGATATGTGATTACATTAGGCTTTTTGTTGGACAAGAGAATTTGAAGTGTTGGTCCCAAAGTTTGATTCTGATACATAGGGGTAAATTACCAGATGAATTATGGGAAACAGAGGCTTCGAAAAATTGGCTATTTTTTAAAATGTAATTTTTACACAGGTTTGTTACCAGACAGGTAACTAAAAAATGAGACGGAAACATATAATTTTTTTTTGCATTTTAGAAACAGGAGATGCTCTGTTCCAGGGGTGGGTAGGTGGGGTTGGTGGGAAAATTCTGCTTTTGAGGCTGCTGGGTGGCTGAAAATGACTGTTTTCGGCATTTTTTCATGCAATTTTTCAGGTTGAAGTCTGGCCTTTGACAATAAATTATTCCACCCACATTCAGATTGTTTATTTCTATTTAGTCAGATAGTGTTATATGTTTTTTGTGGATTTGGGAAATATAATACATGTTATGAGTTAGATAACTAAGCTACAGAATATTTGCATTTGACGAGAGTGTATGGCATGTCATATTTGGAAATGCCTGGAAAACTGTGGAGCGGAACCTTAAAGAGCATTCTGCCGTCGGTGTCAATTCTTGAACCAGGAAGTTCCTTATTTGTGTTTGAGTTATAAATACACTATTTTTCAAAAAACTTTTCATTATTTCTGGTTTGTGTACAATTGTTAGGAGTAGTTAACATTTATCAAGTGATATCTCAGCGCAACTGGATGGAAATAAGTGAAAATTTGGAGAAATATATTGATGTAGCCTAATTTCGCACTTGTTTTGAATTTTCGTCAAGATTTCGAAAACATTAAGGTCTATAGGATCTGGCGAATTTTCCCAAATAGTCAAAAACAAATGGTTCCAAAACACGATAATTAAACAATTTTTATACAAGCAATCACAGGCAATGGTACTGTTTTGATCTAAATAATATCTGGAGTTCTGAAGTTTCAAACTAAAAAGTGATTTTATTGTTGAAAAATCAACTTTTAAATTGCAAGTTGCACTAACAACAGAACTAAAAATTAACATTTGGAACACTTAAATTACTGAAACCAAAATTAATCTGAACCATGTATCTACAGCACTTTACTGACAAATGAAGTTTGAGGTGCTTTTTGAATTATTTAAAACACATTTTTAATCTCAACTCTGAAAGATTTTTTTATTATCAATATTAGAGATGTGTAACCTTAAGAATGCATGCTTAGGATTCACTGGAGCTTCACACTTTTTGTTTGTTCTGTTTACCACCAACTGAACAATGATTGAGACAAAATAATCAGTATATTTATCCTTGACCAGTCAGCTGTATCATGCATTGCCATTTCATAAGACGGTTTAGCATTGTACAACTCTGTCAGTGTCAGATGTTTGGATTTAGCAATCAGTGTCAACAAAATTCATGCATATCTGTACCAAATACATCAGCCAAGGTGTTATGTACATCTTGCATGTGCCATTTGTCTCTTAAGGTGTCACGTCTTGGTGTCATTACTGGAAAAATATTTTGGAATGGACATTAAAAACATGTTTTAATTAATTTTAAAATCACCCTAGAGTTCATTTCTTGGTAAAGCGCTACAGATATATGTTTTGGATTAATTTTGGTTTCATTAATTTAAGTGTGCCGTGTGTGAATTTTCCGGTCTGTTGTTAGTGCGATCTACATTTTAAAAGTTAATTTTCAACAATAAAATTACTTTTTACTTTAAAACTTCAACAAACAAAATATTCTTTAGATCAAAGCAGTATCGTTACTTGTCACCGTTTGTACGAAAATCGTTTAATTTACTTGTTTTAGAACTCTTTTGTTTTTGACCATTTGGGGAAATTCACCGGTTCCTATAGACCTTAAGGTAGAGCACTTCCTTTCCTAAACACCGAGCCTTGTATTCATGGCAAATATATGCAGTTATGGACAGCCTGGTTGTTATTGTTGACCGGAGGTTTGGAGTCATGGTGTCTACTTTTTCAGTTTGGTCATTGGTGTCATGTCTGTATGTCATCCGTCCATCAAGCTGTTAAACGCTTTCATATCTAGAGAGCAACACCCCTACCCCCCCCCCCCCCAAAGCTATGGTTATCACTGCTTATTGTTTTACATTTTGATTGTATTTAACAGTGCTATTGGCAGGGCCTGGTTAGTCAATGTGGCTGGTGGTAATAACAAAAAATGCTCTCTGAAGTGGCTCAGAAAAATGTGAGGGTTGAGGTGGTGTGGTTGTGAAAATCAGGCGAAAACTGGTGGCAAAAACTATTCGGCAGTCAGAAAGGCCATGCTGTATCTTTTTACTGGTTGAAAATAGAGACTTGTGGTTTTTGTTCATTTAACTCAGCATAGACTCCAGATTCTTTTGCCTGAGTGAAATCCAAGGAGTGATCACTCTTGTTTTCTTTTAAAAGAGCATTCTGCCGTCGGTGTCAATTCTTGAACCAGGAAATTCCTCATTTGTGTTTGAGTTATAAATACAACATTTTTCAAAAAAATTTTCATTATTTCTGGTTTGTGTGCAATTGTTAGGAACAGTTAACATTCATCAAGTGATACCTCAGCACAACTGGATGGAAATAAGTGGAACTTTGGAGAAATATATTGATGTAGCCTAATTTCGCACTTGTTTTGAATTTTCGTCAAGATTTCGAAAACATTAAGGTCTATAGGAACTGGCGAATTTTCCCAAATAGACAAAAACAAATGGTTCCAAAACACGATAATTAAACAATTTTTATACAAGCAATCACAGGCAATGGTACTGTTTTGATCTAAAGAATATGTAGAGTGATTAAGTTTCAAACTAAAAAGTGATTTTATTGTTGAAAATCAACTTTTAAATTGCAAATTGCACTAACAACAGAACTAAAAATTAACATTTGGAACACTTAAATTACTGAAACCAAAATTAATCTGAACCATGTATCTACAGCACTTTACTGACAAATGTACTTTGAGATGCTTTTTGAATTATTTGAAACACATTTTTAATCTGAACTCTGAAAATATTTTTTTAGTATCAATATTAAGATGTGTAACCTTAAGAATGCATGCTTAGGATTCACTGGAGCTTCACACTTTTCGTTAGTTCTGTTTACCACCAACTGAACAATGATTGAGACAAAATAATCAGTGTATTTATCCTTGACCAGTCAGCTGTATCATGCATCGCCATTTCATAAGACGGTTCAGCATTGTACAACTCTGACAGTGTTAGATGTTTGGATTTAGCAATCAGTGTCAACAAACATTCATGCATATCTGTACCAAATACATCAGCCAAGGTGTTATGTACATCTTGCATGTGCCATTTGTCTCTTAAGGTGTCACGTTTTGGTGTCATTACTGGAAAAATATTTTGGAATGGACATTAAAAACATGTTTTTAATTAATTTTAAAATCACCCCAGAGTTCATTTCTCGGTAAAGCGCTATAGATATATGTTTTGGATTAATATTGGTTTCATTAATTTAAGTGTGCCGTGTGTGAATTTTCCGTTCTGTTGTTAGTACGATCTACATTTTAAAAGTTGATTTTCAACAATAAAATTACTTTTTAGTTTAAAACTTAAACAAACAAAATATTCTTTAGATCAAAGCAGTATTAACGTTACTTGTCACCATTTGTAAGAAAATCGTTTAATTTACTTGTTTTAGAACTCTTTTGTTTTTGACCATTTGGGGAAATTCACCGGTTCCTATAGACCTTAAGGTAGAGCACTGCCTTTCCTAAACACCGAGCCTTGTATTCATGGCAAATTTTTGCAGTTATGGACAGCCTGGTTGTTATTGTTGACCGGAGGTTTGCAGTCATGGTGTCTACTTTTTCAGTTTGGTCATTGGTGTCATGTCATGTTATCACTGCTTATTGTTTTACATTTTGATTGTATTTAACAGTGCTATTGGCAGGACCTGGTTAGTCAATGTGGCTGGTGGTAATAACAAAAAATGCTCTCTGAAGTGGCTCAGAGAAATGTGAGGGTTGAGGTGGTGTGGTTGTGAAAATCAGGCGAAAACTGGCTGCAAAGACTATTCGGCAGTCAGAAAGGCCATGCTGTATCTTTTTACTGGTTGAAAATAGAGACTTGTGATTTCTGTTCATTTAACTCGGCATAGACTCCAGATTCTTTTGCCTGAGTGAAATCCAAGGGGAGATCACTCTTGTTTTCTCTTTAAGGTTCCCCTCCACAGTTTCGCAGTATTGCACAGGGGTGAAATTCTAAACATAGGGCATATGTTGAAATTGAGGCCATGTAAAATTGAGATATATTTTTAGTATCAGATATATGATTACATTAGGCTTTTTGTTGGACAAGAGAATTTGAAGTTTTGGTCCCAAAGTTGGATTCTGATACATAGAGGTAAATTACCAGATGAATTATGGGAAACAGAGGCTTCGAAAAATTGGCTATTTTTTAAAATGTAATTTTTAAACGAGTTTGTTACCAGACAGGTAACTAAAAAATGAGATGGAAACATATAATTTTTTTTTTGCATTTTAGAAACAGGAGATGCTCTGTTCCAGGGGTGGGTAGGTGGGGTTGGTGGGAAAATTCTGCTTTTGAGGCTGCTAGGTGGTTGAAAATGACTGGTTTCTGCATTTTTTCATGCAATTTTTCAGGTTGAAGTCTGGCCTTTGACAATAAATTATTCCACCCACATGCAGATTGTTTATTTCTACTTGGTCAGATAGTGTTATATGTTTTTTGTGGATTTGGGAAATGTAATACATGTTATGAGAGTAGGTAATAAAGGCGGATTCTGGGACACGTTGTACATGTACCGTACACGTACACGGTGCGTTTACCATTGTAGGATTCAGTGTTAAATCGCATGCTTGTTCACAAAAATGTCGGGTGTCCCAGAATCCGCTGTTGTTTTGAGACTCCTAGATCACACTTTTAACGTTCAAATACCCATTGGCGAACGTGTCGAATGTACACGTTTTTCAAAAAAGTAAAAAATGTATGAAATTGTACATTTTTCACTTTTTTTTTTTACTTAAAAATTTTTGTCAACGTTCCCATCAGACCATCGATCCATTGTTGGTGAACGCGAGCAAAAAACGTTTTTTGCGGCTTCTAGGACAGCATCAAAAAGGTGATTTGCGAATTCTGGGACAGTGTCTCAGAATCCGCTATTGTTTTTGTGGCGGAAATAAAAAAGTGATTGATATATATAGGAGAGAAAAAAAAAATATAAAATAAATAGTTATTAAAAAAATAAATATATAAAATTGAATAAATAATAAAAAAATACATAAATCATAAACGCTTCCCAGACTATTAGAGCAAGGTTTCTTTTAAAAATGCTGATGAGAGCCTACGCATTCTGCGTGAACGAACAACTAGGTCGTCTCTTGTTAGAATGATGCGTCGGATGTCGGGATCACCTAGACTTCGATCACGAGAATCATTCATGTCTGACGATGGAAAGGGAAGATATGGTTGTCAAGTATTTCGAACCAGCGTTCAAACGCGTTCAAATCGACGAAGTGATCGCGTTTTGGAAGAGATTACTCTTCTGTAAGGATCGAGACAAGTCCACAGTTTTGGAAGAACTGAAATTCGCACGTAGAAGTCTGACTTTAGAAGACAAAGGATGCATCATGAAATTATTGGTCAATGAAGCATACGTCTAAGTTTTCTCGTTGATATAAAATAAGGGAGAATAGAAAATAAAGATAAATACACACATAAATTTTTTATCTAATATTAGAAAGAAAAAAAACACAAAAATGAGAACCAGAAATAAATTGTATCCGACGTTAGATGACGACGAGGACGAGAAGCCGAACGGCGTTTTGCCGACGGCACCGTCGCTAGAAGAAAAAGAAAGAGGAGAGAGGTATCGCATCGATCAAATCAGTAGAATCCAAGCATATCTAACTCGAGAGAGAGATTCTCGCCGTTCTCTCAAGAATAAGTATTCGCGTTTCTTGAAATTCGTCAACGCGGTCGACACGACACTCATCACAATTTCCATGGGTTTACACGCGGCCGGCATCGGATTGTTGTTGACCGCGGTTGGCATTCCGATCGTGTTGACCGTAGAAGGAGTGGCTCTCGACGCCGGATTGTTTAGCACGCTCGGAAACTTTTTGAGTAGGAAATTATATCTGAAGGCGAGGAAACACGACAAGATTCGCGTCTTGGCCAACTCCAAGATCAACACGATATCCGAAATGATCTCGATGGCGTTGAAAGACGGTAGAATATCGGACGGAGAGTACTTCATGAAATTGGGCGAGAAAACGAAATATGAAACCATGAAAGAAGCCGTGAGAATCAAGACTCATCAGATCATCAAGGAAGAGATGAAGGAATCTCTCGTGGAAAGAGGTCAGGGAGGAAATCAGTAGGATGATAGAACTCAAGAGCAGCAACTGAAAAAAAAAATATATATAAGAACAGAATTTTTAAAAAAGAAATATTAAATTTATATATAAAATAAAAACGAAATTAATTTAAATAACTCTCAAAAAAATGTATTGCATAAAGTGTAAGAGAGTTACCGAGACGAGTAATTCTCGAGAAGTACGAACTAAAAACGACAGACAGATGCTTCGCGGAATTTGCGACGTGTGTGGTTCTATCAAGACTCAAAAAAAAGAACGCGAGCAAAGGTAAAGGCATCGTGAATAAAATGATCAATAATTTACCTTTCGAAATGCATCTGCCTGGTCACAGTTTCACGGGACCTGAAACGAAATTGAACAAGAGACTCAACGCCGATCTGACTCCTAAATCTTGGAGCAAACCTGTGAATAGGGTGGACGCGGCCGCGTATGATCATGATCTGTGCTACGCCGGACATCCCGACACCAAGACTTGCAACGATGTCTGCGATAAAAACATGTTGGGGAAATTGAGAGGCATATCGAATCCGACCAGGAGAGAGAAGATAGAACGTTCGCTGGTCGGCAATCTCATCGGTGCGAAACGTCGATTCGGATGGGGCGTTCCAAAAAAAAAAAAGGCGTATCTGAAAAGAAGAAGAAACGATTATTGACGAGCGAATTGGCTGAGGAGTTACACAAACCCATCGTGCGTTAATTTCGAAAGAGAAGGGTGTTCGTGAATGGTTTGGATGATATTTGGTCTGCTGACTTGGTCAACATGAGATCATTTTCGAGGTGGAACGAGGGTGTCAAATATCTATTGACGGTCATCGACGTGTTTTCCAAATACGGTTGGATCAGAGCTTTGAAGAATAAATTGGGACCTTGCGGCACCGAGGCTCTGAAGAGCGTGTTCGACTCGTCTTCTCAAAAACCGAATAAATTGTGGGTGGAAAAGGGAAAGGAATTCTACAACAAGCACATTCATCGATTGGTCGACATCTACTCGATCGAAAACGAAGAGAAAGCCAGCGTGGTGGAATGTTGGAATCGAACGATGAAGGAAAAGATGCATTGATACTTAACGGCGAATTCGACCAAGAAATACATATACGCTCTGAACGGTCTGGTCAAAGATTACAACAACACGCGACACAGATCGATCAAGATGACTCCCGTGGAAGCTAGCGATCCTCGAAACGAAAAACGGGTCTACGCTAATCTATATCCTGAGAGATCTAAGATCAGGAAGAAGTCTAGAACGCCAAAATTTGCGGTCGGCGATTGAGTGAGAATCTACACTTATAAGAACCACTTCTAAAAGGGTTGTACTCCTCGATGGACCTTGGAAATCTTCGTGATATTCAAAATATTTCACACCGATCCGGTGACTTACGAAATCGAAGCTTTGGATGGAGAAGAGATCATCGGAAAGTTTTACGAACAACAATTACAGAAGACGAAGTTTTGATAAAGAAAACAAAATTTTTTTATTTACTCTCTTTAACATTTTCTTGTTTACACATATATATATAGGAGAGAAAAATAATAATAAAAAAATAATTAAAACTATTTTTAGATAAAAAAAAAAAAGCAAGCTAATTAATAAACAAAAAAACAAAAAACCCTTTAAAAATGGCAAATATACTAGATATAGCACAAAGCATAGTGAAAGATGAAAGTATTCAAGAATATGAGGTTCACGAATACGAACCGGTAACCGGAACGAGTTTGAACAATGCAGGAGAGAAAAGAATCAATGTCGAAACTCAAGATCTATTCGTCCATCCTAGCGAGAGTTACATAGTGGTGCAGGGACGTCTCACCAAGGAAGATGGGAGCGACTACGCCGACGACACGGTTACTCTAGCCAATAATGGCATCATGCATCTATTCAGTAATATAAAATACATGCTATCCGGACAAGAGATAGAATCTGTGTTTCATCCCGGTCAGGCCACCACGATGTTCGGACTCTTGACGTATCCTGATGATGTTTCGAAATCCAGAGGACTTGATCAGTTGTGTATGAAAGACACCGTCGACCCTGCTAGCGCCGGCGCCATCGACTATGTCATCAAGACGTCCAGACCTAAAGGAACGTTTTTGTTCAGGATACCTTTGAAACACATCTTCAGATTCGCGGACGATTACAACAAGATCATGTACGGATTCAAACACAATCTGACGTTGATTCGAAAAGGAAATGACGATGCGATAGTGAGACTCACTGCGACCGATGTGGGTAAGATAACTCTACAGAAGATATCGTGGTTCGTTCCGCACGAGGAGCTTTCGGTCGCAGAAAAAACGTGTCTCTACAAGATCATAGAATTCAAGAGTAAATTACCTGTGGGATTTAGAATGAGACAGTGTGACACGGCTAGCATTCCACCCTTCCACCCTCCACGAATCACTTCGATTGGAGATTGACGGTGAAATCTGCTTCTGAGAGACCACGTTTCATCGTGGTTGTGTTTCAGACTGATAAGGATGGGTCTCAGAAAAAGAATGCGTCGCTGTTCGATCACTGCCATTTGAGAAACATGCAAGTGTTTCTGAATGTCACGAGATATCCAGCAATTGATTACAACGCATCTTTCGACAAGAACGATTTCTGCAGATTGTACGGCGATGCCGCTGATTTTAGAAAGAAGTATCACAGTCTAGATGAATTGATGAGCAACCCTAACATATCTCCCGGCGAATACAAGTCGATGTATCCCATGTTCGTATTTGACGTCAGTAAACAGAGTGAACGACTCAAGAGTAGCGTCTTAGACATTCAGATCAAGATGCAATTCGATAGGAACGTGCCGAGAAAAACCGAAGCCTTCGCCCTGGTCCTGTCGGACAGAGAATTACAATTCGAATCGGATGGAAATAAGATGTCGATCATTCGATGAGAGACGTGTGTGAAAAAAAAAATATATATAAATAAAAATTTTAAAAAATTATTATAAAAATGAATGATAAAGAAAGAGAATACTTAAGAAGAAACAGACGTGTTTTGATTAAAAATATTTCGCAAGATTCATTAGCAATAATTCTAGACACTTTAGTCGAAACAGAACCTTTGATATTGACTGATTATATGAGACATGAAATCGAAAGTAAAATCTTGATAGAAGATAAGACCAAAAAACTTTTAGACACGTTGACAAATAGAGGACCGACTGCTTTTTGAGAATTTATAAAAGCTCTTCGAAATGCTAAAATAGATGTCGACGCGTGTTTCGAGATAGGTGATCCAATTTCACGAGATGAAACATCATGAGAAATAATGTATTAAAACAAAACCCCCCAAAAAAATAAAGTAATGAGATCTAGAGAGATTGAACATCTTTCTAAATCTCATTACTTTTTTTTTTTTTGTTTTTAATAATCACTCATTTTTTTTAAATTAATTATTTCCACGCATTCACTGTTTGTTCAAAGGATCTAGTTCGATCAGTAGACTCACCACGGAACTGGCGGCTTCAGGATTATTGGTTTTCGTAACGAAATTAATCCTGTCTCCGGCGTTCACTTTGAGAGGCGTGCTGAACGTGCTAACATTCGCGTGTTGATTCTCAGTCTTTTCGACGTATTTCTTATCGCTCTCTACTCCATTCACCACGAGATTGACGACCGCTCTGTTATTCTAATCCGAGGAAGCCAGAGCCATTCGAATGATTTCACCTCCCAACGCCATGGGATATCCCACCTGACCATGTTTCAATCCGCTACCTCCATTTCCGAAAGACCACTCGGTTTTTCCCTCCTCTAACATGCCGGCCTCCTTGGCCCACACGGTGATCAATTTTCTAGCATATTTGAGTCTTTCCACCACCGAAATCAGGGTGCAGGCGTCTGTCATGTTCACGGGATCCAGTAGATTTGTGAGCGCGTGTCCGCCCATGTCTAGTTTACCTTCCATGATGTCGCCCTTTCTCCAGACTGAATTGTCGTCCACGTACTTCCTGCTGAATGCACTGGAATCGAATTAGGGATCGTGATTGAGTCCGAATAAATTCTCACCGTTCATGTTGATGCCACCCTCCATGGTTCCGCCAGATTGTTTGTTCAGGTAGAGATCGTCCACTTGCGATTTTACGTATTCTTGTGATCGTATCACGGCAGAATCTACGTAGCCCTTGTTGACTGCGGTTGAGTCCTCATCCGTGTCGTCAACCTTCGACAGATTCAATATCTTGTTGAATCCTGCATTCAGATCCGATTTCATTTCTCGTCCATCAGACTTTCTCTGTTCCAGATCTATGTCGTGTTTGGTCGCCACGTCCTTGGGATTCGTGGGAGTGGCCACGTTCGTTATCTTGTTAGAATTGGTGTTCAATTCCGAGTGCATCATTTTCTGAACGTACCTATTTCTCAGGTGTTCGCTGAATCGTACGTGAGAGTCATCAGCGTATTTCTTGGTGGCGGCATCGGTGGGATCTAGGGGATTTGCGAATAAATTCTCACCGTTCATGCTGTTGCCACCCTCCATGGTTCCGCCAGATTGTTTGTTCAGGTAGAGATCGTCCACTTGCGATTTTACGTATTCTTGTGATCGTATCACGGCAGAATCTACGTAGCCCTTGTTGACTGCGGTTGAGTCCTCATCCGTGTCGTCGACCTTCGACAGATTCAATATCTTGTTGAATCCTGCATTCAGATCCGATTTCATTTCTCGTCCATCAGACTTTCTCTGTTCCAGATCTACGTAGTGTTTGGTCGCCACGTCCTTGGGATTCGTGGGAGTGACCACGTTCGTTATCTTGTTAGAATTTGCATTCAATTCCGAGTGCATCGTTTTCTGAACGTATCTATTTCTCAGGTGTTCGCTGAATCGCACATGAGAGTCATCAGCGTATTTCTTGGTGGCGGCATCGGTGGGATCTAGGGGATTTGCGACGTTCACCAAACGTTTAGATTTCAGATCGAGATCGTCGATCATGGCTTTATCCACATAATTATCTAGCATGATTCATTCGAAATCTGCGTTCCCTCTGTCGACGTATTTTTTAGTCACAGCATCTGCGAGATCTATCGGCTCGGGAAGATTGTAGAGCTTCTTATCGTTCATGTTCAAAGGTTCCTCTCGAGGTTCATATCTCCGAACGTAACGTTCGTCCAAGTTGGCAACGTCGTAGCCATCACCGACTTCGAGCGTCTTCCTCTTCTTTTTTGGGTCAACTTTCGTCATCACTTCTACCAAATTTATCGACTGGCATGTTGTTTTGAGATTTTTGTTTTTAAAAATATATTTCAAACGCAGTTTATTAAGAAATGAATTATTTCACTTATTTTATTTTTTGTTTTTATTTGATTAAATTTTTTTAAATAATTTTTTATCTTTATATACTATAAAAAAAAATCTCTCTCTAATGTAAATCATTGAGAATGTCTTGAAACTGATCTTCTTCAGACCATCTCTTGAGAACGTAGAGACATAAGTGACCGCAAAACACTTGATCTGGTGATTGCACTCGTTCTGTGTTGTAACGAACCATCGATTTGTTGAAATAGTTCTTTATTTCTTTCAGCGGTGAGATTCCATAGCTGTCGAAATAATAATTCTTCTTCTTCCCGTTCTTAAACCACGCCACCCAGTGAGTGCCTTCACCCGATAAATCGTCTAGATTTAAAATTCCGCATTCCGATTGTCGAAGTCTTCTCTTCGGCAAGGCATCTCTGGAAAACACGCCTAGAAAATCTTTGATTTTCAAATCCTTCACCGCATTCAACAGATCGATGTTGGATAGGGGTTCGTTAGGTAAGACGACACTTTCTAAGGATATCTCTATTTTCTTATTCATAAATGCGTATATTTTTTTTATTTATTTATTTATTTTATTATAATTCACTAAAATGAAGTTATTTTTTTTTTTTTTTCTTTTTCTTTTTAAACTAACTCTATCGACTTCCATAATCTTGAATCCGTCTAATTCCTCGACTTCCATAATCTTGAATCCGTTTAATTCCTCTTGATTTTCTGGAATCCTATCATCCTTAATCATATCTGGAATCTTATCATCCACAATCATATCTGAAATCCTATCGTCTAAAATTAGATCCAAAGTTCAATGTCCACGTGCTAAAGTGCTTATTTTATCGTCTAACACGAATCTCTTATCGTCATCGGCAGTCAGCGAAATCTTGTTGACTATTTCAGTATACAAGTCGTGATTTTCGCTTCAAATCGATTTCATAGTCTTATACACCGGACCACTTTCTTCACCACGCACGCTTTAACCCCTTTGCACTTCTTGATCTCTTCATCTTCAAGACGATAAGCATAGAGTTTGGGTCTCAAGCCCACGAATTCAACGATTTGTTTACCACCGCTCTCATCCTTAAATTTACCTAACACCTTCTTGTTGTCGTTCGATTGAATGTTGGACGGGTGATCGACGGGATAATTGCTCGTGTCAAACCATGCGGCCACGTCCGGAGATATATCTTGGTAGACATCTTTTGTTTCTATCTCGTAAACTAAACTGTCTGTATCGGTGAACAGTAGTTTGGCTTTATCACCAAATTTTCGTTTGACGTAATCATAGTGAAACTCGTACATCAATCGCTTGCTGATATCTAAGATGATCGGTACGAGATAATATGGTTTGTGGAACTTCAGGTGCGTCTTTTGCATGTGAACGGCCACAAGATTTTCGCCGAATATGGTTCGGTGTTTGTAATTGGGTTTCGCCACTAATTTTTTAGCTCTTTTCTCAGATGTGACGAGTCGAACGTTGGTTCTCTTCCTGATGTTTTCCATCGATTTACCGTACACGCAGTTGTTCATGAGTTTGAAGAAATCTTTTTCGAAATCGTTCTCAGCTCGAATTCTGAGATTCGTGTTGAGATCGATGTATTTTTTCATCCAAGGCTCTTCGTTGAATCGAATGATGCGATGTATGTTGACTAATTTCATCCCGTAATTGATGTATTGTTTCAAATTCTCACTGTAGACGACGTAGTTATGTTTGTTAGATAAATTGGGAATGAGTTTTTCCTCGTCTCCTTCGTTCGGTTCCATTCGTTCGGGAGCCAGCGGATAATCGTTGTGTAGATCGTGTAATTCTTCCGGATAGTTCAAATCGACTTCTAAAATGCAAGGATAGTCTCTCCATTTTTGCATCTCTTCCTGTTCCATTACCCATTCGAAATTTCCAATCAGTAAAGGATGACTCATAGCCCAACCGTACAGATTATTAGCGTCCCAATACTGTATGTATTTATTCGACCGTTTCGAATCGAAACCTTCTTTCATGTAGGGATTGTTAGCTTCAGAATATCTGTGGGAGATCATCGAGACGCCACCTCTCGCAGCCCTTTTGAACATGAGCAACATGTTCACGTCGGATAATAATTCCAATTGGACTTCGGTGGTCTTCAACAGAGCGTCCCACGCCAGAGCGGGTGCGGTGAAATACCAAGCGGGATCCAGATCGTAATTTCGACGACAGACGTCTCGAAAATTTTCGAACACGTCTGCCAAGAGCAGAACGTCGGTCTTCAGATAGAGATCGTGATAATCTCTCATGGTTTTCATATCGAATGATTTCCACACGTTTTTGGCATGTTCGTAATTCTCAGCGGAAATGTCGGATTCGTATAATTTTGAATAAAAATCTTCTTTCGAAGGTAGTGCGGAGTCGTCAAATCTCTTTAGATCGTTCATGTAATCGTAAGGATAGACTCCTTTCCTCAACATGGCGTCTAATCGTTCTCCGAAATGTTCGCTCGTGATTTTAAATTTATCCTTGCTATCAACTAATTTTTCCAGAGCAGTCGACATGAATTTAAAACTGTCGATGAAACATATGCTTCTACGAATGGATTTCGTTTTTACTTCCAACGTCTCTCCGTCGATTACTCTTTTCTTCTCCATGACCTTCCATTTCGTGAATGAAATGTATCTTTCTTCGCTGTTCGCGATGCAATTTAATTCTTCGTGGGAGGTGCCGAGATTTTTTACGAACAGATGACTGTCGTAACCCAAGAGATTGTGAAATATCACCGGATAGAAAATGGCGTCTCAATATTTTAAATTACACTGGCTGTGAGCCGGACCACGATACAGACCCGTGTAATGATCGTGGTCTTTGACCTTCTTATTTTCCTCTGAATTCTCGTCGAACGATTGTCTGCATATGTGACATTCGGTGGCTCTGTTATTTTCGTCCTGCTGCTCTCGCGTGATGATCATTTTCGCCGGAGTTTTGAATTTGTCATATAACATTTGAATTTTCGATTCTAACTCTTCCACGAACCTTTGAGCCACGTCGTCGTCTTTGCACTGTTTCGTGTAGGTGAAGGGACCCATGTCGTGTTGTGAGTCGAAAGCACATTTCACGTAAATGCAATAACCCGAAGGCGTGTGTTTTTGATATCTTTCAACGTAACTTTGAAGAGCGTTAGGTTGGCAGGAACTCATTTTCACGGTGAAACCTAGGGGGGTTTGATCATCCCCTACTAGGCGGGTCCTCAGGTGGCGGATAGAGGACGGCCTGCTCATTTGGGCAGGTTTGCTAATTTCTAATTGGCAGGTTTGCTCAATTGAGTTGGTTCACTGCGAAATACATAAATATGCAGCCCCGGACCAAAATGATCGATCCTGCTAATACCATCTGGCAGGCACCTTGTTCTCCCATGAGGTGCGTTCCGAAGGCCCCGGAAGAAGGAATCCTGGCAGTTGAGGACTCATGGCCCCGGTTAGGGCAGTCTTCGGGATGGAGCCCTGGTCTCCATTTCAGAGATAATGTTGTTCAACACACTGCTTTGGCCCCAATTTCGGGAGTAGAAGGATGGTCGGATGGTCCGTTCTGGCCAATCGGGAGCCCCCACCCCAAAAAGTACTGGGTGTCACGTCGGGGGGCATTTGGTGGCCATTCAATCAGTCATTTCTTTTAATCATTTATCATAATTGCCATTGTGTGCTGTTTTTAAACTCATTTTTTAACCAAATACTTAGTTTTGCTGCACTGTTTGTTTCAGTTTCACGTGGCAACCGTAATTACAGTGTTTTATAAAGTGATTGTTTGGATGGTCGCCATTTGAAGACCTGGCACTTCCACACACGGGCCAATCAGCCAGTGGCATACTTCGGTATCAACACTGGCTGAGTATACTGCCCCATACCAGGTATGTGGGAATACTGGCAACCCAGTGGGTTCACTGCAGGGCAGTAACCCTACCCCTTGTTGGACTCCATGGTGGGTGGGAGCCGGGGCAGTGAACACTTAAAACAAAAACATGGATTACACACAAAACAAAAAACAGAAACGTGGTCGAGATTTTTCTATTGACTCTAATTCTGACTCAGATCAGAACATTTCAAATTCCAACAACTGGCCAAAATTTATTATCATTTATGCGGCTGACGAGAGCAAAAAGGCCTCCAACATTAATCCCTTTGCATTGGAGAAGGCTATCAAGGGAATCGCTGGCACCGTTAAAAATGTTAAAAAACTTAGGTCCGGTGCATTACTTGTAGAATGTCAGAAAGAAATACAAGCTAAAAATTTATTGAACACTCATAGATTGGCAGATATGGATGTGAATATGTTCCCACACAGAACCCTGAATATCAGCAAGGGTGTGGTTAGAACAAGGGAGTTAGCGGGCATGGATGTGCTCAAAATCAGGAAACAACTTGAATCACAAGGTGTCAACGACGTTAAAAGAATTGAAATTAAAAAAGATGGGTCCACAATAGAAACAAACACATATATTCTTACATTTGATTCCTCTCAGCCGCCTAAATCTATAAAAGTTGGTTTCATGAACATCAAAGTGGATTTGTATATCCCAAATCCACTTCGATGTTTCAAGTGCCAGAAGTTTGGTCACGGACAAAACAATTGTAGGGGGAAAACTATTTGCTTCAAATGTGGTCAAGAACACCAGGACCCTTGTACTAATGCCGTTAGATGTTGCAATTGCCAGGGTAGCCATGTAGCGGCTTCGAAGGACTGCCCCATTTGGAAAAAAGAGAAGCAAATACAAAAAATAGAATGCGAAAAGCAAATTAGTTTCAAAGAGGCAAGAGAAATTGTAGCATCAATGCCTGGTATGAATACTTCTTCGCCGTCATATGCTACAAAAGTATCACAAAAATTACCAACAAAGTCAGCAGAATGCCAAACTGAATACACGTGGCTCTCAGGAACAATCCCATCCTTAGTGAAATCCTTCACAATAGACCAGACAGAACCATCATCCACACAAACAAATACAACTACACAAACATCTGAGAAAATCCCAAACGCCAGACAAAACCCAGACCAAACAAAAGACATGCATCAATTGGAACGTAAAACACAACAAAACACAAAAGGGGAAAAGAATGATAAGTCAAACAAATCTAAACCAGATGCACAACAAAGATCCCAACAAAATCTGAGTCAGAGTCAGAGACGACAACAAGCAAAAGACACAAAGAAAAAGGAGAAACAGAAACAGGAGCCTGACAGACTACCTAAACGCCTTCAAAATGTTGTCACGAGCAACATGTTTGACGACATTGAAGCCATGTCAGTCAATGAGTGCATTGACGACACGTTTTCTTCCAAAGTGCACCAAAATAGTTCACACGGTAGTAAGTCCCCACGTAAAACATCACCAAAAAGAAACACTGGGGCAATTTCGCCCATAGGTCCACCTTCAAAATCACCTCTCAAACATGGATAATACACCCAAAGAGAGTTTTATACAGTGGAATTGTCGAGGTTTTAGAGCAAATTTTAATGAACTGGGCCTTTTAAGCCAAAAATATAAACCTGCAGCTTTTTGCCTGCAGGAAACTCTTTTAAAGAAACCCGAGGCTCAGGATCATTCAGCTTTTAAGCATTATACTTCGTATAATGCATGGGCAGATGATACTGACCTTCACATTCGTGGAACATCTGTTTTGGTTAGAGACGATATCATTCACAGATCTGTACCTTTGAATACAAATTTACAGGCTGTGGCGGTACGCCTAACTTTAGACAAAAACAGTTACACTTTGTTCTGTTTACGTTTCACCAAGTAAAGCCCTGCAACTGAATAATCTTGAGCTACTGGTCCAACAGCTCCCAACTCCATACATTTTGTTGGGTGATTTTAACGCTCATAACCCCCTTTGGGGTAATTCCTGCAGTCAAGAGGATGTAAAAGGGAAAACCGTGGAAGAGTTTATTACAAAATATGACTTGTGCTTGTTCAATAATGGGTCAGACACTTATCTGCACCCCGCATCTGGTTCTTATACTTCAACTGATCTTTCAATTGCAAGCCCTTCCGTCTTTCTCGATTATTCTTGGAAGGTGGAAGGCGACTTGTGCGGGAGTGACCACTTTCCGGTTGTGTTGGAGAGTGTGGTTCCGGCAGACGATGGGAGGGTGCCCCAGTGGAGCTTTAAAAAGGCTGACTGGGAGACCTTCATCTTGCTCTGTTCGGAACGCCTCACATTGGAGAAATTTAGTGAAAGTGCTGACCAGATTGAACATTTTACAACAGAGTTACTTGACATTGCAAGCCAAGTCATTCCTAAAACCTCGACAAATCCAAAACGTTTCACCAAACCATGGTTTGATAACGAATGTAAACAGGCTATAAAGGATCGCAAGAAAACTGAACAGGAATTCAACAAATCACCATCCACAATTAATTTAGACAAATTACGTATAAATCGGGCAAAAACAAGACGACTAATTAAACAAAAAAAGAAATCTTCCTGGGAAAATTATGTTTCAAAGCTGAACCAAAACACCCCCATCAATAAAATTTGGAAAATGATTAAAAAAATTAAAGGCAAAGAAATCAAATCAACTGTACAACATCTAAAAGACAACAACACACTTATCACATCAAAAAAAGAAATTTCAAACAAATTGGCCTCCACATTTTCGAAACATTCGTCGTCTGAAAACTGTAATCCAGAATTTATCAAAATTAAAAAACAGCAAGAAAAACAAAAGCTCAAATTTACCTCCAACAATTTAGAAGATTATAATGAACCTTCTCTATGGAAGAGTTAAATAACTCTTTGCATAGAGCAAAGGATACTGCCACCGGACCCGATGAAATACATTACAAAATTTTAAAGCATCTGCCACGATCATCACTTGAACTTTTACTGTCAGTTTTCAATGAGATATGGGTGACTGGCCAGTTTCCACCTTCTTGGCATAATGCTACAGTAATTCCCATCCCAAAGCCTGATAAAGATCACAGCAACCCAAGTAATTATAGGCCTATCGCTTTAACAAGTTGTCTGTGTAAAACCATGGAAAGGATGATCAATGATCGACTTGTCTGGTTTCTGGAATCGAATAATCTACTTGCGAATGTTCAGTGTGGTTTCAGAAACCAGAGAAGTACTGTGGATCATTTGGTTAGACTAGAAACGTTTATACGAAATGCCTTCGCCAGAAAAGAACAAGTGGTCCCCATCTTCTTTGACCTGGAAAAGGCATATGACACAACGTGGACGTATGGGATTTTAAAAGATCTTTTTAACATGGGGTTGAGAGGGCGTATGCCTCTTTTTATTGAAAACTTTTTAAAGGACCGCCAGTTTCAGGTTCGTGTTGGGTCAACGTTATCTGATCCTCACGAGCAGGAATTGGGGGTCCCTCAGGGTAGTATTTTATCTGTTACCCTATTTTCAATTAAAATTAATAGTATCATCGACGTAATTTAGAATATGGTAGATTCGTCATTGTATGTCGATGACTTTTTGATCTGATATAGCAGCAAAAAGATGAATGCTATAGAGCGCAAACTTCAGCTGTGTTTAAATAGGATTCAAAAGTGGGCTATCGAAAATGGTTTTAAATTTTCAAAGACAAAAACGAATTGTGTTCATTTTTGCAAACTTCGGAAACATCACCTCGATCCGGAGTTGAAAATTGATGGTAGTCCTATTAAGGTTGTTAAGGAAGTGAAATTCTTAGGTTTGTTGTTTGACAACAAACTGAATTTCACTTCCCGCATAAAACAACTAAAAGTTGAATGTAAGAGAGCACTGAACCTACTGAAGGTTGTTGGTAGCACTGATTGGGGTGCTGACCAAAAAACTTTGATCCATCTGTATAGATCACTTGTTCGATCAAAGTTAGATTATGGTTGTGTAGTTTACGGTTCTGCAAGGAAATCATATCTCAAACCACTTGATGCAATTCATAATAGTGGTATTAGAATTAGTCTAGGGGCTTTTCGAACATCCCCAATAGACTCGATGCTTGTTGAAGCAGGGGAGCCTTCTTTTGAGAAACGTAGAATTAAATTATCTCTCCAGTATGTGTCTAAACTTTTGGCCAATCCTTCAAATCCTGCTTATAATTGTGTTTCAGACCCTCAAAATGTTGAATTTTTTAACCGCCACCAGAAACACATTACTCCATTGGGAATTAGAATTAAACCCCACATGGAGTCTGCCAAAATTGATTCTGATTCTATAAAAGAAAACCGTAAATCACATATTCCTCCTTGGCATCTTAAAAAACCTACAATTATTTTGGACCTTGCTTCTACCAAAAAATCTGATACCAATTCCTTGCAGTTTAAACAAAAATATGCCGAAATAAAGTCCAGGTATAGTGCATATACAAGGATCTATACGGATGGATCTAAAGATGGTGACAAAGTATCATCAGCTGCTGTTACTGGTGATCATATCTCCTCAATCAGAATACCGAATCAGAGTTCTATTTTCACAGCTGAAGTTAAAGCTATTCAACTCGCACTTGAGCACATCGAGAATGCACAGGAAAAAGAGTCGATCATCTTCTCCGACTCTCTTTCCTCTTTACTTGCTTTACTCAACCCCAAGTTGAAGAACCCTCTCATTTTGGAACTTCGTGAGAAGTTAACAACTCTCATGTTTGACCAATATGATATCGTGTTTTGCTGGTTACCTGGGCATGTAGGTATCGCTGGTAACACCAAAGCAGACAGTGCAGCAAAACAGGCTTTAGCCAAGCCTCTCACTGATTTTAACATCCCTTTCAGTGATTTGAAACCACATATTAGTAACTACATCAAATCTATGTGGCAGACGGAATGGGATGGAGCGACAAATAACAAGCTTCATCGCTTTCGACCAACTATTTCAGATCACTACCCATCTAGTAACCTTTGTAGAAAGGATCTTGCAATTTTGACACGGTGTCATATTGGTCATACACGACTAACACATTCTTTCTTGTTGGAGGGCACTTTGCGACCAGAATGTGTTCCCTGCCAACAGGTGTTGTCAGTGGAACACATTCTTTTACATTGTACTGATTTTAATCTTAGTAGACGACAGTATTTTAATGTAGTGTCTCTTTGAGACCTATTTTACAGAACAAATTCTCATAAAGTTCTGTCGTTCTTGAAGGAAATCAACCTTTTTAATAAATTTTAAAATTGTTTTTAATCTTTTAATCAAGACTCTTCAAGTCTCAATTCATCAGGTTGATTTAGAAGTTATTAACTTCTCTCCTTCCATTACCCTCTGTTGTTTTAATCACTTTGGTCTTTGACAGATCTCTTGTAGTTATTTTCTATTGTTATTTGATCTTTTTACTTCATAATTGAAAATGAGTTTTTACTTTCCACTGTCTTCTCACCACGATATGGCCTTAAGCACCAATAAATAAATAAATAAATTCACGGTGAAACATTCGAAATCGGCGTACACGACGAATGGTACTTTTAACCTTCTATTGCGATTTTCAAACTTCACCATGGTGTTGGGTTTGGGCATTTCGATGGCGACACCTTGATTTTCATTGCAATATTCCTGATGTTTCGGTAATGCTTTTTCACTGCGAAACGCGTTCATGCAGTTGCAACATAAACATATCTTTCCTTTATGTTTATTATTTTGTCTCGACAGTAATCGGCTCGGATGTTTAACCCAACAATAATGACGATTGTCACCATTCGAAATCAATAATAAAATAATCGTCTTTTCTCTTTCGAGATACGAAGTCTGTCTGAGAGGATAGATCATTCGTTTTTCATCGCCGTATCCCAAGACATTCACCGCTATGGTTGGATTTTGAGCCTCGCAACGTTCGATGTGTTTTAACTGCATTGGAAAAGTCACTCCGGTCCAATCGAGATTTTTAGAAGTCTCCTCGTAATGAAAAACTCTCTCAGGATGGATTTTGACAGGGTATAAAGCAGAAGTGACTGCCCATTTAAAACACTGATCATCTTGATTTCTCACATTGACCACGAAGTGTTTTTTAGCTACGAAATACGGTAATTCCACGTAGGAAGATCCTTTCAACGAATCGTTTTTAGTTATATGAATTTCGAGTTTCAACACCTCATCGAACGTCCAATTACTACCTTCATGTTGATAATTCGCGAGAGACGTCATCATCTTGTCTTTCATCTTTTTGAAAACATCCGATAAATCTGAACCTCGAAGTACGGGTTCGACGTGAGATCTGAAATATGCATTTTTCATGATGCTCTCGCCAGACTTCACGTTGATTTTATTCATCACGCAATGGAGTATCATCTTAATTTTTTGTCCCACGTTCATGTGTTCATGAAACAAATCCAATACTTTTTTCATCACCCGTTCCATAAACAATTTCGGATCGATTTTCTTGAACGAGGGAACCACGTCGAAAGTTTTAAAAACACCTTTGATCGCACTCTCCCGTTCTACAGGCTTCGATTGGAATAGTTCCATGACGAGTCATGCTACATATTCTTCTCCTTTCCCTTCGTCGATTGCTCGTTGAATTTCGCTTGAAAAATCTCGTTTGTCTAGAATCTGAAGTGCATCACTCGTTTTCTTTTTTCTTTTCTTTTCTTTTGAAACTTGAAGTTCTTCAACGGCTTTTCGTTTAGTCGTCTTCTTATTTTTCACAATCGAAACGTTTTTTTTTTTTTTCGACATCGGCATTTCGATTCCTTTTACCACGATATGGCCTTAAGCACCAATAAATAAATAAATAAATTCACGATGAAACATTCGAAATTGGCGTACACGATGAATGGTACTTTTAACCTTCTATTGCGATTTTCAAACTTCACGATGGTGTTGGGTTTGGGCATTTCGATGGCGACACCTTGATTTTCATTGCAATATTCCTGATGTTTCGGTAATGATTTTTCACTGCAAAACGCATTCATGCAGTTGCAACATAAACATATCTTTCCTTTATGTTTATTATTTTGTCTCGACAGTAATCGGCTCGGATGTTTAACCCAACAATAATGACGATTGTCACCATTCGAAATCAATAATAAAATAATCGTCTTTTCTCTTTCGAGATACGAAGTCTGTCTGAGAGGATAGATCGTTCGTTTTTCATCGTCGTATCCCAAGACGTTCACCGCTATGGTTGGATTTTGAGCCTCGCAACGTTCGATGTGTTTTAACTGCATTGGAAAAGTCACTCCGGTCCAATCGAGATTTTTAGAAGTCTCCTCATAATGAAAAACTCTCTCAGGATGGATTTTGACAGGGTATAAAGCAGAAGTGACTGCCCATTTAAAACACTGATCATCTTTATTTCTCACATTGACCACGAAGTGTTTTTTAGCTACGAAATACGGTAATTCCACGTAGGAAGATCCTTTCAACGAATCGTTTTTAGTTATATGAATTTCGAGTTTCAACACCTCATCGAACGTCCAATTACTACCTTCATGTTGATAATTCGCGAGAGACGTCAACATCTTGTCTTTCATCTTTTTGAAAACATCCGATAAATCTGAACCTCGAAGTACGGGTTCGACGTGAGATCTGAAATATGCATTTTTCACGATGCTCTCGCCAGACTTCACGTTGATTTTATTCATCACGCAATGGAGTATCATCTTAATTTTTTGTCCCACGTTCATGTGTTCATGAAACAAATCCAATACTTTTTTCATCACCCGTTCCATAAACAATTTCGGATCGATTTTCTTGAACGAGGGAACCACGTCGAAAGTTTTAAAAACACCTTTGATCGCACTCTCCCGTTCTACAGGCTTCGATTGGAATAGTTCCGTGACGAGTCATGCTACATATTCTTCTCCTTTCCCTTCGTCGATTGCTCGTTGAATTTCGCTCGAAAAATCTCGTTTGTCTAGAATCTGAAGTGCATCACTCGTTTTCTTTTTTCTTTTCTTTTCTTTTGAAACTTAAAGTTCTTCAACGGCTTTTCATTTAGTCGTCTTCTTATTTTTCACAATCGAAACGTTTTTGTTTTTTTTCAACATCGGCATTTCGATTCCTTTTACTATCTTTTTCTTCTTCTCATTTTTCACAACCGATGCATTTTTTGATGTCGTTGCTATCGACATTTCGTTTGCCTTTCCATCGTTTCGAAAATATTCCTGTATGACTTCAATTTTTTTTATTTAGTTCTATGATTTCTGAAATGTGGAATTTTTAATAGTTTACAAATCTCGTTTAACTGAGGTACGGTTTTCTCATTTAAATTTTCCATTTTTTTTATTTGTTTGCCCCATTTGTAAGAATATTTTTTTTCTTCGAATTTTGTATTTAAATAATTTGTTAAAAAAGTTTGTTTTTTTTACTCTTTATATATATATAAAAAAAAAGGTTTTTTAATTTTCTTTAATGTAAAAAAAAATTTTTGATGAAATTAATCAATTTTTTATGTTCCTTAGTGTGAAAAAAATATTGAATTAATACGAGAAAAAAAGGACGTTAAATTTAAACTTTTATTTATATAAAGAGAAAAAACACTTTAGGAAGAAAAATTTTTTTTTTCACATTGAAGAAAATTAAAAAAACTTTTTTTTTATATATATATAAAGAGTAAGAAAAAAAACAAAAACTTTTTTAACAAATTATTATTTAAATACAAAATTTAAAAATATATATTATTTGCAATAATTCATAAAACACAAAAAACAAATAATCGATCATGACAACAACACCTAAAAGATGTGAATTGAAATTGAAACGAGTTGAAACGTATAAGACATTTGGTTATAAAATCTATAGATTACAATGACATGACTCCATCGAATTGAATGAGGTCGAGACGAAGGGCTTAGAGCATAAACATGACAAATATGGCATGCCTTTGAAATTGGACGAAGCCATGCTTGATTTGTTTTATGAGTACCAAAGCGATCTGCAGAATATCATTGTCGCCGAAGACAGAGAATTTGACAAGGACGATTTGTCGTTGTTCTATGGAAGTTACATATATCCAAAAATCTCACTTGGACTCGAGGACAAATCGGGTGGTGAGAGCGCGTTCACCGATGTAAAAAAAACTTAAAAAAGTAAAGATAAACATTCAACACATTTTGGAAAAAGGAGAAAACACGAGTGTCAACATGCTAATAATGGACTTGGAAATATAAACAATAGAGAGATTGATTTTTAGCGAAGAAGAAGGAAAAAAAAGTAATGAGATCTTCTTTAGATCTCATTACTTTTTTTGTTCTTTTTGTTTTCCTTCTTCACTATTGCCCACATATTATAATAACGTTTCCTTTTTTCTCAAATTTCAGCGTCGCTTCTTCTTTTTTTTTTTTCTTTTTTTGTGATATGCTACGTTTTTATAAGAACACATTTGTTTATCCGAATCATTATTATGAACGAATGTTGTGCATCTCTCGGTAACACTCGCATCATTACCATTCTCTTCAGAAGATAGTGGTAACGGTGGAAAACTTCTCATTCTTTTAAATTTCAACCGCATATCCCAATCTGTATTTAACTCTTTTATCAGTTTTTCCCTAAGATATCCATCATTAGCGTCTAATCATTTTTCCATATCTTTTTCACACTCTATCTCGCTATATTCATCATTATCGTCTAATTGTTTTTCCACCTTTTTATCCATTTTATATTATTTTATACTTTCTATGATTTATATTTTATATTTATATAATTATTTTACATTATAATAACATATTCAAAATCGGTATATTCTTAAATGGCGAATTCTCACCAAACAACAAACCCTTGCCGAGTCACTCAACGTTCCGTCCACTCTTCAGATAGAGACCGTTTCCACTCAAAGAGTTGTCACCTCTAACGGGTTCTAGATACAATCCTTTACCGCTGTCGTCTATGTGGACGCGACACACGGCTCCTCCCTTCTTCAAAAACAGTCTGCTGCCACCCATTAATTTCTCAACTGCCAAACTCGCGAGTCCCGTGAGAGCTCCCACGCCGAGAGTCTTTCCGAGAAAGGGTAATGCCTTTGCGGCGAAGGGTAATGCTTTTGCGGCGATTCCTGCCAATAGCGGTAGGAAACCGCCTTTCATTCTCAAATTGTATCTCAATTGAGCGGGACTCAATCTCACCGTCAACCCTCTTCCATCACGAATCGCTTTCTCCATCCTTTTGATTTGACTTCTGGTCCAGGCGATCGAATCCTGACTGCCACTCGTCAGATCTTCGTGGGTGAATTTGAATCTCACCACCTCGCCTCGAGTTGTTAACGCTCTCTTAAGTTTCTTCCTCTGTCCTGCGGATATATTCACGTTTTTAACCACGTATTGTGTGATAATTCTTTTTTTAAAATATATTTTCTTCAATTGTTTTTTTTGTTTAATGATAATTATATATATTAAATAATTTTTGTAAAATTAATATTGCGTTTATTTTATTTTTGTTATATATATACACAATTTTTTTTTTTTTTCTTTTATATTTCTCTTATGTGAAATCATATCGTCACCCTCTCTCCGCGAAGAGCTAACAGTTCACCATTTTGATCTGTCAACGTGGTTTTGAGACTATACAACGTGTCTAAAATCACTGGTAGATAAACTAAACTTCGAGGTCGTTCCACGATCTTATAACCCGGCGACACGTTTGGAAAGAAGGAATAGATTGTCGGTTGAGCGCTACCATTAACGTAGCTTCCAACAATCACATCCACGTTCACCAGAATGCTATTGACTGCGAGAATGTCAACCGTATTTTCAGATGCCGCATGGCCTCGATACATCTTTCGATCGAATCCTAGCATCTTGCCTATAGAATCGTCCGCGTTGAAATCCACTCGAAAATTATCTTCCAAATCCAACATCGTCTGTAAGGTATTAGGATTGGGAGCGAGTCTGATCTTGTTGCTCCCCTTTCCATCCGTCTTCATTCGCATCTGAATGTAATTGTTCAAATCGTCTATGTCGTAACTTCCTTTGGGAATTCGAATCTCCAACCAATCCACTCCATCGGAATACTTAAACGAGTTATTCTTTTCGGTGACGTTGGGAAAGGAATAATAAGTCTCCAGATTCACCAACGCCATCTCGTATCTTTTCTCTCTATTCAATTCGATGGAGGTTCGAATTTCATCGCGAATCGAGTCAAATCGCCACTCACCACGATTTGAATGGATTGTTTTGCAGCCGTATTCTCGACTATCCGTTCTAACAATTCTCCTTGATCAAACATTATATTTAATTTTATTTTTTCAAAAACTAATTATTTGAAGATTTATTATTTTCTAATTTTTTTTTTTATTTTCACACTCTATCTTATTATCATCAGAAACATAAAACTTGTTGAATCCGCACCGATATTTTCTGCGATTAAATTCGCTTGTCAAATCAATCATGACAAAATTGTAAAGTCCTCCATCCCAAACCCTCTTACAGAATCTCCTGAATTCCGCCGCGCTCATGTCGTTTGCGACGCGATCGCTGTAGATGTGATTGAGATTCTTGAGATCTTGGCGAAAGAGACATAGAAAATTAGCGTTCTCCCTTATCGTCTGTCTGGGCAATCGAAAATAATTCTGCAACAGATAGAAACAGTCCACGTTGCTGTGACGACCCCTAACGTAATACGATTCGCATCAGTTCTGTCTCTCCAAAAGCAGATCGTCGAAAATCATGAGATTCTTATCTTCCGATTTCAATTCTCTAGGATCCAGAACATCGCTAGCGTTCTCATAAAATCAACACTCGACGTTCGAAGATGCATTTCTCTTCATCAATTCCATCGTCGCACCGTCCAAAATGGTCGAAAGAGAAGCTTCACTTTTGTCGAATTCCTCCCTAATGTCAAAGATTCTGGCTATGACGTCCTTGGGCAATCTACGATCCATGCATTCTCGAAGTAATCTGTATTCGGGTTGAAACAAGCTCTTGCCAAACACAAACAATCTGTCGTAATCCAACCAGTCGGGTCGGGACAACAGATTCATCAACAGATTGGTCTTTCCACAATTCGATTTTCCCACTATCAAGCCTCTTATGCTTTTGGGAAAGAACTCGTTATTCGACCTCTTAGTCGCAGCGTCATTCCAAGACATATCTTTAATGTTTATCTTTGTTTTATTTTTTTTTTTTGTTATTTTAGATTTTTTCAAACACAATTTTTTATGTTTTTTCAAACTCAGTTTTTTAATATTATTATTTATTTATATTACACCGTCGCGAGTTCTCTTCAATCCATATCCACATGTCATTTTGGCTAAATCTTGTATGGGTACCACAGCATCCTTAAAATCTTTCCAACTTTTCGGCGTTCACTCTAACGTAGCTCGCTTCGCCGGTGGACTGATCAACTTGTCGATCAACGCGTCGGCTGCCCTCTTGCCAGCCACAGAAGCTAACCTACCACTGGCTTCAGAAGCGGCTTTCTTACCAGCATCCAAAGCCATCTTCTTACCGACCTCAAATGCGGTCGATGTGAGTTTTCTACCTGCATCACTCATGAATGCTCGCATTATAGAATCGACGATGTCAGAACCGTCTTGAACGTAAGTTCTAATGTATCCCCTGTTCTTTATCACCAACATATTTTATTTTATAACATATATTTTGCTTTCACTGGTAAATCGTTTGTTGTTGAAATACTTTTTATTATTCTAGTGTAAAATTTACTGTTTTTATTTTATATATTTTTGTTTGTTTGTTTGTTTCTCTCTACTTATTATATATATCAATCCGTCAATTCGTTCATCAGCCTTTTATAATGGTTTTTATTCAAAACCTTCTGTCTTAACAATTCATCGCATATGCTAACTATCTCATTATTTAATCCTGTGTTACCAGCACGTCTATTTGCCATCAACAATCAAGCGTCAGAATCGCTCGGAAGAAAAGTGGTTCTCACTCCTTTCCCGGTTCTCACTCCTTTCCCGGTTCTCGACTCGTCATACTTCTTATTCGTATCCCATATGGGTTTCACCACCTTCGTCCACTTGTAACCTCTGCTGGCTTTGGGTCTCGTTTCTTCGGCATCGTTATTTTTCTTCATGGCATTGGTCTGAAGCAGAATGTCACTGTAATTGTCAAAATCCTGTTCCGTGTAATCTCCAGGCTTGTCGGAAAGGAGCAATCAGCGCAGTCCATCAGTTATTTTATACTTATTCGAACCGATGATTAAATTATCATCATCCTTTCGCACTTCTGTGTCGCCCACAAAAATTCTACCGTCCAAATCCTCGCGAATTCCAAACAACAGATCTCTCTTACCATAATCCTCGGACGATGCAACGCTATCAGTGATGATAGTCGAAGCTGTATCGTCACTTTCGTTCACGTCGGTTTCGATTCTCACGGGAACGTAATCCGGTGTAGATTGAAAGGAAATCTGGTTTGTAAAACTACCAGGCAACGAACTCATTCTCAAAGAACCCTCTTTTATAGGTCTCAATTCATCAACGATCTCCTTCTTGCTTCGCACTTGAACCTCCGTCACGGGTTTAAATATTTTTGTGGTCTCGCGTTTGAGTTCCATCTCTCCAAGACGTCTGCTTCTGTCAGCCGATTGAATGCTCTTTTTGGCACGTTCATATTCATTTAAAAGCTGCTCTCAACGTTTAGCATCCATCTGTAAAAACATTTTTTTTTTTTTGTTTTTAAATTATTAATATTTCCTTTAAGTATGCTAATGTGAGTTATTTATTATTTTCAAATTAAATGTATAATTATTTTTATGTTTTAAGTAAATAAAAATCTTCTGTCTTTAATATAATAACTAAAAACCTGTCCCAGAATTCGCAAACCACCTTTTTGATGCTGTCCTAGAAGCCACAAAACGTTTTTTGCTCGTGTTCACCAACGATGGATCGATGGTCTGATCAACGATGGGAACATCAACAACAATTTTTAAGTAAAAAAAAAAAGTGAAAAATGTACAATTTCATACATTTTTCACTTTTTTGAAAAACGTGTACATTCGACACGTTCGCCAACGGGTATTTGAATGTTAAAAGTGTGATCTAGGAGTCTCAAAATAACAGCAGATTCTGGGACACCGACATTTTTGCGAACGTGCACGCGATTTAACACTGAATCCTACGATGGTAAACGCACCAGGTACGTGTACGGTACATGTACAACGTGTCCCAGAATCCGCCTTTATTACCTACTTATGAGTTAGATAACTAAGCTACAGAATATTTGCATTTGAAGAGAGTATATGGCATGTCATATTTGGAAATGCCTGGAAATCTGTGGAGCGAACCTCAAAGAGCATTCTGCCGTCGGTGTCAATTCTTGAACCAGGAAGTTCCTTATTTGTGTTTGAGTTATAAATACATCATTTTTCAAAAAACTTTTCATTATTTCTGGTTTGTGTGCAATTGTTAGGAGTAGTTAACATTCATCAAGTGATATCTCAGCACAACTGGATGGAAATAAGTGGAAATTTGGAGAAATATATTGATGTAGCCTAATTTCGCACTTGTTTTGAATTTTCGTCAAGATTTCGAAAACATTAAGGTCTATAAGAACTGGCAAATTTTCCCAAATAGACAAAACCAAATGGTTCCAAAACACGATAATTAAACAATTTTTATACAAGCAATCACAGGCAATGGTACTGTTTTGATCTAAAGAATATCTGGAGTGCTGAAGTTTCAAACTAAAAAGTGATTTTATTGTTGAAAACCAACTTTTAAATTGCAAATTGCACTAACAACAGAACTAAAAATTAACATTTGGAACACTTAAATTACTGAAACCAAAATTAATCTGAACCATGTATCTACAGCACTTTACTGACAAATGAAGTTTGAGGTGCTTTTTGAATTATTTAAAACACATTTTTAATCTCAACTCTGAAAGATTTTTTTAGTATCAATATTAAGATGTGTAACCTTAAGAATGCATGCTTAGGATTCACTGGAGCTTCACACTTTTCGTTAGTTCTGTTTACCACCAACTGAACAATGATTGAGACAAAATAATCAGCTGTATCATGCATTGCCATTTCATAAGACGGTTCAGCATTGTACAACTCTGTCAGTGTTAGATGTTTGGATTTAGCAATCAGTATCGACAAACATTCATGCATATCTGTATCAAATACATCAGCTAAGGTGCTATGTACATCTTGCATGTGCCATTTGTCTTTTAAGGTGTCACGTCTTGGTGTCATTACTGGAAAAATATTTTGGAATGGACATTAAAAACAATTTTTAAAATCACCCCAGAGTTCATTTCTGGTAAAGCGCAAAAGATATATGTTTTACATTAATTTTGGTTTCATTAATTTAAGTGTGCCGTGTGTGAATTTTCCGTTCTGTTGTTAGTGCGATCTACATTTTAAAACTTGATTTTCAACAATAAAATTACTTTTTAGTTTAAAACTTAAACAAACAAAATATTCTTTAGATCAAAGCGGTATCGTTACTTGTCACCATTCACCATTTGTACGAAAATCGTTTAATTTACTTGTTTTAGAACTCTTTTGTTTTTGACCATTTGGGGAAATTCACCGGTTCCTATAGACCTTAAGGTAGAGCACTGCCTTTCCTAAACACTGAGCCTTGTATTCATGGCAAATATATGCAGTTATGGACAGCCTGGTTGTTATTGTTGACCGGAGGTTTACAGTCATGGTGTCTACTTTTTCAGTTTGGTCATTGGTGTCATGTCTGTATGTCATCCGTCCATCAAGCTGTTAAATGCTTTCATATCTAGAGAGCAACACCCCCCCCCCCCCCCCAAAGCTATGGTTATCACTGCTTATTGTTTTACATTTTGATTGTATTTAACAGTGCTATTAGCAGGACCTGGATAGTCAATGTGACTGGTGGTAATAACAAAAAATGCTCTCTGAAGTGGCTCAGAGAAATGTGAGGGTTGAGGTGGTGTGGTTGTGAAAATCAGGCGAAAACTGGCTGCAAAAGCTATTCGGCAGTCAGAAAGGCCATGCTGTATCTTTTTACTGGTTGAAAATAGAGACTTGTGGTTTTTGTTCATTCAACTCGGCATAGACTCCAGATTCTTTTGCCTGAGTGAAATGCAAGGGGAGATCACTCTTGTTTTCTCTTTAAGGTTCCGCTCCACAGTTTCGCACTATTGCACAGGGGTGAAATTCTAAACATAGGGTATATGTTAAAACTAAGGCCATGTAAAATTGAGATATATTTTTAGTATCAGATATATGATTACATTAGGCTTTTTGTTGGACAAGAGAATTTCAAGTTTTGGTCCCAAAGTTGGATTCTGATACATAGGGGTAAATTACCAGATGAATTATGGGAAACAAAGGCTTCGAAAAATTGGCTATTTTTTTAAATTTAATTTTTATACGGGTTTGTTACCAGACAGGTAACTAAAAAATGAGACGGAAACATATAATTTTTTTTTTTTGCATTTTAGAAACAGGAGATGCTCTGTTCCAGGGGCGGGTAGATGGGGTTGGTGGGAAAATTCTGCTTTTGAGGCTGCTAGGTGGCTGAAAATGACTGGTTTCGGCATTTTTTCATGCAATTTTTCAGGTTGAAGTCTGGCCTTTGACAATAAATTATTCCACCCACATTCAGATTGTTTATTTCTACTTAGTCAGATAGTGTTATATGTTTTTTGTGGATTTGGGAAATGTAATACATGTTATGAGTTAGATAACTAAGCTACGGAATATTAGCATTTGAAGAGAGTGTCCTAGGGGGGTTTGATCATCCCCTACTAGGCGGGTCCTCAGGTGGCGGATAGAGGACGGCCTGCTCAATTGGGCAGGTTTGCTAATTTCTAATTGGCAGGTTTGCTCAATTGAGTTGGTTCGCTGCGAAATACACAAATACGCAGCCCCAGACCAAAATGATCAACCCTGCTAATACCATCTGGCAGGCACCTTGTTCTCCCGTGAGGTGCGTTCTGAAGGCCCCGGAAGAAGGAATCCTGGCAGTTGAGGACTCGGGCCCCGGTTAGGACAGTCTCCAAGGATGGGGATCAGGTCGTAAGCTCTGTTTGGCCCTGGTCTCCATTTTTTCAGATAATGTCCAAGACACTGCTTTGGCCCCAATTTCGGGAGTAGAAGGATGGTCGGATGGCCCGTTCTGGCCAATCGGGAGCCCCCACCCCAAAAGTACTGGGTGTCACGTCGGGGGGCATTTGGTGATCGTTTAATCAGTCATTTCTTTTAATCACTTGCCATAATTGCCACTCTATACTGTTTTTCAATATTCCTATTTTTGACAACTATTAAATTTTGCTGCACTGTCTGTTTCAGTTCTACGTGACAATTATTATTTTAATGCTTTATAAAGTGATTGGTTGGATGATCGCCTCTGAAGACCTGGCACTTCCACACACGGGTCAATCAGCCAGTGGCATACTTCGGTATCAACACTGGCTGAGTATACTGCTCCATACCAGGTATGTGGGAATACCGGCAACCTGGTGAGTTCACTGCAAAGCAGTAACCCTATCCCTTGTTGGACTCCACGGTGGGTGGGAGCCGGGCCAATGAACTTTTAAAAAAATAAACATGGCTAAAATACCACAAAAAAAATCAAAAACGAGTGTACGAATTTCAATCAAAAACGAGTGTACGAATTTCAGTTTTCAGACAATGACTCCGACTCAGATCAAGACAAAGAACAAACCGTTTTGAAAAGCTGGCCAAAATTTATCATCATATATGCTAACGATGAGGATAAAAAAGCATCTGATATCAATTCATTTGCCTTAGAAAAAGCCATAAAAGGAATAGCTGGTGATGTTAAAAATGTTAGAAAGTTAAGATCAGGGGCAAATCTAATTGAATGTAAACTGGAAATGCAGGCTTTGAATTTACTCAAGATAGATAAACTCGTTGATATGGAGGTCAATACCTTTACCCATAAAACATTAAACAGCTGCAAAGGTGTTGTACGCACTAAGGAACTGTCAGGCATTGATGTATTGGAAATTCAAAAAGAACTAGAATCACAGGGGCTTACTAACGTTAAAAGGATTGAGATTAAAAAAGAAGGAAAGCCTATACAAACAAATACTTACATACTGACATTTAACTCCTCTCAGCCACCAAAATCATTGAAAGTAGGATACATGAACATCGGAGTGGATTTATTCATTCCAAATCCACTTCGATGTTTCAGATGTCAGAAATATGGTCACGGACAAAATAATTGTAGAGGAAGAAATATCTGTTTTAAATGTGGCGAAGAACATCCGGACCCTTGCATAAATACCATCAAGTGTTGTAACTGCCAGGGCAATCATGTGGCTGCATCAAAGGATTGCCCTGTTTGGAAAAGAGAAAAAGAAATTCAAAAAGTTAAATGCGAAAGACGAATCAGTTTTAAGGAGGCGAGAACAATAGTGACATCAATGCCTGGCATGAACCTATCATCACCAACTTATGCCAAAAAATTAACACAAAAATTACCAACAACTTCAGTGGAATGTCAAACGCAATACACGTGGCTTAAAGGGACGATTCCCTCTTTAGTACAGGGTTCCACAATAGAACAAACAGAGATACAGTCAACACAAACAAATTCCACAAGACAAACAACAGAGAAATTAAAAGCAGGACAAACACAGGGGGGAACCAAAGATTTAACAAAATCAGAACAGAAAAAAGAACAAAATCCCAAACCAATAGATGATAAAACCGAACGAAAAATAGGAAAGGATACGCCCAAACCTGTACAAACTAAGGAACATAACACTTATTCAGAACAGAAAAATGAACAAAACCAAACAAAGTCTAAACCAGAACAAAGATCACAACAGCACAATCTGAGTCAGAGTCAAATTAAAAAAATAGAAAAAGAGGAAAAGAAAAAAGAAATGAAAGTGTCAATGACACTGTAGCTTAACTTGTGTGTTGTGTTTGATGAAAAGGATAATGTTCAATGTTTATGAAAGGATTATGAAATAAGACAAGAAATGTGATAATTGGGAATATGTTCATTTCTGTTCCCTGTGTGCTATGTTTATGATAAAAATAATATGAGGTGTACACTGTACTAAAGATCTGAGGGGTGGGTTAATATGACCTCACAGTTAATATATGTGGCCCTCACAGTTAACGTATATCAACAAAAGTTACCAAGTTACAGTGAAATTATTCCAAAACGAGTCATCCTTTCAAGTTACATTAAAATCCCCTCATAAATATGGCCTGTAGACTGTGCTAAAGGTTTTCAGGCTCCGGGCCCCTGTAGCCGTCTGTTTCCCAATTGTGTCCAAAGGGGACGTTCTCATCTAGACATTATATGAAGTCAATCTACCAAGTTACAATGAAATCCCTTAATAAATATGACCTGTAGACTGTGCTAAAGGTTTTTGGGCTTTGGGCTCTGGCAGCCATCATGGTTGAATGATCGCAACCAAAAGGGGACATTCTCATCTGGACACTATTTGGAGTCATCCTACCAAGCTACAATAAAATCCTTCATAATTATGACCTGTAGACTGTTCTAAAGGTTTTCGGGCTTTGGGCCCCTGAAGCCGTCACAGTTGCCCAATCGTGTCCGAAAGGGGACGTTCTCATCTAGACATTATATGAAGTCAACCAACCAAGTTACAATGAAATCCCTTCATAAATATGACCTGTAGACTGTGCTAAAGGTTTTCGGGCAACTGGCTTTTTCAGCCATCATGGTTGAATGATCGCAACCAAAAGGGGGCAATCTCATCTGGACACTATTTGGAGTCATCCTACCAAGCTACAATGAAATCCCTTCATAATTATGACCTGTAGGCAGTGCAAAAGGTTTTCGGGCTTCGGGTACCTTTAGCCGTCACAGTTGACCAATCACGACCAAAAGGGGATGTCATCATCTAGGCATTATATGGAGTCAACCTAACAGGTTACAATGAAATCCTTCTATAAATATAACCTTTTGCCTATGCAAAAGGTTTTTGGGCTCGGGTACCCATCAAGGCTGCATGATCGCGATCAAAATGGGACGTTCTCATCTAGATATTATTTGGAGTCATCCTACCAAGTTACAATGAAATCCCTTCATAAATATGACCTCTAGACTGTGCTAAAGGTTGTCGGGCTTTGGGCCCCTGTAGCCGTCACAGTTGCCCAATCATGCCCAAAAGGTGACTTTCTCATCTAGACATTGTATGAAGTCATCCCACCAAGTTACAATGAAATTTCTCAATAAATATGACCTGTAGACTGTGGTAAAGGTTTTCGGGTTTTGGGCTCGGCAGTCGTCATGGTTGGCAGATCATGCCCAAATGGGGAAATTCTCATCTAGGCATCACAAGGAGTCATCCTACCAAGTTACAATGAAATTCCTGCACATTAAACATGACCTGCAGACTGTGCTAAAAGTTTTTGGGTTTCGGGCTTGGGCAGCCATCACGGTCGATAGATCATGCCCAAAAGGGGACGTGCTCATCTAGGCATTATACAGAGGCATCCTACCAAGTTACAATGAAATCCCTTCATAAATACGACCTGTAGACTGTGCTAATGGTTTTCGGGTTTTGGGCTCGGGCAGCCATACCGGTTGCCCGATCGCGACCAAAAGGGGACGTTCTCATCTAGACATGACCCCAAACCTGCATATGAAATTTCGTGACGATCAGACAAGAACTGCGGGGTGTAGCCCGTGCTAAAGGAAAATGTGAACAGACGTCACAGACTCACAGACTAACAGACTCAACAGACTCACAGACTAACAGACTCACAGACTAACAGACTCACAGACTAACAGACTTCCGCACGCGTGATGGCAATAGCTTATCTTGACTATGTCAAGTTAAGCTAAAAATGAAACAAAAACAGTTATCGGACAGATTACCTAAGGTTCTTCAAAACCCTGTTGTTCGCAACAGGTTTGAAGGTCTTGAGGATATGGAGGTAGGTGATTGTAACGATGAAACATTCGAACAATTACGTCAGATTTCTTCACAGAATAGATCCCCGAGGAAAAATTCACCGAAGGAAACCACAGGGGCCATTTCGCCCATACGTCCACCCTCTAAATCTTCATTGAAATATGGCTAATACAAACAAAAATAACATAATACAGTGGAATTGTCGAGGTTTTAGAGCAAATTTTAATGAACTGGGTCTTCTCAGCCAACAATATAAACCTGTTGCTTTTTGCCTGCAGGAAACTCTTTTAAAGAAACCTGAGGCTCACGATCATTCAGCTTTAAAGCATTATACTTCGTATAATGCATGGGCAGATGATACTGACCTTCACATTCGTGGAACATCTGTTTTGGTTAGAGACGATATCATTCACAGATCTGTACCTTTGAATACAAATTTACAGGCTGTGGCGATACGCCTAACTTTAGACAAAACAGTCACACTTTGTTCGATTTACGTGTCACCAATAAAGCACTACATCTGAATGATCTTGAGCTTCTGGTCCAACAGCTCCCAACCCCATACATTTTGTTGGGTGATTTTAACGCCCATAACCCTCTTTGGGGTAATTCCTGCAGTCAAGAAGATGTAAAAGGGAAAACTGTGGAAGAATTCATTACAAAGTTTGACTTGTGCTTGTTCAATGATGGATTAGACACTTATCTGCACCCCGCATTTGGTTCTTACTCTTCAATTGATCTTTCAATTGCATGCCCTTCCCTCTTTCTCGATTATTCTTGGAAGGTGGAAGGCGACTTGTGCGGGAGTGACCACTTTCCGGTTGTGTTGGAGAGTTTAGTTCCGGCAGACGATGGAGGGTGCCCCAGTGGAGCTTTAAAAAGGCTGACCACTTGGACACCCACCCCACCACCTATATTTTTTCAGTGTATCACCACAGTGGGTAATGAAAAATTATTGCACTGAGCTTCCAGTTGTCAATCCTTGCCTTAATTTGAATCCTAATCCAATAACTGTTTTTTTTTCACATATTTATGTTCTGGTGGTTCTAATACCTGATGACAGAACTTTCAGTTGAGCATTTGTAATTCATGCATTTCAATAATATGCCTATATACACTATGGCGTAGTGTATACTGGCATATTATTGAAGTGCATGAATTACAAATGCTGAACTGAAAGTTCTGGCCTCAATGCTCTCATAATAATTATCATTCATGTGTTAAGTTTCGAGACTGAAGAAACAGTTTAAATTTAGTGAAGAAGTTTTAATTTTAATGACCTGACTACAGGCTAAGTGTCTAGGCTTGAGGTTTCAGCCAATTGTCATTACTCAAAAGATAATAGATAGCGTAGGAAAGCTGAAAATCTGTCACCTAACACTATTGTAAATCTCACTGTCCGTCCTGGTCCGTCTCCGAAAAAATGTCAGCATTGATTTCTGCATATAACAGCATATAATGTAAGAATTAGACTATTTTTGTGAACAACAAATAGAGGATTAAAATAATCTTCTTTTGCTGCATAGTATTATGCTCAGCTACTCATCTGTATACTCTGGCTCAGTCAGGGTCAGTTTTCAATTCAGATATTAACTGTAACTTTTGTTTCATGTTTTCACGAGATAGCCAGACAAACCCTATGTGAAAACCCTGGTACTATCACTATGAGCTTGAATTAAGTAAGTGTGGTTTTATATCAAAGATGCACAGTGAGAATTTTCATTAGTTTCAGGTTACAAGAGCTCTACTCAGAGAAACTGGGCATTTAGATTATTTTCCGTAAATTGTCATTATTTTAGATGTTCTGCTAAACACATTGCTACTCATTGTAAAATCCAAATTGTGCCGTGATGATTCAGCTATGAAAATTATGTTAACCATTCCCAAATTAAAATTCATAAATTTCCACTGATTGTTTTTAGTCAAACTGGAGCACACTATTCTTTAATGCATCTAATTTAATTTACAAAAAAGAGAACAAATCCCCTAATCAGCCTAGTGGGGTCTTATTCACTAACCCTACCTGACAAACAGGTGCCTATTAGACTACTAAACAACAATATAGCCTTGTTATGTGAAAATAATTTGAAAAAAAACCCACCAGTAAAAGAATTGCAACTCCAGGAAAAAAGGTGTTTTGGCCCCCATCCGACCACCCACCCACCCCGGCCTTGTGTCCGGACCACCCCCACCCCCCCCCCCCCCCCCCCCCAGCGCTGCGCAACATTAATTTTTGTCGTTCAACTTTCAAACTTCAATTCTTTGTACAAAAATAAATCACAATTGTTGAAGGCCACAAAGTGGCACGCTTGTTAATAAAATATCTAAACGACGAGACGATGTTTTCTCGCATTTCTTATTTCTGATCCCGCTTTTTTTGTAAACAACGGGTTTACCCCTCTCGTGCTTATGACGATTTCCGCTGGAAGATACGTAAAATACAATTAAAAAAAGAGGCTCACAATGGGATTCCTGAGACTTTGCTCTTCTCGTTGGTGCCGCCGTACATTTCGGATCATCAATTTTTTCCCATTTTTCTGACGCAATAAAGTTTTGGAACGATTTTTCCACTTTAATATTTATCAGAAAGTACTGTACCAGCACCTGCATGGTAATGATATTTCGAACACGATCTTTCCATTTTTGAAGTGATGCAGTGTTACACCCAAGCACCTCCACTCCAGTCCAGTGGAAACTCCACAGAAAATTGTTACTACTTTCGGATTGACCCACTTTTGCGTCACGCGGAGATTCTTGTTCCGTTGTATACCAATTTTGGCAAGGAAAGACGGTTTTCCGTCTTCGGGCTGTGATTGCAAGAGAAAATTATCGATACACACGCAGTGTTATTACTGTTAATACATTTTTGTTTTTGAATGTAAAACCATTCAGTAAATAGTTCATGACTCATTCCTTCGTAAAATAAGGGAAATCAGAAGGTGCCGTTTTTGATCAGTGATCGAGTCCGATCCAAGTTACACTCAGTCAGTCTGCAAATGCATTTGCAATTTCAGGCGACCAGCAAAATGGGACTACACAATAAAGCGTGGGAATAAAAGTAATTAATTCTATAAATTTGATTACTTACACTCACTGATACTGAATTCTGAATTCAATTTCTATCTGGTCCAAAACATTTTACATAACGTTTAAGGGCCTATAAAAAATGGAATTTTGTTTATTTTGAAATTCTCACCTCTCATATTTCTTAAATTCAGATTAAATATACACAAATTATACATCAAAATGAAGGTTGGGATGTATAGAATCCGAAACACATATGTAATCAACTCATAGAGTTGACTGTAGGAACAACTGGTTCCTGGAAGTCTGCTACCGTATTCGCACCAGAACTGATAATAAAATAATATTTCATCAGAACAACTTGTGGCCAAATGTGCTTCATATATCCAAGAACAAAGCTAGGCATTCAAAACACTTTCGAATACAGCGATAGGACTGCATTTTGGAAAATGACAACACTGTCTGCATTTTTTATTGAAGATGGTTTCCATGCCCGACAGACATGCGCAAATCACTCGTTACCACGAATTTCCATCGAAAAACAAAATCGTAATTCTAAGAAATTTCACCAGGTATCATGATACCTTGCATTGAATATGGTAACCGTGCAATCTCTATCTAATAACAGTATACTGTATGAAGGCGATCTTTTTCATTATTTGATTTTAGACGGCGTTGTTTTTACATGTTTTTTCTGTCCGATGACGTCGACTGGAAATCGAAAGTACACTCATACGTAAACAAAAGTAAAGGCTTTGGAATTTTCCCCAATGCAGCTCTGTCGCCGTGTTTTGAAGAATTTTTATCCCCTAGCTTTGTTCTTGGATATGTAAAGCACATTTGGCCACAGGTTGTTTTCGTGAAATATTATTAAATTATCAGTTCTGGTGCGAATACGACAGCAGACTTCCAGGAACCTGTGGCGCCTACAGTCGACTCTATGGGTTGATTACACATGTGTTTCGTGTTTTATACATCCCAACCTTCATTTTGATGTACATTTTGTGTATATTTAATTTGAATTGAAGGAATATCAGAGGTGAGAATTTTCAAAATAAACAAAATTTCATTACTTATATAGGCCCTTAACAATCCAGTGGCGGCACCACAGGAGGAGGGATAGCTGCCCGCCCCCACACACACACTTTTCCCTCGCCCCAATCAGATTTCAAATTTCTATCTGACCGTGGTTTCACCACCCAATACCACACCGCAAACGACACACAACAATTCACATTATGTAAGGTGTTGTAGAAATGCTCAGATATCGCTCCAGGGACTCCAGTTATGGAAAACTTTCATGGGGAGACGCCCCCCCCCCCCCCTTCCAGCTATAAGGCTTGGCATCTCGACCTTGGACCCCCCATATCTTATGTCCCCCTCCAAAAAAAAAAATTGAAATCCTGGCGACGCCACTGTAACAATCAGGTACCAAGAAAACTTGTGATGGAAAGACAGTGGGCTACATAAAATTAAGCTACATAATGTTCTAACCTTCTTGCAAGTTGAAAATACAACCACAGATTTGGGTTCGACGGGGATGATTGATGTCCCCCCCCCCCCCCCAAAAAAAAAATAAATAAATAAATAAAGAACCTTTCCAACCTACTTGAAACCTGAGGCGTTGAGAGTGGGTGAGTGTATTTGTTGCGCCCCCCCCCCCCCACCCCCCACCTTTCAGAAAATTTTCAACCTGCTTAAACTACATGTACTTGAAAATACAAGAAGTGGAGGCAGTGTGTGGGACTGTGGGTATTTTAATTGATGTCCCCACCCAAATGATCACATCACAGATTACTGAGTTATGAAATTATGAAATTTGAAAGTGATAAAAAGACAGAAATCTTCGCTGAAAAAATTGGGAAAACAATCTTTTCTTGCTACTGAGAATTCACCACAATTTTAGGAAATTTTCAAACACGAAAAGAAAAGATCCATTCAGAAATTCATACTCCCAAGACCATGAAAAAAATATTTGAAAGGGGTAATAGCCTGCACGTAGCATTCCATCAAATTGTTAATTGTACTTTCTAAGGGCACTGCTAGAAAACCTCTGGGAGGATGGTGGGGGAGGGGTGTGGTGGCATAGAGAATAAACTAGAATTTCACAACAAGACCATAAAAATATAAGGAGTTGTGGCAATTAATTGGATTTTCTTTGTAAATAGTACTTACTGTGAACACTAGTTTGAAAATATTGGTTGTGCTGATGGGTGGGGGGGGGGGGGGGGGGGGGGGGGTTTAAATTGTAATTTTGCAGGGCCATAATTTATTTGAAATAAGAATGTTACGATGGGCAACAGAACTTTTGCAAAATTGTATTTATTGATGTCATAAGTAGGAAATCCCAGGGCCGTTTTGAGGCTGAATAATTTTCTTATGCCGGATAATGGCATAATGGCTTCGTCTAAATCCTCCTAACCACATTCCTGGGTGAAATCACAGCAGAACAGTCTGAATTTATTCATTTTTTTTTTGCAGGATACTATTTTTTAAAGAAAGTACTGTATAAGAACTTGTAAATGTTCAGCTCATAGACCGCTTGCACCTCAGGGCTTTGTGTTGTAACTTTTGTTGTTTTGTGAGTTCTGGTCTCAAGAAGTGTATACAATTGTTGGAAAGGTTTGTGATTTAATGGTGATCTACTCTCTCCAGGCTGTATCTCTTCTCCAACTCCATGCTTCGCCAATTCCCTCCTTGTTAAAGTATCTTAAATAAGCCTTCAGCCTGGACAGCGTTTGCGGTCTGATTCAGTAGGGTTTTTCTCGCCATAAAGGTGTTGAGAATTTCTATTAGCATGACACTGAAGTTCTTCCTTTCACCGCAAGGGTGGGTCACAGAAAAATTGGTGGTGTGTTGGCAGTGTGGTGGTGGTGGTGGGGGGGGGGGGGGGTTGTTGATAAATGTGGTGACTGGTGAGAGCGATCTGTATTACATATTCTATTTCTATATGTATTGTCATCCATTCATCAATGTCCTCCTGTTTCTTGTGTGAAATTTATTGGGAATATGAGAGGGAGGGGCGTTTACTCCCGTGACTGTCCTCCATATAATAGTATGGTGAGGACTAATAGTACAGGGTGGAATATTATACTGAAGTTACAAACTGACTTCATAATATTTCAAAGTGCCATGCATGTTATCTTGGACAAATAACCTCAAAATTCCAAAATAACTCCAACTATCTGCAGTTGAGGAAAATGTTAAGAATTTTGTCCAAAATAGTGCATCATGAGAATTAGACTGTAGTCCAACCTGGTGAAAATGAATAAAAATAGGGGATCAAATCAGAATAATATGTGCATGCATGTAGTAGAAAATACAAAAAAAATATCAATATTACTGGTGTGATAATTTAGAACATAGGAGAAGGAAATCAAGTACTTTCCCGACTGATCACCATTTCCTTCTTCTGTTGTCTTTCTCACTCGTAGATTTATTGTCAGTCCCAGTCAGCAGCCTTTTTGGATTTGCACTGCTTCTCAAATCTGTCAAACTTTCTCATGCAATGGGTGTTACACGTTCCAAGCAGCACAGTGAGCACACAACTCTGGTACATATGGGCAGTCCAGCCAGCTGAAAGAAAGGTGGCCAGCTTTGAGAGTGGCCTTTTGGAAGTATTAGTCACAACTACTTATTTATTTATTTATTTATTAGGGTTTAACGACACTTTAACAGACAGGGTCATATCATGTCGGCGACAGTTTTACGGGTGAAGGAAGCCGGAGTGCCCGGAGAGAACCACCGAGCAGCTGTCAGCTCTCCAAGATCGTAACTCTGCACTGCAGCACAGGCAGGGTTAGATTGGTTGAAGACATGCGCACCATCGACGTGCAGTACGCCTTAGTACACAGCGTCATCGTACCTCCATACATAGGCAATCGGGGTTAAGTGCCTTGTCCAAGGACACAACGCGGGGACGTGAATCAGTTGCTGAAATGGTCACCCATCCAACTACTAACCGCACTTGACGTTGCTTAACTTGGGTGATCTGGCGAGAACCGGTTACCGCGACGCCATCGCCGCCTCCCCACTCCCCACTCCCCCTTTAACATTATTTTCGTCACGGTGCAGGCTGAGTTGTGCGTGAAATTGCAAAAAATAGTTGTTGGTTTGAGCAATGAATAATAGTACAAAATGAAACCTAAATCAATAAATGTGCATATTTATTAAATAATAAATTTAATTGAATTATATTTTGTCACCTCATGAAATAGGAGACCCATTATACGTCATAGGTAGGTACAAGAGCGTTTAGATTTTATTTTCCCGCGCTGACCGACTTTGACCCCGTAAAATTGTCACGGTCACGATTAGCCGTTGTGCATAAGTATGTGGCTTGAACACCAAAAATAAATAATTCTAAAGGTTGTGGATTCATTACTTAATGCTATGTTGTGATCAGTTTTGCTTATTAATGTTAAATTTATTACCTATTTTTCCAAATTACACCCCTGACAAATAATCTGCTATGAATATTACCATTCTATTATTATTTTTGGGGCACAAATTTACTTGTTTTAAAGTGTTCAAAATGGTTTTGGGTACGAAATCACTTGGGTACAAAATGATTTGGGTAATGGGTACGGAATTAAACACACCCAATGACATCCTCTGTATAATTTTTATTCAAATTTACAAAATAACTATACGTTCGCTCTTCAGGTAGCACCTATTTCATAATATGAACTTTGGTAAAACCAAGAACCGCGCGCAACTCACAGTGTTTTTCAAATTATAATGACATAAACTTAACAAAATTTAAAACAGTGTTTAAGGGGTCGTCCAACAAAACATTTTGCGTTGTGAACTAATGCATGTACATTAATTAAATATCAGCTATTTGGACAATGGAGAAATATTTCAGGTTATCTGGGTTTTTTTTTTTATTTTCATCTGGTGCGAATTTAAAGAAAAAAAGAGTTTCACTGCAACATTTATTTTTATTGTTGTTTTTTTTTTGGTGGAGGGGGGAATAGGCGTTTTTAAATTTCACAAGTTGGACAGCTTTAGTAATGGTCGAGCACAATAAATTGTGCGCACAGAAAAAACATTACAATTGTCAGAAACGAGAATGCATGCAGCCATTGTGATCATAGATATCTAATAAAAGGTCTTTTTTCAGATTTCTATGATTGTGATGAGTAAGGCGTCTTCAGTATGTCACTTCGACATCTTAGGTTCGTAATAACTGAATGAAAACGACCTTTGCCACAATCCGACCTGTGCGTACTTTTAAGTTACAACAAACGGACGTGTTGTTGATGCTTTTCATTTGGTAACTTTGTTCCAATGACACGCAGTGTTGGTTTGAAGTGAACAGCGTTTTGCACTTGCAAATGCAAAACAGATAAATCACGTGACAGAATACTCCGCAGAATCGAACAACAGCGGGATCCCAACAGCCAGCCAGCAGACGATGAAATCCAATGTGCATATATGGGAACATTTATCTTTTCGACAATTTCTGTCATTTAGTCAGCAAAGCAAACGACAGTTGAGTTTGTTTGGAAAAACTTTAATTTTGAAAAGCATGTTCAATAAATTATTCACAGTCTGCATGGAATGATCTAAGGAGAAATCTCGCATTACATCGTTCGCTTTTTAGGGGGCGTCATTCGATTTGTTCGCTTCTGAAAACGAGAGCTGGGGTTCCCCATGTTTTTACTTCCGGTTTCCGGTTTAGATTGGATGGCATAGCATTCCTTGGTTTTTCCAATTTCACGTACACGTTGTCTATTAGGCTTGCTTCAAAGCAGCCCTCTGGGCTGCTTTTGCGCGCGCGCGCGCTATTAGACAACGTGTACGTGAAATTGGAAAAACCAAGGAATGCTATGGCATCCAATCTAAACCGGAAACCGGAAGTAATATGAACTTTGGTAAAACCAAGAAGCGCGTGTAACTCACAGTGTTTTTCAAATTATAATGACATAAACTTAACAAAATTTAAAACAGTGTTTAAGGGGTCGTCAACATAAAACAGAATCCACCTAAAGTGGACAAATAAATTGAACCGAAGAAGCTTGAGGCCTACAATCCGAAAAATTATCATGAATAAAGTAGTTGCAAAATAATTTGAGGAAATTATTTGAAACCATACCCCGGTGGGAACCCTAGGAAGTGAGGTAGTGCTGGTTTACTTTGGTAAACAAGCTCTGTTGTACTGGTAAAATAGAACCTGGTAAACAGTGCCTGGGGCGGAAGTCCTCTAAAATAGGCAGCATGTGACGATTAATTGGCTATACTTGACTTCAAATCAGTAGGTGATAATTGCGGATTCAGTACCACTTTGTACATGTACCGTACACGTACACGTACACGGTGCGTTTACCATCGTAGGATTCAGTGTTAAATCGCCGACACGTTCGCAAAAAATGTCATTTTTTCATGGTGGTCCAGAATCGGCTGTTATTTTGAGACTCCTAGATCGCACTTTTGACGTTCAAATACCCGTTGGCGAACGCGTCAAATGTACACGTTTTTCAAAAAAGTGAAAAATGTATGAAATTGTACATTTTTCACTTTTTTTTTTTACTTAAAAATTTTTGTTGACGTTTCCATCGCGGATCAGACCATCGATCCATCGCTGGTGAACGCGAGCAAAAAAACGCTTTGCGGATTCTGGACCAGCATCAAAAAACGGTTTGCGGATTGGACAGTTTTCCAGAATCCGCAAACGCCTTTTGAGGCGGGGATTTTTCCAAACTTAACAGACTACTATTGGGCGCTCTCATTTCTGACATAAGTGTGGGGGGGGGGGGGGGGGGGGAATACCCGGATTTTTCCAAACTTAACAGACTACTATTGGACGCTCCCATTTCTGACGTGAGTGGGGAATACCCATAGTGGATTTTTCCAAACTCAACAGACTACTATTGGACACTCCCATTTCTGACGTAAGTGGGGGGAATACCCATAGTGGGATTTTCCAAACTCAACAGAAAAAAAACCTAAGTTTTTTGGAAAATCCCTACTGTATAAACCTTACTGAGAACGCCATTTGTCACGCTCGAAATGTATTACAGGTTTTTATTCAAATGAGCGTCAATTGTCAGTTAAATAGTTTAACTGAAAAAAAACTATTCTACAGATGGAAGCGGAAACAGTTCAAAAGATTAATTGATATGATTTAAACACGTTTTTTTTTGAAAGCGTTACATTACTGATGTGTTTACTTGTGATTTTGATTATCAGATGTAATTATTCTCAAATGCGTTAAATCAGAAACCGGTTTCTTATGTACTAAAACTTTCAAACTTTTCAAAGTTCTCCAGTTCGCCATTGAGCGAATAATCTGTGATGCGATTTTAACGCGTTCAGAGGCAAAACGCATTTATAGAGGTTTATCATGTAAAATGTTTTTTCCTCAACTGGTTTTTAGTTATTATATTAAAGACAGAAGATTTTTATTTACTTAAAACATAAAAAATAATTATACATTTAATTTTGAAAACAATAAATAACTTACATTAGCATACTCAAAGGAAATATTAATAATTAAAAACGAAAAAAAATGTTTTTACAGATGGATGCTAAACGCCGAGATCAGCTTTTAAATGAATATGAACGTGCCAAAAAGGGCATTCAATTGGCTGACAGAAGCAGACGTGTTGGAGAGATCGAACTCAAACGCGAGACCACAAAAATATTTAAACCTGTGACGGAGGTTCAAGAGCGAAGCAAGAAGGAGATTGTTGACGAATTGAGACCCTTAAAAGAAAGTTCTTTGAGAATGGGTTCGTTGCCCGGTAGTTTTACAAACCAGATTTCCTTTCAATCTACACCAGATTACGTTCCCGTGAGAATCGAAACCGACGTGAACGAAAGTGACGATACAGCTTCGACTATCACCACTGATAGTGTCGCATCATCCGAGGATTATGGTAAGAGAGATCTGTTGTTTGGAATTCACGAGGATTCGAGCAGTAAGAAATTCGTGGGCGACACAGAAGTGGAAATAGATGATGATGAGTATTTATACATCGGTCCGAATAAGTATAAAATAACTGATGGACTGCGCAAATTACTCCTTTTCTTACGGCGACATTCTGGTTCAGACCAATGCCATGAAGAGAGATAACGATGGCAGAGAGACGAGACCCAAAGCCAGCAGAGGTTACAAGTGGACAAAAGTGGTGAAACCCATATGGGATATGAATAAGAAGTATGACGAGTCGAGAACCGGGAAAGGAGTGAGAACCACTTTTCTTCCGAGCGATTCTGACGCTCTGTTTCAGAGATTGAGATTGATGATGGCAAGTAGACGCGCTGGTAACACAGGATTAGATAATGAGATAGTTAGCATATGCGATGAATTGTTAAGACAGCAGGTTTTGAATAAAAACCATTATAAAAGGCTGATGAACGAATTGAAGGATTGATGTATATAATAAGTAGAGAGAAACAAACAAACAAACAAACAAAAATATATAAAATGAAAAACAGTAAATTTTACACTAGAATAATAAAGGTATTTAAACAACAAACGATTTACCAGTGAAAAACAAAATATATATTATAAAATAAAAAAAATATGTTGGTGATAAAGAACAGGGGATACGTCAGAACTTACGTTCAAGGCGGTTCTGGCATCGTCGATTCTATAATGCAAGCGTTCACGAGCGATGCGGGTAGAAAACTCACATCGACCGCATTTGAGGTTGGTAAGAAGACCGCTTTGGATGCTGGTAAGAAAGCCGCTTCCGAAGTGAGTGGTAGGATAGCTTCTGTGGCTGGCAAGAGGGCAGCCAACGTGTTGATCGACAAGTTGATCAGTCCACCAGCGAAGCGAGCTGCGTTAGAGCGAACGCCGAAAAGTTGGAAAGATTTTAAGGATGCTGTGGTACCCATACAAGATTTAGCCAAAAGGACGAGTGGATCCGGATTGAAGAGAACTCGCGATGGTGTAATATAAATAAATAATAATATTAAAAACTGAGTTTGAAAAAACATAAAAAATTGTGTTTGAAAAAAAAATCTAAAATAAAAAAAAAAAAAAAAAAAAAAACAAAGATGAACATTAAAGATATGTCTTGGAACGACGCTGCGACCAAGAGGGCGAATAACGAGTTCTTTCCCAAAAGCATAAGAGGCTTGATAGTGGGAAAATCGAATTGTGGAAAGACCAAACTGTTGATGAATCTGTTGTCCCGACCCGACTGGTTGGATTACGACAGATTGTTTGTGTTTGGCAAGAGCTTGTTTCAACCCGAATACAGATTGCTTCGAGAGTGCATGGATCGTAGATTGCCCAAGGACGCCATAGCCAGAATCTTTGACAGTAGGGAGGAATTCGACAAAAGTGAAGCTCCTCTTTTGACCATTTTGGACGGTGCGGCGCTGGAATTGATGAAGAGAAATGCATCTTCGAACGCCGAGTGTCGATTTTATGACAACTCTTGCGACATTCCGGATCCTAGAGAATTGAAATCGGAAGATAAGAATCTCATGATTTTCGACGATCTGCTTTTGGAGAGACAGAACCGATGCGAATCGTATTACGTTAGGGGTCGACACAGCAACGTGGACTGTTTCTACCTGTCGCAGAATTATTTTCGATTGTCCAGACAGACGATAAGGGAGAACGCTAATTTTCTATGTCTCTTTCGCCAAGATCTCCAGAATCTCAATCACATCTACGGCGATCACATCACAAACGACATGAGAGTGGCGGAATTCAGGAGATTCTGCAAGAGAGTTTGGGATGGAGGACTTTACAATTTCATCGTGATCGATTTGAATAGTGAATTTAATCGCGGAAAATATTGGTGCGGATTCGACAAGTTTTATGTTTCTGATGATAATAAGATAGAGTGTGAAAATAAAAAAAAAATTAGAAAATAATAAATCTTCAAATAATTAGTTTTGAAAAAAATAAAAATAAAATTAAAATATAATGTTCGAACAAGGAGAATTGTTAGAACGGATAGCTGAGAATACGGCTGCAAAACAATCCATTCAAATCGTGGTGAGTGGCGATTCGACTTGATTCGCGATGAAATTCGAACCTTCCATCGAATTGAATAGAGAGAAAAGATACGAGATGGCGTTGGTGAATCTGGAGACTTATTATTCCTTTCCCAACGTCACCGAAAAGAATAACTCGTTCAAGTATTCCGACGGAGTGGATTGGTTGGAGATTCGAATTCCCAAAGGAAGTTACGACATAGACGATTTGAACAATTACATTCAGACGCGAATGAAGATGGATGGAAAGGGAAGCAACAAGATCAGACTCGCTCCCAATCCTAATACCTTACAGACGATGTTGGATTTGGAAGATAATTTTCGAGTGGATTTCGATACGGATGATTCTATAGGCAAGATGTTGGGATTCGATCGAAAGATGTATCGAGACCACGCGGCATCTGAAAATACGGTTGACATTCTCGCAGTCAATAGCATTCTGGTGAACGTGGATGTGATTGCTGGAAGCTACGTGAATGGTAGTGCTCAACCGACGATCTATTCCTTCTTTCCAAATGTATCGCCAGGTTATAAGATCGTGAAGCAACCTCAAAATTTAGTTTATCTACCAGTGGTTTTAGACACGTTGTATAGTCTCAAAACCACGTTGATGGATCAAAATGGTGAACTGTTAGATCTTCGCAGAGAGAGGGTGACGATACGATTTCACATAAGAGAAATATAAAAGCAAAAAAAAAAAAATGTGTATATATATAAATAACAAAAATAAAATAAACACAATATTAATTTTACAAACATTATTTAATATATATAATTATCATTAAAACAAAAAAAAACAATTGAAGAAAATATATTTAAAAAAAAAGAATTATGACACAATACGTAGTTAGAAACGTGAACATATCCGTAGGACAGAAGAAGAAACTTAAGAGAGCGTTAACAACTTGAGGCGAGGCGGTGAGATTCAAATTCACTCAGGAAGATCTGACGAGTGGCGGTCAGGATTCGATCGCCTGGACCAGAAGTCAAATCAAAAGGATGGAGAAAGCGATTCGTGATGGAAGAGGGTTGACGGCGAGATTGAGTCCCGCTCAATTGAGATACAATTTGAGAATGAAAGGCGGTTTCCTACCGCTATTGGCAGGAATCGCCGCAAAAGCATTACCCTTCGCCGCAAAGGCATTACCCTTTCTTGGCGTGGGAGCTCTCACGGGACTCGCGAGTTCGGCAGCTGAGAAATTAATGGGTGGCAGCGGACTGTTTTTGAAGAAGGGAGGAGCCGTGTGTCATGTCCACGTAGACGACAGCGGTAAAGGATTGTATCTAGAACCCATTAGAGGTGACAACTCTTTGAGTGGAAACGGTCTCTATCTGAAGAGTGGACGGAACGTTGAGCGACTCGGCAAGGGTTTGTTGTTTGGTGAGAATTCGCCGTTTAAGAATATACCGATTTTGAATATGTTATTATAATGTAAAAAAAATTATATAAATATAAATCATAGGAAGTATAAAATAATATATAAAATGGATAAAAAGGTGGAAAAACAATTCGACGATAATGATGAATATCGCGAGATAGAGTGCGAAAAAGATGTGGAAAAACGATTAGATGCTAATGATGGATATCTTAGGAAAGAACTGATAAAAGAGTTAAATAAAGATCGGGATATGCGGTTGAAATTTAAAAGAATGAGACGTTTTCCACCATCACCACTATCTTCTGAAGAGAATGGTAATGATGCGAGTGTTACCGAGAGATGCACAGCATTCGTTCATAATTATGATTCGCATAAACAAATGTGTTGTTATAAAAACGTAGCATATCACAGAAAAAAAAAAGAAAAGAAGAATCGACGCTGAAATTTAAGAAGAAAGGAAACGTTATTATAATATATGGGTAATAGTGAAGAAGGAAAACAAAAAAAAAAGTAATGAGATCTAAAGATGATCTCATTACTTTTTTTTTCATTCTTCGCTAAAAATCAATCTCTCTGTTGTTTATATTTCCAAGTCCGTTATTAGCATGTTGACATTCGTGTTTTCTCCTTTTTCGCAAATGTGTTGAATGTTTATCTTTACTTTTTTGATTTTTTTTTACTTCGGTCAACGCGCTCTCACCACCTGATTTGTTCACGAGTTCAAGTGAGATGTTTGGAAATATGTAACTTCCATAGGGCAACGACAAATCGTCCTTGTCGAATTCTCTATCTTTGGCGATGACGATATTCTGAAGATCGCTTTCGTACTCGTAAAACAAATCGAGCGTGGCTTCGTCCAATTTCAAAGGCATGCTATATTTGTCGTATTTATGCTCTAAGCCCTTCGTCTCGACCTCGTTCAATTCAATGGGATCGTGTCGTTGTAATCTATAGATTTTAGAACCGAATTTCTTATACGTTTCGACTCGTTTCAATTTCAATTTGCATCTTTTAGGTGTTGTTGTTGTCATGATCGATTATTTGTTTTGTTTTATGAATTATTGCAAATAATATATATTTTTAAATTTTGTATTTAAATAATAATTTGTTAAAAAGTTTTTTTTTTGCTCTTTATATATATATAAAAAAAAAGTTTTTTTTTTAATTTTTAATTTTCTTTAATGTAAAAATTTTTTTTCTAAAAGTTTTTTTTCTCTTTATATATAAAATAAAAAGTTTAAATTTTAACATCCTTTCTTTTCTCATATTAATTCAATTTTTTTTACGTTAAGGAACATAAAAATTGAATTAATTTCACCAGAAAAAAATGTTCTTATTTAAAGAAAAAAATTAAAATTAAAAATCTTTTTTATATATAAAGAGTAAAAAAAACAAAACTTTTTTAACAAATTATTTAAATACAAAATTCAAAAAAAAAAAAATTCTTACAAATGGAGCAAACAAATAAAAAAATGGAAAATTTAAATGAGAAAACCGTACCTCAGTTAAACGAGATTTGTAAACTATTAAAAATTCCACATTTCAGAAATCATAGAACTAAATCAAAATAAATTGAATTCATACAGGAACATCTGCGAAACACTAGAAAGGCAAATGAAATGTCGATAGCGACGACGTCAAAAAATGCATCACAGGAACATTTGCAAAACGATAGAAAGGCAAACAAAATGTCGATAGCAACGACGTCAAAAAATGCATCGGTTGTGAAAAATGAGAAGAAGAAAAAGATAGTAAAAGGAATCGAAATGCCGATGTCGGAAAAACCCAAAAACGCTTCGATTGTAAAAAATAAGAAGACGACTAAACGAAAAGCCGTTGAAGAACTTCAAGTTTCAAAAGAAAAGAAAAGAAAAACGAAAACGAAAACGAGTGATGCACTTCAGATTCTAGACAAACGAGATATATCGAGCGAAATTCAATGAGGAATCGATGAAGGGAAAGGAGAAGAATATGTAGCACGACTCATCACGGAACTATTCCAATCGAAGCCTGTAGAACGGGAGAGTGCGATCAAAGGCATTTTTAAAACTTTCGATGTGGTTCCCTCGCTCAAGAAAATCGATCCGAAATTGTTCATGGAACGGGTGAAGAAAAAAGTATTGGATTTGTTTCGTGAACACATGAACGTGGGACAAAAAATTAAGATGATACTCCATTGCGTGATGAATAAAATCGCCGTGAAGTCTGGCGAGAGCATCGTGAAAAATGCATATTTCAGATCTCACGTCGAACCCGTACTTCGAGGTTCAGATTTATCGGATGTTTTCAAAAAGATGAAAGACAAGATGTTGACGTCTCTCGTGAATTATCAACATGGAGGTAGTAATTGGACATTCGATGAGGTATTGAAACTCGAAATTAATATAACTAAAAATGATTTGTTGAAAGGATCTTCCTACGTGGAATTACCGTATTTCTTAGCTAAAAAACACTCTGTGGTCAATGTGAGAAATAAAGATGATCAGTGTTTTAAATGGGCAGTCACTTCCGCTTTATACCCTGTCAAAATGCACTCCGATAGAGTTTCTCGTTACGAGGAGACTTCTAAAAATCTCGATTGGACCGGAGTGACTTTTCCAACGCAGTTGAAACACATCGAACGTTTCGAAGCTCAAAATCCCACCGTAGCGGTGAACGTCTTGGGATACGACGATGAAAAACGAACGATCTATCCTCTCAGACAGACTTCGTATCTCGAAAGAGAAAAGACGATTATTTTATTATTGATTTCGAATGGTGACAATCGTCATTATTGTTGGGTTAAACATCCAAGCCGATTACTGTCGAGACAAAATAATAAACATAAAGGAAAGATATGTTTATGTTGCAACTGCATGAACGCGTTTCACATCGAAAAATCGTTAGCGAAACATCAGGAATATTGCAATGAAAATCAAGGTGTCGCCATCGAAATGCCCAAACCCAACACCATCGTGAAGTTTGAAAATCACAATAGAAGGTTAAAAGTACCATTCGTCGTGTACGCTGATTTTGAATGCTTCACCATGAAAATGAGTTCCTGCCAACCCGACGCTCTTCAAAGTTACGTCGAAAGATATCAAAAACACACGCCTTCGGGTTATTGCATTTATGTGAAATGTGCTTTCGACTCGCAACACGACATGGGTCCCTTCACCTACACGAAACAGTGCGAAGATGACAACGTGGCTGAAAGGTTTGTGGAAGAGTTAGAATCCAAAATTCAAATGTTATACGATAAATTCAAAACTCCGGCGAAAATGATCATCACGCGAGAGCAGCAGGACAAAAATAACAGAGCCACCGAATGTCACATATGCAGACAATCGTTCGACGAGAATTCGGAGGAAAATAAGGTCAGAGACCACAATCATTACACGGGTCAGTATCGCGGTCCGGCTCACAGCAAGTGTAATTTAAAATATCGAAATGCCGTTTTCTATCTGGTGATATTTCACAATCTCTCAGGTTACGACAGTCATCTGTTCGTAAAAAATCTCGGCACCTCCCACGAAGAATTAAATTGCATCGTAAACAGCGAAGAAAGATACATTTCATTCACGAAATGGAAGCTCATGGAGAAGAAAAGAGTAATCGACAGAGAGACGTTGAAAGAAAAAACGAAATTCATTCATAGAGGCATACATTTCATCGACAGTTTTAAATTCATGTCGACCGCTCTGGAAAAATTAGTCGATAACATGAGCAAGGATAAATTTAAAATCACGAGCGAACATTTCGGAGAACGAGTAGGCATCATGTTGAGGAAAGGAGTCGATCCTTACGATTACATGAACGATCTAAAGAGATTCGACGACACCGCACTACCTTCGAAAGAAGATTTTTATTCGAAATTATACGAATCCGACATTTCCGACGAGAATTATGAACATGCCAAAAACGGGTGGAAATCATTCGATATGAAAACCATGAGAGATTATCACGATCTCTATCTGAAGACCGACGTTCTGCTCTTGGCAGACGTGTTCGAAAATTTTCGAGACGTCTGTCGTCGAAATTACGATCTGGATCCCGCTTGGTATTTCACCGCACCCGGTCTGGCGTGGGACGCTCTGTTGAAGACCACCAAAGTCCAATTGGAATTATTATCCGACGTGGACATGTTCGAAAGGGCTGCGAGAGGTGGCGTCTCGATGATCTCGCACAGATATTCTGAAGCTGAAGTATTGGGACGCTAATAATCTGTACGGTTGGGCTATGATTCATCCTTTACCGATTGAAAATTTCGAATGGGTGACGGAACAGGAAGAGATGCAAAAATGGAGAGACTATCCTTGCATTTTAGAAGTCGATTTGAACTATCCGGAAGAATTACACGATCTACACAACGATTATCCGCTAGCTCCCGAACGAATGGAATCGAACGAAGGAGACGAGGAAAAATTATTCCCAATTTATTTAACAAACGTAACTACGTTGGCTACAGTGAGAATTTGAAACAATACGTCGATTACGGGATGAAATTAGTCGACATACATCGCATCATTCGATTCGACGAAGAGCCTTGGATGAAAAAATACATCGATCTCAACACGAATCTCAGAATTCGAGGCGAGAACGATTTCGAAAGAGATTTCTTCAAACTCATGAACAACTGCGTGTACGGTAAATCGAGATATATCTCCTGATGTTCGACACGAGCAATTATCCCGTCGATCACCCGTTCAACATTCAATCGAACGACAACAAGAAGGTGTTGGGTAAATTTAAGGACGAGAGCGGCGGTAAACAAATCGTCAAATTCGTGGGCTTGAGACCCAAACTATATGCTTATCGTCTAGAAGATGAAGAGATCAAGAAGTGCGAAGGGGTTAAAGCATGCATGGTGAAGAAAAACATCTCTTTCCAAGAGTATAAAGATTGTCTGTTAGGAAGTGGTCCAGTGTATAAGACTATGAAATCGATTCGAAGCGAAAATCACGACTTGTATACCAAAATAGTCAACAAGATTTCGCTGACGGCCAACGACGATAAGAGATTCGTGTTAGACAATAAAATAAGCACTTTGGCACTCGGACATTGGACTTTAGACGATAGAATTTCAGATATGATTGAGGATGATTGGATTCCAGATATGATTAAGGATGATAGGATTCCAGAAAATCAAGAGGAATTATACGGATTCAAGATTATGGAAATCGATAGAGACATCGAGAGAGTTAGTTTAAAAAGAAAAAAAAAAAAAAGAAAAAATAACGTCATTTTAGTGAATTATAATAAAATAAATAAATAAAAAAAAAATATATACGCATTTATGAATAAGAAAATAGAGATATCCGTAGAAGGTGTCGTCTTACCTAACGAACCCCTATCCAACATCGATCTGTTGAATGCGGCGAAGGATTTGAAAATTTGAAAATCAAAGATTTTCTAGGCGTGTTTTCTAGAGATGCCTTGCTGAAGAGAAGACCTTGACAATCGGAATACGGAATTTTAAATCTAGACGATTTATCGGGTGAAGGCACTCACTGGGTGGCGTGGTTCAAGAACGGGAAGAAGAATTATTATTTCGACAGCTACGGAATCTCACCGCCGAAAGAAATAAAGAACTATTTCAACAAATCGATGGTTCGTTACAACACAGAACAAGTGCAATCACCAGATCAAGTGTTTTGCGGTCACCTGTGTCTCTACGTTCTCAAGAGATGGTCTGAAGGAGATTGGTTTCAAGACATTCTCAATGATTTACATTAGAGAGAGATTTTTTTTTTTATAGTATGTAAAGATAAAAAATTATTTAAAAAAAATTTAATCGAATAAAAACGAAAAATAAAAATAATATAATTCATTTTTTAATAAACTGCGTTTTGAAATACATTTTTTTAAAAACAAAAAATCTCAAAACTACATGCCAGTCGATAAATTTGGTAGAAGTGACGACGAAAAAGTCAACCTAAAAAGGAAGAGGAAGACGCTCGAAGTCGACGATGGTTACGACATTGCCAACTTGGACGAATGTTACGTTCGGAGATACGAACCTCGAGAGGAACCTTTGAACATGAACGATAAGAAGCTCTACAATCTTCCCGAGCCAATAGATCTCGCAGATGCTGCGACTAAAAAATACGTCGACAGGGGGAAAGCCGATTTCGAACGAATCATGCTAGATAATTACGTGGATAAAACCATGACCGACGATCTCAATCTGAAATCTAACCGTTTGGTGAACGTAGCAAATCCCATAGATCCCATGGATGGACCAAGAAATACACAAACGACTCTCACGCGAGATTCAGTGAACACCTGAGAAATAGATACGTTCAGAAAATGATGCACTCGGAATTGAATACCAATTCTAACAAGATAACAAATGTTGCCACTCCCACGACTCCCAAGGACGTGGCGACCAAACACTACGTAGATCTGGAACAGAGAAAGTCTGACAGACAAGAAATGAAATCGGATCTGAATGCGGGATTCAACAAGATATTGAATCTGTCGAAGGTCAACGACACGGATGAAGACTCAACCGCGGTCAACAAGGGCTACGTAGATTCTGCCATGATACGATCACAAGAATACCTAGAATCGCAAGTGGACGATCTCTACCTGAACAAACAATCTGGCAGAATCATGGAGGGTGGTATCGACATGAATGGTGAGAATTTATTCGGACTCAGTCATGATCCCGAATTCGATTCCAGCGCAGTCAGCAGGAAGTACGTGGACGACAACTCGGTCTGGAGAAAGGGTGACATCATGGAAGGTAAACTAGACATGGGTGGACACGCGCTCACGAATCTACCAGATCCCGTGAACATGACGGATGCCTGCACCCTGATTTCGGTGGTGGAGAAAGTCAAATATGCTAGACAATTGATCACCGTGTGGGCCGAGGAGGCCGGCACCTTAGATGAGGGCAAAGCTGAGTGGTCTTTCGGAAATGGAGGTAGCGGATCGAAACATGGTCAGGTGGGATATCCCATGCCGTTGGGAGGTGAAATCCTTCGAATGAGTCTGGCTTCCTTGGATTTGAATAACAGAGTGGTTGTCAATCTCATGGTGAATGGAGTACAGAGCGATAAGAGATACAGCGTCGAAAAGACTGAGAATCAACATGCAAATGTTAGCACGTTCGGCACACCTCTCAAAGTGAACGCCGGAGACAGGATTAATTTCATTACAAAAACCAATAATCCCGAAGCCGCCACTTCCGTGGTGAGTCTACTGATCAAACTAGTTCCTTTGAACAAACAGTGAATTCGTGGAAAATAATTAATTAAAAAAAAATAATGTGTGATTATTAAAAACAAAAAAAAAGTAATGAGATTTAGAAAGATGTTCAATCTCTCTAGATCTCATTACTTTTATTTTTTTTTGTTTTTTTAATAATTACTCATCACTTTTTTTATTTTTGTTTTATTTTTTTTTCACACACGTCTCTCATCAAATGATCAACATCTTATTTCCATCCAATTCGAATTGTAATTCTCTGTCCTACAGGACCAGGGCGAAGGCTTCGTTTCTTCTCGGCACGTTCCCATAGAATTGCATCTTGATCAGAATATCTAAGACGCTACTCTTGAGTCGTTTTACTGACGTCGAATACGAACATGGGATACATCGACTTGTATTCGCCGGGAGATATGTTAGGGTTGCTCATCAATTCATCTAGACTGTGATACTTCTTTCTAAAATCAGCGGCATCGCTGTACAGTCTGCAGAAATCGTTCTTGTTGAACGACGCATTGTAATCGATTGCTGGATATCTCGTGGCGTTCATAAACACTTGCATGTTTCTCAAATGGCAGTGATCGAACAGCGATGCATTCTTTTCCTGAGACCTGTCCTTATCAGTCTGAAACACAACCACGATGAAACGCGGTCTCTCAGAAGTGGATTTCACCGTCAATCTCCAATCGAAGTGATCCGTGGAGAGAGGAATGCTAGCCGTGTCGCATTCTAAATCCCACGGGTAATTTACTCTTGGATTCTATGATCTTGTAGAGACGTGCTTTTTCCACGATCGAAGGCTCCATGTGCGGAACGAACCACGATATCTTGTGTGAGTTATCTTACCCGCATCGGTCGCAGTGAGTCTCACTATTGCGTCGTCTTTTCCTTTTCGAATCAACGTCAGATTGTGTTTGAATCCGTACATGATCTTGTTGTAATCGTCCGCAAATCCGAAGATGTGTTTCAAAGGTATCCTGAACGAAAACGTTCCTTTAGGTCTTGACGACGTAGTCGAATATCGCGGCGGCGCCGGCACTAGCAGGGCCAACGGTGTCTTTCACCCACAACTGATTAAGTCCTCTGGATTTCGTAAAATCATCAGGATACGTCAAGAGTCCGAACATCGTGGTGGCCTGACCGGGATGAAACACAGATTCTATCTCTTGTCCGGATAGCATGTATTTTATATTACTGAATAGATGTATGAAGCCATTATTGGCTAGAGTAACCATGTCGGCGTCGGCATAGTCACTCCCATCTTCCTTGGTGAGACGTCCCTGCACCACTATGTAACTCTCGCTAGGATGGACGAATAGATCTTGAGTTTCGACGTTGATTCTTATCTCTCCTGCATTGTTCAAACTCGTTCCGGTTACTGGTTCGTATTCGTGAACCTCATATTCTTGAATACTTTCATCTTTCACTATGCTTTGTGCTATATCTAGTATATTTGCCATTTTTAAAGGGTTTTTGTTTTTTTGTTTATTAATTAGCTTGCTTTTTTTTATCTAAAAATAGTTTTAATTATTTTTTTATTATTATTTTTCTCTCCTATATATATATATGTGTGTAAACAAGAAAATGTTAAAGAGAGCAAATAAAAGAAATTTGTTTTGTTTATCAAAACTTTGTCTTCTATAATTGTTGTTTGTAAAACTTTCCGATGATCTCTTCTCCATCCAAAGCTTCGATTTCGAAAGTCACCGGATCGGTGTGAAATATTTTGATTATCACGAAGATTTCCGAGGTCCATCGAGGAGTATAACCCTTTTCGAAGTGCTTCTTATAAGCGTAGATTCTCACTCGATCACCGACCACAAATTTCGGCATTCAAGACTTCTTCCTAATCTTAGATCTTTCAGGATATAGATTCGCGTAGACCTGTTTTTCATTTCGAGGATCGCGAGCTTCCATGGGAGTCATCTTGATTGATCTGTGTCGCGTGTTGTTGTAATCTTTAACCAGACCGTTCAGAGCGTATATGTATTTCTTGGTCGAATTCGCCGTGAAGTATCTATGCATCTTTTCCTTCATCGTTCGATTCCAACGTTCCACCACGCTGGCTTTCTCTTCATTTTCGATCGAGTAGAGGTTGACCAATCGATGAACGTGCTTGTTGTAGAATTCCTTTCCCTTATCCACCCACAATTTATTTGGTTTTCGAGAAGACGAGTCGAACACGCTCTTCAGAGCCTCGGTGACGCAAGGTACCGATTTATTCTTCAAAGCTCTGATCCAACCGTATTTGGAAAACACGTCAATGACCGTCAATAGATATTTGACACCCTCGGTCCACCTCAAAAACGATCTTATGTCGACCAAGTCGGCAGACCAAATATCATCCAAACCCTTCACGAACACCCTTCTCTTTCGAAATTTACGCACGATGGGTTTGTGTAACTCCTCGGCAAATTCGCTCGTCAATAATCATTTCTTCTTCTTTTCAGATGCGCCTTTTTTTTGAATGCCCCATCCGAATCGACGTTTCGCACTGATCAGATTGCCGACCAGCGAACATTCTATCTTCTCTCTCCTAGTCGAATTCGATATGCCTCTCAATTTCCCCAACATGTTTTTATCGCAGACATCGTTGCGAGTCTTGGTGTCGGGATTTCTGGCGTAGCACAGATCGTGATCATACGCGGCCGCGTCCACCCTATTCACAGGTTTGCTCCAAGATTTAGGAGTCAGATCGGCATTGAGTCTCTTGTTCAATTTCGTTCCGGGTCCCGTGAAACTGTGACCAGGCAGATGCATTTCGAAAGGTAGATTATTGATCATTTTATTCACGCTGCCTTTACCTTTGCTGGCATTCTTTTTTTTGACGAATTAAGTCTTGACAGAACCACACACGTCGCAAATTCCGCGAAGCATCTGTCTGTCGTTTTTAGTTCGTACTTCTCGAGAATTACTTGTCTCGGTAACTCTCTTACACTTTACGCAATACATTTTAAGAGTTATTTAAATTAATTTCGTTTTTATTTTATATATAAATTTAATATATTTTTTTTTTTAAATTCTTTTCTTATTATACATATATATATTTTTTTCAATCGCTGCTCTTGAGTTCTATCATCTTACTGAATTCCTCCCTAGCCTCTTTCCTCCCCTTTTCCACGAGAGAATCCTTCATCTCTTCTTTGATGATCTGATGAGTCTTGATTCTCACAGCTTCTTTCATGGCTTCGTATTTCGTTTTCTCACCCAATATCGCGAAGTATTCTCCGTCCGATATCCTACCGTCTTTCAACACCATCGAGATCATTTCGGATATCGTGTCGATCTTGGAGTCGGCCAAGACGCGAATCTTGTCGTGTTTCCTCGCCTTCAGATATAATTTCTCTCGAGTTAGATACGCTTGGATTCTACTGATCTGATCGATGGGATACCTCTCTCCTCTTTCTTTTTCTTCTAGCGATGGTGCCATTGGCAAAACGCCATTCGGCTTCTCATCCTCGTCGTCATCTAACGTCGGATACAATTTATTTCTGGTTCTCATTTTTGTGTTTTTTTTCTTTCTAATATTAGATAAAAAATTTATGTGTGTATTTAGTTTTATTTTCTATTCTCCCTTATTTTTATATCAACGAGAAAACTTAGACGTATGCTTCATTGAACAATAATTTCATGATGCATTCCTTGTCTTCTAAAGTCAGACTTCTACTACGCGCCAATTTCAGTTCTTCCGAAACTGTGGGCTTGCTTCGATCCTTACAGAAGAGTAATCTCTTCCAAAACGCGATCACTTCGTCGATTTGAACGCGTTCGAACGCCGGTTCGAAATACTTGACGGCCATATCTTCCCTTTCCATCGTCAGACACGAATGATTCTCATGATCGAAGTCTAGGTGATCCCGACATCCGATGCATCGTTCTAACAAGAGGCGACCTATTTGTTCGTTCACGCAGGATGCGTAGGCTCTCATCAGCATTTTTAAAAGAACCCTTGCTCTAATAATCTGGGAAGCGCTCATGATTTACGTATTTTTATTATCTATTCGATTTGATATATTTATTTTTAAATAACTATTTTATTTATATTTTTTTTTTCTCTCCTATATATCAATTTATTTCCTCAACCTTCAATTTGATAGGTCACGTGACCACCTTCTCGAAACTTCGATTTTTCTGATGGGTGTGACCCCCACCCCCACGACGAGGGAGATAACTTTGTATGATTAAGTTTATGAGAATCAATCAATCTGATTGGTTAATTAGCAGGTCCCGTGACCACCTTCAGAGCCTCAAAAGCCATTTGCGGATTCTGGACCACTGGTCCAGAATCTGCAAACCGTTTTTTTTATGCTGGTCCAGAAACCGCAAAGCGTTTTTTGCTCGCGTTCACCACTGATGGATCGATGGTCTGATCCGCGATGGGAACATGGACAAAAATTTTTAAGTAAAAAAAAAAAAGTGAAAAATGTGCAATTTCATACATTTTTCACTTTTTTGAAAAACGTGTACATTCGACACGTTCACCAACGGGTATTTGAACGTTAAAAGTGCGATCTAGGAGTCTCAAAATAACAGCGGATTCTGGACCACCATGAAAAAATGACATTTTTTGCGAACGTGTCGGCGATTTAACACTGAATCCTACGATGGTAAATGCACCGTGTACGTGTACGTGTACGGTACATGTACAAAGTGGTACTGAATCCGCAATTATCACCTACTCATATCCATGTTGTGGTCACAATTAGACATTGTGCACAAGCATGTGACCTTAAACAGCAATAAATAAATAAATAAATTGAAACCATACAGTTGTTAAATATTGTGTAGGACTGCATTCTTGCACTCTTGGGCTATATGATTTTTTGAATAGAAAATATTTCTAAATAATTTCGAAATAACAAAAATACAGTACAATAAACAGTTGCAGCATTGAAAAAAATAATTTGAGAAAAACCTACAAGTATTTCATTTGGTGCTGAATTGTTCCCTTGTGTGCCAACTTTGTTAACCTTTTACCCAATGCCGACAATATTAAAATTTATTATTTTAATTTAAATTTTCCAAAAAATGTAAACAAAAGCACTTCATGTGACCCCTCATCGGAATGAGCCCCACATGATGTGCTTTTGTTGACATTTTTTGGAAAATTTTGAATTTTACGCAAGCGGATGGGGCCGATTCGTTAGGTAAAGGGTTAAGGACCAACTTTTCCCACAGGCTCAATCCGGACTTTGTTTTAGGTTGACCCATCTTGGCTTTGTTTTAGGTCGACTTATCTTGTGGGCCAACTTCTCTTGTGTACTGACTTCTGTGTTTGATAAAATTAAAACACTTGCCTAGGAGGTGGGTAAAGTGGGCGCTGTGAAATCAGTTACTTATTCCCAGTTCCTTATTCCACTTTCTAAATTTAGCAGAAATTCGAAAAATAAATGGACTTCTTGGGTGGTGCCCTAAGACACAGGACTATTCAAACCCTGGGGTTCACCCTCCCGCCCCCTTTTAGGGGCCAGATTGGACCCTAAAAGTGACCAAATGGTCAAAATCGTAATTATTGACGGAAATTCGCGGAACAAACGGCCTTATAGGGTGGCGCCCTAAAATACAAGATTATTCAAATCCAAAGGTTCACCCTCCCACCCCTTTTTAGGGGCCAGATTGGACCCTAAAAGTGACCAAACGGTCAAAATCGTAATTATTGACGAAAATTCGCAGAACAAACGGTCTCATAGGGTGGTGCCCGAAAATACATGATCATTCAAATCCTAAGGTTCACCCACCAACCCCTTTTTAGGGGCTATATTGGACCCTAAAAGTGACCAAATGGTCAAACTCGTATCTGTTGGCCATAATGCGCGGAACAAACTGCCTTATAGGTGGCGCCCTAAAATGCAAGATTAGTCAAATCCTAAGGTTCACCCTCCCACTCCTTTTTAGGGGCCACATTGGACCCTAAAAGTGACAAAATGGTCATAATCGTAATTACTGATGGAAATCGCGGAACAAACGGCGTCATAGGGTAGCACCCAAAAACACAAGATCATTAAAACCCTAAGGTTCACCCTCCAACACCTTTTTAGGAGCCATATTGGACCCTAAAAGTGACCAAATGGTCAAAATTGTAATTATTGATGGAAATTCGTGGAACAAACAATGTCATAGGGTGGCGCCTAAAACACAAGATCATTCAAATCCTAAGGTTCACCCTCCAACCCCTTTTTAGGGGCCATATTGGACCCTAAAAGTGACCAAATGGTCAAACTCGAAACTGTTGGCTGTAATTCGTGGAACAAACGGCGTTATAGGGTGGCGCCCTAAAATGCAAGTTTATTCAAATCCTAAGGTTCGCCCTCCCACCCCTTTTCAGGGGCCACATTGGACCCTAAATGTGACCAAACGGTCAAAATCGTAATTATTGACCGAAATTCGGTGAACACACGGCGTTATAGGGTGGCGTCCTAAAATACAAGATTATTCAAATCCTAAGGTTCACCCTCCCACCCCTTTTTAGGGGCCACATTGGACCCTAAAAGTGACCAAATGGTCAAAATCGTAATTATTGATGGTAATTCGCGGAACAAACGACATCATAGGGTGGCGCCCGAAAATACAAGATTATTCAAATCCTAAGGTTCACCCTCCAACCCCTTTTTAGGGGCCATATTGGACCCTAAAAGTGACCAAATGGTCAAACTGGTAACTGTTGGCCGTAATTCGCAGAACAAATGGCGTTATAGGGTGCCGCCCTAAAATGCAAGATTATTCAAATCATAAGGTTCGCCCTCCCACCCCTTTTTAGGGGCCAGATTGGACCCTAAAAGTGACCAAACAGTCAAAATCGTAATTATTGACCGAAATTCGGCGATGGCACGGCGTTATAGGGTGGCGCCCTAAAATGCAAGATTATTCAAATCCTAAGGTTCACCCTCCCACCCCTTTTTAGGGGCCAGATTGGACCCTAAAAATGACCAAATGGTCAAAATCGTAATTATTGACCGAAATTCGTGGAACACACAGCGTTATAGGGTAGCGCCCTAAAATACAAGATTATTCAAATCCTAAGGTTCACCCTCCCACTCGTTTTTAGGGGCCACATTGGACCCTAAAAGTGACAAAATGGTCAAAATCGTAATTACTGATGGAAATCGCGGAACAAGTAGCGACCAAAAATACAAGATCATTCAAATCCTAAGGTTCACCCTCCAACCCCTTTTTAGGGGCCATTTTGAACCCAAAACGTGACCAAATGGTCAAAATTGTAATTATTGATGGAAATTCGCGGAACAAACAACGTCATAGGGTGGCGCCCGAAAATACAAGATCATTCAAATCCTAAGGTTCACCCTCCAACCCCTTTTTAGGGGCCATATTGGACCCTAAAAGTGACCAAATGGTCAAAATTGTAATTATTGATGGAAATTCGTGGAACAAACAATGTCATAGGGTGGCGCCTAAAACACAAGATCATTCAAATCCTAGGGTTCACCCTCCAACCCCTTTTTAGGGGCCATATTGGACCCTAAAAGTGACCAAATGGTCAAACTCGTAACTGTTGGCTGTAATTCGCGGAACAAATGGCGTTATAGGGTGGCGCCCTAAAATGCAAGATTATTCAAATCCTAAGGTTCGCCCTCCCACCCCTTTTCAGGGGCCACATTGGACCCTAAATGTGACCAAACGGTCAAAATCGTAATTATTGACCGAAATTCGGTGAACACACGGCATTATAGGGTGGCGTCCTAAAATACAAGATTATTCAAATCCTAAGGTTCACCCTCCCACCCCTTTTTAGGGGCCACATTGGACCCTAAAAGTGACCAAATGGTCAAAATCGTAATTATTGATGGAAATTAGCGGAACAAACGACGTCATAGGGTGGCGCCCGAAAATACAAGATTATTCAAATCCTAAGGTTCACCCTCCAACCCCTTTTTAGGGGCCATATTGGACCCTAGAAGTGACCAAATGGTCAAACTGGTAACTGTTGGCCGTAATTCGCAGAACAAACGGCGTTATAGGGTGCCGCCCTAAAATGCAAGATTATTCAAATCATAAGGTTCGCCCTCCCACCCCTTTTCAGGGGCCAGATTGGACCCTAAAAGTGACCAAACAGTCAAAATCGTAATTATTGACCGAAATTCGGCGATGGCACGGCGTTATAGGGTGGCGCCCTAAAATGCAAGATTATTCAAATCCTAAGGTTCACCCTCCCACCCCTTTTTAGGGGCCAGATTGGACCCTAAAAATGACCAAATGGTCAAAATCGTAATTATTGACCGAAATTCGTGGAACACACAGCGTTATAGGGTAGCACCCTAAAATACAAGATTATTCAAATCCTAAGGTTCACCCTCCCACTCGTTTTTAGGGGCCACATTGGACCCTAAAAGTGACAAAATGCTCAAAATCGTAATTACTGATGGAAATCGCGGAACAAACGGCGTCATAGGGTAGCGCCCAAAAATACAAGATCATTCAAATCCTAAGGTTCACCCTCCAACCCCTTTTTAGGGGCCATATTGAACCCAAAAAGTGACCAAATGGTCAAAATTGTAATTATTGATGGAAATTCGCGGAACAAACAACGTCATAGGGTGGCGCCCGAAAATACAAGATCATTCAAATCCTAAGGTTCACCCTCCAACCCCTTTTTAGGGGCCATATTGGACCCTAAAAGTGACCAAATGGTCAAACTCGTAACTGTTGGCCATAATTCGCGGAACAAACGGCGTTATAGGGTGGCGCCCTAAAATGCAGGATTATTCAAATCATAAGGTTCGCCCTCCCACCCCTTTTTAGGGGCCAGATTGGACCCTAAAAGTGACCAAATGGTCAAAATCGTAATTATTGACCGAAATTCGACGAACACACGGCGTTATAGGGTGGCGCCCTAAAATACAAGATTATTCAAATCCTAAGGTTCACACTCCCACCCCTTTTTAGGGGCCAGATTGGACCCTAAAAGTGACCAAATGGTCAAAATCGTAATTATTGACGGAAATTCGCGGAACAAACGGCCTTATAGGGTGGCTCCCTAAAATACAAGATTATTCAAATCCTAAGGTTCACCCTCCCGGGAACCCCTTTTTAGGGGCCACATTGGACCCTAAAAGTGACCAAGTGGTCAAAATCCTAATTATTGGCCGAAATTCGCGGAACACACGGCGTTATAGGGTGGAGCCGTAAAATGCAAGATTATTCAAATCCTAAGGTTCACCCTCCCACCCCTTTTTAGGGGCCACATTGGACCCTAAAAGTGACCAAATGGTCAAAATCGTAATTATTGACCGAAATTCGCGGAACAAACGGCCTTATAGGGTGGTGCCCTAAAATACAAGATTATTCAAATGCTAAGGTTCACCCTCCCACCCCTTTTTAGGGGCCTCATAGGACCCTAAAAGTGACCAAACGGTCAAAATCGTAATTATTGATGGAAATTCGCGGAACAAACGGCCTTATAAGGTGGCGCCCTAAAATGCAAGATTATTCAAATCCTAAGGTTCACCCTCCCACCCCTTTTTAGGGGCCAGATTGGACCCTAAAAGTGACCAAATGGTCAAAATGGTAATTATTGACGGAAATTCGCGGAACAAATGGCCTTATAGGGTGGTGCCCTAAGATACAAGATTATTCAAATCCTAAGGTTCACCCTCCCACCCCTTTTTAGGGGCCACATTGGACCCTAAAAGTGACCAAACAGTCAAAATCGTAATTATTGATGGAAATTCGCGGAACAAACGGCCTTATAAGGTGGCGCCCTAAAATGCAAGATTATTCAAATCCTAAGGTTCACCCTCCCACCCCTTTTTAGGGGCCACATTGGACCCTAAAAATGACCAAACGGTCAAAATCGTAATTACTGATGGAAATCGCGGAACAAACGGCGTCATATGGTGGCGCCCAAAAATACAAGATCATTCAAATGCTAAGGTTTACCCTCCCACCCCTTTTTAGGGGCCTCATAGGACCCTAAAAGTGACCAAATGGTCAAAATGGTAATTATTGACGGAAATTCGCGGAACAAACGGCCTTATAGGGTGGTGCCCTAAGATACAAGATTATTCAAATCCTAAGGTTCACCCTCCCACCCCTTTTTAGGGGCCACATTGGACCCTAAAAGTGACCAAATGGTCAAAATCGTAATTATTGACCGAAATTCGCGGAACAAACGGCCTTATAGGGTGGTGCCCTAAAATACAAGATTATTCAAATGCTAAGGTTCACCCTCCCACCCCTTTTTAGGGGCCTCATAGGACCCTAAAAGTGACCAAATGGTCAAAATGGTAATTATTGACGGAAATTCGCGGAACAAACGGCCTTATAGGGTGGTGCCCTAAGATACAAGATTATTCAAATCCTAAGGTTCACCCTCCCACCCCTTTTTAGGGGCCACATTGGACCCTAAAAGTGACCAAACAGTCAAAATCGTAATTATTGATGGAAATTCGCGGAACAAACGGCCTTATAAGGTGGCGCCCTAAAATGCAAGATTATTCAAATCCTAAGGTTCACCCTCCCACCCCTTTTTAGGGGCCACATTGGACCCTAAAAATGACCAAATGGTCAAAATCGTAATTATTGACCGAAATTCGCGGAACACACAGCGTTATAGGGTGGCGCCCTGAAATACAAGATTATTCAAATCCTAAGGTTCACCCTCCCACTCCTTTTTAGGGGCCAGATTGGACCCTAAAAGTGACAAAATGGTCAAAATCGTAATTACTGATGGAAATCGCGGAACAAACGGCGTCATATGGTGGCACCCAAAAATACAAGATCATTCAAATCCTAAGGTTCACCCTCCAACCCCTTTTTAGGGGCCATATTGGATCCTAAAAGTGACGAAATGGTCAAACTCATAAATGTTGGCCATAATTCGCGGAACAAATGGCGTTATAGGGTGGCGCCCTAAAATGCAAGATTATTGAAATCCTAGGGTTCACCCTCCCACCCCTTTTTAGGGGCCAGATTGGACCCTAAAAGTGACCAAATGGTCAAAATCGTAATTATTGACCGAAATTCGACGAACACACGGCGTTATAGGGTGGCGCCCTAAAATACAAGATTATTCAAATCCTAAGGTTCACACTCCCACCCCATTTTAGGGGCCAGATTGGACCCTAAAAGTGACCAAATGGTCAAAATCGTAATTATTGATGGAAATTCGCAGAACAAACGACGTCATAGGGTGGCGCCCGAAAATACAAGATCATTCAAATCCTAAGGTTCACCCTCCAACCCCTTTTTAGGGGCCATATTGGACCCTAAAGGTGACCAAATGGTCAAACTCGTAACTGTTGGCCATAATTCGCGGAACAAACGGCGTTATAGGGTGGCGCCCTAAAATGCAAGATTATTCAAATCCTAAGGTTCGCCCTCTCACCCCTTTTTAGGGGCCAGATTGGACCATAAATGTGACCAAACGGTCAAAATCGTAATTATTGACCGAAATTCGGCGAACACACGGCGTTATAGGGTGGCGCCCTAAAATGCAAGATTATTCAAATCCTAAGGTTCACACTCCCACCCCTTTTTAGGGGCCAGATTGGACCCTAAAAGTGACCAAATGGTCAAAATCGTAATTATTGACAGAAATTCGCGGAACAAACGGCCTTATAGGGTGGCGCCCTAAAATACAAGATTATTCAAATCCTAAGGTTCACCCTCCCAGGAACCCCTTTTTAGGGGCCACATTGGACCCTAAAAGTGACCAGATGGTAAAAATCGTAATTGTTGACCGAAATTCGCGGAACACACAGCGTTATAGGGTGGCGCCCTAAAATACAAGATTATTCAAATCCTAAGGTTCACCCTCCCACTCCTTTTTAGGGGCCACATTTGACCCTAAAGGTGACCAAATGGTCAAAATCGTAATTATTGACGGAAATTCGTGGAACAAACGGCCTTATAGGGTGGCGCCGTAAAATGCAAGATTATTCAAATCCTAAGGTTCACCCTCCTACCCCTTTTTAGAGGCCACATTGGACCCTAAAAGTGACCAAATGGTCAAAATCGTAATTATTGACCGAAATTCGCGGAACAGACGGCGTTGTAGGGTGGCGCCCTAAAATACAAGATTATTCAAATCCCAAGGTTTACCCTCCCACTCCTTTTTAGGGGCCAGATTGGACCCTAAAAGTGGCAAAATGGTCAAAATCGTAATTATTGATGGAAATCATGGAACAAACAGCGTCATAGGGTGGCGCCCAAAAATACAAGATCATTCAAATCCTAATGTTCACCATCCAACCCCTTTTTAGGGGCCATATTGGACCCTAAAAGTAACCAAATGGTCAAACTCGTAACTGTTGGCCATAATTAGTGGAACAAACGGCATTATAGGGTGGCGCCCTAAAATGCAAGATCATTCAAATCCTAAGGTTCGCCCTCCCACCCCTTTTTAGGGGCCAGATTGGACCCTAAGAGTGACCAAATGGTCGAAGTCATAATTATTGATGGAAATTTGCGGAACAAACGGCGTTTTTTTTTTTCTCTCTTTTTTTTTTTTTTTCTTTTTTTTTTGGTGTAAAGGCTGGGAGCAATTAGGTGGATTCACGGCTCTAAACTGTATTTATTATTATTATTCTTGTTATTATTATAGGGTGGCGCCCGAAAATATAAGCTTTTTCAAATCCTAACGTTAACCCTCCCGATCCTTTTTAGGGGGCAAATTGGACTCTAAAAGTGACCAAACGGTCAAAATGGTAATTATTGGCTGAAATATTGAGAACAAATGGCCTTCTAGGGTGGCACTCTAAATTACGAGATTATTGAAATCCTCGGGTTCATCCTTCGACCCTATTTATGGGCCCTACTGAATCCCTGAAACGCCCAGTTGTAAAATGTTACAAAAATAGGTAAAAATCATCAGATATTTTATTGCTGATAGATTGCATCCGAGGAATAGAAAATTGACACGACGTCATCCCCAATCGAACGCCATATCGGGCCCTACTAAGACCCCGAAAAGGGTCAGTTACAAAATATCAACAAAGTTTGTAAAAAGAGCTAGATATTTTGTGATTTATGAGAGGCAGCGAGGACTAAAAAGATTGACATCTCGGGTGCCCCGATCGGACATCATTTAGGACCATGCTAAGACTTCCAAAAGGGCCAGTTTCAAAACATCAAGGATACAAATGAGTATATTAGAAACAGTTACTATACTTGGCAATCATCGCTGGATGTTCTTGGCGTTGATGGGGACCCCTTTGGAATAGAGGCGATTGACAGTTCAACTGGCCCGATAGAAAACCTTTATGGGGCCTCTATCTGGGCTTTAAAATGGTAGTTATGTGTTGATAGGGGCTGGCAAAACCGGACACGGGGGATATCAGCAGGCATTATCTACAGTAAAAGTCTTCTCCGATGGAACACATACAGTGGTCATTTTCTGGATTGCATCCTTCTGTAAACCCATGATATGGCATTACAGATTTGCTTAAGTTACTGCTAACATTGAACACCTCAGTGGGACAATTAATAAATCCGCCAAGCTGTGTTGTGTAAAAATAGAGATACAGTCCAATATGGAGCACCCACTATAGACGTGTTCAACTTCAGAGACCATCACCACACGCGTGTGCTTCTAATATCATATTCTGGTCTGGCATATGCTGACCAAAAACATATTTATTCACCTATTTACTTGTATAATTACTTGTAGTGTTGGTACATGTCTGTCAATAAGCAGATAGGTTGGAATATCAGTTATGGGTTGGGCTTTTATCGGCCACTGTCATTTATGGAAGTGAGCTTTAGTATCTGAAGAAGGTATAAATAATTGCCTTTGCTTGATCTGTTCCTTATGATCAGTGTTATTGTGGAGTGATATTTGTGTGTAAGGCGACATCAACCCCCTCAACCGAATCAATCCGCATAAAGCCTGATGAGCAAGCTTCTTATTTTTATTTTATCAAACCTTGTTTGATTGCATACCTCAGTTAATTTGTACTATCGGGTTGTCCGTCATTGTCGAAATCCACTCTGACTACTACGAAACAAAGATGTTCCAGTCATATTCAACCTTCAGTGGGTGATAATCTTGTAAAAATAGTTGATTGCCGCATAATATATTTTTATGTATTTAATAATATAATCATCTCTGAGAAATGCAAATGGGAGGAAAAACACAAACGACTGGAACAAGTGCGTTCTGACACTATGGGATCACCCACTGACCCGTCCCCATTATGCATTTATTTCCACCACCCTTCACTTATTGAGAAAACTTTAAAAGGAAAGAAAAGTTAAAGAATTCTAAAATTGTTTTACTGAATAAATTACATAAAAATAAAATGATACAAACAGTGAGAAACATAAGAGAGGCATCTGCTAAGTACATAAAATAACAATAGTTAAAACATATTACAAAACCCTTCTAAAATCAAAACAACTCTCCTAAACAGTTAGATAGCTTTTGGTTTTCAAACTAAAAACAGTCCACTATCATAGCTGTTTTAATCTTTTTATTCTTTATTCTATCAGTAACAATATACATGTATTTCAAGCACTATCTTTCTGTTTATTCTTGATACCCCAATGATACCCACTCAAAGCCTTAGGAGCCATTATAATTGGGACCCCATGTGCACACTCCACCAATCCCTGTGTGTGAGCTCCCAGTGGTGGGACGGGAGGGGATCTTCAATTCAAATATAAACTGTCACTTACCCCCAAATACAAACTGTCACTTACTGTTTTTAACATCTATCATTCCCAGGAGGCATCAGAATCGATTTCAGTGCTTCAACATTTGAACAAAATATATGTAGAGGGGCCTTCAGACCCTCAACCGGGGGGGGGGGGGGGATACGCCCAATTCCATGGGTCAGTCCTTCGAAATATGTCAGCGTTATATCGAACTTGCCCCCCCCCCCCCCTCCCACCATCCCCATTTCGAAAATAAAGAAATCGATTATATATAGTTATATACAATATAGCAGGGGCGTAGCCCGGATTTTATAATTGTCGGTGTGTGTGGGGGTGGGGGGCTAGCCAGTTTGTTTTCGTTCTTAAAGTATGTATGTGTGTGGGCAACCTTGATATTTGAAAAGACTCGGTGGGATTTCGAAGGTCCCCCTCAATTCTAACTAGGACCTTAGTCATTTCCACTCCTCGTACTTCCCTTCAGGGAAGTAGGGGGGTGAGGCAATGGCATGAAGACCAAACAGAACATTTTGCAAAACTCCATGCTTTAAGATTCAATATGAAGTAATTTTAGTGTGTGCAGCTCCATTTGGGACAATCATGATTTTGGGGAGTTTTTGTTATGTGAAACATGGTCATGATCACCTTATCCCCCCCCCCCCCCCCCCCCCAAGCCAGGCAGCTAGGCGACTGATTTCTGTACACCACAACGGGAAAAGTACAGGGAAATATTACCGGAAAATAGCATTGTCTTTTTTTAAATGCACTGTCGAGTTACACCCTTGTGATAAATAGAGACTGTTGCGTTTGTTTTCCTCAACAAAGACTAAGACTAAGGCAGCATTGAGAGAAATGCCTTGTAGCACTTTTTGGAAGGGGGTGGGGGGGGGGGGCAAAGTGTTATATCGTACACAGTTCACTGTTTGTTAATTCCAGTCTCCGGCTAAACACATTATTGTGTATCATATACAATATGTATAGTGGGCGAGGGGAATCAAGAACCAATTACTTCATGCCCAATCTGTGCCAGTATCTGTGAGAGAAAGGTAGTAAGGATTGTGCCAAGACATCAGCTTCAATGGTAATCGTATGTGCTAACTGGGCAAGAAATATAAAGAAGAAAAAATCAGCTTCAATGGTAATCGTATGTGCTAACTGGGCAAGAAATATAAAGAAGAAAATTAGATGTACACGGATTGAACACTAGCCGAAGTGTCCAGAGACAGCGGGTGGGCACTCTAGGGAGCAAAATTCACTAACCTTATATAAAGTGAAAGAAATTACTTCTGGGTGATAAGTTTGTTTCATTTTATATAAACTTAGTGCAGTCTGACATTTCAAATTCTGAAGCTCTGAGATTGATTCTGGCGCCTCCAGAGGAAAGATGGGGTTAAAAACAGTAAGTGGCAGTTTGCACCTGGGTCCACCTGCCCTCTCCCACCCCATCACTCCATGGCCCACCACTGGAAGCTCATACATAGGGATTGATGTATATATCAGTGTTAGCAATTTGTTGAATGATGTAACGATATTTCGGCATCAAAACTAAAATTATCGCTAATTACAAAATGTGTGAGTGAGTAAAAATAAAACTACTTCATCTTTCAATGACAATTATAAGTCAATCATTGCAAAATCCTATTTCGTAACAATCGTCTGGTTACTCAACAAAAATCTTGAACTCTATCACTGGGTTTCAGTTGCATAATACAATCCGAGATAATAATGAAGGACACGATAAAAAGCAATGTGCATCAAGTGGTCATTTACAGACAAACAACATTTATTGTTTTTCCATCGCTTGACCGATGTGGCCCCTAAAAAGGGGTGGGAGTTTGAACCTTAGGATTTGAATAATCTTACATTTTAGGGCGCCACCCTGTAACTCCGTTTGTCCCGCGAATTACGGCCAACAATTAAAATTTTGACCATTTGGTCACATTTAGGGTCCATTGTGGCCCCTAAAACGGGGTTGGAGGGTGAACCTTAGGATTTGAATGATCTTGTATTTTTGGGCGCCACCCTATGACGCCGTTTGTTCCGCGATTTCCATCAATAATTACGATTTTGACCATTTTGTCACTTTTAGGGTCCAACCTGGCCCCTAAAAAGGAGTGGGAGGGTAAACCTTAGGCTTTGAATAATCTTGTACATTAGGGCGGTACCCTATAACGCCGTGTGTTCCATGAATTTCGGTCAATAATTACGATTTTGACCATTTGGTCAATTTTAGGGTCCAATATGGCCCCTAAAAAGGGGTTGGAGGGTGAACGTTAGGATTTGAATAATCTTGTATTTTCGGACGCCACCCTATGACGTTGATTGTTCCACGAATTTCCATCAATAATTACGATTTTGACCATTTTGTCACTTTTAGGGTCCAATCTGGCCCCTAAAAAGGGGTGGGAGTGTGAACCTTAGGATTTGAATAATCTTGCATTTTAGGGCGCCACCTTATAACGCTGTTTGTTCCGCGAATTACGGCCAACAGTTACGAGTTTGACCATTTGGTCACTTTTAGGGTCAAATATGGCCCCTAAAAAGGGGTTGGAGGGTGAACCTTTGGATTTGAATGATCTTGTATTTTTGGGCGCCACCCTATGACGCCGTTTGTTCCGAGAATTTCCGTCAATAATTACGATTTTCACCATTTGGTCACTTTTAGGGTCCAATCTGGCCCCTAAAAAGGGGTGGGGGTGTGAACCTTAGGATTTGAATAATCTTGCATTTTACAGCACCACCCTATAACGCCGTGTGTTCGCCGAATTTCGGTCAATAATTACGATTTTGACCGTTTGGTCACTTTTAGGGTCCAATCTGGCCCCTAAAAAGGGGTGGGAGGGCGAACCTTAGGATTTGAATAATCTTGCATTTTAGGGCACCACCCTATAACGCCATTTTTTCCGCGAATTACGGCCAACAGTTACGAGTTTGACCATTTGGTCACTTTTAGGGTCCAATATGGCCCCTAAAAAGGGGTTGGAGGGTGAACCTTAGGAGTTTAAAGATCTTGTATTTTCGGGCGCCACCCTATGACGTCGTTTGTTCCGCGAATTTCCATCAATAATTATGATTTTGAGCATTTGGTCACTTTTAGGAACCAATGTGGCCCCTAAAAAGGGGTGGGAGGGTGAACCTTAGGATTTGAATAATCTTGTATTTTAGGGCGCCACCCTATAACGCTGTGTGTTCGCCGAATTTTGGTCAATAATTACGATTTTGACCGTTTGGTCACTTTTAGGGTCCAATCTGGCCCCTAAAAAGGGGTGAGAGGGCGAACCTTAGGATTTGAATAATCTTGCATTTTAGGGCGCCACCCTATAAGGCAGTTTGTTCCGCGAATTACGGCCAACAGTTACCAGTTTGACCATTTGGTCACTTTTAGGGTCCAATATGGCCCCTAAAAAGGGGTTGGAGGGTGAACCTTAGGATTTGAATGATCTTATATTTTCGGGCGCCACCCTATGACGCCGTTTGTTCCGCGAATTTCCGTCAATAATTACGATTTTGACCATTTGGTCACTTTTAGGGTCCAATCTGGCCCCTAAAAAGGGGTGGGAGGGTGAACCTTTGGATTTGAATAATCTTGTATTTTAGGGGCGCCACCCTATAAGGCCGTTTGTTCCGTGAATTTCCGTCAATAATTACGATTTTGACCATTTGGTCACTTTTAGGGTCCAATCTGGCCCCTAAAAAGGGGTGGGAAGGTGAACCCCAGGGTTTGAATAGTCCTGTGTCTTAGGGCGCCACCCAAGAAGGCCATTTATTTTTCGAATTTCTGCTAAATTTAGAAAGTCGAATAAGGAACTGGGAATAAGTAACAGATTTCACAGCGCTGGTAAAGTGGCAGATTTTATGGACCCTGGAAGGCCATGTGTGTGCTTGCCAAAAAAGTGTGATGTTGATGTTCTACAGCGTTCCACTTGAAAAACATGACTGGTGCGTGTAGAATAGAAAGTACCAGTCTGAGTAGCTGGGATGGAAGGAGACATGAATTGACCAGTCAGGAAATAGAGCAATTGACCAGTGCCCCAACAAACATAAACTGAATCTGAAGTTTCTAAGTTAATGTGGTTTGGTTTGGTACTTGGAACAATTTGACAAAGTGTCTTGCCACTGCTGGGTTGTATAGTGAAAGTTTGTGAGTATGCCTGTACCACCTTGTTATTCAGCTGACATGATCTCTTAGTTCAATTTTTGGGATGTGGAACCAGAATAACACGGGATCATTCAGTGGTCCAGCATGGGTGTCTGGAGGACTATGTCTCTTAACGTGAGCTGAAAACGCTTTCACCTGAAAATTCCCTAAAAAATAAAAAAAAACTCCACCCCTTCAAAGGAAAAAAAGAGCCAAAAATTTAGAAAAACTTTCCACATATTTTCATCCGTAAAATTATTCTTTCAATCACTCCGCAGGCAACACTTTTTTCTTAAAAAACATTCATTATTTCTTTTTCATTTATCAGAAATGATGAAAAATTGCAGTGCAGTCAATGTGAATATTGGCAATTATAAAATAGTTCATGAATTTAATATATCCACTGGGATGAAAAAACAAGCAAAGTTACTTTTAAGTCATCTGGAAAGTGGCAATTAAATTTACTGATATCCAAATTACAAAACAAGGAAACCAATTCCTGTTTTTATGATTTCAATTGTCAGATCAAAATCCACAAGTTTCTTCCCAGGCGTGATCACTTCCCACCTAATTTTTTATCTTGGCATTTTACCCCAGATTTTGGGCCTATTTTTTCCCCATTCTGGTAGCATTATCAATTTATCTCTCCAAACATCCTATAAATATTGTGGCCAAAAATAGGAAAGTTGAAAATTTGTAAGGAAAAAATATCTCGCCCAACCAGTGTCAAAGGTGTTTTGGCCTGAAATTGTGGAAGCTGGTTTGGCTGAAATTGTGCAGGCCGGTTTGAGTGTAATTTTCGGAAAGTACCCTACAAAATAGACGACAACAGATTAATATTTTGTCCAGAATATTGCCATTATCCAACCTTCAAAAAGAAATTTTTGGACCTCAACAAGTTTTTCATTCAAGATCTACACCACCCCTACCTTACCTACACATCACCATCCACATATGTTTTCAAACAAAAATTGAAATTGACCAGGCAACTACATAACTTATTTTTATAAACAACCAAAGGAAAAGGTTGAACATTTTTTTGTACATGATATGATACACAACATTGACAGCGATGACTTTTATTCAGATCAAGTCTGAACATTCACTGATCCAAAAGTACAAAAACTAACCCCTTGAATATTTTTTGGTAATGATTAAGAAATTGGCTTCAGGTTGATTGTGGGCTTTGTCAAGAAATAATGGATTGCAGTGAACCCACACCCTATCCATTTTTCTGGAAGAAATGGAAGCTTTATTTTTTCATTATCTTTCGAAAATTTCCAGCAATATTATGAATTAAATGAGCTATTTGGACAATGGAGAAATAAATATTTCAGGTTATCTGGGTTTTTTTTTTATTTTCATCTGGTGCGAATTTAAAGAAAAAAAGAGTTTCACTGCAACATTTATTTTTATTGTTTGTTTTTTTGTATTTTTTTTTTGGTGGAAGGGGGGGGGGGGGCAGAGGCGTTTTCAAATTTCACAAGTTGGACAGCTTTAGTAATGGTCGAGCACAATAAATTGTGCGCACAGAAAAAAAACATTACAATTGTCAGAAACGAGAATGAATGCAGTCATTGTGATGGGTAAGGCGTCTTCGCTTGAAAATTGGCCTCGAAACGTATTGTCGAAAATTTATTGTTTTTGTTTCGCTGGGGTGCATGTGTTGGGTTATGGACTATTCCACGAAAGACAAATTCGACGACTTTTTTTTAGGACGATTCGACGAGATTTTGGACGATTCGACGAAATTTCGGATCAAATTCGACGAAACATTAGACGATTCGACAAAACTTTGGACGATTCGACAAAACTTTGGACAGTTCGACGATAAAAAAGTACAAGTTCGACGAAAACTTTTTATTTCCCCCAGCGGATTAAAAGAAGTTATTTTTACAACATACCCCACCCAATATAACTTTTAGTAGAGTATGTTGTAAGATAGCGTCTTTTATCTCGGAACTTATTAGGTGGGGGCAAGAGTGTGTGTGCATGAATAGCTGAGAATTTTTCTCCTAAATTACACTTAATTAAGGTGTCATAGCCTATATTTATGAGGCGCTTACACTTAAGGCGCCAACTATAGGATTATCGGGGTGTAAAAAATAAAACCAATTAATGAAGGAATGGATCATCCCAATGAACTTGACTGAAAAATAACAGACAATGAATTGGTACCAATGTTTTTATTTTAATTATAATATAAAACTTATCTTATGTTAACAATAGCGCACAGAATAAAGACCATAATGGAGAAGAAACGTAAATGAACAAACGTTAAAACAACTTCCACAACAGAATTATGGCTGCAATTTTCATTTAACTCTTTACCTTACAAAACCGCCAAAAATTTCAGTGGAAATGGCGAAACAAGCCGGTTTTAATGATAAACATTTTAGCATGGATTCATTGATACATGTACCCCCTCCCCCCCCCCCCCCTCCCCACACAAACACACACAATTCTGTTGGAAGAAGTTTTTAGCACAATTACAATTTACTACAGCTGCAACATAAAAAAGAACAACATTTATTATTTTTCTTTTGGACCATGTATCAATGACATGGATGCCATAAATTCCTTCGTTGTGATCTCAGAGTGTTTGAGCTTTTCAAATAATGTTTGTATGCTGTTTTCGCGTTTACGCGAACTTAATTTTTGATGTCTTGGAAGCAACTCTTCAGAAACCAGCTGTGCTTGTGTCGGGATTAACCCACCCTCCTCCCAAAGTAAATTTACCAGAAGATAAAAGATCATGCCAGGCCTGGAAATCTTTGTAGTGAGGCGACGATTCCAACCTTCTGTGTCATTATTAGATCTCACATGCTGGTCAAAGACAGACCAAGTTGACACAGGAAACATAGGATTATCGATCCACATGTTCTGAGTATATTCCAGCAGTTTGACTAGGGGACTGTTTGATGTGTTATTACAAAGCTCTTTCATTGAATTAAAGTAACTAACAATGCGGGTTGATGGTGGAAATGCAAGACATAACAAACATCGAATAAACTTGTATGTGTTGGTGCGTTTTCTATATGTCTCTGAAAGACCACATTGTTGCACTTTTCGCCAGACTGTCTGCGTCCAATGAAAGACGCAACCCTGTATAATGACATTGGGAAACTGTTCTTCAAAGAGTGGTTAAACAAAAGGCAAGAAACAAATTGTTTGGTCAATTGTGTCTTTAATATCATTTTTAAAAATATATTCGTTGAATTGACCCTTTTAAAAAAATTTGTCGAAATTGTCTTCCGTCGAATTGTCTTCTCGTCGAATAGTCCATTTCGTCGAGTTTGTCTTTCGTCGAATAGTCCAGATCCCCATACATTGTGGAACGGAACTTCTGTTTTGGAAATGGTAATTCGTGGACGTTTGTCAGACAGTATGTCACTTCGACATCTTAGGTTCGTAATAACTGAATGAAAACGACCTTTGCCACAATCCGACCTGTGCGTACTTTTAAGTTACAACAGACGGACGTGTTGTTGATGCTTTTCATTTGGTAACTTTGTTCCAATAACACGCAGTGTTGGTTTGAAGTGAACAGCGTTTTGCACTTGCAAATGCAAAACAGATAAATCACGTGAGAGTCATTGTGATGGGTAAGGCGTCTTCGCTTGAAAATTGGCCTCGAAACGTATTGTCGAAAATTTATTGTTTTTGTTTCGCTGGGGTGCATACATTGTGGAACAGAACTTCTGTTTTGGAAATGGTAATTCGTGGACGTTTGTCAGACAGTATGTCACTTCGACATCTTAGGTTCGTAATAATTGAATGAAAACGACCTTTGCCACAATCCGACCTGTGCGTACTTTCAAGTTACAACAAACGGACGTGTTGTTGATGTCTTTCATTTGGTAACTTTGTTCCAGTAACACGCAGTGTTGGTTTGAAGTGAAGTATATGACCTTACAGAATACTTTTCCGATGTTACTACTAACTGATATCCCCCTATAGTTATATAGAACTTCCTTATCCCCCTTTTTGTGTATGAACGACACCTTACTTTCCCTCCACTCTCTGGGGACCTCTTGCTTTCGCAGAGCCAGGTTGAAAAGGTTTGTCAGGACTTCAATAAGTGCCTCCCCTCCATTTTTGAGCAATTCGTTCGGAATTTCATCAGTCCCTCCAGCTTTACCATTTTTTAATTTCGAGACCACGTTCCGCACTTCTTCTGCCGTTATTTCGCTACATACACGATTGGATAGGTTCTCCTCCACCAGTGTATTTCTTTTTGGTGGGGACCCACTGCCCCATCGCCTATCGTTTACCCTTTCCCAGTGCTTGACTAACTCTGAAGCGATACGGCCTTTATCTTCTGTACTTTCCCCATCCACTTTGATACTCTGCACACTACTTTTCCCCCGTTTATTTACCCAGTTCCAAAATACGTTTGAGCTCGAACACCCCGTTTTCTTTATTGTTCTGGCAAGACTGCAATTGCGCTCCTTCCTATTATTATTCTTTATCTCATTCACCTTTCTCCGTGCCAGTTCATATTCTCCTTTCATTAGTCTCGTGTCATTGTTATCCACCCCTTTAAGTCATTGTTATCCACCCCTTTAAGCTTCCTACTTCTTCTGTAAGCAGCGCATTTTACCTTCCTTTCTTTTATAGCCTTTTTCAGTCCCTCGTTAACCCTGTATCCAAGCTCTCTCGTTGGGACCCTCACCCTTCCTATACAATCCTTCCCTGCCTCTGTTAGGCTATTTACTATGCCATCTGAAATACTCTGGACATTTGCATCCCTAGGTATACATTCAAGATTTGGTTTTAGTTTTTCCCGAAACTCCTTCCAGTCGGCTCCTTGTTTTAGTCCCCAAACTTCCTTGAAGGTATTTCTGTCTCTATTCGTCTTTTTGCCCATAATCTTAACTGTTATCAGGTTGTGATCACTACCCAAGTCATTTTTTCCCTCGTCATCTATTTCTACATCTATAACCTCCCTCCATACGCTAATGTCAGTGAGTATATAATCAATTATTGTTTTCTTATCGTTCCTTTCCCAGGTCCATTTACCCTTACATTTCGCATCCCTGTTCAGGATCTTTAAACCAAGCTCTTTTGATAGGTCCAACATCTTCCTCCCATTCGTGTTAATTTTCCTATCACCTCCCTGTATGCCCTCCTCCTTATCCCCGATGTGCCCATTGAAGTCCCCCATTAGGACAATACTAAACCCTCTGCTTCCAAGCTCTGTGATATTCGATCTAAGAGTTGTATATATTGAATCATTCCACTCGGGCTTACTTCCCTCCACTGCTAAGTATACAACACCAACGGCAACACCCCTGCTTCCTAACTTGATTTTTGCCCAGACTATTTCGTTGGATACTGGAATCTGAGTCCTTGCTTCTGTGAGATCTGTAATCAATGAGGGCTGTAATTCCTCTTTAGCGTAGATGGCAACACCCCACCCCGTTTCTGACCCTCAGTTCGCCCAGCTCCTATCCACACGCAACCCTTCGTCTGATCAACCCGCTCATCCCGTCGTATCCACGTCTCACTTAGACCCATTATATCGAAGTCTCCTTCGTCCATCATTGTTGATATTTCGCTTACTTTCTTGTGCAGACCCTGGATGTTGCAGTACCCAAACTTAATGAATCTTTGTTTTTTTTGTCATCACTGGCACATTATTATAACCCTGGTATGTCCCTGTATTGTGCATGTTTGTTGTTCTTCCTATGTTCCCAGCATTTGTGCCCCTTTGGGTTATCGGCTGTGGTCCCCTACCCCCCTTTTCTCCAAAAAAGGCCCAGTCACCTGTAAAATTTTTTGGCCCAACAGGTCTGTACCCATCCTACTTAAATGCAATCCATCTCACCCATACAACTCTCCTTGTCCCCAGAATGAATCCCAGTGGTCAATGAAATGTATTCCCAAGTCTTTGCAGTGCTCTTCCAGCTCCTCGTTTAGTGCCATAATCCGCGAGTTCCTCTCATTCCCACCACCCATAACGGGGAGCACCCCTGAGACGATGATCCGAGCATTCCTGCTAAATAGCTTACTAATTAGGTCCTTGTATGTGTCCACCAAACGAACTGATTTCCTCTCCCTGATGTTATTGGACCCCACATGTAATACCACTACCGGATCAGGCCCCGACCCAGCTACAATACCGTCCACTCTATCCCTCAGGTCCTCAACTTTAGCCCCCGGAAAGCACAGAACTGTTCTATTTTTACTGTCCGGACCACAGACAACCTTGTCGATCTCCCGAACTATGCTACTTCCCGCAACCACCAACTTACTTTTGGCCCTCGCCCTATTTATCTCCTCTAGTCTCCTATTATAATATGAACTTTGGTAAAACCAAGAAGCGCGCAACTCAGTGTTTTTCAAATTATAATGACATAAACTTAACAAAATTTAAAACATTCATGTTGTCTTGTAGATTTATTTCCCCCTAAAAACATATCAGACCTACAATATAATAATATGAACTTTGGTAAAACCAAGAAGCGCGCGCAACTCACAGTGTTTTTCAAATTATAATGACATAAACTTAACAAAATTTAAAACAGTGTTTAAGGGGTCGTCCAACAAAACATTTTGCGTTGTGAACTAATGCATGTACATGCTGTCTTGTAGATTTATTTCCCTCTAAAAACATATCAGACCTACAATATAATATGAAATTTAGGCAAACCTAAAAGCGAGCGAAAGTGATGCATAAGGCCTAATGTGCTGCAGGCCTACATTTACTGGTAAAGAATAGGGGACCAACCAAATTTCGAGATAACTACTTTTATCTGCGTTTTGATTGGAAGATATTTTCCAATCCTCTGATTGAAAGATAATTTTATCATTGCGTTGATTGGAAGATATATTGGTGGCGTCGTTGTTTTCCGCAATTTATCCGATGAGTTACGGAAATTGCTGCGTTCATTTTTATTTTTTTCACAAATAGCGTGTAGCATTTATTGTTACTAGTACTAACGTTTAGTAGCCACTACAAGAAAATACAGCAGTGCTGTGCAAAAAAAGGACGATGATAATATTCCAATGCAGTTTTACTGAAAAGGCCATCTTTAAAATAATAAGACTGAGTGTCACAAATGTAGTTTCATGATTCGGACCAGATTTTTATATAGGACGTTTCGCATCCAGATCTATGGACGATTCTGACCATATTTCTGGCCGATTCGGACCAGACTATTGGATGATTCGGTCCATGTTTGTGGACGATTTGGACCAGGTTTCTGGGCGATTTGCCCAACAGACACACAAACTACACAAGCCAGCACAGACATACACACTTCACAAGACAGCACAGACTTGTCGTTTGGAGTAAATAGGCCTAGAGCTTTATGTGCCAATTTCAATAAGCTGTTTTCATTAATTTCACTGAAAAAAATACCGACGTACCGGTATTGTTTGTAGTTATCACAACAGATAATTCTGAGAGTAATTATGAAACTGCTAATCCTGTGCTTCTGGATTTTTGCAATACATTTTAGGTCCACATAACGGTATTTGGACAAAATCGGCCCAGTAGTTAGCCCGTTGCTAAGGGGGGGGGGGGGCTCTGGTTGCCAATGACGTCACGTGGCATCAACATTGACCTATCTGTTTTCATTTGCAATGCATTTTGGGTCCGTATTCCGAATTTGGTCAAAATCGGCCCATTAGTTAGCCCGTTGCTAAGGGGGCACTCTGGTTGCTAGGGAAATCAAAAGGCGTAAACTTCGATCTGTCTGTTTTCATTTGCAATGCATTTTGGGTCCGTATACCGAATTTGGTCAAAATCGGCCCAGTAGTTAGCCCGTTGCTAAGTGGGCGCTCTGGTTGCTAGGGAAGTCACGTGACGTCATCACTGATCTATCTGTTTTCATTTTCAAAGCATTCTGGGGCCGTATACCGAATTTGGTCCAAATCGGTCCAGTAGTTAGCCCGTTGCTAAGGGCGCGCTGTGGTTGCGAGGGAAGTCCCGAGACGTCAACATTGATATGTATTTTTATTTGCAATGCATTTTGGGTCCGTATACCGAATTTGGTCAAAATCGGACCAGTAGTTAGCTCGTTGCTAAGGGGGCACTATGGTTGCTAGGGAAGTCACGCGACGACACCATTGACCTGTCTGTTTCGTTTGCAGTGCATTTTGGGTCCATATACCGAATTTGGTCAAAATCGGACCAGTAGTTAGCCCGTTGCTAAGGGGGCGCTCTGGTTGCTAGGGAGGTCACGCGACGACACTATTGACCTGTCTGTTTCGTTTGCAATGCATTTTTGGTCCGTATACCGAATTTGGTGAAAATCGGCCCAGTAGTTAGTCCGTTGCTAAGGGGGCGCTCTGGTTGCTAGGGAAGTCAGCACATCATCATTGATCTATCTGTTTTCATTTACGATGCATTCTGGGTCCGTATACCGAATTTGGTCGAAATCGGCCCAGTAGTTAGCCCGTTGCTAAGGGCGCCCTCTGGTTGCTAGGGAAGTCACGAGACGTCAACATTGTTATGTCTGTTTTTATTTGCAATGCACTTTGGGTTCGTATACCGAATTTGGTCAAAATCAGACCAGTAGTTAGTCCATTGCTAAGGGGCGATGTGGTTGCTAGGGAAGTCATGCGACGACACCATTGACCTGTCTGTTTTCGGTTCACTTTGTTCCAATAGCACGCAGTGTTGGATTGAAGTGAACAGCGTTTTGCAAATGCAAAACAGATATATCACGTGACAGAATACTCCGCAGAATCGAACAACAGCGGGATCCCAACAGCCAGCCAGCAGACGATGAAATCCAATGTGCATATATGGGAACATTTAGCTTTTCGACAATTTCTGTCATTTAGTCAGCAAAGCAAACGACAGTTGAGTTTGTTTGGAAAAACTTTAATTTTGAAAAGCATGTTCAATAAATTATTCACAGTCTGTATGGAACGAACTAAGGAGAAATCTCGCATTACACCGTTCGCTTTTTTGGGGCCGTCATTCGATTTGTTCGCTTCTGAAAACGAGAGCTGGGGTTCCCCATGTTTTTACTTCCGGTTTCCGGTTTAGATTGGATAGCATAGCATTCCTTGTTTTTTCCAATTTCACGTACACGTTGTCTGTTAGGCTTGCTTCAAAGCAGCCCTTCGGGCTGCTTTTGTGCGCGCTATGATCTCTTAGTTCAATTTTTGGGATGTGGAACCAGAATAACACGGGGTCATTCAGTGGTCCAGCATGGGTGTCTGGATGACAATGTCTCTTAACGTGAGCTGAAAACACTTTCACCTGAAAATTCCCTAAAAAATAAAAAAAACCTCCACCCTTTCAAAGGAAAAAAAGACCCAAAAATTAGAAAAAATATCCGCATATTTTCATCCGTAAAATTATTCTTTCATTCAAGAATCACTCCGCAGTCAACACTTTTTTCTTAAAAAACATTCATTATTTCTTTTTCATTTATCAGAAATGATGAAAAATTGCAGTGCAGTCAATGTGAATATTGGCAATTATAAAATAGTTCATGAATTTAATATATCCACTGGGATGAAAAAACAAGCAAAGTTACTTTTAAGTCATCTGGAAAGTGGCAATTAAATTTACTGATATCCAAATTACAAAACAAGGAAACCAATTCCTGTTTTTATGATTTCAATTGTCAGATCAAAATCCACAAGTTTCTTCCCAGGCGTGATCACTTCCCACCTAATTTTTTATCTTGGCATTTTACCCCAGATTTTGGGCCTATTTTTTCCCCCATTCTGGTAGCATTATCAATTTATCTCTCCAAACATCCTATAAATATTGTGGCCAAAAGTAGGAAAGTTGAAAATTTGTAAGGAAAAAATATCTCGCCCAACCAGAGTCAAAGATGTTTTGGCCTGAAATTGTGGAAGCTGGTTTGGCTGAAATTGTGCAGGCCGGTTTGGGTGTAATTTTCGGAAAGTACCCTACAAAATTGACAACAGATTAATATTTTGTCCAGAATATCGCCATTATCCAACCTTCAAAAAAAAAATTTTGGACCTCAACAAGTTTTTCATTCAAGATCCACACCACCCCCACCCTACCTACACACCACCATCCACATATGTTTTCAAATAAAAATTGAAATTGACCAGGCAACTACATAACTTATTTTTATAAACAACCAAAGAAAAAGGTTGAACATTTTTTTGTACATGATACACAACATTGACAGCGATGACTTTTATTCAGATCAAGTCTGAACATTCACTGATCCAAAAGTACAATGAAAGTGTCAATGACACTGTAGCTTAACTTGTGTGTTGTGTTTGATGAAAAGGTTAATGTTCAATGCTTATGAAAGGATTATGAAATAAGACAAGAATTGTGATAATTGGGAATATGTTCATTTCTGTTCCCTGTATGCTATATTTATGATAAAAATAATATGAGGTGTACACTGTACTAAAGAGCTGAGGGGTGGGTTAATATGACCTCACAGTTAATGTATGTGGCCCTCACAGTTAACGTAAATCAACAAAAGTTACCAAGTTACAGTGAAATTATTCCAAAACGAGTCATCCTATCAAGTTACATTAAAATCCCTTCATAAATATGGCCTGTAGACTGTGCTAAAGGTTTTCGGGCTTCAGGCCCCTGTAGCCGTCAGTTTCCCAATTGCGTCCAAAGGGAACATTCTCATCTAGACATTATATGAAGTCAACCTACCAAGTTACAATGAAATCACTTAATAAATATGACCTGTAGACTGTGCTAAAGGTTTTTGGGCTTTGGGCTTTGGCAGCCACCATGGTAGAATGTTCGCAACCAAAAGGGGACATCTCATCTGGGCATCATCTGGAGTGATCCTACAAAGTTACAATGAAATCCCTTCATAAATATGATCTGTAGACTGTGCTCAAGGTATTTGGGCTTCGGGTGCCTGAAGCAGTCACAGTTGACCAATCACGACCAAAAGGGGATGTAATCATCTAGGCATTATATGGAGTCCAACTTACGGGTTACAATGAAGTCCTTCCATAAATATGACCAATAGACTATGCTAAAGGTTTTGGGGTTTTGGGTTCGGGCAGCCATCAAGGCTGAATGATCGCGACCAAAAGGGGACATTCTCATCGAGACATTATTTAGAGTCATCCTACCAAGGTACAATGAAAGCCCTTCATAAATATCACCTGTAGACTGTGCTAAAGATTTTCGGGCTTTGGGCCCCTGTAGCCAACACAGCTGCCTAATGGTGCCCAAAAGGGGCTGTTCTCATCTAGACATTACATGAAGTCAACCTACCAAGTTACAATGAAATCCCTTCATAAATATTATCTGAAGACTGTGCTAAAGGTTTTCGGGCTTTAGGCTTTGGCAGCCATCATGGTTGAATGATCGCAACCAGAAGGGGACATTCTCATCTGGATATCATTTGGAGTGATCCTATGACGTTACAATGAAATCCCTTCATAAATATGACCTGTAGACTGTGCTCAAGATTTTCGGGCTTCAGGCACCTGTAGCCATCACAGTTGACCAACCACGACCAAAAGGGGATGTCATCATCTAGGCATTATATGGAGTCAACCTAACAAGTTACAATGAAATCCTTCCATAAATACGACCTACAGACATGCTAAAGGTTTTGGGGCTCGGGCAGCCATCAAGGCTGAATGATCGTGACCAAAAGGGGACGTTCTCATCTGGACACTATTCGGAGTCATCCTACCAAGCTACAATGAAATCCCTTCATAATTATGACCCGTAGACTGTTCTAAGGGTTTTGGGGCTTTGTGCCCCTGAAGCCGTCACAGTTGCCCAATCGTGTCCAAAAGGGGACGTTCTCATCTAGACATTATATGAAGTCAACCTACCCAGTTACAATGAAATCCCTTCATAAATATGACCTGTAGACTGTACTTAAGGTTTTCGAGCTTCGGGCTCGGGCAGCCATCATGGTTGAATGATCGCAACCAAAGGGGACAATCTCATCTGGGCATCATCTGGAGTGATCCTACGAAGTTACAATGAAATCCCTTCATAAATATGACCTGTAGACTGTGCTCAAGGTTTTTGGGCTTCGGGCACTTGTAGCCATCACAGCTGACCAATCACGACCAAAAGGGGATGTCATCATCTAGGCATTATATGGAGTCAACCTAATAGTTTACAATGAAATCCTTTCATAAATATGACCTTTTACCTATGCTAAAGGTTTTTGGGCTCGGGCACCCATCAAGGCTGAATGATGGCGATCAAAATGGGACGTTCTCATCTAGACATTATTTGGAGTCATCCTACCAAGTTACAATGAAATCCCCTCATAAATATGACCTGAATGACGGCCCAAAAAAAGCGAACGGTGTAATGCGAGATTTCTCCTTAGTTCATTCCATACAGACTGTGAATAATTTATTGAACATGCTTTTCAAAATTAAAGTTTTTCCAAACAAACTCAACTGTCGTTTGCTTTGCTGACTAAATGACAGAAATTGTCGAAAAGCTAAATGTTCCCATATATGCACATTGGATTTCATCGTCTGCTGGCTGGCTGTTGGGATCCCGCTGTTGTTCGATTCTGCGGAGTATTCTGTCACGTGATATATCTGTTTTGCATTTGCAAAACGCTGTTCACTTCAATCCAACACTGCGTGCTATTGGAACAAAGTGAACCGAAAACAGACAGGTCAATGGTGTCGTCGCATGACTTCCCTAGCAACCACATCGCCCCTTAGCAACCGGATAACTACTGGTCCGACTTTGACCAAATTCGGTATACGAACCCAAAATGCATTGCAAATAAAAACAGACATATCAATGTTGACGTCTCGTGACTTCCCTAGCAACCAGAGGGCGCCCTTAGCAACGGGCTAACTACTGGGCCGATTTCGACCAAATTCGGTATACGGACCCAGAATGCATCGTAAATGAAAACAGATAGATCAATGATGATGTGCTGACTTCCCTAGCAACCAGAGCGCCCCCTTAGCAACGCACTATCTACTGGGCCGATTTTCACCAAATTCGGTATACGAACCCAAAGTGCATTGCAAATAAAAACAGACATAACAATGTTGACGTCTCGTGACTTCCCTAGCAACCAGAGGGCGCCCTTAGCAACGGGCTAACTACTGGGCCGATTTCGACCAAATTCGGTATACGGACCCAGAATGCATCGTAAATGAAAACAGATAGATCAATGATGATGTGCTGACTTCCCTAGCAACCAGAGCGCCCCCTTAGCAACGGACTAACTACTGGGCCGATTTTCACCAAATTCGGTATACGGACCAAAAATGCATTGCAAACGAAACAGACAGGTCAATAGTGTCGTCGCGTGACCTCCCTAGCAACCAGAGCGCCCCCTTAGCAACGGGCTAACTACTGGTCCGATTTTGACCAAATTCGGTATATGGACCCAAAATGCACTGCAAACGAAACAGACAGGTCAATGGTGTCGTCGCGTGACTTCCCTAGCAACCATAGTGCCCCCTTAGCAACGAGCTAACTACTGGCCCGATTTTGACCAAATTCGGTATACGGACCCAAAATGCATTGCAAATAAAAATACATATCAATGTTGACGTCTCGGGACTTCCCTCGCAACCACAGCGCGCCCTTAGCAACGGGCTAACTACTGGACCGATTTGGACCAAATTCGGTATACGGCCCCAGAATGCTTTGAAAATGAAAACAGATAGATCAGTGATGACGTCACGTGACTCCCCTAGCAACCAGAGCGCCCACTTAGCAACGGGCTAACTACTGGGCCGATTTTGACCAAATTCGGTATACGGACCCAAAAGCATTGCAAATGAAAACAGACAGATCGAAGTTTACGTCTTTTGATTTCCCTAGCAACCAGAGTGCCCCCTTAGCAACGGGCTAACTAATGGGCCGATTTTGACCAAATTCGGAATACGGACCCAAAATGCATTGCAAATGAAAACAGATAGGTCAATGTTGATGCCACGTGACGTCATTGGCAACCAGAGCTCCCCCTTAGCAACGGGCTAACTACTGGGCCGATTTTGTCCAAATACCGTTATGTGGACCCAAAATGTATTGCAAAAATCCAGAAGCACAGGATTAGCAGTTTCATAATTACTCTCAGAATTATCTGTTGTGATAACTACAAACAATACCGGTACGTCGGTATTTTTTTCAGTAAAATTAATGAAAACAGCTTATTGAAATTGGCACATAAAGCTCTAGGCCTATTTACTCCAAACGACAAGTCTGTGCTGTCTTGTGACGTGTGTATGTCTGTGCTGGTCTGTGTAGTTTGTGTGTCTGTTGGGCAAATCGCCCAGAAACCTGGTCCAAATCGTCCACAAACATGGACCGAATCATCCAATAGTCTGGTCCGAATCGGCCAGAAATATGGTCAGAATCGTCCATAGATCTGGATGCGAAACGTCCTATATAAAAATCTGGTCCGAATCATGAAACTACATTTGTGACACTCAGTCTTATTATTTTAAAGATGGCCTTTTCAGTAAAACTGCATTGGAATATTATCATCGTCCTTTTTTTTGCACAGCACTGCTGTATTTTCTTGTAGTGGCTACTAAACGTTGGTACTAGTAACAATAAATGCTACACGCTATTTGTGAAAAAAATAAAAATGAACGCAGCAATTTCCGTAACTCATCGGATAAATTGCGGAAAACAACGACGCCACCAATATATCTTCCAATCAAAGCAATGATAAAATTATCTTTCAATCAGAGGATTGGAAAATATCTTCCAATCAAAACGCAGATAAAAGTAGTTATCTCGAAATTTGGTTGGTCCCCTATTCTTTACCAGTAAATGTAGGCCTGCAGCACATTAGGCCTAATGCATCACTTTCGCTCGCTTTTAGGTTTGCCTAAATTTCATATTATATTGTAGGTCTGATATGTTTTTAGAGGGAAATAAATCTACAAGACAGCATGTACATGCATTAGTTCACAACGCAAAATGTTTTGTTGGACGACCCCTTAAACACTGTTTTAAATTTTGTTAAGTTTATGTCATTATAATTTGAAAAACACTGTGAGTTGCGCGCGCTTCTTGGTTTTACCAAAGTTCATATTATTATATTGTAGGTCTGATATGTTTTTAGGGGGAAATAAATCTACAAGACAACATGAATGTTTTAAATTTTGTTAAGTTTATGTCATTATAATTTGAAAAACACTGAGTTGCGCGCTTCTTGGTTTTACCAAAGTTCATATTATAATAGGAGACTAGAGGAGATAAATAGGGCGAGGGCCAAAAGTAAGTTGGTGGTTGCGGGAAGTAGCATAGTTCGGGGGATCGACAAGGTTGTCTGTGGTCCGGACAGTAAAAATAGAACAGTTCTGTGCTTTCCGGGGGCTAAAGTTGAGGACCTGAGGGATAGAGTGGACGGTATTGTAGCTGGGTCGGGGCCTGATCCGGTAGTGGTATTACATGTGGGGTCCAATAACATCAGGGAGAGGAAATCAGTTCGTTTGGTGGACACATACAAGGACCTAATTAGTAAGCTACTTAGCAGGAATGCTCGGATCATCGTCTCAGGGGTGCTCCCCGTTATGGGTGGTGGGAATGAGAGGAACTCGCGGATTATGGCACTAAACGAGGAGCTGGAAGAGCACTGCAAAGACTTGGGAATACATTTCATTGACCACTGGGATTCATTCTGGGGACAAGGAGAGTTGTATGGGCGAGACGGATTGCATTTAAGTAGGATGGGTACAGACCTGTTGGGCCAAAAAATTTTACAGGTGACTGGGCCTTTTTTGGAGAAAAGGGGGGTAGGGGACCACAGCCGATAACCCAGAGGGGCACAAATGCTGGGAACATAGGAAGAACAACAAACATGCACAATACAGGGACATACCAGGGTTATAATAATGTGCCAGTGATGACAAAAAAACAAAAGATTCATTAACTTTGGGTACTGCAACATCCAGGGTCTGCACAAGAAAGTAAGCGAAATATCAACAATGATGGACGAAGGAGACTTCGATATAATGGGTCTAAGTGAGACGTGGATACGACGGGATGAGCGGGTTGATCAGACGAAGGGTTGCGTGTGGATAGGAGCTGGGCGAACTGAGGGTCAGAAACGGGGTGGGGGTGTTGGCATCTACGCTAAAGAGGAATTACAGCCCTCATTGATTACAGATCTCACAGAAGCAAGGACTCAGATTCCAGTATCCAACGAAATAGTCTGGGCAAAAATCAAGTTAGGAAGCAGGGGTGGTTGCCGTTGGTGTTGTATACTTAGCAGTGGAGGGAAGTAAGCCCGAGTGGAATGATTCAATATATACAACTCTTAGATTGAATATCACAGAGCTTGGAAGCAGAGGGTTCAGTATTGTCCTAATGGGGGACTTCAATGGGCACATCGGGGATAAGGAGGAGGGCATACAGGGAGGTGATAGGAAAATTAACACGAATGGGAGGAAGATGTTGGACCTATCAAAAGAGCTTGGTTTAAAGATCCTGAACAGGGATGCGAAATGTAAGGGTAAATGGACCTGGGAGAGGAACGATAAGAAAACAATAATTGATTATATACTCACTGACATTAGCGTATGGAGGGAGGTTATAGATGTAGAAATAGATGACGAGGGAAAAAATGACTTGGGTAGTGATCACAGTTAAGATTATGGGCAAAAAGACGAATAGAGACAGAAATACCTTCAAGGAAGTTTGGGGACTAAAACAAGGAGCCGACTGGAAGCAGTTTCGGGAAAAACTAAAACCAAATCTTGAATGTATACCTAGGGATGCAAATGTCCAGAGTATTTCAGATGGCATAGTAAATAGCCTAACAGAGGCAGGGAAGGATTGTATAGGAAGGGTGAGGGTCCCAACGAGAGAGCTTGGATACAGGGTTAACGAGGGACTGAAAAAGGCTATAAAAGAAAGGAAGGTAAAATGCGCTGCTTACAGAAGAAGTAGGAAGCTTAAAGGGGTGGATAACAATGACACGAGACTAATGAAAGGAGAATATGAACTGGCACGGAGAAAGGTGAATGAGATAAAGAATAATAATAGGAAGGAGCGCAATTGCAGTCTTGCCAGAACAATAAAGAAAACGGGGGGGGGGGGGGGGGGGGGGGGGGGGGTTTCGAGCTCAAACGTATTTTGGAACTGGGTAAATAAACGGGGGAAAAGCAGTGTGCAGAGTATCAAAGTGGATGGGGAAAGTACAGAAGATAAAGGCCGTATCGCTTCAGAGTTAGTCAAGCACTGGGAAAGGATAAACGATAGGCGATGGGGCAGTGGGTCCCCACCAAAAAGAAATACACTGGTGGAGGAGAACCTATCCAATCGTGTATGTAGCGAAATAACGGCAGAAGAAGTGCGGAACGTGGTCTCGAAATTAAAAAATGGTAAAGCTGGAGGGACTGATGAAATTCCGAACGAATTCCTCAAAAATGGAGGGGAGGCACTTATTGAAGTCCTGACAAACCTTTTCAACCTGGCTCTGCGAAAGCAAGAGGTCCCCAGAGAGTGGAGGGAAAGTAAGGTGTCGTTCATACACAAAAAGGGGGATAAGGAAGTTCTAGATAACTATAGGGGGATATCAGTTAGTAGTAACATCGGAAAAGTATTCTGTAAGGTCATATACGGTAGACTAGAGGAAGTTATTGAAGAGAAAGGTTTTTTAGGAGAAATTCAAAATGGTTTCAGGAAAGGACGAAGAGTCACTGATCACCTATTTACACTCACCCAACTGATAGAATCAACAAAGGCTGAAAAGAAAAAGGTGTTTCTGGCATTTCTAGATGTGAAAAAAGCGTACGACCGAGTGTGGAGGGAAGGTATGTGGCGAAAGCTCGAGGGCATCGGACTGGGGGGTGACTTTGTGGGAATCATGAAAGCACTGTATACAGATGTGCAAAGCCAACTCAGTCTAGGGAGTATCACTACAAAACGAGTCCCTATGGATATAGGCCTCAAGCAGGGGTGTATCTTTTCACCGATTTTGTTTGCATTGTATGTTAAAGATTTAGGGGACGAACTAATTCAGAGTGCGGAGGGGGTAAATGTTGGAGACATAAAGATACCAGGCTTATTCTTTGCGGACGACATGGTGTTAATGTCTAGAACTGAACAGGGGCTAGAGAAACTGCTGGAAATTGCTGGTAGATATGGGAACACTTGGCGGCTCGAACTGAATGAAAATAAAAGCAAGGTAATACCCGTTGGATGCAAAGTAGATATGACGAAGAGATGGAGAGTGGGGGAGTTCTCAATCCCCGAAGGGGAAAGCAAACAAATCACTGTAGGAGAAACGGGAGAGTATGAGTATCTAGGGGTAAGCATAAATATAACGGGAAGAGGGGTGTACAGAAATTACTCAGCCAAACTGATTCTAAAGGGGAAAAGAATTCTGAACCAACTAAAACTTTTAGGGAAAAATAGTTTCAACAAGGTCTTTGTGGGGAAAACACTGTGGGAGAGGGTGGGTTTACCAAGTATAACGTATGGCACGGACGTGATTCCATTAAACCAAACCGTTATTAAGAAGTTGGAAAGTACTCAGAATGATGCCGGCAGATGGATAACAGGGTCGAGTAATGCTGCAGCTTTGGAAGCAGTAAGGGGGGGGGGGGAGCTTGGGTGGATGAAAATCAAGGACAGGGTAGATTTGGGAAAACTGTGTTACTTTAACTACTTGAGAAACCTGCCTGACAACCGGTGGTGCAAATTGATGCTCGATACCATTTGGAATTCTAATATAGAAACGGGGTGGTCAAAACATGTGAGGGAACTAATGGACAATTACTCTATAGAGGTCACAAACATAGAAGTAGGAATGAAAGAAGGCAAAAGGTTTGTCAAAGAGAGTCATGGAAGATTGCAATCGAAACTGGCGAGCAGGGGTTAGCGTGAAAAGATCACTGCAGGGGTTACAATATAAAGAAAAGCCAGCTTTTGAGAAGTACCTAGATGGCACCTTTGGAGGGTCACTGCTGTTCAAACTGAGATCAAGATCACTGGAGCTTCGGGGAAAAATTGGGAGAGATGGGGAAAAGGGATGCCAAATGTGCCACTCTGGAGTAGTGGAGACCCTGGAACATTTTCTCTTGGAATGCCCACAGTATATACCTCATAGAATAAAATTTACTGGAAGAATAATGCAGAAGTGGGGTGAAGAAACAAAGGATAGATGGCTGAAGGGGGACACGAGGGAGAGGGTAGGAATGCTTATTGAAGAAATTGAAAAAGAGGAAGTGAGGGACACTATTAAGCAGTTTATATCTGAATGCTGGGAGAAGAGGAAGGGAAGAGGGGGTGGGGTGCAGGGGGAATGATGGCCTTCTCTTATGAGGACCGCGACAAATCAGCGGCTGGCCAAAGAGTTATTATTATTACATACTTACTGATTTTGCATTCTTCGGTCATTCCTTTTATTAAAAGAATCTTGTTTTCGGTGATCTTTGATACGCTACGACTGAAACTTTGAGATAAAAATAGAAATATCTCGCCTCACTTATCTCCACTTCCGGCTAAAGGTTTATACGGTTTATACCCTGTGAGAGTACACTTTCCAAATTTCATAGAAAACAACCAACAAATAAATGAGAAAATGATAATTTAATTCCCGACTACACTTTTTCTCCGACACGGACACGGACTACACTTTTTAGTGTGTCCCGTAATTCGTGTGAAGCACTTGTTCTCCAATCCTCTTTGCTAAGTATGCAAATAAAATATGTTTAAACTAAACGCTCCCTCCCCAACCTCCCTTACACTGTTGTCAGTTGCATAGGCTACGCGTGCGCACATGTATAGAGTCGATACAGAATAGGGGGATGTATGCACTGTCGAAAGGCCCCAACAGAATAATCGCAAATACCCGAAGAGGTAAGAATAAAATAATAATTTACTCCCTTGATATAGGATATGAATTATTATTTTGACGCCTCTTTCGAGTTTTGTTATCATGGACATGTTTGAAATTAAATCTTTGTCTTCAGGTACACCAAAGCAAGTGGAAATCCATGACAATTGGGACACTGGAAAGCGACCGTCAAATGGCTCAGAATTGAACATGAGGTAAGACCAGTTCTCGAACAGAACTGCACAATGCTCTGCGCTGACATTTGTTGTGTGCCCATTGCAAATTTCAAATAATATTGAGCGTTTTAACTGTAAATAAGAAACGAAACAAGTTTAGGGATAAACACACGGCGAATGACCTCTGTGTAAAGGTTGTAAGGCAATAAAAAAATCACACAAGATTTGGGTGTCTAAATACCGGAAAACATCACAATATGTATGATTTCTCCAGCGAGTATTGATTTATCGTGCAGTTCAATCATCCGTTACCTGACCCAGTTGGAAAATGATACTTGCGAAACGGGTGTAGCCAGCAGTTCATGATGGGAGTGGGGGCGTCAAAGGTAAAAGTGATTGAAACCTTGTCCTTGGCCTGAAGCTGAAGGGCAAACCTTGTCCAAAGCCAAGGTGGGGGTGAGCATGGGGGTGCAAGACACTTCCCCCCTAACAATCCCCCCCCCAAATTGGTCATTTCCCCCAGACATCCCCCCCCAAATAGTCATTTCCCCCCCCCCCCCCCAAAGGCAAAGTTGGTGATCATTCAAAAGTGAAAAAAATACAATTTCCAGTCTTTTATTCTCTTTAAAACATGCTCAACATATAAAATAAACATCATAAAATGTAGCACACTCACAAAAAAAATAATACTCTGTAGAGGTGGGGTTCGAAAAATTATGATTCATAGAACTACATAGATAGCACATAGCACACAGATACCATATAGCTGTATACAGACTGTTATATTCCCTAAACACTCCTTGAATTTATTTGTTTGTTCATCTAGTTGGAATTTTAAACAGCTATTTAATTTGGGACTCCATCCGAGTCCCAAATTAAATGGCTGTTTAAAATTCCAACTAAATGAACAAACAAATCCAATTTTTTGGTTTTTACTCCCTCCAACATTTTTAACATTTTTTTTCAGTCCTCCCCTTTTTTAACATTTTTTTCTTCAGTGTACTGTTATTTTTAGTTGAAAAATCGAGAATTTACATGCTGCAGCCAAACATTGCTGGCCTGTTTTTTCAAGAAGGAATGAAAAAAGGTCATGAAAAGCCCCTAGTGGGAATGAGAGAATGGACATCATTAGTAGACTCATTGCTGTAAAAGCACTAAACCATCAATTTGACTGTGAAAACTGTCATGAAACTAGTCAACATAATCCTTTGATGTTTGTAAAAACTGTTGCAGTTCATCCATTGCTCTGAAAACATATACTGTCAGCTAACTATTACTCTTTACACACTTTACAAGCAGAATTTTAATTTCTGAAGAGAGAAACCAAACTGATGGAGTCCCAAATTAAATGGCTGTTTAAAATTCCAACTAGATGAACAAGCAAACAAATCCAAGGGGGAGGACTGAAAAAAAATGTTAAAAAAAAGTTGGAGGGGTAAAAACAAAAAAATTAGATTTGTTTGTTCATCTACATGTAGTTGGAATTTTAAACTTTAAAATTGGATTTGTTTGTTCATTTAGTTGGAATTTTAAACAGCCGTTTAATTTGGGACTGATGGAGTCCCAAATTAAATGGCTGTTTAAAATTCCAACTAGATGAACAAACAAATTCAAGGAGTGTTTAGTGATTTAGGGAATGTAACAGTCTGTATACAGCTATATGGTATCTGTGTGCTATGTGCTCTCTATGTAGTTCTATGAATCGTAATTTTTCGAACCCCACCTCTATTGAGTATTATTTTTTTTTTTGTGAGTGTGCTACATTTTATGATGTTTATTTTATATGTTGAGCATGTTTTGAAGAGAATAAAAGACTGGAAATTTTTTTTTGTTTTCTCTTTTGAATGATCACCAACTTTGGGGGGGGGGGGGGGGGGGGGGGGGGATGACTACTTTCTTTGGGGGGGGGGAATGACTATTTTTTTGGGGGGGGGGAAATGACCAATTTGGGGCGGAAGTGATGGGGGGGAAATTGTTGGGGGGGAAGTGTCCGACATTCAGCATGGGATGAATGTTGACCAAAACGGCCCATGTACAAAACGGCCCATGTACGAAACGGCCCAGATTGATTTTGGTCAGAATGGCCCCGATTTTGAGACAGAACAGCCCAGATTTCAATACAGAATGGACCACATTTTTGGACATAACGGCCCTTATAAAAAAAAAAACCCTCATTTATTCGGGAAAGTTTGGGGCAAGCCCCTTTCGGCCCTTCTTTGACGTTTTGGATTGAACTTTTTTCCCAGATAATGACCATGGCAGGATACAGCAGAGGAGGAAAAGCTGAGGGAGAAGGCTTTGGTGTTCCTCTTGATGTTCTAGTTGAGGTGTTCTCCTCCCTTGGGTGAGGAGCAGTGTGAGAGAGGGTCCTCTCGACAATGGTGCTATCTCTCCTGAGGGTGGTGGGGTAGGGTCTTCAGCAAGTATAATCTGCCACTTGTTTTTGTTTCTGGGGCCTTCATTGGCAAGTAAGTCATCTGACTCATCCCACAACTTATTTTATTGCAATCATTCGGAGTCAGTTGCAGTTATTTATTTATTGGGTTTAACGACTCTTTCGACAGCCTGCACCTCGAAGAAGAAAATGAAGTAGATTAATTGCTTTGACTGAATAATTGTAATAAAAACACAAGTTGAAAAATGATAATTGTTGACCTTTGTTTTGTAGGATGCTGATCAAAACATCACACGGCCAAAATGTCACATTTCAAAATTGTCAAAACGTCACACTTTTTGGTCAAAAACGTCACATACTTTTGGTCAAAACGTCACATGCTCAGAAAGCAAGATAACGGCATTTATCATTACAAACTATTTATATATTTCCTGTACAGTGTCCAAGAAAGGAATGGAATGAATGAAAGGTTCAGCGTGCCGAAGGCCCACAGGGACGATGAAGTGAACGTATGTAATTTTAGCATGTTAGTCATAAAACAATAGTATATTATATGGGTAGAATGATGGTTTGTTGAGACAGAACTGTTTTCGTACAGTTTATTGGAGAGTGTTAGTAGTGAGAAATTGACAATTCTAGCCCAGTGAAGCTTCAGCGATTTTCGAGCTTTTTTCTTGAGAAAAAATGCTGGCGCACTTTAGTCTTCTCGCAAAATGGGCCAGTTTACCACGAGATGGCACACAACCTTTTCAGTCTGAAATTCGATTGGAATTTGAATCGCCGAGAGAGATACTACGAGGAATCCCAGCAGTATTTCAATAAATCGATATTTTAAACAATGGATATCATTTTTCGACTATACATTGCTTGTTCCAAAAAGGCAGAAACAATTACTCCAATTTCATTTGTTGAGTTTTAAAAAAAATAAAACCTGTAAATTCTATCTCTATAAATTGTATAGATTCATGTGGATAAGTGAAAAATAATCTTCGCCTCAAACAACAAAGTGTCATCAGAAGAGTATTTGTTATTAATGGATATTATCTGATGGTGAAAATAACCTACTGTTCCCATATTTCCCTGGACTTATACCACTGGTTGCTATTTCTTGGCCCCTCTGATTGCAATGAAAACAAGCCGTGGCTGCCGCTTTATACTACGGTTAAAACTAGAAGTCCTGTCACAAACTGTGTGCTTATCTAGGCTTTATTGCATGTAGGAATTGTGCGCAATTGCCATATCGAAGGGCATCCAAAACATGGAAGGTTCTCCTGGTTACTCCTAGTAAACACAAGCAATGTTTCTGCCAATGGACCTTCGGGTTACCCGGAGGTCCATTGGCTGAAACATTGCTTGTGCACTGGCCATAATGACAAAATTTGATAGCCTTACTATGGTCATAACGCGTAGGTTAACGCACAGATGAACATGCTATTTGTACGCATTTCATGACAGGACTTCTAGTTTTAACTGTAAGTTCATCAGTTATTCCATGCCCACAGGGGCACGGTGACATTGTGTACAAAGGCGTACTGCACGTTGTTGGTGCACCTGTCTTCAACCAATGTTAACCCTGCTTGTGTGGAGTCAGGGACGTGGCTAGAGGCTTCCGATTGGGGGAGGGGGAGGGGTGTAGAGTAGTGAATTTTGAACTGGGGGATGGACTGGGAGGGGGTTTCCCAGTTCCTCCCCCTAGTTGGAAATTCAGTACTGAGAAAAATCTAGAAAATGAAGCCATGAAAGGGGGCATAAAATTAATTCTAGTAACTGGAATGCCAACACATTTCTGATAGAATTATCAGGTGGTTATTATTTTGGGAATTGAATATGTGCTAAACAGCTGAGAACTTTGAGCAATTCACACTGTCCCAACATTAAATCAGATCTTATGCAGGAATGATCAGTTTTTGATGTTTCATCATTTTGTAACTGTGAATGATGGAATTAACTCAGGATAACAGGATAACGATTTTACATGATGTGATTTTCTTGAAGTGCATTTCAAGGATTTTTTTTTATTACGATAAGTAAACGTACTATAGAAATCTCCTACCGATTGACATCATGCATACTTATGAAGCTTGATATTACATACACAATAGTTGTAAATAGTAACAGTTGGAATTTTTGCCGATTCGAAACCGAGTTGGAATTTTGGGAAGTAAAGGAGACATCACCAAAGAAGCTCTAAAAGCCAGATAGATTAAATTTCCAACTATTCATGACTTGCCCTCCAAATTTCCAACTGTAGGAAAGTTTAGCCAGGATTGGAGGGGGGGGGGGGGGGGTGGGTGTGACTCCACCCCCCTCCCTGTCGCCACATCCCTGTGTGGAGCACTGACTGTTGCTCACCGTTGCTCAGTGGTTCACTCCCAGTATTCCGGCTTCCTCCACCCGTAAAACTGTCGAGGTCATGATTAGCCATTGTGCAGAAATATGTGACTGCAAACATAAAAAAATAAATAAATTCCATTGGTTGATCATCTTTACATTATCAACACGGGAAGTGGCTTGCCAATGTTCAGATGGAATACGTGATAATACCAGTTTATTAAATAATATTAAATCTTAAATGCAACTAGAGGAAGTGATTGTACCTTCGGAACAATACACAGGATTTTTGTTAGTGGTTTTACTCACTTTTCTACTCAGCAAGACCGAAGGGAGATCGATATCAAATAAAAATATGAATATCTTTTCATTTTCGTGAAATGTTTTGGCAGAAAGGTTTTAACAAACTACCATTTTGTCACTTTTGTGCCCTTGATTAAAGAGAAGTGTATTACAGTCATTCCTGTGAAAAGTTCAAGTCAATCGCCCCTTCCAGTCCAAAGATATCGGCTCCCACACATTTTGGGCGTTTTGGGGCGGTTTTGGCTGGAAAAACATGTTCCGCAATGTGCAGATAGTTTTATTTATGAGAACTAATGAATCTAGACATAATAAAGTAAAAAAAAACACAAGAAAATTTTTTTCAATTTTTGGTCAGAGTGTCCCGAAGCCATGTTTGACTGCTAGCAGAAACCAGACGAACAACTCCAATTCCAAAAGACAATAACTATTCATGTACACTGCGAATTCAACATTTCCAACCTTAGAAGCTTTCAAATCCTCCCCGTTGTTGAGTACTGTGACGGCAAAGTAGCCCTGTCGTAACAAAAATTTGCGACTTTTGGTTGAAAATTTCTAAGTCCAAACCGAAAATTTTTCTGGAGGAAAAAAATTTTTTTTTCGTCTCCAAATGGCCTGAAACGCATAAATAACCGAAAATGAAAATTCGTTTTTTCGGCCGCCATTTTGGATTGTTGGAAATTCGAGCCGAAATTTTTTCGATAGTTTTTACAATTCGGTGATACAGTCTTCATTTCTGAGCCATTTTAGATGGTTCAGCATATCCCTGTCCCGAGATTGAGTTGAAAAATGGTCAAATTTTGAACTTTTTTTTCGTTTCGAAAAACGTTTTGGCAGAAAGGTGTTAACTACATACACTTTTGTACCACATGCTGATAGAAGGGTGTATTGCTGACATGTCTGCGAAAATTTCAAGTCAATCACCCTTTCTAGTTGAAAGATATGAGCTGCCGATTATTTTTGTGTTTTTTGGCATAAAGGGTTAACAGGATTTTCCTTAGTGGTTTAACTCATTGTTCTACTCAGCAAGTCCTAAGGGAGCTCGATACTAAATAAAAAATTGAATTTTTTTTCGGTTTCATGAAATGTTTTGGCAGAAAGGTTTTAACCAACTACCATTTTGTGCTCCTGATTAATAGAGAAGTGTTTTACAGTCATTCCTGTGAAAAGTTCAAGTCAATCGCCTCTTCCAGTCCAAAGATATCGGCTTCCGCATATTTGGGCGGTTTTGGCTGGAAAAAAACATTTTCCGCAATATGCAGATAGTTTTATTAATGAGAACTAATGAATCTAGACATAACAAAGTAAAAAAAAACTAGGGACCTGCGAACCTTCGATTATTCGATTCGATTCGATGCTGGTGTCATGGGTTCGAAGTTTTCGAATCTCGTCGGACTAGGTCGGGAAAACTTTTTTCACGCCACTGTGCCGATACGTGTGTTTCTGCTCCGATAATAGGCTTGCAATCACGTTCGTTTATCAGTTAGTTAGGCGCGTGCATCGGAGTTGCACCCCCACCCACCCCCATCCGGTAACATTCCCGTTATAATATAACCTCGCAACTTGGTCTTAAATCTGCATGATCGCATCGTATATGCATTATGCACATCACTGCGTGTTACGGGAGTTCGACAAAACCAGCATGTTTTACAGTAAAGTGCAGTATAATAGAATTACCCCCCTTACATTGCAATTTGCAATGAAGCGGTCACGCGTTTACATAAAGACGCCGACACGGAATGTATATAAAACGGAGAGGTCAATGTGCGTTTATATGCGTCGTGAATCACTCGTGATTAAAGATCAGGGGAAGTTGGTAACAGCAGTTATTGTCGATACATGTGATGACCCAATGAAGTTGAATGAACGTACCAGAACAAGCTAACTTATATGATATACCAGGCTGCAGAATTGCGTTTCGTTTAGTTTGAATGGTTTAATTTAGCTTTCGATATTTTAATTCGCGTGTGACGTGTGTTTACAAAAGTTCAGTATGGCCAAGTATGTTTCCATTTCCCGCCAGTTATCACCGCCGGTCTATTATCCAAAAATGCCAACGATCCTACGGCACCCGAAACAACAATTGTCAGCATATACACTACCACTATTCGATATTCGAGATTCAATTCGATTCGAAATCCTCGTTCACATTCGATTCGAGATTCGATTCGAGACAGAATTTGATATTCGCAGGTCCCTAAGAAAAACACAAGAAATTTTTTTTCAATTTTTGGTCACAGTGTCCCAAAGCCATGTTTGACTGCTAGCAGAAGCCAAAGGAAGAACAACTCCATTTCTAAAAGATGATAACTGTTCATGTTCAGTGTGAATTCAACATTCCTAACCTTAGAAGCTTTCAAATCATCCTCGTTGTTGAGTACTGTGACAGCAAAGTAGCCCGGTCGTAACCAATATCCGAGTTTTGGTCGAAAATTTCAGTACGAACTGGACCGAAAATTTTCAGTGTAAAAAAAATAATTTTCGTCTCAAAATTGAACGAAACGCATTAAAAACGAAAAAAAAATTTTCTCGATTTTTTGGCCGCCATTTAATTAACGAAAAATCGAAACAAAATTCTTTCGATTTTTCTTATAAAGCGGTATTACTGCCTTCAATTTGGATTCCTTTTAGAGGGCTCATTATATTTAAATCGTGATATTTCAATCCAAAATGGCCGATTTTCGAGATAACTTTCCGTTTTGTGAAAAATTTTGGCAGAAAACATAAAAAATGGAAAAAAAATACCGATTATGTTTGTTTTAGACAAGAGTAATTCTGATAAGTCTGTCGAGGAATTAAGTCGATAGCATTTTTTCTTCATGAGATATTGACCTATAAAGCTGTGGGCATTTTTGCCCGACAAGAAACATTTTGGCCCAAATACTGATGGTTTTATTTATTAGAACTCATGGCTATCATTGATAGCTTTTTATTTATGAAAACTAATGAATCTAGATATAAAAAAGTGAAAGAAAAAAAAAAAAAATTTTCAATTTTTGGTCAGTGTCTCGAAGCCATGTTTGGCTGCTAGCAGAAGCCAAACGAAGAACAACCCCAATTCCAAAAGACGACAACTGTTCATGTATACTGTGAATCCAACATTTCTAACCTCAGAAGCTTCCTAATCATCCCCGTTGTTGAGTACTGTGATGGCAAAGTAGCCCTATCGTTACAAAAATTTCCGACTTTTGGTCGAAAATTTTTAAGTCCCCCAAAAAATAATCATTGCAATAACAAATACATTTTCCCTTTAGGAAAATCCAAATTATTTATTGGTATTTAATACTATTTATAGCTAATTGTGACCACAACATGTAGATAAAATCAAGTTTCATCAATCGTTTACACCCATGTTGTCCAGTTTAGTAGACTTCCCTCTAGCATTGGTGACAGAGTCCAATTTTGCCAGTAAAGCAGAACTTCTTCACATAGCAAACAAGCATTGCTTCACTTCCCGAAGTTAGCACGGGGAAATACTGTGAATGTTTTTTATTAGAATAAATGGTCACGAGCAGACAAATGGGTTACTTTCTCGTCGGGAATTCACTTTGGCGATGGAATTGTCAAATGGAGTGGCTTGGTACTGTTCTGAGTGCATAAATAAACGAAATGAAGGAATGGGCTGTGTTTACAGTAACTGAGAGAGAGAGAGAGAGAGAGTGAGCCATCTATTTGGTCAGCGACTTCTCGGCCACGCATGTGGCAATTGTTGTGTCTGGTTTGGGTAATTGTTCCCTGTTGAGGTCTCGTTTGCCAGTAAAGGGTCACATCCGGGGTGATGGTATACCCTCGGCGGCCAAATGACTATATTGGACCATAGGTTTATTTTGTGATAGTGTCCATTTAGTAAATAATGGCTATTACTGGTGATATAACCAAAATAATCTGCTGATGTCTTGATTCGGACCGCGAACAGTCATGTAAAATTTAGTTGGTGGTCAAGGTCACACAACAGTCTGTAATAGCCAAACCAGACCTGTTTGGGAAATAAGCCGTCTCTGTGCAACGTTTTGTAGGGTGCCTCACCCAGCCACGCTTCACTTTTAAGCGATTGTCCAGCACGAAAATCTTGACGGTGGCTATGGAAAAATGGACTTATAACAGATCTTCGCGTGCTTTTTTTTTTGGTGGTGATGGTGGGGGGGGGGGGGGGGGGGGGGGCGGGGGGATGGGGTGTCTGGCCGGTTGGCTTTCTGGGGTTAATGCCTTCTGAATATCACAATATCATAGCTTATAAGAGGTCATCACCACCAATAGGTGGTCTGGGTTCTCCAGCAGCGATGAGAAAGAAAAATAAGACAACAGATATGTGATTTCTGGTCACAGAAGGAATTCAAGAGGCTACTTATGGCACATTTTAGAAGGCAAATGAAGCAAAATTTTACTTCCAAAAGATGATAAAAAGTTCAAGTGGACTTTGAATTCCACCTTTTCAATCATAGAGGCTTTTAACTTGTCAATGACATAGGGTCTTGTTGTGTCAAAAGAGCAAGAAGGGGTCAGATAACGGATCCGAGAAGGTAGTTTTTGCAGCTATCGGGAGCGAAATGAAACAAAATTTTGCTTTCAAAATACGACAGAAAGTTTTAATAGACTGTCAATTCTACCTTTTCAATCAGAGAAACATTCTAGCCCTCGCGGATTTTGGGGATCCTTGTGTCGAAAGAGTGGTTCGTGTACACGAAAACTCTTCCTGGTGATTGCGTTTGATCGTGTTGTGTACCGGTACACCTTTTATTTTTTATAGAGATTGTTTGCACATCCGTGGTGATGTGATTTCTTTGAAATCATATATCCGTGGCTGCCCAAATCATTTCTGGTAAATTGATTCCAATTTGAACTTTGCGTGTAATTGTATGGTACAGTAGACTGTGAAATTCGCCATGATAGTTTTGCGGCTTTTTGTCCCAGAATTTTTGACCTTATGAGAACTTGATTGATTCCTAATGAAAGTCATCAAGGTTAAATTGAGGTGACTGTGATTTAATTTGGTAGGTTTACAGCAAATTATTATTAACTTCTGTTAATGACTTGAATACACTCGGCCAGGGCCCTGGAGCAATTTGAAAGTTCAAAGTTTGTGTGTGTGTGTTTGTGGGGGGGATCGCAGGTTTCTGCCGCAAAGTGACAGTTCATGCTAGTGGAAGTGGGAGGATGAAGAAACAACCAGAGGACCTCCGAAAACTAACAACAACCTTTCAAATATCATGGTAGCACCCCCCCCCCCCCCCCCCCCCCACCCCTCCACACACACACCAATAAAAACACTGGCAAGGCCCAAAAATATAGAATCCCGGCTATGCTCAAAGGTGATAAATCAGTGTATAAACAAGTGTGTGAAAGCGCTGTAGTCTGCAGAGGACGTTGTAGAACTTTTAGTAACGAAGATCCGGTTTCTGTTTGGAAATGTTTTTTAACACTGTTTGCACCTGACAGCCTCCTGGAAATGACGCCAGAATCGCCCGTTATATACTGCAGACAGTTTTACGGTGGAGATGCTGGAGAGAACCAAGGAGCAGTGGCAAGCAACTGTCAGACTTCCCAACTTACTAACTCAGCACGAGCAGAGTTAGCAGTGGTTGAAGACAAGTGCACCATCCAAGTGCAGTATACATTATAGTACACAGCGCCGACGTTTGCAAGTGCATTGTTATAATGTGTACGGTACTGAAATTTGGTGGTACACATATCTTCAAGCTATTGTAAGCCCGGTTGTGCATGCCTTTCGTGAGAGTGGGTATTTTAGTGATGTAAAAGTTAAACAGAATACTTAAAGGATATGCATTAGAAAACAATATATTTTTTCAAGATTGTTTAGTTTCAGATATTACATGGACATAATTCTATTGTAGCTGGTAGACCTAGAAATAATATGAACTTATCAAACTTGTGTGGGAGAGGCAAACTATCAACTTTGTAGGAATCAGTGCGCATATTAAAAAATTTGTGCTGTCCGGCAAAATCGAGTTCAAGCGACGACCGGCGCAAGTATATGGAGATTCCTCGTTGAACGACTTGTACTGTCCGGCAGACCTCTTGACTTAAATCGGTTGGGGGTGGAGGGGAGAGGGGTGGCATGCAAGCACAAGAATACACAGTACACGCTACGAGTTCCTTCTCAGCAAATAAACTTGTTTGGCGTAACAGAGGGTTCTATCCGCATCAGGTAATGTATTAAAGCCCAAGATATTCATGCCGACACCAAATATTTGTTAAAAACATGTTTTGACTCACCATTTTCACACAGGTAACAAACAATTTTCGAAGCGGTTGTCATATGTCAGAATGCTAGTAATGCATTCTGAGAGTGTCCTATTTCAAAACTTTTCTATAGGAGCATGCCCAAAGACCCCACTAGCATGGCCAACACTTGCTGTTGGCCGCCTGTTACTTCGCAGCAGAAACCTACGAGTACCCCCCCTCCCCCACAGACACACTAACTTTGAACTTTCAAATTGCTCCAGGGCCCTTGCCAGGTGTATTCAAGTCAATAACAGATGGCCTTTGGTTTGGAAAATTTAAAACAATACGATGCCACACCTTTGATTCGTAATAAATTTGAATCACAAAGAAGAAAATGACAATATTCATCAGTCCTTTGAAATGGCTGTGACATTAAATTTTGGCAACACTGTCTCAATTGCCACCGTCATCAAATTCAATGAGGGTGGGGGAGGGGGGGGGGCTGGAGTCATATGTTCATAAAAAATAATAGATTCCCAGTATTGTAGTTTCGATTTCAAATCTCGCACTTTCTGGTCTCAGTTCTGGTCTGGTGTTGGGAAATCTCTCTGTCGACTTGAATAATGAGTTCTTCTCTGTCATAAATGCATATATTTACATCCGAGTGACAGCATGTCGCAATGTGAAAGGCACAAATTCTGTCATTACACTGTGTTGAACAGTGCACAGGCTTCTAACCAGGTGAAGTGAATGACAATGCATTTTGGAAACAGAAGGCTTTTGACAGGGGAATGAAATTGTACTTTTGAATTGAATTAAATGTTTTTATGCTATGGTCCAAAATTTCAGTCTCACCCGGACCTTAAATTCCCAGTGTAAATTTTTTTTTCGTCTTAAAATTGAACAAAACGCCTAAAAAACAAAAACAAAAATTTTCGGATTTTGGTCGTAAATTTCGAAGTCCGTACTGGACCGAAAATTTTCAGTGGAAAAATTTTTTTTTTTCATCTCAAAATTGAACGAAACGCATAAAAAACGGAAAAATTTTTTTTGATTTTTTTGGCCGCCATTTTGGACTAACGAAAAATCGAAACGAAATTCTTTTGATTTTTTTGATAAAGCGGTATTACTGCCTACAATCTGGATCCCTTTTAGAAGGCCCATTATATTTAAATCTCGATATTTCAATCCAAAATGGCCGATTTTCGAGATAACTTTCCGTTTTGTGAAAAATTTTGGCAGGAAACATAAAAAATGGAAAAAAATACCGATTATGTTTGTTTTAGACAAGAGTAATTCTGACAAGTCTGTAGAGAAATTAAGTCGATAGCTTTTTTCCTTCATGAGATATTGGCCTATAAATGTTTGGGCATTTTTGCCCAACAAGAAACATTTTACCCCAAATACTGATGGTTTTATTTATTAGAACTCATGTCCGTCATTGATAGTTTTTATTTATGAGAAATAATGAATCTAGACATAATAAAGTAAAAAAAAACACAAGAAATTTTTTTTCAATTTTTGGTCACAGTGTCCCGAAGCCATGTTTGACTGCTAGCAGAAGCCAAATTAAGAACAACTCCATTTCCAAAAGATGATAACTGTTCATGTACACTGTGACTTCAACATTTCTACCCTTAGACGCTTTCAAATCGTCCCCCTTGTTGAGTATTGTGATGGCAAAGTAGCCCGGTCGAAACAAAAATTTCCGACTTTTGGTCGAAAATTTTAAGTCCAAACCGAAAATTTTTCTGGTGCAAAAAAAATTTGTTTTTCGTCTCCAAATGGCCTGAAACACATAAATAACCAAAAATAAAAATTCGATTTTTCGGCCGCCATTTTGGATTGTCGGAAATTCGAATCGAAATTTTTTCGATGGTTTTTACAATTCGGTGATACAGTTTTCATATCTAAGCCATTTTAGATGGTTCAGCATATCCCTGTCCCGAGATTGGTTAAAAAATGGTCAAATTTTGAACTTTTTTTTCGTTTCGAAAAAGGTTTTGGCAGAAAGGTGTTAACTACATACATTTTTGTACCACATGCTGATAGAGGGGTGTATTGCTGACATGTCTGCGAAAATTTCAAGTCAATCTCCCTTTCTAGTTGAAAGATATGAGCTGCCGAATATTTTTGTGTTTTTTGGCATAAAGGGTTAACTAAACCATTTTCAGAAAAATGGGAATATGACGAGGGCTTACAACTTATGACCCCTTATGAGTACAGAAACTTTAAATAAAATCATTCAGAGCGTTTTCGAGAAATAGTGAAAATAAAAGTTTGGAAGAATAATAATAAAAAAAAAAAAAAAATAATCATTGCAATAACAAATAGATTTTCCCTTTAGGAAAATACAAAAAAATAAAAAATAAATAATAATCATTGCAATAACAAATAGATTTTCCCTTTAGTAAAATCCAAATAATTTTGCACTTATTCGTTGAAAAAGCTGTAATGGAGCTTTTTCAATGAATAAACACGAAATTATTGTTGACAGATACATATAGAAATTAAGGTTAGACTTTTCTAGCAATGTATTAAATTATATTAAATCTAAAAAAAAATGTAATAATTTTGTGTTTATTAGTTGAAAGAGCTGAAGTGGAGCCTTTTCAATGAATAATTACCCAAAATTATTGGAGACAAATATATATATAACAATTAATGTTACAGACTTGTCTGGCAATATATGAAATTAAATTAATTCTGGTAAAAAAAACCTCATAATTTTAGTTTATTTTTAGCTCAACCTGACTGAAAGTAAGGGTGAGCTTTTCTGATCGCTCTTCGTCTGTTGTCCGTCCGTTGTCCTGCGTGAAGGTGGTGTTTGAGCCTCTTTCTCCTAAACCACTGGCCACATTTTAATTAAATTTCATGTAAGTAGTGGTTATATAGGGGCATTTTGAGTTTTATGCAAATTAGGTTTCGGCTCATATTTTGAGCAGAGGGGTGGGGAAAAAATGGCCAAATTTTTTGAAAATATTCTTCTAATGAACCACCAGTAGCAGAGACTTGATATGTGGTATACACATACAGAGTCCTTTTGATGTTTAGAATCAAGTTTTGTTCAAGAGAAGTTTATCGGGCATTATTTGCCTTCGTTATGGGAGGGGCAAACATTTTGGCCATGCCTAAAATTTCTATTTTCAGAACCGTGAGGTCGATTTCAACGAAATTTGATATGAGATGATAATGGGTCATAAGTAGTTGATTGATGCAAAAAAGTTTTTTCTCATTGCCCCGTGGGAACCTCGGGAGCTAAAAATAGGAAAAACCTTAACACTGCCATATCTCCAAAACTACACGGCACAGAGAATTCTTATTTTGTATAAAGCTTACTTTTATCCAGTAGAATAGAATGGTTAAAAAAATCTCTATCGGTTTGATCACAAGGTACTTTTTTCAGGACTTTTTAAGGGGTCGTCCAACCTAACTTTGGTCAATTTATTGACATTTTTCCCAATGCCTCAGAAACAGATAAGAGAAGTAAGGAAAGGCAAATTATATATCAAAATAATGAGTAAAGTGCATAGAAAAGGTACATATAATTTTTTCAGGAAAAAAAGTGAATTTTATGATTTTGAAGAAGATTAATTTGCCAATGGTGTAAGTAACGAACCGGTAAAACCACAAAATAATCGGTAATTCGAAAGCCTTTTCCTCAATATAATGATAACATACTACGGACTAGGAGAAAGCATTTTTTGGACACACACTCTGGTTGGTTTTGATGTTTGAATGTAATAACACCAACACAAATTTTGGATGTTCCGGATGTGGCCATGTTTCAATGATGTTTATTCTGGTCATGTGATTATGATGTGGTTCTTGCAGAAATACTCAATTTGGGCAATTGTAAGAATGCAAGGACGTGATCACGCCCTTATTTGTTCGAGACAGTGTATGAGTGGATTTGCAAACAGGTGACAGCAAATACTTGAGCTGTTATTGTCATAACTGCAAAATATGGTTCAAAATTCCCCCTCGTGTTTACAGGCCGTCTGAACTTTTTTGTTGACAAAAAATCTGAATTTTTGCGCACTAGAAAGACATGAACCACTTGTAAAAAAATAACCAAGTGTATAAAATCGGGACGATACACATAAAATAAGGCAATATTCATAACAAAGTAAGCAGAATGCTTCAGCAATCACTTTTTCACGAAGTATATTCCAAGTGACCTGGAACTATATTGAGCATGTTGATTTCCCCCGATGTTGTGAAGTTATTTACTTCGTAGTAACCATGGAATTTGTCGCGGCTCTGTTTGAAGTCTGCAAAGGACCGATTCAAGATGGGTTGAAAATGATGCATTCGCGCTTTTAAATAAGGTGCATTTGGACGATGCTGAGAATTTAGTTTTTTCTTGCAACCAACCATACTAACACAAGCGTCGATCAGTGTCTTTTGTCAACGTTTTACACTGACAAATGTGACAAATCTCCTTCACCGGAAACTATCTCCCAATTTGCATATCACAATAAACATAACCGCTGTCAGCGTAACCGTGTGGTCAAAACCGAAACAAATTATCGAATCCACGGTCAAAGTTAGCTGCAATTGTTTTTTAAACAAATGAAATACACGAAATATTCGCAATTTCTTCATTATCCATGCCGAGTTACCTTTTTCAACAGACCAAATGCTTTCAGTTTCGTTTGTCGGCATCAAACTGATATTGTTTGTGGTAATTAATAGTACGAGAAGGCGAAAGAAGCCAAATATTTCCCATCATCCATAAATTAATTAAAATTGATAATTCCTTTTATTTTACTGAAATTATGAATTGATAAGGTGGGTGTGTTGCGATTATTATTCCCCAGACCTGGAAGTTGTAGAATCAGGTGCATCTTGGGCCGTGCAGTGGTGACCTCTGTCCTCTTAGTCTTACCCATTCATCATTACATGTACCAACATTCTCCCTTGTATCTCAACCACTGCTACTCCAATTTGAAGGATATTTGGTGTTGTGATCAAGCATCATGGGAAAACAATGCCTGTGTAGCTGCTGTAGCATGTGTTTCTTCCCACATTTTTTCAGAGTTGGGGTACTTTTTCACTCTTTTGAGTTAGAAAATTTTGTTTATAACTAGTTGATTTGTTACAATTTGTTGGAAAGTGCCTGCTGATACCCTCAAATGTATTGCTACAAAATATTTCTGGTGAAGATTTTGTTCCTATTAGTTATCAAGCAATAACCTAATGAATATTCTGTATAAAGCCACCAATCTGATGTTTGACACTTTTATTGGAGCTGTTATGAAGGCTTATGGAACTCAAAATGTTGATTATGGAAGGACTTTTCTATTCACCCATTAATCGATAAATTAAGTGTTATAGTTGGAAGTAAGAAGCATGAAAGGTCCAGAAATTTAAAGTCTAAAAAGAATGTTTTGCAATGTAACATGATTTTTGCAGATACACTTATTTGGAGGGTTACCTGTCTGATAGTGTTTGGAACATGTGTGGCCACTATCTTCAAAAAGAAAAAAAGAGTTAAACTTTGAGAAAAAAGGCATATGGGGATGAGAGCCAACAGCCCCGGGGAATTTTTTTGTGTCAAATGGAGCTCACTTGTCACCTTTTGGGGATTGCTTTGTGTACTGCGTTCTTGAAAAAAATATGTGAGACCCTCTGGATGTGCCCTTCTGATCTCAATATGCCAATAAGCCTCCTTGGGGAAAGTACATGCAATAATGGTTATGTAAGGTTGATTTGATGTGTTTCGAATAACAATGTACTTTTAAGTTCATTAGATGCTTTATTGCAGTGACAGGTTACAGTTACCCTTATTTCTTCTCCAACAGATATCACGAGTATTTTGGTGTCCAAGAGTAAACAAAGCTATTATACTTATTGATAAACCAGACAAATTTAACAATTTAATCAATTTTAATATTTTTTCAGCTACAATGTATGACTTTGCAGTGCATTCTACATAGGAGAATATCATAGTTTCTTTCCAAACCACCACAGTGACACATACATCTTTATATTGGGAGACACTCTTTTGTCCTTCCATACTTCTTCAGGTGGACTCTTTCAAGTTGACCTTTGTTGAACTCCCCAAATCAAAACATAAACAAAAGAAAATGTCTGCCTTCAATCACTGAGCACTCCACTTATAACATTTGGTCTCAATCTTTATTACTTTCATGAATTACGAAAAGATTTCTTCGAGTATGTACTTCAATGTTTATAGAATACAACTGTTATTTTATTTTGAGGTATTTTATTGTAAAAATTTTGTTCTCTTACTTATGCCATAGCAGACTTTCAGGTGGTGCTATTTACACATGGCAGCAGTTCCATGGCAAATTTCAGTATCCACACGTTCTATGTTTCATTCCCAAAAATTTGGTATATAATTTATTGGGGTTATTCATTTTGGGCCTTTTTTAGACTTGAAAGAAAATTGCATGAAATTTGACCAAAGTTAGGTTGGACGTCCCCTTAACACTGTAGGCAATGGGAAAAACATTAAAAAATCTTCTTCTCCAGATCCAGCAGGCAGAATCTTTTGATATTTGTTACGCAGCATTGTACTACAATGGGTGGATCTGATTCAAGTTTGTTCAAATCTGCCCCTTGGGTTCATATTTGGGCTCAGTTTTGGAGCCCGATTTTGAACTTAGAGCATTTCAGGCAAATTTCTTAAAAAATCTTCTTCTCCAGATCCAGAAGGCAGAATCTTTTGATATTTGGTATGCAACATTGTGGGGTGGGTTCAAATCGTCCCCCTAGATTCATATTTGGGCTCACTATAGAAGCTCGACTTCGAACTTAGTGCATTTCAGGCAAATTTCTTCAAAAATCTTCTCCAGATCCAGCAGGTAGAATCTTTTGATATTTTGTTTGCAACATTGTGGGGTGGATCTGGTTCAAGTTTGTTCAAATCGGCCCCAGGCAGAATCTTTTGATATTGGGTATGCACCATGCTTAGGGGGGTGAGATTCTAGTTTGTTCAAGCCAAGTTCCTGGGTTCATATTTGGGCTCACTGTGGTAGCCCGAATTATAACTTAGTTCAAAATGATGAATTTCTTATCAACCTACCTTACAATTGATAGGCTTGCACTACAGTGGAAGACCCTAACTCGGATAAAATACTCTCTATTTTAATCTTTCCCAAGAGATGTGGGAAAGAAAGGTGGTGTAAAAAAAAACAGCATGAAAAAATAAGCCAAAACTGGGCTGAGCGCCATCGGCGCACACCCAGTAAGGGACGCTCTTCCCTTAATACAAATCCACGACTTCCGTTAACCAATTCGCAGTGTGTCAACAGTACATCATTCTTTTTTTATCCGAGACACGTGAAGGATGTGTCTCCGCCATATGCATTATGAAACAGTGATAATTCAACTCGTTGATAATGGTTTTCCTGTGACTGGAATTATGGATCTGAAGATCGTATAATAACAGGACTGTGCTTTATATATTCTTGTTAATATTTTCAACCACATTCTCATTGTATATTATTTACTATTCCGTTTTCGCGAATGTTTTTTCGACATCGTGTCAACGCGGTTCGACAATGAAATTATTTGGTTGATAAATTTAATTGTTATTGGAGTTAGGTGTCAATCAGGGACTGCCTGGACAGGATTTCTTCACTCCGTTGAGGGCTGAATTTCTGTTTTTAACTCACTGAAGGGAGCTTAACTTATCACTGGCCATCCGTCGTCCGTTGTCTGTCGACCGTCGTCTGTCGTCGTGAACATTTTTCAAACGACTTCTCCTCTGAAACCACTGGTCCGATTTTCACAAAACTTCATGTGGATGTTCATTACTATATGGCAATTCATGTTTGTTCAAATGAAATGGCCACGTCCCTTGGGGGGGCTCTGTATGGGGCATAACTCTGATAAAACTGTATGAATTATAGAAAAATTATTAAAAAAATCTTCTCCAGAACCAGTGGGCAGAATCTTTTGATACTTGGTATGCAGCATCTTGGTATGGGTCTGATTCAAGTTTGTTGAAATCGGCCCCCTGGATTCATATTTGGGCTCACTATAGAAGCCCAAATTTGAACTTAGTATATTTCAGGCAAATTTCTTAAAAAATCTTCTTCTCCAGATCCAGCAGGCAGAATCTTTTGATATTTGGTATGCAACATTGTGGGGTGGATCTGATTCAAGTTTGTTCAAATCGGCCCCCTGGATTCACATTTTGGTTGAGTATAGAAGCCCGAATTCGAACTTGGTGCATTTCAGGCAAATTTTTAAAAAAATCTTCTTCTCCAGATCCAGCAGGCAGAATCTTTTGATATTTGGTATGCAACATTGTGGGGTGGATCTGATTCAAGTTTGTTCAAATTGGCCACCTGGATTCATATTTGGGCTCGGTATAGAAGCCCGAATTGGAACTTAGTGCATTTCAGGCAAATGTCTTAAAAAATCTTCTTCTCAGGATCCAGCAGGCAGAATCTTTTGATATTTGGTATGCAACATTGTGGGGTGGATCTGATTCAAGTTTGTTCAAATCGGCCCCCTGAGTTCATATTTGGGCTCAGTATAGGAGCCCAATTTGAACTTAGTGCATTTCAGGCAAATTGTTTTAAAAATCTTCTTCTCAAGATCCAGCAGGCAGAATTATTTGATATTGGGTATGCAGCATGCTTAGGAGGGTGAGATTCAAGTTTGTTCAAACCATGTCCCTAGGTCCATATTTGGGCTCACTGTGGGAGCCCGAATGATAACTTAGTTCAAAATGAGGAATTTTCTTTAAAAATCTTCTTCTTCAGATCCAGCAGTCGGAATGTTTTGATATTTGGTATGCAGCATCCTTAGGGGGGTGAGATTCAAGTTTGTTCAAGCCATGTCCCTAGGAGCATATTTGGGTTTACCGTGGGAGCTTGAATTGTAACTTAGTTTGAAATGAGGAATTTTCTTAAAAATTCTTCTTCTTCAGATTCAGCAGTCGGAATGTTTTGATATGTGGTGTGTAGCATCCTTGGAGGGTGGGGGGGAGATTCAAGTTTGTTAAAGCCAAGTCCCTGGGTCCATATTTGGGCTCCCTGTGGGAGCCCGAATTATAACTTAGTCTTATCACTTGCCGTCCGTCGTCGTGAACATTTTTCAAACGACGTCTCCTCTAAAACCTCTGGTCCGATTTTCACGAAACTTCATGTCGATGTTCATTACTATATGGCAATTCATGTTTGTTCAAAATGAAATGGCCATGTCCCTTGGGGGCTCTGTATGGGGCATAACTCTGATAGCACCATATGAATTATAGAAAAATTATTAAAAAATCTTCTCCAGAATCAGTGGGCAGAATCTTTTGATACTTGGTATGCAGCATCTTGGTATGGGTCTGATTCAAGTTTTTTCAAATCGAGTCCCTCAACCAATATTGGGGCTCACTATGGGGGCGTGAATTTTTACTTAGTGCAATTTAAGAAAAATTCTTTAAAAATCTTCTTCTCCAGAACCAATGGGCAGAATCTTTTGATATTTGGTATGCAGCATCTTGGTATGGGTCTGATTCAAGTTTGTTCAAATCGAGTCCCTTGATCAATATTGGGGCTCCCTATAGGGGCATGAATTTTTCCTTAGTGCAATGTAAGAAAAAATCTTCTTCTCCAGAACCAGTGGGCAGAATCTTTTGATATTTGGTATACAGCATCTTGGTATGGGTCTGATTCAAGTTTGTTCAAATGGAGTCACTTGATCAATTTTTGGGCTCACTATGGGGACCTGAATTTTTACTTAGTGCAATTTAAGAAAAAAAATTTAAAAATCTTCTTCTCCAGAACCAATGGGCAGGATCTTTTGATATTTGGTATACAGCATCTTGGTATGGGACTGATTCAAGTTTGTTCAAATTGAGTCCCTCGATCAATATTGGGGCTCACTAAAGGGGTGTGAATATTTACTTAGTACAATTTAAGAAAATTTCTTTAAAAATCTTCTTGTCCGGAACCGATGGGCAGAATCTTTTGATATTTGGTATACAGCATCTTGGTATGGGTCTGATTCAGATTTGTTCAAATTGAATCCCCTGTTTTATATTGGGGATCACTGTGGGGGTGTGAATTTTTTTTACTTAGTGCAATTTAAGAAAAAATCTTTAACAATCTTCTTCACCAGAACCAGTGGGCAGAATCTTTAGATATTTGGTATGCAGCATCTTGGATTCACGTTTGTTCAAATTGATTCTTTTGATCAATATTGGGGCTCACTATGGGGGCGTGAATGTTTACTTTGTGCAATTCAAGGAAAATAATTTAAAAATCTTCTTCAAAACCATCATGCAGAATCTTTTGATATTTGATCAGCAGCATTGTCCCATTCAGTCTAGTGCTGCCGCGGTTATCCGGATAACCGGTTAACCTGTGGTTAAAACTTTGACCGGTCAAGAAAATGTTTTAACCGGTTAACCTTACATTCACTATACTCACCGTATATATCCGTGTATAAGTCGTCCCCGTGTATAAGTCGCACCCTAAACTCACACCTGGAATTCCTCCCTTTTGCCTAAAGCCCATGTATAAGTCGCACCCCCCATTTTTAAATATATGCAGTCAAAAAGAATTAGTTGCAAGTTACGTTTTGCCAATTTGGGGCAGTTTGGGATGAAACGGAAATAGGTAAGTTTTGACGAGTTACCACGTGATGAATAAGATAAAAGAATAAAGGAAAATTATTACTAAAGATTTAAAAAATACTCGCATTTATTTGTTTTTCGTTGTTTGTTTATCACCCCAATGTCTTTCTTCATCCCTGTCAAGAAAACCCAATGCTCGTTTGTAACCGAAAGCTCATAGTTTCAGAATCAGAGCACCATTTGCGCACTAACCTGCGCAGTTGTTGTGATTAAGTTGGTTTTTCCGGAATGCGAGAATGTTCTGGAAAAACCAATAAAAATACAACAAATGCGCAGGTTACAGCGCAAATTGTTTTCAAATTGTTGTCCCACTTAAGCATTGTTGGTGCTATTGAAACTAATTTTACCTGGTGCACGTGTGCGTAATTTATAACCGGACATTACACATCAGTGAATTGGAGTTCATGGAATAAATAAATACATCTCTCCAGGTATTGCTGGCAAACATTTAATGTGTTATTATTTATTTTTTCGTCATTTTGATGATTTTGTATTTTTTATGGTTTCATCCATATTGGCCCCACAAACCTGTTGATTTCCGGTACACGCACTAATGTAAACACATAGGTGATTGAACAACAACGACTAAATAGAATACTTCTTTATTATTATTTATGGTCAATGTAAATAACATTGGCCGGGCCGATATAATAGTTACAGTTGAAGCAAGAACACACTACAAATATAGGTACCTTAAATGCGGTTAACCACGGTTAACCACGGTCAAACACGCTGGTTAACCGGTCAGAAAAAAGTCTTAACCGCAGCAGCACTAATTCAGTCCTGTTGATGTTTTAGCTCCACAGAGAGTATAGATTTACTCTAGAACCTTAAGTATAGCTTTTGATAAAATTTGTGTCTTAACAGTATGGAACATTCGGTGAGCACCTAAGACCCCCTGGGGCCTCTTGTTTTCGGTCCCTGTCGGCCGTCTGGGTTCTGTCGTGTACCCACCGTTTTTTTTTTCTGCCACCTTCTCTCGTAGTTGAGGGTGTTCTACTTTCTGTATCTGTTGAGTTCATTTTTTTCTTCCACTGCTCTCACCTCTGTTTTTTCCAGTTTATATTTGGTAAGCAACATTGTGGGGTGGATCTGATTCAAGGTTGTTCAAATCGGCCTCCCCTGGATTTATATTTGGGCTCAGTATAGGAGCCCAAATTTGAACTTAGTGCATTTCAGGCAAATTTCTTAAAAAATCTTCTTCTCCAGATCCAGCAGTCAGAATCTTCTGATATTTGGTATGCAACATTGTGGGGTGGATCTGATTCAAGTTGTTCAAATCGGCCCCCTGGGTTTATATTTGGGCTCAGTATAGGAGCCCAAATTTGAACTTAGTGCATTTCAGGCAAATTTCTTTGAAAATCTTCTTTTCCAGATTCAGCAGACAGAATCTTTTGATATTGGGTATGCACCATGCTTGGGGGGGGGGGGGGGGGGGGAGATTCCAGTTTATTCAAGCCAAGTCCCTGGGTTCATATTTGGGCTCACTGTGGTAGCCCGAATTATAACTTAGTTCAAAATGAGGAATTTTCTTTAAAAATCTTCTTCAGAATGTTTTGGTATTTGGTATGCAGCATCCTTAGGGGGTGAGATTCAAGTTTGTTCAAGCCATGTCCCTAGGTCCATATTTGGACTCACTGTGGGAGCTTGAATTGTAACTTAGTTCAAAATGATGAATTTTCTTTAAAAAATCTTCTTCAGATCCAGCAGTTGGAATGTTTTGATATTTGGTGTGCAGCATCCTTAGGGGGTTGAGATTCAAGTTTGTTAAAGCCAAGTCACTGAGTTCATATAGTGGCTCCCTGTGGGAGCCTGAATTATAACTTAGTTCAATATGAGAATATTCTTTAAAAATCTTTTTTTTTTTTAGGTCCAATGGTCAGAATCTTTGGATATTTGGTATAAGCTTTTCTTAGGAGGAGCAGATGCAACTTGTTGAAATCAATTCTCTGGCTTGATATTTAGGCTACTATGTCAGGTGAATGCCCTCAGGCCCCCTGGGGCCTCTTGTTTTATAAAGTAACTTACCTTTTATGTTGGTCGTCTGGGTTTTTTTCTCCATTTTTGGAAGGGTGGGGTATGGTGGGGGTGTCCTGCTTTTAATACCTAAAAGTCACTGCTAAACAACAAGAAGTTCATTTAAGAGAGTGGATGGGGTGGGGGGGGGGGGGTGGGGGGTGGGTGGGTGGGGGGAGATATGCTGCCACCTTTAACAGCTCATTTTTCAACAAAATTTAAATGCCAGTTACACCCCCCCATCCCCCCCCCCCCCCCTTTTAATATATGATCAATCAAAGTGAATGGGGTTGAGTCCCTTATATTTGGTAAGTTGTCAGCTTTGAAATAATATGTGACGTTTTGACCAAATGAATGCATTGACCAAAACGTGTGACGTTTTGGTTGTGTGACGTTTTGACCTGTTCCCGCTTTATACACCTGATTACAGAGTAGTTGAATGCCTTGTTATTAGCTCACCTGGCCTAAAAGGCCATGTGAGCTTTTCACAGAACTTGGCGTCCGGCGCCCGTAAACTTTTCACATTTTCATCTTCTTCTCTGTAACCACTGAGCCGGTGTGAACCAAACTTGGCAGGAATGGTCTATGGGATGTCCTCTACAAACGATCCTCATTTTGTTCCCGTGGGTTGAAAAACATGGCTTCCAGATGAATTCTTTGATTCTGGTTGGTGGATTTTTCAAAAATCTTCTCCTCTGAAACTGCCAGATCAAATGTTTTGAAACTTCACATAAATGATGACTGGGACCCCCTCTACCAACGATCCTCATTTAATGTTGATCGGGTTGCAAACATGGCCAAAATTGCAGCTTACAGTTACTATAGAAACCCTATGAGAAATCACATTTTCATCTTCTTTGGAACTACTGAGCCGACGTGAACCAAACGTGGTAGGGATAGTCTATGGGAGGTCCTCTACAAACGATCCTCATTTTGTTCCGATGGTTTTGAAAACATCGCCGCCAGAGGCATTCTCTGATTCTGATTGGTGGATTTTGAAAAATCTTCTCCTCTGAAATCACTGGGCCAAATGTTTTGAAACTTTGCATGGTTGATGACTGGGATCCCCTCTACCAATTATCCTCATTTAATGTTGATCGGGTTGCAAACATGGCTTCAATTGCGGCTTATAGTTACTATAGAAACCCTATGGGAAATCACATTTTCATTTTCTTCTCTGGAACTACTGAGCCGATGTGAACCAAACTTGGCAGGAATGGTCTATGGATGTCCTCTACAAATGATCCTCATTTTGTTCCTGTGGGTTGAAAAACATGGCCGCCAGAGGCATTCTTTGATTCTGGTTGGTGGATTTTCAAAAATCTTCTCTGAAACTGCCAGGCCAAATGTTTTGATACTTCACATAAATGATGACTGGGACCCCCCCTCTACCAATGTTTCTCATTTAATGTTGATCGGGTTGTAAACATGGCTGCAATTGTGGCTTATAGTTACTATAGAAACCCTATGGGAAATCACCTTTTCATTTTCTCTGGAACTACTGAGTTGATTTGAACCAAACCTGGCAAGGATAGTCTATGGATGGTCTACAAATGCTCCTTGTTTTTTGTTACTGTGCATCGAAAAACATGGCTGCCAGAAGCATTTTTTGATTCTGATTGGTGGATTTTGAAAAATCTTCTCTGAAACCATAGGGCCAAATGTTTTGAAACTTTGCATGGTTGATGACTGGGACATCCTCTACCAACGATCCTCATTTAATGTTGATCGTGTTGCAAACATGACCACAATTCCGGCTTATAATTACCATAGAAACCCTGTTGGAAATGACATTTTCGTCTTCTCTGGAACTACTGAGCTGACGTGAACCAAACTTAGCAGGAATGGTCTATAGGAGGCCCTCTACAAACGGTCCTCTTTCTGTTCCTGTTGGTTGGAATATATGGCCACCACAGACATTCTCTGATTCTGATTGATGGATTTTGCAAAAACCTTCCCCTCTGAAACTACAAAGTCAAATGTTTTGAAACTTCACATGATTGAGGACTGGGACTCCTTCTACCAATGATCCTCATGTAATGTTGATGTAATGTTGCAAGCATGGTTACAATTACAGCTCATAGTTACCATGGAAAGCCTATGGGAAATCACATTTGTATATGTAGTTCCAGGTGAGCGATTACAGGCTCTTTTGAGCCTCTAGTTATAATCCCTTCTTCCTTGAGCCGCTGACATTATCCACAAAACACTAGATTACAGTACCAGTCAAAATAAGTTGTGGGATGACCACAAGAAAATGTTAATGTCATAAGTATATATGCATAACAAAAAATGTTACAGAAATTGTCAAAACGTTCGCTAACAATCAATCAACTTCACTGACTTGCACTTTTAAAAACACTCTATGGATGTGATAGTACAGATGTTGGGATGTTACAAAAACTATAAAAAACATTTCCTAACCTTCAGTTAACTTCAGTATAATAATAATCAACTTCACTACCGCTGCAAGTACTTTTGTGAAAAAAAAATAATGCAGGCATAAGAAATGATTTTTAGCTCAACTTTGGCGAAGCAAAATTTGAGCTTATGCCATGGCCCGTCGTCCGTCTGTCCGTCAACAATTGGATACGGCTCGGGCTAGAGGCCGTATTTATGAACCGATCTTTACGAAACTTCTTGGGTACCTTTGGTATGACCGTGGGACGAGAACGAGTGTTTTTGGGTTTGGTCCGAAATTCAAGATGGCTGCCAGCCGCCATTTTGTACCGACTATGCAGAAATCTGTTTTTTGTACAGAACTTCCATATGAAAGCTATGATTGGAATAATTTTTTGTATGAATGTTTAGTACCACGGGATACATCACATATAATACGGGTTTTTTTCTCGTGCGTAAATTATGCAAATTAGACTAACTTTGATGTTTTTTGGTGTTACTTTCAGCACTGTAAGTGCAAATGCCAATACGGCTCGGGCTAGAGGCTGTATTTATGAACCGATCTTTACGAAATTCCTTGGGTACCTTTGTTATCACCGTGGGACGAGAACGAGTGTTTTTGGGTCCGGTCCGAAATTCAAGATGGCCGATGGCAGCCATTTTGTACAAAATTTGGTGCAATCAGATTTTTCCACAGAACTTCCATATGAAAGCGCTGATTTGAATAATTTTTGTGTGAATGTTTAGTACCATGGGATACATCACATATAATACGGGTTTTTTCCTCGTGCAGAAATTATGCAAATTAGATGAACTTTGATTTTTTCAGTGCTACTTACACACAGTAAGTACACATGTCAATACGGCTCAGGCTAGAGTCTGTATTTATGAACCGATCTTCACGAAACGTCTTGGGTACCTTTGTTATCACCTTGGGACAAGAACGAGTGTTTCTGGGTGCGGTCCAAAACTCAAGATGGCTGTCAGTGGCCATTTTGTACCGAAATTAGGTCTAATCAGTTTTTTGTACACAACTTCTATATACGACTCAGGCTAGAGGCCGTATTTATGAACCGATCTTTACAGAACTTCTTGGGTACCTTTGTTATCACCGTGGGATGAGAACGAGTGTTTTTGGGTGTGGTCCAAAATTCAAGATGGCCACCAGCAGCCATTTTGTACCAAAATAATGTATTCAGAGTCTTTTGTACAGAACTTCTGTATGAAAGTTCTGATTTGAATATATTTTTGTATGAATGTTTAGTAACATGGAATACATCACATATAGTACGGGTTTTTTTCTCGTGCAGAAATTATGCAAATTAGATGAACTTTGATTTATTCAGTGCTGCTTATACTCTGTAAATGCACATGTCAATACGGCTCGGGCTAGAGGCTGTATTTATGAACCGATCTTCACAAAACTTCTTGGGTACCTTTGTTATCTCCTTGGGATGAGAACGAGTGTTTCTGGGTGCAGTCCAGAATTCAAGATGGCTGCCAGTGGCCATTTTGTACCGAAATTAGGTCCAATCAGTTTTTTGTCACAACTTCTACACAGCTCATATTTGTGAACTGATCTTCACGAAACTTCTTTGGTACCTTTGTTTTCACCTTGGGACAGGAATGAGTGTGTTTTGGGGTGCCTTTGTTATCACTGTGCTATGAGAACAAATATTTTGGGGTTCAGTCAGACCCACTCTGGGACTCAAAGATTTTTTTCTAGTTTAGCATTTGACTGTCACCCACCTTTACAATACTTTACCTATACATTTGTTACAGGCAACGGTCAGTATTTATGTACAGACCGTTACAATACTTTATATGTACCTTTGTTATCAGGTCATTACCTAGATGTTTGTCATTGCTGTGTCACATACTATACATGTACATGTCTTTGTCTTGACAAGTTGAGCTACAGTGTCATTGACACTTTCATTTAAATATTTGCCTCAAAAAGTTATCTTATGATCCCTCATTAATTAGGTCATGTCCATCAAGTTTACTTCAGCGAGGATTATATAAGTTATGTTTTGGAAACAAGAAACAAAATTTTTAGTAATCTTAGAAAACAAATTTTTTGTTAATCAAGAAAATTAACTTTTAGTCGTTTAAGAAAACAAATTGCAAACATAGTCCTTTATTCTTGTTTGGGAAAACATTCGCAGAAATCACCATTTAGAGTTCTCTATTTTTTCAACGTTTTGGCAAAGAGCTTGTTCCAGTGAGGAGTCATGAGCTATCTGTTTGAGGCAAAAAATGAAAAGTTTTTGTCACTAAAATAATTTTTTTTTGCAAGTGTCGTCGGCTATCCCTCGTAGGTAAAACTGGTTAAAGGGATTCATATAGAAATTAAAAACTACTTTTTAGCTCACCTGGCCTAAAAGGCCATGTGAACTTTTCTCATCACTTGGCATCCGTCGTCTGTCGTCCGGCGTCCGTAAACTTTTCACATTTTCATCTTTTCCTCTGTAACCACTGAGCCGGTGTGAACCAGACTTGGCAGGAATGGTCTATGGGAGGTCCTCTACAAACGATACTCATTTTGTTCCCGTCGGATGAAAAACATGGCTTCCAGAGGCATTCTTTGATTCTGGTTGGTGGATTTTTAAAAATCTTCTCCTCTGAAACTGCCACTTCAAGTGTTTCGAAACTTCATATAAATGATGACTGGGACCCCCCTCTTCCAACGATCCTCATTTAATGTTGATCGGGTTGTAAACATGGCCACAATTGCGGCTTTTATTTACTATAGAAACCCTATGGGAAATCACATTTTCCTCTTCTTCTCTGGAAAAACCAAGGCGACGTGAAAACAAACCTGGCAGGGATAGTCTATGGGAGGTCCTCTACAAACGATCCTCATTTTGTTCCCGTGGGTTGAAAAACATGGCCGCCAGAGGCATTCTTTGATTCTGATTGGTAGATTTTCTTCTCCTCTGAAACTGCCAGGCAAAATGTTTTGATACTTCACATAAATGATGACTGGGACCCCCTCTACCAACAATCCTCATTTAATGGTGATCGGGTTGCAAACATGGCCACAATTGTGGCTTATAGTTACTATAGAAACCCTATGGGAAATCACATTTTCATCTTCTTCTCCGGAACTACTGAGCCGATGTGAACCAAGCCTGGCAGGGATGGTCTATGGGAGGTCCTCTACAAACGATCCTCATTTTGTTCCCGTGGGTTGAAAAACATGGCCACCAGAGGCATTCTTTGATTCTGATAGGTGGATTTTCAAAAATCTTCTTCTCTGAAACTGCCTGGCCAAATGTTTTGATACTTCACATAAGTGATGACTGGGACCCTCTCTACCAACGGTCCTCATTTAATGTTGATCGGGTTGTAAACATGGCCACAATTGCGGCTTATAATTACTGTAGAAACCCTATGGGAAATCACATTTTCATCTTCTTTTCTGAAACTACTGAGCCAACATGAGCCAAACTTCACAGGAATGGTCTATGAGAGGATGGAAATATGTGGCCTCCAGAGGCTATATTCTAATGCTTAACCCAATGCCTCTCCTGCCTGCATGAAGATCGGAACAATCAGCAAAAATACTTGTTTTTTGAGAATCTGGTAAGGGTTGGTTCCAGTTTTCTCCACTGAGAACTGAGAAAAAAAAACCCAAAAATATTGTGTATACAGTATAAGTCAAAATAAGCTGTAGCATAACTGCAATAAACCAAGTAAACTGCTGCTCCTTCCCTGACAAGATCAGAATCTTACATTTTCTGGAAAGCTATCAGTGAGAGCTTTCCAGAAAATGATGTCAGCTTCTGGTCTTATCAGTGTAGGAAGAGAAGAAGATACACAGTTTATAGGATTATCCTACAACTTATATTGACTTAACTGTGAACTATTGGAACTGTACATGGATGCTGATATATGCCTATTACTCATGTTACTTATCAGATAATCATGGTTGTTGACAGGTGTTTGGAGAAAACAGAAGATTTTGCTAACATTCCTGCAATCATGTCAGCTTAGATGACAGTAATTATTGTATATCTTTTAAGATTTGACAAAAATTGGAGTAATGTGTTTCCTGTAACCCTTTGACCTATCCAAAGCTATTTTGAAAAGAGAATACTGTCTGAAAAAAAAGTTGTAATTTTTCAAAAATGTTTAACCTTCTTTTTTTGATTTTTTTGTTGAAAACAGAATTCATAAATGTGTGCATTTTCAAGAAAATCTTCTTTGAAACTACAAGGCCAAATGGTTTGAAAACTTAGTGTGACTGATGACTGTAACCCCCTCAACCAATGATCCTCATTTTAATCTTCATCGGGTTGCAATTATGGCTGCAATTGTGGCTTATAGTTACTATAGAAACCCAATAGGAAATCACATTTTCATCATCTTCACTGAAAGTACTGAGCCAGTGTGAACCAGACTTGGCAGGCATTGTCTATGAGAGGTTCTCTACAACTGTTACTCATTTTATTCCTGTTGGGTGAAAAAACGTGGCCGCCAGAAGCATTCTTTGATTCTGATTGGTCAATTTTGAAAACTCTTCTCCTCTGAAACCACAGGGCCAAATGTTTATCAAATGCCATACCAGTTCCAAGGATTGATGCACGAATTTGGGCCTGAGATCCTAATATTGCCCATACATAGGCCTTATTGAATCATTACTTCTTTCATCACTGGCTCTTGCAAAGCCCTCTGACTAATCGGTAATAAAAGTAGTCCAGTCTTCATGTACTTGCAATTGTCTGAGAAAATTGGCAGGAGTATGCCCATATCCGAACTGCTATGTGAATGTGACTGTGTGATCGAATCTGCGATCTGGTGGGTGTAGAGTCCTCTCTGGTGAGTGATAACCACCCCAAATCTGATATAGAGTACCAAGCCCATCATTATAGTCATGCTTTTCTCTCCAGTCCATATCAGTTGGAACTCTTAACTCATTTGAAAATCTTTCAAAAGCATGTCTGTCATATGAATTATTATATCTACACCAGGAATGATCCTGAGGTAAGGCAACTTTCATTTCTGATAGAATCCTGTGTCTGATAATAAAAATGAAACAACCAGAAGCTTTTAGCAAATAAGTCTGATGTTTCCAGATGATCGGAAACTGAAACTCTGCATCCAGATGTCGCACACCAAACAGCAAAGTTCAGTTGATTTTACCAGAACTACATTGGTTTACTTTATGAATGCCATTGATTTATAATTGTTGCAGAATTTATATTCGGATGTTTGTAAGTAGCAGAAACATCTGAATGATTTGTGTCAAAACTTGTGATTTTCAGACTATGTGGTTGTTGCACGGAAACATGAATTTCATTTTTTTGCTTAGTTTTTAGCTCAACTTTGACGAAGTCAAATTTGAGCTATTGTCATGGCCCGTCGTCCGTCGTCCGTCTGTCTGTCCGTCCATCTGTCCGTCTGGCCGTCTGTCCGTCTGTCCGTCTGTCCGTACGCCAACAATTGGCTATGGCTCGGGCTAGAGGTCGTATTTATGAACCGATCTTTACGAAACTTCTTATGTACCTTTGTTATGACCCTGGGACGGGAACGAGTGTTTTTAGGTGTGGTCCGAAATTCAAGATGGCTGCCAGTGGCCATTTTGTACCGATGATGCAAAAATCAGTTTTTTGTACAGAACTTCTGTATGAAAGTTCTGATTTGAATAAAGTTTTGTATAAAAGTTTAGTACCATGGGATACATCACATATAATACGGGTTTTTTTCTCGTGCGTAAATTATGCAAATTAGACTGACTTTGATTTATTTAGTGTTACTTTCAGAGCTGTAAGTGCCAAGCTGCTATGGCTCGGGCTAGAGGCCGTATTTATGAACCGATCTTTAAGAAACTTCTTGGGTACCTTTGTTATGACCGTGGGACGAGAAGGAGTGTTTTTGGGTGCGGTCCGAAATTCAAGATGGCTGCCAGCTGCCATTTTGTACGACGATGCAGAAATCTGTTTTTTGTACAGAACTTCCATATGAAAGCTCTGATTTGAATAATTTTTTGTATGAATGTTTAGTACCATGGGATACATCACATATAATACGGGTTTTTTTCTCGTACGTAAATTGTGCAAATTAGACTAATTTTGATGTTTTTTGGGGTTACCTTCAGCACTGTAAGTGCAAATGCCAATACGGCTCGGGCTAGAGGCCGTATTTATGAACCGATCTTTACGAAACTTCTTGGGTACCTTTGGTATCACCGTGGGACGAGAACGAGTGTTTTGGGGTCTGGTCTGAAATTCAAGATGGCCGATGGCAGCCATTTTGTACAAAATTAGGTTCAATCAGATTTTTGCACAGAACTTCCATATGAAAGCCCTGATTTGAATAATTTTTTTGTGTGAATGTTTAGTACCATGGGATGCATCACATATAATACGGGTTTTTTTCTCGTGCAGAAATTATGCAAATTAGATGAACTTTGATTTTTTCAGTGCGACTTACACACAGTAAGTACACATGTCAATACGGCTCAGACTAGAGTCTGTATTTATGAACTGATCTTCACGAAATGTCTTGGGTACCTTTGTTATCACCTTGGGACGAGAACGAGTGTTTCTGGGTGCGGTCTAAAATTCAAGATGGCTGCTAGTGGCCATTTTGTACCGAAATTAGGTCTAATCAGTTTTTTGTACACAACTTCTATACAGCTCAGACTAGAGGCCATATTTATGAACCAATCTTTACGAAACTTCTTGGGTACCTTTGTTATCACCGTGGGATGAGAGCGAGTGTTTTTGGGTGTGGTCCGAAATTCAAGATGGCCACCAGCAGCCATTTTGTACCAAAATTAGTGCAATCAGTCTTTTGTATAGAACTTCTGTATGAAAGTTCTGATTTTAATAAATTTTTGTATGAATGTTTAGTAACATGGAATACATCACATATTGTAAGGGGTTTTTTTTCGTGCAGAAATTATGCAAATTAGATGAACTTTGATTTATTCATTGCTACTTACACAATGTAAGCACACATGTCAATACGGCTCAGGGTAGAGGCTGTATTTATGAACCGATCTTCACAAAACTTCTTGGGTACCTTTGTTATCTCCTTGGGATGAGAATGAGTGTTTCTGGGTACGGTCCAAAATTCAAGATGGCTGCCAGTGGCCATTTTGTACCAAAATTAGGTCCAATCAGTTTTTTGTCACAAGTTCTATACAGCTCGTATTTATGAACTGATCTTCACAAAACTTCTTGAGTACTTTTGTTTTCACCTTGGGACAGGAACGAGTGTGTTTTGGGGTGCCTTTGTTATCATTGTGCTATGAGAACAAATATTTTGGGGTTCAGTCAGACCCACTCTGGGACTCAAAGATTTTTTCTAGTTCAGCATCTGACTGTCACCCACCTTTACAATACTTTATCTATACATTTGTTACAGGCAACGGTCAGTATTTATGTACAGACCGTTACAATACTTTATATGTACCTTTGTTATCAGGTCATTACCAAGATGTTTGTCATTGCTGTGTCACATACTATACATGTACATGTCTTTGTCTTGACAAGTTGAGCTACAGTGTCATTGACACTTTCATTTTAAATTTGTAGAATTCACCGGCTTTATATCGAGCGCCAGTAGCTTTTAAGTAAGAAACCATGATACAATAGATCCAATTACCCCAGGTAAGGCAGCTACCACCTTACCTGCGAATTTGCTTAATAAGGTTGCTAAGTGTTTAAGTTGTTTTTTAGCCCAATCCTGAGCACCACCTAACCCTGTTTGAGAGCTAAGTGTTTTGGCTGGAGGAGCTGATCCAGTAATAGCTAAAACAAGAGTGCTGATTGTCATTAGATGAGATTCTTATTCATATATTTTGCAAAAATCTTCAGGATTCCTCTTTTGAAAAATTAATTCCCCCAATTCTTTGTTCCTAATAATTGAGACTTGTTTGCATTTTTAGTGCAACCCGACAATGTCAAATATGAGCTATTGGGATGGGTTGCAATCTGTCGTCTGTTTGTACATCCATCTGTCTATCCATCCACAATTCCTTTAGCACACCCTACAGGCTGCAGCTCTCACCCTATCAATTCCAAATTTCGTACATGGCTTTGGGACAATGTCTAGATGGGAGCTATCATTTTTTTCCGAATTTTGTTTAAAAACATGGCCACCAGTGGCCATCTTGGATTTGGATATAAATTGTCCAACAATTCCTTTAGCACACCCTACAGGCCACATCTCTCACCCGATCAGTTACAAATTTCATGTATGGCTTTGGGGCAATGTCTGGAATGGAGCTCTCAAATTTTTTTGAATTTCATTGAAAAACATGGCCACCAGCAGTCATCTTAGATTTGGCATATAAATTGTCAACAATTCCATTAGCAAACCCCACAGGCTGCATCTCACACCTGATGTTTTTCAAATTTCATATGTAGCTTTGATGTGATGTCTATATGGGAGCTCTCAAATTTTTCTGAATTTCATTGAAAAACATGGCCACCAGCAGTCATCTTAGATTTGGCATATAATTGTCAACAATTCCATTAGCACACCCTACAGGCTGCATCTCATGTTGAAAAACATGGCCGCCAGCAGCCCTGTTGGATTTGGATATAAATTGTCCAACACTTCCTTTAGCACACCCTATTGGCTGCAGCTCTCACCCAGTTCCAGATTTTTGATGTGGCTTTTGGGCAATGTCTAGATGGAAGCCATCAAATTTTTCTGCATTTTGTTGAAAAACATGGCCGGCAGTGATCATTTTAGATTTGGCATATAAATTGTTAGCAATTCCATTAGCACACCCTGCAGGCAGCATCTTTCACCCGATCTTCTTCGAATTTCATAAGGGTCATTTAAGGGTCATTTTGAGAACAGTGCTAGCCGGCTTTGGTCGTTACATTTGGTAAAAGGTTAAACACCTTATGACTCTCAAATTGGAATGAGCTCAACAAGCCTATTCCAATCATGGACCTTATGACTCTCTCATTGGAACGAGATCAACAAGCCCATTCCAATCATGGGTGTAAGCTATGTTTTTTGAGACGTGAATTAAAAAAATAATAATATTTTGAATAACAGTTTTTGTGAATAGTAGAGCTGAAACGGTTAACCGATTAATCATTTAACCAATGATCAACGGCTTGATCGATCAAAAAAGTAATTGATCGACTAACCGTTACTTTTGAACGACTGTATTTTCTGAGTTAACAAAGGAACAAACTTGCTCCAAAGCAGGCAAACATTGTCACACTGACTCACATCAGTTATATGAGACAGAGTAAAGCATGCGAGTTACATGATGATGACGTACTTGCTCACTTGCATGAGCATTATACTGTATCAGTAGCTGGAACTGGTCATTTTTAGCTCAACTTTGGCGAAGCCAAATTTGAGCTTTTGTCATGGCCCGTCTGTCCGTACGTCAACAATTGGATACGGCTCGGGCTAGAGGCCGTATTTATGAACCGATCTTTACGAAACTTCTTGGGTACCTTTGTTATGACTGTAGGACGAGAACGAGTGTTTTGGGGGGTTTTTGTACAGAACTTCCATATGAAAGCTCTGATTTGAATAATTTTTTGTATGAATGTTTAGTACCATGAGATACATTACATATCATACAGGTTTTTTGCTCGTGCTTAAATTATGCAAATTAGACTAACTTTGATTTATTTAGTGTTACTTTCAGCACTGTCAGTGCAAATGCCAATACGGCTCGGGCTAGAGGCCGTATTTATGAACCGATCTTTACGAAACTTCTTGGGTACCTTTGTTATGACTGTGGGACGAGAACGAGTGTTTTGGGGTCCGATCCGAAAATCAAGTTGGCCGCTGGCGGCCATTTTGTACAGACTTAGGTGCAATCAGATTTTTGCGCAGAACTTCCATATGAAAGTGCTGATTTGAATAATTTTATGTATGAATGTTTAGTACCATGGAATACATCACATATAATACAGGTTTTTTTCTCGTACGTAAATTATGCAAATTAGACTAACTTTGATGTATTTAGTGTTACTTTCAGCTCTGTCAGTGCAAATGCCAATACGGCTCGGGCTAGAGGCCGTATTTATGAACTGATCTTTACGAAACTTCTTGGGACCTTTGTTATGACTGTGGGACGAGAACAAGTGTTTTTGGGTCCGATCCGAAAATCAAGTTGGCCGCTGGCGGCCATTTTGTACAGACTTAGGTGCAATCAGATTTTTGCGCTGAACTTCCATATGAAAGTGCTGATTTGAATAATTTTTTGTATGAATGTTTAGTACCATGGAATACATCACATATAATACGGGTTTTTTTCTCGTACGTAAATTATGCAAATTAGACTAACTTTGATGTATTTAGTGTTACTTTCAGCACTGCAAGTGCAAATGCCAATACGGTTTGGGCTAGAGGCCGTATTTATAAACTGGTCTTTACGAAACTTCTTGGGAACCTTTGGTATCACCGTGGGACGAGAACGAGTGTTTTTGGGTGCGGTTCGAAATTCAAGATGGCCGATGGCAGCCATTTTGTACAAAATATTAGGTGCAATCAGATTTTGGCACAGAACTTCCATATGAAAGCGCAAATTTGAAAAATTTTTTGTGTGAATGTTTAGTACCATTGGATACATCACATATAATACAGCTTTTTTTTTCGTGCAGAAATTATGCAAATTAGATGAACTTTGATTTTTTCAGTGCTACTTACACATAGTAAGTACACATGTCAATACGGCTCGGGCTAGAGGCTGTATTTATCAACCGATCTTCACGAAACTTCTTGGGTACCTCTGTTATCACCTTGGGACGAGAACGAGTGTTTCTGAGTGTGGTCCAAAATTCAAGATGGCTGCCAGTGGCCATTTTGTACTGAAATTAGGTCTAATCAGTTTTTTTTGTACACAACTTCTATACGGCTCAGGCTAGAGGCCATATTTATGAACCAATCTTTACAAAACTTTTGTGTACCTTTGTTATCACCGTGGGATGAGAACGTTTCGGGTGTGGTCCGAAATTCAAGATGGCCACCAGCAGCCATTTTGTACCAAAATTAGTGCAATCAGTCTTTTGTACAGAACTTCTGTATGAAATTTCTGATTTGAATAAATTATTGTATGAATGTTTAGTAAAATGGAATACATCACATATAGTACAGGTTTTTTCTCGTGCAGAAATTATGCAAATTAGATGAATTTTGATTTATTTAGTGCTACTTATACACTGTAAGTGCACATGTCAATACAGCTATGGCTAGAGGCTGTAGTTATCAACTGAACTTCACAAAACTTCTTGGGTACCTTTGTTATCACCTTGGAACGAGAACGAGTGTTTCTGAGTGCGGTCCAAAATTCAAGATGGCTGCCAGTGGCCATTTTGTTCCAAAATTAGGTCCAATCAGTTTTTTGTCACAGCTTCTATACAGCTCGTATTTATGAACTGATCTTCACAAAACTTCTTGGGTACCTTTGTTTTCACCTTGGGACAGGAATGAGTGTGTTTTGGGGTGCCTTTGTTATCACTGTGCCATGAGAACAAATATTTTGGGGTTCAGTCAAACCCACTCTAGGACTCAAAGATTTCTTTTCTAGTTTAGCATCTGACTGTCTCCCACCTTTACAATAGTTTACCTATACATTTGTTACAGGCTATGGTCAGTATTTATGTACAGACCGTTACAATACTTTATATGTACCTTTGTTATCAGGTCATTACCTAGATGTTTGTCATTGCTGTGTCACATACTATACATGTACATGTCTTGACAAGTTGAGCTACAGTGTCATTGACACTTTCATTTCTCAATAAATGAGCTTTTTAGCTCATCTTGACAAAGTCAAGCTGAGCTAATCTTATCGCTCTTTGTCCGTCGTCTGTCAACACCATGTTTTGGTCTTCTCCAAAGTCACTGGGCCAATTCAAGTGAAAGTTTGTGTGAGTGATGGTCCAGAAGGGGCATTGCATTTTTGTTCAACTCAACATGCCCAGCCCCATAGGGAGGGAGTGGGAAAAAATGCTCCAAAATATTTTTAAAATCTTCTTTTCATGAACCAGTGTGTACAGTGACTTGATATTTGCTATGGGGCTTCCTTTTGAGGTGTAGAATCAAGATTGTTCAAACAAAGTTCTTGAAGCAGTATTGGCTTTGTAATGGGAGGGGTAAGATTTTTGGCTCCGCCAAAAATTTCTGTTTTCTGAACTGATGTTCCGGTTTGAACCAAATTTGGTATGTGGTATTATTGGGTCATACACTACTACGCAAGCAACCGTTACATGAATATCCCAGGTCCACAATATCTTCACTCAAGATCTAAGAGAAGTCGCCGACTAATATTGGCGATTGTTTCTCAAGTCAATGTCCGATACGATATTAAAATCGCCGTGATTCTCGGTCAAACAGATTACAGCAGTAGTAGGTATAAAAGGCGGATTCTCGACCACTTGTACACGATTTTGTACATGTACACGTACATCGATGTACACCTCCATAGGATTTAGTGTTAAAATCGTGTACAAGTACACGAAAATGTCGTTTTTTATGGTGGTACAGAATCCGCAAGCGGATTCTATACCACTGGATTCTATATACACATCGCTCAAGAGTGAAAAAAATGTATGAAATTTTAAGAAAAATGAGGTCGATTGTCTGGTCTAGAATCCGCAAATGGGTTTCCCCCATAGGATTCAGTGTTAAAATCGTGAGCAAAAAACGTGTTGCGGATTCTGTACCAGCATCAAAAAGTGGTTTGCGGATTCTGGACCATCTGTATCTGTACACGATTTTAACACTGAATCCTATGGAGGTGTACAGGGAAACCCATTTGCGGATTCTACATCAGAAATCGACTTATGTACGGTACATGGAAAAAAGGTGGTACTGAACCCGCATTGCGTTTGGGACGGTCTCGGGTTTTTATTCAAATGAGTGTCAATTATCAGTTAAATAGTTTAACCGAAAAACTATTCTATGGATGAAAGCGGAAACAGTTCAAAAGATTAATTGATATGATTTAAACACGTTTTTTGAAAAGCGTTACATTACTGATGTGTTTACTTGTGATTTTTGATTATTCGAGTTTTCCTTTATGGTGAGAATAAGCGCGGTTGTGATTTAACACTTTCGAGAGCAAAACTCATTTAGAGAGGTTTATTTTGTAAATGTTTTTTTTTTTGTCAACTGGTTTTTAGTTATTATATTAAAGACAAGATTTTTATTTACTTAAAACATTAAAATAATCATACATTTAATTTTGAAAATAATAAATAACTCACATTAGCATACTCAAAGGAAATATTAATAATTTAAAAATGAAAAAAAATGTTTTTACAGATGGATGCTAAATGCCGAGATCAGCTTTTAAATGAATATGAACGTGCCAAAAAGAGCATTCAATCGGCTGACAGAAGCAGACGTCTTGGAGAGATGGAACTCAAACCCGAGACCACAAAAATATTTAAACCTGTGACGGAGGTTCAAGAGCAAAGCAAGAAGGAGATCGTTGACGAATTGAGACCCATAAAAGAGGGTTCTTTGAGAATGGGTTCGTTGCCCAGTAGTTTTACAAACCAGATTTCCTTTCAATCTACACCGGATTACGTTCCCGTGAGAATCGAAACCGACGTGAACGAAAGTGACGATACAGCTTCGACTATCACCATTGATAGCGTCGCGTCGTCCAAGGATTATGGTAAGAGAGATCTGTTGTTTGGAATTTGCGAGGATTCGGACGGTAGAATTTTTGTGGGCGACACAGAAGTGCGAAAGGATGATGATAATTTAATCGTCGGTTCGAATAAGTATAAAATAACTGATGGACTGCGCTCATTGCTCCTTTCCGACAAGCCTGGAGATTACACGGAACAGGATTTCGACGATTACGGTGACATTCTGGTTCAGACCAACGCTATGAAGAGAAATAATGATGCCGAAGAAACGAGACCCAAAGCCAGCAGAGGTTACAAGTGGACGAAGGTGGTGAAACCCATATGGGATATGAATAAGAAGTATGACGAGTCGAGAACCGGGAAAGGAGTGAGAATCACTTTTCTTCCGAGCGATTCTGACGCTCTGTTTCAGAGATTGAGATTGTTGATGGCAAGTAGACATGCTGGTAACACAGGATTAGATAATGAGATAGTTAGCATATGCGATGAATTGTTAAGTCAGAAGGTTTGGAATGAAAACCATTATAAAAGGCTGATGAACGAATTGAAGGATTGATATATATATAATAAGTAGAGAGAAACAAACAAACAAACAAAAATATATAAAATAAAAACAGTAAATTTTACACTAGAATAATAAAAAGTATTTAAGCAACAAACGATTTACCAGCGAAAACAAAATATATATTATAAAATAAAATATGTTGGTGATAAAGAACAGGGGATACGTTAGAACTTACGTTCAAGGCGGTTCTGGCATCGTCGATTCTATAATGCGAGCGTTCACGAGTGATGCAGGTAGAAAACTCGCATCGACCGCATTTGAGGTCGGTAAGAAGACGGCTTTGGATGCTGGTAAGAAAGCCGCTTCCGAAGCCAGTGGTAGGATAGCTTCTGTGGCTGCCAAGAGGGCAGCCGATGCGTTGATCGACAAGTTGATCAGTCCACCGGCGAAGCGAGCTACGTTAGAGCGAACGCCAAATTTTGGAAAGATTTTAAGGATGCTGTGGTACCCATACAAGATTTGGCCAAAATGACGAGTGGATCTGGATTGCAGAGAACTCACGACGGTGTAATATAAATAAATAATAATATTAAAAAACTGAGTTTGAGAAAACATAAAAAATTGTGTTTGAAAAAATCTAAAATAACAAACCAAAAAAAATAAACAAAGATGAACATTAAAGATATGTCTTGGAACGACGCCGCGACTAAGAGGTCGAATAACGAGTTCTTTCCCAAAAGCATAAGAGGCTTGATAGTGGGAAAATCGAATTGTGGAAAGACCAATCTGTTGATGAATCTGTTGTCCCGACCCGACTGGTTGGATTACGACAGATTTTTTTGTGTTTGGCAAGAGCTTGTTTCAACCCGAATACAGATTGCTTCGAGAATGCATGGATTGTAGATTGCCCAAGGACGTCATAGCCAGAATCTTTGACAGTAAGAACTAATTCGACAAAAGTGAAGCTTCTCTTTCGACCATTTTGGATGGTGAGGCGATGGAATTGATGAAGAGAAATGCATCTTCGAACGTTGAGTGTCGATTTTATGAGAACGCTAGCAACGTTCCGGATCCTAGAGAATTGAAATCGGAAGATAAGAATCTCATGATTTTCGACGATCTGCTTTTGGAGAGACAGAACCGATGCGAATCGTATTACGTTAGGGGTCGTTAGAGCAACGTGGACTGTTTCTACCTGTCGCAGAATTATTTTCGATTGCCCAGACAGACGATAAGGGAGAATTCTAATTTTCTATGTCTCTTTCGCCAAGATCTCAAGAATCTCAATCACATCTACAGCGATCACGTCGCAAACGGCATGAGCGCAACGGAATTCAGGAGATTCTGTAAGAGGGTTTGGGATGGAGGACTTTACAGTTTCGTCGTGATCGTTTTTGACTAGCGAATTTAATCGCGTAAAATATCGGTGCGGATTTGACAAATTTTATATTTCTGATGATAATAAGATAGAGCGTGAAAAATAAAAAAAATTAGAAAATAATAAATCTTCAAATAATTAGTTTTTGAAAAAATAAAAATAAAATTAAATATAATGTTCGAACAAGGAGAATTGTTAGAACGGATAGCCGAGAATACGGCTGCAAAACAATCCATTCAAATCGTGGTGAGTGGTGATTCGACTCGATTCGCAACGAAATTCGAACCTTCCATCGAAAGTGAATAGAGAGAAAAGATACGAGATGGCGTTGGTGAATCTGGAGACTTATTATTCCTTTCCCAACGTCACCGAAAAGAATAACTCCTTTAAGTATTCCGACGGAGTGGATTGGTTGGAGATTCGAATTCCCAAAGGAAGTTATGACATAGACGATTTGAACAATTACATTCAGACGCGAATGAAGACGGATGGAAAGGGAAGCAACAAGATCAGACTCGCTCCCAATCCTAATACCTTACAGACGATGTTGGATTTGGAAGATAATTTTCGAGTGGATTTCAACACGGACGATTCTATAGGCAAGATACTGGGATTCGATCGAAAGATGTATCGAGGCCACGCGGCATCTGAAAATACAGTTGACATTCTCGCAGTCAATAGCATTCTGGTGAACGTGGATGTGATTGCTGGAAGCTACATGAATGGTAGCGCTCAGCCGACGATATATTCCTTCTTTCCAAACGTGTCGCCGGGTTATAAGATCGTGGAACGACCTCGAAATTTAGTTTATCTACCAGTGATTTTAGACATGTTGTATAGTCTCAAAACCATGTTGACGGATCAAAATGGTGAGCTGTTAGATCTTCGCGGAGAGAGGGTGGTGATATGATTTCACATAAGAGAAATATAAAAGCAAAAAAAAAAAAAATATTGTGTATATATATAAATAACAAAAATAAAATAAACGCAATATTAATTTTACAAAAATTATTTAATATATATAATTATCATTAAAACAAAAAAAAATAGTTGAAGAAAATATATTTTGAAAAAAGAATTATGACACAATACGTGGTTAAAAACGTGAACATATCTGCAGGACAGAGGAAGAAACTTAAGAAAGCGTTAACAACTCGAGGCGAGGTGGTGAGATTCAAATTCACTCACGAGGATCTGACGAGTGGTGGTCAGGATTCTATCGCCTGGACCAGAAGTCATATCAAAAGGATGGAGAAAGCAATTCGTGATGGAAGAGGGTTGACGGTGAGATTAAGTCCCGCTCAATTGAGATACAATTTGAGAATGAAAGGTGGTTTTCTACCGCTATTGGCAGGAATCGCCGCAAAAGCATTACCCTTTGCCGCAAAAGCATTACCCTTTCTCGGAAAGACTATCGGCGTGGGAGCTCTCACGGGACTCGCGAGTTCGGCAGTTGAGAAATTAATGGGTGGCAGTGGACTGTTTTTGAAGAAGGGAGGAGCCGTGTGTCGCGTCCACGTAGACGACAGCGGTAAAGGATTGTATCTAGAACCCGTTAGAGGTGACAACTCTTTGAGTGGAAACGGTCTCTATCTGAAGAGTGGACGGAACGTTGAGCGACTCGGCAAGGGTTTGTTAATTGGTGAGAATTCGCCATTTAAGAATATACCGATTTTGAATATGTTATTATAATGTAAAAAAATTATATAATTATATAAATATAAAATATAAATCATAGAAAGTATAAAATAATATAAAATGGATAAAAAGGTGGAAAAACAATTAGACGATAATGATGGATATCTTTGGAAAGAACTGATAAAAGAGTTAAATAAAGATCGGGATATGCGGTTGAAATTTAAAAGAATGAGACGTTTTCCACCGTTACCACTATCTTCTGAAGAGAATGGTAATGATGCAAGTGTTACCGAGAGATGCACAACATTCGTTCATAATTATGATTCGGATAAACAAATGTGTCCTTATAAAAACGTAGCATATCACAAAAAAAAAAAAAAAAGAAAAGAATCGACGCTGAAATTTGAGAAAAAAGGAAACGTTATTATAATATATGGGCAATAGTGAAGAAAGAAAACAAAAAAAAAACAAAAAAAAAGTAATGAGATCTAAAGATGATCTCATTACTTTTTTTTCCTTCTTCTTCGCTAAAAATCAATCTCTCTATTGTTTATATTTCCAAATCCATTATTAGCATGTTGACACTCGTGTTTTCTCCTTTTTCGAAAATGTGTTGAATGTTTATCTTTACTTTTTTAAGTTTTTTTTTACATCGGTGAACGCGCTCTCACCACCCGATTTGTCCACGAGTTCGAGTGAGATTTTAGGATATATGTAACTTCCATAGAACAACGACAAATCGTCCTTGTCGAATTCTCTGTCTTCGGCGACGATGATATTCTGCAGATCGCTTTGGTACTCATAGAACAAATCGAGCATGGCTTCGTCCAATTTCAAAGGCATGCTATATTTGTCATGTTTATGCTCTAAGCCCTTCGTCTCGACCTCATTCAATTCGATGGAGTCATGTTGTAATCTATAGATTTTATAACCGAATTTCTAATACGTTTCGACTCGTTTCAATTTCAATTCGCATCTTTTAGGTGTTGTCATGATTGATTATTTAGTTTTGTTTTATGAATTCTTGCAAATAATATATATTTTAAATTTTGTATTTAAATAATTTGTTAAAAAAGTTTTTTTTTTTTTACTCTTTATATATATAAAAAAAAGTTTGTTTTTTTTTAATTTTAATTTTCTTTAATGTAAACATTTTTTTTTGTAAAAGTTTTTTTCTCTTTATATATAAATAAAAATTTAAATTTTAACATCCTTTTTTCTCGTATTAATTAAATTTTTGTTCACGTTAAGGAACATAAAAAATTGATTAATTTCATGAAAAAAAAAATTTTTACATTAAAGAAAATTAAAATTAAAAAAACCCAACTTTTTTTTGTATATATAAAGAGTAAAAAAACCAAACTTTTTTAACAAATTATTTAAATACAAAATTCGAAAAAAAAAAAAATTCTTACAAGTGGAGCAAACAAATAAAAAAATGGAAAATTTAAATGAGAAAACCGTACCTCAGTTAAACGAGATTTGTAAACTATTAAAAATTCCACATTTCAGAAATCATAGAACTAAATCAAAAAAAATTGAAGTCATACAGGAATATTTGCGAAATGATGGAAAGGCAAACGAAATGTCGATAGCAACGACGTCAAAAAATGCATTGGTTGTGAAAAATGAGAAGAAGAAAAAGATAGTAAAAGGAATCGAAATGCCGACGTCGAAAAAAACCCAAAACGTTTCGATTGTGAAAAATAAGAAGACGACTAAAAGAAAAGCCGTTGAAGAACTTCAAGTTTCAAAAGAAAAGAAAAGAAAAAAGAAAACGAGTGATGCACTTCAGATTCTAGACAAACGAGATATATCGAGAGAAAGTCAACGAGCAATTGACGAAGGGAAAGGAGAAGAATATGTAGCACGACTCGTCACGGAACTATTCCAATCGAAGCACGTAGAACGGGAAAGTGCGATCAAAGATGTTTTTAAAACTTTCGACGTGGTTCCCTCGTTCAAGAAAATCGATCCGAAATTGTTTATGGAACGGGTGAAGAAAAAAGTATTGGATTTGTTTCGCGAACACATGAACGTGGGACAAAAAATTAAGATGATACTCCATTGCGTGATGAATAAAATCGATGTGAAGTCTGGCGAGAGCATCATGAAAAATGCATATTTTAGATCTAACGTCGAACCCGTACTTCGAGGTTAAGATTTATCGGATGTTTTCGAAAAGATGAAAGACAAGATGTTGGCGTCTTGTTGGACGTTCGATGAGGTGTTGAAACTCGAAATTCATATAACTAAAAACGATTCATTGAAAGGGTCTTCCTACGTTGAATTACCGTATTTCTTAGCTAAAAAACACTCCGTGGTCAATGTGAGAAATAAAGATGATAAGTGTTTTAAATGGGCAGTCACTTCCACTTTATACCCTGTCAAAATGCACTCTGATAGAGTTTCTTGTTACGAGGAGACTTCTAAAAATCTCGATTGGACCGGAGTGACTTTTCCAACGCAGTTAAAACACATCGAACGTTTCGAGGCTCAAAATCCCACCGTAGCGGTGAATGTCTTGGGATATGACGATGAAAAACGAACGATCTATCCTCCCAGACAGACTTCGTATCTCGAAAGAGAAAAGACGATTATTTTATTATTGATTTCGAATAGTGACAATCGTCATTATTGTTGGGTTAAACATCCGAGCCGATTACTGTCGAGACAAAATAATAAACATAAAGGAAAGATATGTTTATGTTATAACTGCATGAACATGTTTCAGAGCGAAAAATCGTTAGCGAAACATCAGGAATAATGCAATGAAAATCAAGGTGTCACCATTGAAATGCCCAAACCCAACACCATCGTGAAGTTTGAAAATCGCAATAGAAGGTTAAAAGTACTATTCGTCGTGTACGTCGATTTCGAATGCTTCACCGTGAAAATGAGTTCCTGCCAACCCAACGCTCTTCAAAGTTACGTCGAAAGATATCAAAAACATGTACCTTTGGGTTATTGCATTTACGTGAAATGCGCTTTCGACTCGCAACACGACATGGGTCCCTTCACCTACACGAAACAGTGTGAAGACGACGACATGGCTCAAAGGTTCGTGGAAGAGTTAGAATCGAAAATTCAAATGTTATACGATAAATTCAAAACTCCGGCGAAAATGATCATCATGCAAGAGCAGCAGGACGAAAGTAACAGAGCCACCGAATGTCACATATGCAGACAATCGTTCGATGAGAATTCAGAGGAAAATAAGAAGGTCAGAGACCATGATCATTACACGGGTCTGTATCGCGGTCCGGCTCACAGCAAGTGTAATTTAAAATATCGAGATGCCGTTTTCTATTCGGTGATATTTCACAATCTCTCAGGTTACGACAGTCATCTGTTCGTGAAAAATCTCGGCACCTCCCAGGAAGAATTAAATTGCATCGCGAACAGCGAAGAAAGGTACATTTCCTTCACGAAATGGAAGCTCATGGAGAAGAAAAGAGTAATCGACGGAGAGACGTTGAAAGACAAAACGAAATTCATTCGTAGAAGCATACGTTTCATTGACAGTTTTAAATTCATGTCGACTGCTCTGGAAAAATTAGTCGATAACATGAGCAAGGATAAATTTAAAATCACGAGCGAACATTTTGGAGAACGAGTAGACGTTATGTTGAGGAAAGGAGTCTATCCTTACGAATACATGAACGATCTAAAGAGATTCACCGACACCACACTACCTTCGAAAGATTTTTATTCGAAATTATACAAATCCAACATTTCCGACGAGAATTACGAACACGCTAAAAACGTGTGGAAATCATTCGATATGAAAACCATGAGAGATTATCACGATCTCTATCTAAAGACTGACGTTCTATTCTTGGCAGACGTGTTCTAAAATTTTCGAGACGTTTTGTCGTCGAAATTACGATCTGGATCCCGCTTGGTATTTCACCGCACCCGGTCTGGCGTGGGACGCTCTGTTGAAGACCACTGAAGTCCAATTGGAATTAATATCTGACGTGGACATGTTGCTCATGTTCGAAACGGCTGCGAGAGGTGGCGTCTCGATGATCTCCCACAGATATTCTGAAGCTAACAATCCCTACATGAAAGAAGGTTTCGATTCGAAACGATCGAATAAATACATAAAGTATTGGGACGCTAATAATCTGTACGGTTGGGCTATGAGTCATCCTTTACCGATTGGAAATTTCGAATGGGTAACGGAACAGGAAAAGATGCAAAAATGGAGAGACTATCCTTGCATTTTATAAGTCGGATTTGAACTATCCGGAAGAATTACACGATCTACACAATGATTATCCGCTGGCTCCCGAACGAATGGAACCAAACGAAGGAGACGAGGAAAAACTCGTTCCCAATTTATCTAACAAACGTAACTACGTTGTCTACAGTGAGAATTTGAAACAATACGTCGATTACGGGATGAAATTAGTCAACAAACATCGCATCATTCGATTCAACGAAGAGCCTTGGATGAAAAAATACATCGATCTCAACACGAATCTGAGAATTCGAGCCAAGAACGATTTCGAAAAAGATTTCTTCAAACTCATGAATAACTGCGTGTACGGTAAATCGATGGAAAACATCAGGAAGAGAACCGACGTTCGACTCGTCACGTCTGAGAAAAGAGCAAAAAAATTAGTGGCGAAACCCAATTACTAACACTGAACCATATTCGACAAAAATCTAGTTGCCGTTCACATGCAAAAGACGCACCTGAAGTTCGACAAACCGTATTATCTCGGACCGATTATCTTGGATATCAGCAAGCGATTGATGTACGAGTTTCACTACGATTACATCAAACGAAAATTTGGTGATAAAGCCAAACTACTGTTCACCGACACGGACAGTTCAGTTTACGAGATAGAGGCGAAAGATGTCTACCAAGATATATCTCCGGACGTGGACGCGTGGTTCGACACAAGCAATTATCCCGTCGATCACCCATCCAACATTCAATCGAACGACAACAAGAAGGTGTTAGGTAAATTTAAGGACGAGAGCGGTGGTAAACAAATCCTTGAATTCGTGGGCTTGAGACCCAAACTGTATGCTTATCGTCTAGAAGATGAAGAGATCAAGAAGTGTAAAGGGGTTAAAGCGTGCGTGGTGAAGAAAAACATCTCTTTCCAAGAGTATAAAGATTGTCTGTTAGGAAGTGGTCCAGTGTATAAGACTATGAAATCGATTCGAAGTGAAAATCACGACTTGTATACCAAAACAGTTAACAAGATTTCGCTGACGGCCGACGATGATAAGAAATTCGTGTTCGACGATAAAATAAGCACTTTGGCACGCGGACATTGGATTTTGGATCTAATTTTAGACGATAGGATTTCAGATATGATTGTGGATGATAGGATTCCAGATATGATTAAGGATGATAGGATTCCAGAAAATCAAGAGGAATTAGACGGATTCAAGATTATGGAAATCGATAGAGACATCGAGAGAGTTAGTTTAAAAAGAAAAAGAAAAAAAATAAAAATTTACGTCATTTTAGTGAATTATAATAAAACAAATAAATTTAAAAAAAAAATATACAAATTTATGAATAAGAAAATAGAGATATCCGTAGAAGGTGTCGTCTTACCTAACAAACCCCTATCCAACATCGATCTGTCGAATGTGGCGAAAGATTTGAAAATCAAAGATTTTCTAGGCGTGTTTTCCAGAGATGCCTTGCCGAAGAGAAGACCTCGACAATCGGAATGCGGAATTTTAAATCTAGACGATTTAGCGGGTGAAGGCACTCACTGGGTGGCATGGTTCAAGAATGGGAAAAAGAAGAATTATTATTTCGACAGCTACGGAATCTCACCGCCGAAAGAAATAAAGAACTATTTCAACAAATTGATGGTTCGTTGCAACACAGAACGAGTACAATCACCAGATCAAGTGTTTTGCGGTCACTTATGTCTCTACGTTCTCAAGAGATGGTCTGAAGGAGATCAGTTTCAAGACATTCTGAATGATTTACATAAGAGAGAGATTTTTTTTTTTTATAGTATATAAAGGTAAAAAATTATTTAAAAAAATTTAATCGAATAAAAACGAAAAATAAAATAAGTGAAATAATTCATTTTTTAATAAACTGCGTTTGAAATATATTTTTTTTAAAACAAAAATCTCAAAACAACATGCCAGTCGATAAATTTGGTAGAAGTGACGACGAAAAAGTCAACCTAAAAAAGAAGAGGAAGACGCTCGAAGTCGACGATGGTTACGACTTTGCCAACTTGGACGAACGTTACGTTCGGAGATACGAACCTCGAGAGGAACCTTTGAACATGAACGATAAGAAGCTCTACAATGTTCCCGAGCCGATAGATCTTGCAGATGCTGTGACTAAAAAATACGTCGACAGGGTGAACGCGGATTTCGAACGAATCATGCTAGATAATTACGTGGATAAAGCCATGACCGACGATCTCGATCTGAAATCTAAACGTTTGGTGAACGTCGCAAATCCTCTAGATCCCACTGATGCCGCGACCAAGAAATACGCGGACGACTCACGCGCGATTCAGCGAACATCTGAGAAATAGATACGTTCAGAAAACGATGCACTCGGAATTGAACGCCAATTCTAACAAGATAACGAACGTGGCCACTCCCACGAATCCCAACGACGTGGCAAGCAAACGCTACGTAGATCTGGAACAGAGAAAGTCTGACGGATGAGAAATGAAATCGGATCTGAATGCGGGATTCAACAAGATATTGAATCTGTCGAAGGTCGACGACACGGATGCGGACTCAACCGCAGTCAACAAGGGCTACGTAGATTCTGCCGTGATACAATCACAAGAATACGTAGAATCGCAAGTGGATGATCTCTACCTGAACAATCTGGCGGAACCATGGAGGGTGGTATCAACATGAACGGTGAGAATTTATTCTGACTCAATCACGATCCCGAATTCGATTCCAGCGCAGTCAGCAAGAAGTACGTGGATGACAACTCGGTCTGGAGAAAGGGCGACATCATGGAAGGTAAACTAGACATGTGCGGACACGCGCTCACGAATCAACCGGATCCCGTGAACATGACGGACGCCTGCACCCTGATTTCGGTGGTGGAAAGACTCAAATATGCTAGAAAATTGATCACCGGGTGGGCCGAGGAGGCCGGCACGTTAGAGGAGGGAAAAACCGAGTGGTCTTTCGGAAATGGAGGTAGCGGATTGAAACATGGTCAGGTGGGATATCCCATGCCGTTGGGAGGTGAAATCATTTGAATGGCTCTGGCTTCCTCGGATTTGAATAACAGAGCGGTCGTCAATCTCGTGGTGAATGGAGTAGAGAGCGATAAGAAATACAGCGTCGAAAAGACTGAGAATCAACATGCGAATGTTAGCACGTTCGGCACGCCTCTCAAGGTGAACGCCGGAGACAGGATTAATTTCGTTACGAAAACCAATAAACCCGAAGCCGCCAGTTCCGTGGTGAGTCTACTGATCGAACTAGATCCTTTGAACAAACAGTGAACGCGTGGAAATAATTAAAAAAAAAATAATGTGTGATTATTAAAAACAAAAAAAAAAAAAAGTAATGAGATTTAGAAAGATGTTCAATCTCTCTAGATCTCATTACTTTATTTTTTTTTTTTTTTGGTTTTGTTTTATTACGTTATTTCTCATAATGTTCATCTCGTGAAATTGGATCACCTATCTCGAAACATGCATCGACATCTATTTTAGCATTTCAAAGAGCTTTTATAAATTCTCAAAAAGCAGTCGGTCCTCTATACGTCAACGTGTCTAAAAGTTTTCTGGTCTTATCTTCTATCAAGATTTTACTTTCGATTTCACATCTCATATAATCAGTCAATATCAAAGGTTCTGTTTCGACTAAAGTGTCCAGAATTATTGCTAACGAATCTTGCGAAATATTTTTAATCAAAACACGTCTGTTTCTTCTTGAGTATTCTCTTTCTTTATCATTCATTTTTAGCTTAACTTGACATAGTCAAGATAAGCTATTGCCATCACGCGTGCGGAAGTCTGTTAGTCTGTGAGTCTGTGAGTCTGTGACGTCTGTTCACATTTTCCTTTAGCATGGGCTACACCCTGCAGTTCTTGTCTGATCGTCACGAAATTTCATATGCAGGTTTGGGGTCATGTCTAGATGAGAACGTCCCCTTTTGGTTGCAATCGGGCAACCGGTATGGCTGCCCAAGCCCAAAACCCGAAAACAATTAGCACAGTCTACAGGTCATATTTATGAAGGGATTTCATTGTAACTTGGTAGGATGCCTCTGTATAATGCCTAGATGAGAACGTCCCCTTTTGGGCTTGATCTATCAACCGTGATGGCTGCCCAAGCCCGAAACCCAAAAACTTTTAGCACAGACTGCAGGTCATGTTTAATGTGGAGGGATTTCATTGTAACTTGGTAGGATGACTCCTTATGATGTCTAGAAGAGAATTCCCCATTTGAGCATATTGTCGACCGTGACGACTGCCAGAGCCCAAAACCCGAAAACCTTTAGCACAGTCTACAGGTCATATTTATTGATGAATTTCATTGTAACTTGATGGGTTGACTTCATACAATGTCTAGATGAGAAAGTCCCCTTTTGGACTTGATTGGGCAACTGTGACGGCTACAGGGGCCCGAAGCCCGAAAACCTTTAGCACAGTCTAGAGGTCATATTTATGAAGGGATTTCATTGTAACTTGGTAGGATGACTCCAAATAATGTCTAGATGAGAACGTCCCATTTTGATCGCCTTAATGGGTGCCCGAGCCCAAAAACCTTTAACATAGGCAAAAGGTCATATTTATGGAAGGATTTCATTGTAACTTGTTAGGTTGACTCCATATAATGCCTAGATGATGACATCCCCTTTTAGTCGTGATTGGTCAGTTGTGATGGCTACAAGTGCCCGAAGCCCGAAAACCTTGAGCACAGTCCACAGGTCATATTTATGAAGGGATTTCATTGTAACTTCTTAGGATCACTCCACATGGTGCCCAGATGAGATTGTCCCCTATGGTTGCGATCATTCAACCATGATGGCTGCCCGAGCCCAAAGCCCGAAAACTTTTAGCACAGTCTATAGGTCATATTTATGAAGGGATTTCATTGTAACTTCTTAGGATCACTCCAGATGATGCCCAGATGAGATTGTCCCCTATGGTTGCGATCATTCAGCCATGATGGCTGCCCGAGCCTGAAGCCCGAAAACCTTTAGCACAGTCTACAGGTCATATTTATTAAGGGATTTCATTGTAACTTGGTAGGTTAACTTCATATAATGTCTAGATGAGAACGTCCCCTTTTGGACATGATTGGGCAACTGTGGTGGCTAAAGGTGCCCGAAGCCCGAAAACCTTTAGCACAGTCTACAGGTCATATTTATGAGGGGATTTCAATATAACTTGTTAGGATGACTCCAAATAATGTCTAGATGAAAACGTCCCATTTTGTTCGCGATCATTCAGCCTGTATGGGTGCCCGAGCCCAAAAACCTTTAGCATAGGTAAAATGGCATATTTATTGAAGGATTTCATTGTAACCTATTAGGTTGACTCCATATAATGCCTAGATGATGACATCCCCTTTTTGTCATGATTGTTCAGCTGTGATGGCTACAAGTGCCCGAAGCCCGAAAACCTTGAAACAGTCTACAGGTCATATTTATGAAGGTATTTCATTATAACTTCGTAGGATCACTCCAGATGATGCCCAGATGAGATTGTCCCCTTTGGTTGTGATCATTCAAGCATTATGGCTGCCCGAGCCCAAAGCCCAATAACCTAAAGCACAGTCTACAGGTCATATTTATGAAGGGATTTCATTGTAACTTGGTAGGTTGACTTCCTATAATGTCTAGATGAGAACGTCCACTTTTGCACATGATTGGGCAACTTTGACGGCTAAAGGTGACCGAAGCCCAAAAACCTTTAGCACAGTCTACAGGTCATATTTATGAAGGGATTTCATTGTAACTTGGTAGGATGACTCCAAATAATGTCTAGATGAGAACGTCCCATTTTGGTCATGATCATTCAGCCTTGATGGGTGCCCGAGCCCAAAAACATTTAGCATAGGCAAAAGGTTATATTTATAGAAGGATTTCATTGTAACCTGTTAGGTTGACTCCATATAATGCCTAGATGATGACATCCCCTTTTGGTCGTGATTGGTCAACTGTGATGGCTACAGGTGCCCGAAGCCCAAAAACCTTGAGCACAGTCCACAGGTCATATTTATGAAGGGATTTCATTGTAACTTTGTAGGATCACTCCAGATGATGCCCAGATGAGATTGTCCCCTTTGGTTGCGATCATTCAACCATTATGGCTGCCCGAGCCCAAAGCCCGAAAACCTTAAGCACAGTCTACAGGTCATATTTATGAAGGGATTTCATTGTAACTTGGTAGGTTGACTTCATATAATGTCTAGGTGAGAACGTCCCCTTTTGGACATGATTGGGCAACTGTTATGGCTTCAGGTGCCCAAAGCCCGAAAACCTTTAGCACAGTCTACAGGTCATATTTATTAAGGGATTTCATTGTAGCTTGGTAGGTTGACTTCATATAATGTCTAGATGAGAACGTCCCATTTTGATATATATATATATATATTTATGAAGGGATTCAATGTAACTTGATAGGATGACTCGCTTTGGAATAATTTCAGTGTAACTTGGTAACTTTTGTTGATATATGTTAACTGTGAGGGCCACATACATTAACTGTGAGGTCATATTAACCCACCCCTCAGCTCTTTAGTACAGTGTACACCTCATATTATTTTTATCATAAACATAGCATACAGGTAACAGAGATGAACATATTCCTAATTATCACAATTCTTGTCTTATTTCATAATCCTTTCATAAACATTGAACATTATCCTTTTCATCAAACACAACACACAAGTTAAGCTACAGTGTCATTGACGCTTTCATTTTTAATTTTTATTTATATATATTTTTTTTTTTTTTTCACACACGTCTCTCATCGAATGATCGACATCTTATTTCTATCTGATTCGAATTGTAATTCTCTGTCCGACAGGACCAGGGCGAAGGCTTCGGTTTTTCTCGGCACGTTCCTATCGAATTGCATCTTGATCTGAATGTCTTAAGACGCTACTCTTGAGTCGTTCACTCTGTTTACTTACGTCGAATACGAACATGGGATCCATCGACTTGTATTCTCCGGGAGATATGTTAGGGTTGCTCATCAATTCATCTAGACCGTGATACTTCTTTCTAAAATCAGCGGCGTCGCCGTACAGTCTGCAGAAATCGTTCTTGTCGAATGACGCATTGTAATCGATTGCTGGATATCTCATGGCGTTCAGAAACACTTGCATGTTTCTCAAATGGCAGTGATCGAACAGCGACGCATTCTTTTCCTGAGACCCGTCCTTATCAGTCTGAAACGCAACCACGATGAAACGCGGTCTCTCAGAAGCGGATTTCACTGTCAATCTCCAATCGAAGTGATTCGTGGAGGGTGGAATGCTAGCCGTGTCGCACTGTCTCATTCTAAATCCCACGGGTAATTTACTCTTGGATTCTATGATCTTGTAGAGATGCGTTTTTTCTGCGACCGAAGGCTCCACGTGCGGAACGAACCACGATATCTTCTGTAGAGTTATCTTACCCGCATCGGTCGCAGTGAGTCTCACTATTGCGTCGTCGTTTCCTTTTCGAATCAATGTCAGATTGTGTTTGAATCCGTACATGATCTTGTTGTAATCGTCCGCGAATCTGAAGATGTGTTTCAAAGGTATCCTCAACAAAAACGTTCCTTTAGGTCTGGACGTCTTGACGACGTAGTCGAATATCGCACCGGCGCTAGCAGAGCCGATGGTGTCTTTCATCCATAACTGATTAAGTCCTCTGGATTTAAAAAAAATCATCCGGATACGTCAAGAGTCCGAACATCGTGGTGGCCTGACCGGGATGAAACACAGATTCTCTCTCTTGTCCGGATAGCATGTATTTTATATTACTGAATAGATGTATGATGCCATTATTGGCTAGAGTAACCGTGTCGTCGTCGGCGTAGTCGCTCCCATCTTCCTTGGTGAGACGTCCCTGCACCACTATGTAACTCTCGCTAGGATGGACGAATAGATCTTGAGTTTCGATGTTGATTCTTATCTCTCCCGCATTGTTCAAACTCGTTCCGGTTACCGGTTCGTATTCGTGAACCTCATATTCTTGAATACTTTCATCTTTCACTATGCTTTGTGCTATATCTAGTATATTTGCTATTTTTAAAGGTTTTTTTTGTTTTTTTGTTTATTAATTAGCTTGCTTCTTTTTTTTTTTATCTAAAAATAGTTTTAATTATTTTTTTATTATTATTTTTCTCTCCTATATATATATGTGTAAACAAGAAAATGTTAAAGAGAGTAAATAAAAAAATTTTGTTTTCTTTATCAAAACTTCGTCTTCTGTAATTGTTGTTCGTAAAACTTTCCGATGATCTCTTCTCCATCCAAAGCTTCGATTTCATAAGTCACAGGATCGGTGTGAAATATTTTGTTTATCACGAAGATTTCCGAGGTCCATCGAGGAGTATAACCCTTTTCGAAGTGCTTCTTATAAGCGTAGATTCTCACTCGATCACCGACTGCAAATTTCGGTGTTCTAGACTTCTTCCTGATCTTAGATCTCTCAGGATATAGATTCGCGTAGACCCGTTTTTCGTTTCGAGGATCGCGAGCTTCCACGGGAGTCATCTTGATCGATCTGTGTCACGTGTTGTTGTAATATTTAACCAGACCGTTCAGAGCATATATGCATTTCTTGGTCCAATTCGCCATGAAGTATCTATGTATCTTTTCCGTCATCGTTCGATTCCAACGTTCCTCCACGCTGGCTTTCTCTTCGTGTTCGATCGAGTAGAGGTCGATCAATCGATGAACGTGCTTGTTGTAGAATTCCTTTCCCTTATCCACCCACAATTTATTCGGTTTTCAAGAAGACGAGTCGAACACACTCGTCAGAGCCTCGGCGACGCAAAGTCCCGATTTATTCTTCAAAGCTCTGATCCAACCGTATTTGGAAAACACGTCGATGACCGTCAATAGATATTTGACACGCTCGTTCCACCTCGAAAACGATCTCATGTCAACCAAGTCGGCAGACCAAATATCATCCAAACCCTTCACGAACACCCTTCTCTTATCGAAATTTACGCACGATGGGTTTGTGTAACTCCTCGGCCAATTCGCTCGTCAATAATCTTTTCTTCTTCTTTTCAGATGCGCTTTTTTTTTTTGAACGTCCCATGTGAATCGACGTTTTGCACCGATCAGCTTGCCGACCAGCGAATGTTCTATCTTCTCTCTCCTGGTCGGATTCGATATGCCTCTCAATTTCCCCAACATGTTTTTATCGCAGACATCGTTGTGAGTCTTGGTGTCGGGATGTCCGGCGTAGCACAGATTGTGATCATACGCGGCCACGTCCACCCTATTCACAGGTTTGCTCAAAGATTTAGGGAGTCAGCTCGGCGTTGAGTCTCTTGTTCAATTTCGTTCCAGGTCCCGTGAAACTGTGACCAGGCAGATGCATTTCGAAAGGTAGATTATTGATCATTTTATTCACGATGCCTTTACCTTTGCTCGCGTTCTTTTTTTTGACGAATCGAGTCTTGATAGAACCACACACGTCGCAAATTCCGCGAAGCATCTGTCTCGTTTTTAGTTCGTACTTCTCAAGAATTACTCGTCTCGATAACTCTCTTACACTTTACACAATACATTTTTTTTTTAAAGTTATTTAAATTAATTTCGTTTTTATTTTATATAGAAATTTAATATTTTTTTAAAAAATTCTTTTCTTATTATGTATATATTTTTTTTTTCAATCGCTGCTCTTAAGTTCTATCATCCTACTGAATTCCTCCCTAGCCTCTTTCCTCCCTTTTTCCATGAGAGAATCCTTCATCTCTTCCTTGATGATCTGATGAGTCTTGATTCTCACGGCTTCTTTCATGGCTTCGTATTTCGTTTTCTCGCCGAATATCGTGAAGTATTCTCCGTCTGATATCCTACCGTCTTTCAATGCCATCGAGACCATTTCGGATATCGTGTCGATCTTGGAGTTGGCCAAGATGCGAATCTTGTCGTGTTTCCTCGCCTTCAGATATAATTTCCTACTCAAAAAGTTTCCGAGCATGCTAAACAATCCGGCGGCGAGAGCCACTCCTTCTATGGTCAACACGATCGGAATGCCGACCGCGGTCGACAACAATCCGATGCCGGCCGCGTGTAAACCCATAGAAATCGTGATGAGTGTCGTGTCGACCGCGTTGACGAATTTCAGGAAACGCGAATACTTCTTCTTGAGAGAACGGCGAGAATCTCTCGAGTTAGATACGCTTGGATTCTACTGATTTGATCGATGTCATACCTCTCCTCTTTCTTTTTCTTCTAGCGACGGTGCCATCGGCAAAACGCCGTTCAGCTTCTCGTCCTCATCGTCATCTAACGTCGGATACAATTTATTTCTGGTTCTCATTTTTTGTGTTTTTTTTTCTTTCTAATATTAGATAAAAAATTTATCTGCGTATTTATTTTTATTTTCTATTCTCCCTTATTTTATATCAACGAGAAAACTTAGACGTATGCTTCATTGAACAATAATTTCATGATGCATCCCTTGTCTTCTAATGTCAGACTTCTACGCACCAATTTCAGTTCTTCCGAAACTGTGGGCTTGTCTCGATCCTTACAGAAGAGTAATCTCTTCCAAAACGCGATCACTTAGTCGATTTGAACGCGTTCGAACGCCGGTTCGAAATACTTGACGACCATATCTTCCCTTTCCATCGTCAGACACAAATGATTCTCGTGATCGAAGTCTAGGTGATCCCGACATCCGACGCATCGTTCTAACAAGAGGCGACCTAGTTGTTCGTTCACGCAGAATGCGTAGGCTCTCATCAGCATTTTTAAAAGAAACCTTGCTCTAATAGTCTGGGAAGCGCTCATGATTTACGTATTTTTTCTTATTATCTATTCGATTTGATATATTTATTTTTAAATAACCATTTATTTATATTTTTTTTCTCTCCTATATATATCAATCACTTTTTTTATTTCCTCACCTCAAAACCGATTCCAGTTGAGAAAAAAAAAACATTTACAAAATAAACCTCTCTAAATGAGTTTTGCTCTCGAAAGTGTTAAATCGCAACCGCGCTTATTCTCACCATAAAGGAAAACTTGAATAATCAAAAATCACAAGTAAACACATCAGTAATGTAACGCTTTTCAAAAAATGCGTTTAAATCATATCAATTAATCTTTTGAACTGTTTCCGCTTTCATCCATAGAATAGTTTTTCGGTTAAACTATTTAACTGACAATTGACACTCATTTGAATAAAAACCTGAGACTGTCCCAAACGCGATCCGGGTTCAGTACCACCTTTTTTCCATGTACCGTTTATAAGTCGATTTCTGATGTAGAATCCGCAAATGGGTTTCCCTGTACACCTCCATAGGATTCAGTGTTAAAATCGTGTACAGATACAGATGGTCCAGAACCCGCAAACCACTTTTTGATGCTGGTACAGAATCCGCAACACGTTTTTTGCTCACGATTTTAACACTGAATCCTATGGGGGAAACCCATTTGCCGATTCTAGACCAGACAATCGACCTTATTTTTCTTAAAATTTCATACATTTTTTTCACTCTTGAGCGACGTGTATATAGAATCCAGTGGTATAGAATCCACTTGCGGATTCTGTACCACCATAAAAAACGACATTTTCGTGTACTTGTACACGATTTTAACACTAAATCCTATGGAGGTGTACATCGATGTACGTGTACATGTACAAAATCGTGTACAAGTGGTCTAGAATCCGCCTTTTATACCTACTAGCGGTAATTAATTTCTAGGGCACCTGAGCGAAAAGGATGTACTTATTGTCATATTTTGCACGACTCTCACAATTTTGTGGTCGAAATACATGTATAACTCAACAATCTCAACTCGACGAAATGATGTTCACCTTACCATTACCAACATTCATAAAATATTTACGTTTTTAATCAGGTGGAATTTTTTTCTAAAATTCCGACAAATTGCAACATTCTGACAGAAACGTACATAAATATGATTCGTAAAATTATTGATGACTGGTTATCATTCTGACATTTTGTGACATCAACATGCAGTAGTTTATTTGGTCTAATCTATTTCACAATTAATGCCGAGATTATGCTTTCTGGAGTTAATCCCTTTCACTCCAAATGTCTTGTCCAATTTAATTATTGCATTAATTGTCTGCGTAATATCGGGTGGGTTTAATACGTTTGTCTCACCTCGGACCTAGGATATTCATGTAACGGTCGCTCGTGCAGTAGTGTAAGTACTTGACTCGTGCAAAAAAAAATATTCCCGCATCCCCATGGGAACCCGAGAAGCGAAAAATAGAAATATTTTCAAACGCCCATATTTCCCAAACCACACAGAACAGAGAGCTGTTATTTGGTATGAAGTATCCTTAGGACCAGTAGAATTGAATGGTAAAAAAAAATGCCATCAGTTATGTTAGGCTGTTCTGTAATGGGCATCGAAAAAATGCTGAGTCCGCATATTTGCAAAAATTTAAAAAAAATCTTTTCTCCAGAACCAATCATCAGAATCTTTTGATTTTCGGTTTTTCAGCATTCATAGGGGGGTCAGATAAAAGTTTGTTAAAATAAAGCCCATTGGTTCATATTTGGGCTCTATACAGGAGCCAAAATTTTTAACATAGGGTAATATGGGGAATATTCTTTAAAAATCTTCAGAACCACCTGTCAGAATTTTTTACTGTTTGGTATACATCACTGTTATGAGGGTCAGATTCAAGATTGTTCAAACTATGAGGGTCAGATTCAAGATTGTTCAAACTATGAGGGTCAGATTCAAGATTGTTCAAACCAAGTCCCTAGGTTAATATTTGGGCTTCCTACAGAAGCCCAAAGTTTAACTTTATTCAATATGGGGGATAATTTTAAAAAATCTTCTTCTTCAGATCCACCAGTCAGTTCTAATGCTTTCATATTTGGTATGCAACATCTCTAGGGGTGGTCAGATTCAATTTTGTTCAAATCAGATCCGTAGGTATATATTTGGGCTTGCTATGGTAGCCCAAATTTTTACTTAGTATGATATGAGGAAATTTCTTTAAAAATCTTCTTCTTCAGATCCACTAGTCAGAATGCTTTCATATTTTGTATACAACATCTCTAGGGGGATCAGATTCAAGTGTGTTCAAATCGAGTGCCTGGGTTAATATTTGGGCTCCATATGGGAACCTGAAATTTAACTTAATACGATATGAGAGAATTTCTTCAAAAATCTTCGTCAGATTCACGAGTCAGAATGCTTTCATATTTGGTATACAACATCTCTAGGGGGGTCAGATTCAAGTTTGTTCAAATCGGATCCATAGGTTAATATTTGGGCTCGCTATGGTAGCCCAAATTTTAACTTAGTGCAACATGAAGAAATTTCTTTAAAATTTCTCTTCTTCAGATCCAGCAGTCAGAATGCTTTCATATCTGACATCTTTAGGGAAGTCAGATTCAACTGTGTTCAAATCGAGAGCCTGGGTTAATATTTGGGCTCCCTATGGGAGCCGGAATTGGCCATGTTGCTGAAGAATTATAAATTTTGTATTCAGTACCCTCTAGAGGTGTGTAACAAAGATTAATCCACATAGGTTGTATCAAGGGGCTTCATAGGGGAGCTCTACATTTTACATTATGATCAACTAAAGAAAAGGCATGATGCCCGGATTATTTTTGTCACTCCTGAGGGACTCAAGGATTGTCAGTGTATCCTATGGAGATGGATTGCGTAATGTAGAGTCATTCTTGTTTTAATAAGGGCCGTTCTGTCCAAAAATGTGGGCCATTCTGTCTCGAAATCTGGGCCGTTTCATCTCAAAATCTGGGCTGTACTGTCCAAAATCAATCTGGCTGTTTCATCCATGGGCCATTTCGTCCTGTTACCCATGGGATAATAAATCTAGAACTTGCCTTCTGTTTTCTTCTTTAAAAAATTTGTAATTTTTATCTCAACTTTGACGTAGTCAAATTTGAGGTTGTGCCATGGCCCGTTGTCCATCTGTCCATCAACAATTCAATATGGCTCGGGCTAGAGGCCGAATTTATGAACTGATCTTTACAAAACTTCTTGGGTACCTTTGTTATCACCGTGGGACGAGAACGAGTGTTTTTGGGTGTGGTCCGAAATTCAAGATGGCCACCAGCAGCCATTTTGTACCTTAGTGCAATCAGTTTTTTGTACAGAACTTCTGTATGAAAGTTCTGATTCGAATAAATTTTTGTCTGAATGTTTAGTAACACGGAATAAATCACATATAATTAATACAGGTTTTTTTTTCGTGCAGAAATTCTGCAAATTAGATGAACTTCGATTTTTTTCAGTGCTACTTACACACAGTAAGTACACATGTCAATACGGCTCGGGCTACGGGCTGTATTTATGAACCGATCTTCACGAAACTTTTTGGGTACCTTTGTTATCACCTTGGGCCGAGAGCGAGTGTTTCTGGGTGCGGTCCAAAATTCAAGATGGCTACCAGTGGCCATTTTGTACCGAAATTAGTACCAATCAGTTTTTTGTACACAACTTCTAGACGGCTCAGGCTAGAGTCCGTATTTATGAACTGATCTTTATGAAACTTTTGGGGTACCTTTGTTATCACCGTGGGACGTGAACAAGTGTTTTTGGGTGCGGTCTGAAATTCAAGATGGCCGCTGGCAGCCATTTTGTACCAAAATTAGTGCATTTAGTTTTTTGTACAGAACTTCTGTATGAAAGTTCTGATTTGAATAGATTTTTGTATGAATGTTTAGTACATATAATACAGGTTTTTTTCTCGTGCAGACATTATGCAAATTAGATGGACTTTGATTTATTCAGTGCTGCTTATACACAGTAAGTACACATGTCAATATGGCTCGGGCTAGGGGATGTATTTATGAACCAATCTTCTCGAAACTTCTTGGGTGCCTTTGTTATCACCTGGGGGCAAGAACGAGTGTTTTTGGGTGCGGTCTGAACTTCAAGATGGCTTCCGTTGGCCATTTTGTACCGAAATTAGGTACAATCAGTTTTTTGTACAGAACTTCTATACGAAGGTTCTGATTTGAATAAATTTTTGAATGAATGTTTAGTAACATGGAATACATCACATATAATACAGGTTTTTTTCTCGTTCAGAAATTATACAAATTAGATGAACTTTGATTTATTCAGTGCTACTTATACACAGTAAGTGCACATGTCAATACGGCTCGGGCTAGGGGCTCTATTTGAAAAACATCACATATAATACAGGTTTTTTTCTTGTGCAGAAATTATGCAAATTAGATGAACTTTGATTTATTCAATGCTACTTATACACAGTAAGTGCACATGTCAATACGGCTCGGGCTGGAGGCTGTATTTATGAACTGATCTTCACGAAACTTCTTGGGTACCTGTATTATCACCTTGGGACAGAAACGAGTGTTTTGGGGTGCCTTTGTTATCACTGTGCTATGAGAACAAATATTTTTGGGTTCAGTCAGACCCACTCTGGGACTCAAAGATTTCTTTTCTTGTTTAGCATCTAACTGTTGCCCACCTTTACAATACTTCACCTGTACATTTGTTACAGGCTTCGGTCAACATTTATGTACAGACCATTGCAATACATTATATGTGCCTTTGTTATCAGGTCATTACCTAGATGTGTGTCATTGCTGTACCACATACTAGACATGTACATGTCTTACACAAGTTGAGCTACAGTGTCATTGACACTTTTATTAAACATGATTTTGATTGCTGCTTTAAGGTGCTATATTAGTAATAGAATTCTGTTTATTTTGAAATTCCCACCTCTGATATTCCTTAAATTCACAGGCTTGTCATTTTGAAAATTGCAGGAGGGCCATTATGGTTCGCCTCAAATCACCCCAGGAGGGCCATTTTGGGTTCGCCTAAAATGCCCCCAGGAGGGCCATTTATGGTTTGCGGGGCCATTTTGTTTCAGCCTGCTGGGTAGACAACTAATATCATTTTAAGGTACATGGTTTGTGTAATTATGATGCGTGTGATCATGTAATGTGTAGATGCAGGCTTGATCACTTGGATGCAAGATACCAGATTACCCATGACACTCACTTACAGTGAGTGTTATAGTTATCTTGTATCCAAATAACCAAGCCGGGGGTGGGGGGGGGGGGGGGGGCGATTCGTCTTAGCTTTGATTTTGGGACGATACGTCCCAGGCGAATCGTCAGGGGTCGAACTGGCTTGGGGATGATACGTCCCGCAATCACGCGTGACACCAGAGTTGTCACAGTCTGATGTACAATGTAATAACTAATTACAACTTTGGAATTGGCAGACCTCTCGCTCGTATTTGGAAAATTACTTACTGTCTCTGGATGACTGCATCAACGACACACTACAAACTTCACAAATTGCGCTTTGTTACCTCCTTTAGTCCGCGAAAATTACCATTTGAGATGGCCGTTTTTGAGGTGCCTTTGACTGAATTAATGGGCCGCAGAAATCTGGGTTGGACGGGCGTTTACCATCCGCAGAATTTTGAACTCAGGCGGACAACTGCAGCCTGGGGCGATTGCCCGCCTCAAAATGACAAGCCTGAATTCAAATTACATATACACAAATTATACATCAAAATGAAGGTTGAGATGTATAGAACACGAAACACATGTGTAATCAACTCATCGAGTCGACCACAGGCACCACTGGTTCCTGGAAGTCTGCTACCGTATTCGTACCAGAACTGAGAATTTAATAATATTTCCTGAGAACAACTTGTGGCCAAATGTGCTTCGCATATCCAAGAACAAAGCTAGGTAGTGATGAACCGATTATCAAAACTTACTATGAGCCGATTACTGATTATTTCTCGGCCGGTTATGCCAATTTCGATGCCGATTCTGATGGTTGAAATAGGACCCAGAAGAAAATCTTTTAGTGGCTGTTATACTGCAGAATTTCGTTGATAAATCACCAATTACGAAAGCTTAATACCACATAATTTCTCAGAGTGTGCATGTTTAGTGCTGGGGACTATTAGCGAAAATAACATTTGCATTTTGGGGAGTTGGGGTGGGGGAAGATCGTTATAAATGATACAATCACATGATATTGTTCTCTTCTGATGATTGTGTGTTTTTCTGGTAAATAATGTTAATATGGTTTTGTGTAAAATTACAATACACTTGGCTGTATTAACCAGGAAGATACTCAGCACACATACTTTGTGTCTTAATTGAATAATAACTTTGATGTTAATGTGTGTTTTGAAGTTGTATGGCGCCTTGTTTACAGACACACACACGGCGGCAGAATATATTATTTAATGTTCAGTTGTTGAGAAACATCAAGGGAGGTAACTGAATTAAAAATGAAATTGGCAAACTGAAAACGTGTTTGTGACAGTCATGCAACTTACATGTTGAGTAACAATCATCTACCATCAAAAAAAGAGTGGTTTTTTTTTCGTTTTTCTCCAATTTTAATTTCTTATTGTATTGTGATGCTTGCATCATGAAGTACTACAGACTAGCGGCTAAACACATTTTATTTATACATGTATCCAATGCAACGTTGTACAGCACCTTGATTGAAGTCTGGCGATTTTGTTCGGCTGGGAATAGTGGCGATCTCGTACCAATTGCAGATGGTCAATTCTGTAATATCTCGGCTCTGCAAATTCCTAAATATTCTGATATGCACTACACACGTTTTTAATAGGGAAACTTTATTGAAATGGCCAGATATCAAAGAAATTTTAATAGTCAGTGTTAAATATAGAATAACCGGAAACTTCAGGTTGTCATAATTGGCCGATGCCCCATAACCGGCCGGTTCCGTTTGCTGATTCTGATTGTAGGTTCATCATTAAAGCTAGGGTATCAGAATTCCTCAAAACACAGCAACAGAGCTGCATGAGGGTAAATTCCAAAACCTTCGCTTTTGTTTACATTCAGATTTACTTTTGGTTTTCTGGTAGAGACTGGCAGTTAACCGAGGCCACAACTCGCTTTCGGTTGTGAAAAAAAAAAAACGCGAGTTGCACCGAAATTGCAGTCATACAACTGATGTTACGTTTTTTTAAAAATTAATCATTAATACAACGCATAATCTATGTGTCCTGGAACAAGGGTCAATCTAATTTGAAAACGCAGGTGTTATTTCTTAGAACTAACCCATATCATCCACGATCGTGTGTTGGGGCGGGAGGAGGGGGGGGGGGGGGGGGGGGGTGAATGCGCCAAGCGCCACAAACAGTTATCTACTGATCACAGAAACAAAAGTAGAACTTGGTAACCAGCCGCGTGCACCACGTGAGAGTTACAAGTTTTCTTGAGTTAAAATGGTGACTGAAGATCCGAGTCCCATGTACGATAATCGAAATGACCCGAAATCAAAATTTTGTCCCTGTGTGGGACACACATACATTGCATTTATTAAAAGCACAGTTTAAGCACACGGAGATACATTTTGTATACGCTCTGATCGAAGTGCTATTTAAAAACAAAAGTGTCAGCAAAAACAACGAATCACACAAGACACGCATTGAGTTAATTAGAATTTATTAAAGTTAACCACCATTTCAAAACCAAAAAAATGTGCAGGAGACAGTTTCATCCATAAAAACGTTGAAATTTCTCACGGTTACGCTCTGTTCCACTGAAAAATTGGTTGCATTGAAATTCGCCCCGCAATTTGCATTGAAAGTTTTTCTTTGAAAACTTGTGATGGAATGGGGTTAAATGTGATAAGGCTACGATAGAAGTCACACATATTAGGATGGATGAGAATGGCAGCCTCATAGCACCAATCGCACGTGTCAATGTTAGATAGTTGGTAGAAATTGTCATTTTTCTGAACAGAGTGTTATCACGCAGCGCAGCAGTAAGAGAGACAACTGAAATATTTTGTTATTTACCTTAGAAATAAATTAACAAAAATTGTTAATGATGCTTAATTTACGAAGGATGTTGTAAACTTTTTTAACTACGCTTTTCAGTTCAATTAGGACATTCAGAAACCATGAATGACCCAGCTTCTCATGTGAACTTGAAATTTATTTTTAATACTTTAAATATTTATTTTAAAAGAATATGCCTTCTGTTACAGAGAAGAACACTCTCACCATGGGTGATGCTAAATTTCAAATCCACTGCATTGAGGCAAATACAAAATCAACTGCATGGTAACCCTAGTCACCACTGTTAGGGAAAGAGTTAGGGTATTCAGAAAGCATGAACGACGCAGTTTTTTGTAGGGGAGGGGGAGGATTTTAACCTACATGACTTAGTTTTGTGTGTGTATGTATGTTTGTATAACTTTTATTTATTTTTTTCTCCACATTTGTGTCCTCTATGTACATTTATTTTGTCACAATGTCATATACATTTTATGTTTTTTTCTGTCTTCTCCCTCATGTCCACTGACTTCTCCCTCCTGGCCCCTGACTTCTCCCTAAAGTCTCTGGAAGGAGATGTCACTTCCCGCTAAAATCAGCTGCCAGGCTGAGCCCTGATAGACTCCTATGAAGTAATGGTTACAGTACTGTAAATGATTTGCATTGGTGACAGTGTTAAATTTTCCTGCCTCCGAATCTCATCAAGCTTATAACAGTCCTTGAAAATCATGGTCAGAGGCCTAAAGTACTTAAATGTGATTTTCTGATACCCTGCAATAACAATTTTGAATTATGAACAACCTGAATGAATTCAAGTTCACCTGGAAAAAACATTCTTAGACTATCACTTCATACTTGAACATGAGTTCACTGGTTCTCCACTTCCAAATTCCCGAAATTAGTTGAGAATGCATAAAGTAGAAAAAAAAAACGAAACTGTAACCGAAACCTGGGTCTTCACCTCCCCAAAAAACCGAAACCGAAGTGTAAAAATCACAACCACCAGTCTCTATATTTTTATACTGTACCAATGACCCAGACATAGCATAGCTGGTGCTAATTCTCAAAATCTAGGGCCAAACACAAATTTTGCCCCCCAATCCCCAAAACTTGCATCTCAAACCGAAAATATCATGTCCTAAATGGTCCTCCACACTTTTCCTCCACTGCACATGCGCAGTGTCAAGGAGGTCTCGAAATTTGCGCCAATTATCATTCTTTGTTTGGCCCTTCATCAGTAAACATCTGACTGATATTTGTGCTTGTAAATCTCAGTTTAAATGATGCCAGACACATAAATATTAGAGAAATGGTGGATCTAAAGAGGAAATAGAAGGAGGAGAGGAAAAATTAGTGGCAGGAAATAATCAGGGCTGTAATTATGTTATGTTACCTAATTTCAAGGCATGGGCCTGTTGTTGTCATTCTTGCTATAAAGTTATACTGCTTGTTCAGTGTTTCCTCTCTCCCTTTCCTTTAGTCCCCCCTTGCTATTCTCCCATGCTTTTGGCATATTTTCTGTAATATTATTACTAAAATTTCTTGGGAGTATTAGCTTGGTAACAGAATGAATTCTGTTTTTTCCCCGTGTTTACGTCCTCACCCATGGGTGTTTAGGCATTGTGTTCTGCATCTACCATCTGATGTTCTGCAGTTTCTTCCTGGGAAGTCTCTGTTTTGCATCAGATAGTGTTGTAATTGGTAACTGATTTCGGGCCATGTTTATCAGTGCCTGGAGTCTTGTTTCCGGTTTTTATACACTTCTTGTTTACATTGACAATGGTTTCTGTTGAGAGTGATTTCTTGTCTTTGTATTAGTTTAATCATAACAAGATACATTATTATTATACGTAAGTGTTGCATTAATTTTTTTGAAATATTTTTAAAAATTTTGTCCACACTAAGGCTTTTTTGGGATCCATTGGGGCTCAACATTACTTTCAGAAACTTGGGCTTTTCTGAAAAAATATTTTTTCATAAATTTTTTTTTGATTTCAATTATTTTTTCTATATGTTAATGGATCATGTTATTATGTATCTTTGTTTTCAGGGGTTGGTGCGAGTACTAGGACTGTTTGTGTTCTTTTCACAATGAAAGGATATTGTTCAAATTGTAATAAGAGGAAATCTTCCTCTGACTTTCATAATCATTGTATTAATTGTAGTCAGTGTACTCGCACTAACTCCTGCTCAGTGTGTGTCAATTGGGATGACAAACATTGGAAACGTGTGTCACGGTATGTTGTTAGCGGGGAAAAGGCCATGCCGGTCCTTTCTCCGCAGGGTCACTCTAGTTTTTCAATCTCTTTTTCAGAGGAACAAGAACAGGGTGATGTTTCCGTGATGTCTTCCAAAAGTGTGCCTCCGTCGTCACAATTAAATTAAGAGCTAGCGGCAAAAGTGCTCATGGAAATACGTCAATTGCCTAAGAGGTCCCTAGTAGGATCGACGGCATTGGCGTCCTCTAGCTCGCCCGGTGTAGCGACCATTCATCGAATGGCTCGCAGCCGGGTTCGTCCGTTGCGGTCCAGGAAGGAGATTTGGATGATGCGAGCACTATAATAACACAAAGTGCACACCCAGTGACGACGGATCAGAGGATAGTACTGAGGAAGCCTATTAGTCAGGTTCCTAGCTCGTCCAGGTCCATCCGGGCTGCGAGCGAGAGAGGTCCCTCTCTCGTACAACAACATCTGGGACCAGATGTTGTGGTACAAAACGTTTCGCATTCAGAGCATACGTCCGCCACTCGGGACACTCCGTTATATAGACAGTCCGGAGAGACTGTCAATATGGCTTCCTCATCCTCACGGCAGCGCACACGACTGCACCTTGGCTACATGACCACGGATATCCAGCCAGCTTCGCCGATCAGGGATTCCACGGCGACCAGGTCACGCCATCCGGTAGCCAGGGACACGAGGCCTGTAGACTCCGGACGTTCGCATAAAAGAAGTATGCAGGAGTCAACGTCCAGGGAGCTTCCAGCGACAAAGCAACGTAAGACCGCTGCTCCACAGGCCTCAGTGACGGACGTGCTATCACAAATAGCACAACTTATCGCAGCATCCCAGCAGACGACAGAATCTCTGTCGGATCAGGAATTATCCGACGACGCTGGGTCGGTACGCTCCGCTGAAGCATCAGGTACGGACGACCGAGAACTTCATAGGGTCCGACAGGATGGCGAAAGGGATTCAGAGGATCTGGAGCTTTCCCTTTCGGAGCAACATAAAGCTGCCGTAGATTTTATCCGGCATTATCTTCCAGAGGTTGTTCCGTCGGACCAGAATGCTGCGATGCCGGATAAGAGACTGATAGCATCACTGGACACAGAATTTTTTGATTGGTTTAGGGACTCCCTGAGTTTCCGACACAGTCCAATAATGTCGCAAGAACATTTGAATTATTGAATGACGCTATATATAAGCTTGGTACCAAAATGAGCAAGTATGGTTTCTTGTCCGCAAATGCTCTACATCTGCCTTTCATCAATTTAAGGAATAAATTTGAAACGGCAGGACAGGGCATACCGAGAGTTCCTCTGCGTCTAGACGACCAGGCTGAAGACCTAGAATTGTCTATAGCGTCGTCTATGTCAATTCCAACCACGACGTTGGAAACGACAATTATGTCTAATAGAGTTAACTTAGACGCTTTATCATACGCAGATCACCTTACTAAAGCGTTATCATTACGTCTTCAAGGGAAAGAATTCCAGGATATACAATCCTCATTAAGAGTTCTTTCAAGGGCAATAGCTTATTCCACGTATAACTCCGCCCCTTCAGTGGCAAACCTGGAGTTGGTTAGACGTCACGCGGCCCTAGCTACATCCACGCGCGTGGATGGTAAGGTGAAAAACTCTCTCAGAGACGCTTCGGTCTCCGGAGAGCTTCTCTTCGACGGCTTGCTTTCAGCAATCTATGATCAGATAACTAAGAAACCTTCGTATTCTCTGCTATTCAAATCCGCTTCTAAAAAGTCGAATACAGCAGAAAAGAGTAAGACAGGCACTTCTGTGACAAGTACGCCCAAGGGAAGTTCCTATAGAGGTTCCTATGCATCCTCTAGGTCTTATTCTAGAGACCGTCAAGGCAGTGACTCACGTAGGGGACGTTATTCTGGCCAAGATAACCGGTCACACATCCCTAGGTCGACGGGGCAAGGTGCGGGTCGTGGAGGACATAGTTTCTCCTTCCGCAAGCCTCGCAGGTCCAGGAGGTGATGGTATGAACCTCTATCGTGTTCCGGTAGGCGGAAGATTGTCGAGTTTTATAAACAATTGGGCGTCAACTACGGATGACCCCTGGGTTCGAGGGGTAATTTCGGAAGGACTTAGAATATCCTTCAAACGAAAGCCTCCATTAACTTGAAGTCCAAAATGGACTTAGCTTCCGTCGAATCTGCAGAAAAGAGACGCTCTTCTATCAGAAGTACAGTCTCTTCTGGAGAAGAGCGGGGAAGAGGTCGTAGAAGACCAGGAATCACCGGGTTTCTACAGCCATCTGTTTCTGGTTCCGAAACCAGACGGCTCGTTCCGTTCAGTCACAGATCTGAGCTGGATAAACAAGTTATCGTCGCTCCGAAGTTCTATATGGAGACAATTCGATCAGTCAGAGCGAGTATTCGGGTGAACGTCTATGATACAAGCATAGATCTCAAGGATGCGTACTTTCACGTCATGGTACATCCGACATTCAGAAAGTATCTACGCTTCGCAGTCCTAGGAGTTGTATATCAGTTCCGAGCGATGTGCTTCGGTTTGAACCTAGCGCCCTGGGCTTTCACTCGAATAATGAACTCGGTAATGATACATTTTTGAGCTCATTCGTCTTCGGTAACGTCGGCCTACCTGGACGACATTCTTCAGAGGTACGGCAACGAGTTAACGCTTCAGAACGATGTGCAGAATTTGCTTCTATTACAATATCCGACGTCTCGTTTTTATAATAAACGAGGAGAAGTCGGATCTGGTGCCGTCCAAGTCATTCACCCACTTGGGAATGAGCTTCGAGACGCACAACAATCTCGTTTGTCTGCCGTTAACCAGAGCAAAATTAATCTGTTGTTACGCTCGCTATTGTCTTCACTCAGACAGTCACAGCGAGAGAATTCATGAGACTGATAGGTCTGTGCGGAGCCGCTGCGAATCTCATTCCGATGGGGCGGTTACGCACTCGTCCTCTCCAAATTTTCTTGACTCAGAATTGGAGAGTAAAGATTCATTTGCTCGATATAGACGTTCTCTTGTCAAATCAAGTGAAACATGAGATTCAGACTTGGGCAAACATTCAGTGGTTGACTCAGGGAGTTCCACTGCAGTTGCCGGATCCGAGTTTTACTATTATGACGGATGCCAGTCAAACAGGTTGGGGTGCAACATTGTTCCCAATGGATTCGAAGTGCCAGGGTCTTTGGGATCTGCAGTTTCTAGGCAAGCACATAAACATCTAAGAAATGATGTCAATTTGGCTTGCACTACGTCATTGGATGAACATTATTCAGAAAGCACATGTCCAGATCCTGTCCGACAATACGACAGTAGTAGCGTATATTCGGAACCAGGGAGGCACTCATTCCGTTCCGTTATTCAATTTAACGGAAAGAATCCTTCTGTTTGTGCTAGAACACCAAGTTCTACTTTCGGTCCGTCACATTCCGGGTTGTCTGAATGTATTAGCAGACTCCCTTTCACGGAAGGGTCGCTTGTTGCCGTCAGAATGGACTCTCAACAAACAGGTATTCAATCAGATTTGCTACCAATGGGAGCGGACAATGATAGACTTATTTGCGACACAGCTCAATAATCAGTTGCAGACGTATGTGTCACCATGTCCGGATCCTCGAGCATATACAGTAGACGCTCTATCGATCTCGTGGGACGGAATGATAGGATATGCGTATCCTCCAGCGCCGTTGATTCAGCAGATATTGCTAAAGATAAAACAATCTCAATGCAAAATTCTGTTGGTAGCATCTCTGTCTCCACAGAGACCGTGGATAAATCTACTCAGGTGTCTGCTGTGGGACATACCGCGGAAGCTTCCTCCATGAGAGGATCTTCTTTCTACATCACAACCCGCAAGGTCTCAACCTTCACGTATTTCCGTTGTGCGGTCCTTCTTGCACGGCAAGCATTTTACAGGACGAGCAGTGGACGCAATTTCTAACTGTAGGAGGACCTCCTCTTCGCTAAACTATGCGGCTAAGTGGAAGGTCTTTTGTCGTTGGTGTAGGGATCATTCTGTTGACATTTTTGATCCCTCCATTCCAGACATTGCAAACTTTCTAGTATACTTGTTTGATGAGATCAAACTGCAGCCTGTTACTATTAAAGGTTATAGGTCTATGTTATCTGATACCTATGCACACCATGATAGTTTACAAATTGGATCTAATGTCTCTTTATCTAAATTAGTTAGAAACTTCTCGATAAATAGACCTAGAACCCTTAGATTAATTCCTAAATGGAATTTAGCTTGGGTTCTTCTTAAACTAAAAGAAAAGCCATTTGAGCCTCTTGAGACAGTGGACTTTAAATTCTTATCTTATAAGACAGCATTTCTCTTAGCTTTCTCTTCTGCTAGAAGAGTCAGTGAGCTTCATGCACTATCTGTGAATGATTCTCACTATCGTAGTGTCGGGAACACTATTACCTTTACTACTAATGTTGGATTCTTGGCTAAGAATCGGGCTCCTAATAAATATCCGGAACCTATTGTTATTAAGGCCCTTCCGTCTTCAGATGGGAATAGGCCTTTACTCTGTCCGGTGAGAGCTTTACGTATTTATAAACGAATATCTCAGTTTATCAGAAAGGGACGAAAATGCTTCTTTCTGTCTCTGATGCCTAATAGAAAGGACATTACAATCCATTCTATTGCTAGATTGATTCAATTAACTATCCGTACTGCTTATGATAATCTATCTTCAACTCAGCAGTCTGTGCTTAAGATTTCGGCTCATGAAGTAAGAGCTCTTTCTACATCTTGGACTTATGCAAATAATGTTGCTATTACTGATTTAATGAAGGCTGCGTATTAGTTATGCAGGCTTTCTGTTCCGGAAGTGACTCTGTCCTGCTGCCCTCTTCGCTCTGGGGTATTTGACCCAGAGCAAGGGGAAGGGGAGGGGGGTGGGTGTTCCCTTAGGTCACCTGCTTTATAGTGAAAAGCAAGGGGATACCTCCTCCGGAGTCAGTAATTCTGAGTCTGTACCGGGATGGTTTTAATGTGTAAAGCTAATGTTTAAATTCATTCATGTCATATTTTTAAAGTGTAGCTCGGTGTGAAACATTTGTATATGTCACGTGTCAAACGGGCGTTAATATACAATCCTCGGACACTTTTAATGAGTATAAAGAGTCTCAATTCTCTGGACTTACTTTATTTATTGGCTTACTTTAAAAATAATTAGTATAAAGGGTTATACTGGATGTTAATAGAGAACATGGATGTTATTATGCTCAATTATGAAAGGTGTTGTGTCTTTCTAATTTGTCATAAATAAGAAAGATACATGTAAAGCCTAATCCTCCTTTTCTCCTCGAGAGGATAACTCTATTATATATAGTTGAGCTTATTGGATTTTTCTCTATGTCCTAGGCCCTCCAGCCTTTTTTCTATTCAGCTATGTCTGGGTCATTCATTGGTACAGTATAAAAATGTTGAAAAATTTATAGTAATTTATATATTTTTTATACTTACCAATGACCCAGACGGGGATGGCCCTCCCAGGAGTTGGGAACTCGTACCTCCCCGCTGAGTACATAGCGCTGACCAGGCACTGCTTGTAAGAATGATAATTGGCGCCAATTTCGAGACCTCCTTGACACTGCGCATGCGCAGTGGAGGAAAAGTGTGGAGGACCATTTAGGACATGACATTTTCAGTTTTAGATGCAAGTTTTGGGGATTGGGGGGCAAAATTTGTGTTTGGCCCTAGATTTTGAGAATTAGCACCAGCTATGCTATGTCTGGGTCATTGGTAAGTATAAAAAATATATAAATTACTATAAATTTTTTAACTTTCCGGTCATTGGACGGAGAAAGCATCGATATACAGTGTCGTCTAAAATCAAATAATGGGAAAGATCGCCTTAATACAGCACACTATTATTATATAGAGACTACACAGTTGCCATATTCTTTGCAAGGTGTCATGACACCTGTTGAAATTTCTTAGAATTACAATTTTGTTTTTTGATGGGAAATTTGTGGTATCGGTAGTGCTGAAACGATTAGTCGACGTCGACGTTTTTTTCGCCTATAGTCGACTCTGGTTTTTGTCATTGACTAGTCGAAACACAGTAGGAGGACTCGCAAGCCAATAAAATCTCAGTAGAAAGATCAATGAATTCACATCTTCGGGGAAATAGGGTTACAAAATGCTTGGAAAAAAACGTGCTGCTGATTGCTGGCTTCAGATAGTGGATGCGACAATGTAACAACCAACCAGAAACTCGATAAACTTCAAAGAACTTTATAGACAGTTTGTCCGCAGCATGTGTTGTGTCACGCTCCCTCACTTCCACGCAGTGTCTTGGTTTGACTCTTGGTTTGACTCATCCAGTGCTGATGTGCCAACATCAAAATATAAATCGTTGAATGTTTCTCGTAATACAACTGGGAATTTAATCTACTGTTTAAGTTTTATTTGAAAGAGCTCCATGTACTTTGTAAAACGAGATTGAACTTTTTAGCTCACCTGACTTTCAGTCAGGAGAGCTATAGTGATCACTCGTCGTCCGTCGTCTGGCGTCCGTCGTCCGTCGTCTGTGAACATGGTGTTTGCGTCTTCTCCTCCCAAACCGCTGAACCAATTTAATTGATATTTGAGATAATAGTTTGTTATGACATCGCAATTTGATTTTGTTCAAATCAAGTTGCCCCGCCCGTGGGTAGGGCCACACCCAAAATGTGAGCTGAAATCTTAAAAAATCTTCTTCTCATGAACCAGCAGTAGCAGAGACTTGATATTTGGTGTGCAGCTTCCTTTTGAGGTGTAGACTCAGATTTGTTCAAGAGAAGTTTGTGGGGCTATACTTGGCATCGTTATGGGAGGGGCAAAATTTTTGGCCCCGCCCGAAATTTCTATTTTCCAAACCGAGAGGCTGATTTGAACCAAATTTTATGTGAGGGCTTATTGGGTCATAAGTACCTAATTTATGCTGATTTTTTTTTTCCCGTAGCCCCATGGGAACCGCAGGAGCTAAAAATAGAAAAAAATTAAAACGCCCATATCTCCAAAACTGCACGGCACCGAGAATTTTTATTTGGTGTGAAGCTTCCTTAGGACCAACAGAAAGAATTGGTAAAAAAAAATTGCCATCGGTTTTATCATAGGGTACAGTTTCGGGACTTTGAAAAAGTGCTGAGTCAGCACTTTTTAACACTGTAGGCAATGGGAAAAACATTAAAAAATCTTCTTCTCCAGATCCAGCAGGCAGAATCTTTTGATATTTGGTATGCAACATTGGAGGGTGGATCTGATTCAAGTTTGTTCAAATCGGCCCCCTGGGTTCATATTTGGGCTCAGTATAGGAGCCCGATTTCGAACTTAGTGCATTTCAGGCAAATTTCTTAAAAAATCTTCTTCTCCAGATCCAGCAGGCAGAATCTTTTGATATTTGGTATGCAACATTGTGGGGTGGATCTGATTCAAGTTTGTTCAAATCGGCCCCCTGGGTTTATATTTGGGCTCAGTATAGGAGCCCAAATTTGAACTTACTGCATTTCAGGCAAATTTCTTTGAAAATCTTCTTCTCCAGATCCAGCAGGCAGAATCTTTTGATATTTGGTATGCAACATTGTGGGGTGGATCTGATTCAAGTTTGTTCAAATCGGCCCCTTGGGTTTATATTTGGGCTCAGTATAGGAGCCCAAATTTGAACTTAGTGCATTTCAGGCAAATTTCTTTGAAAATCTTCTTCTCAAGATCCAGCAGGCAGAATCTTTTGATATTGGGTATGCAACATTGTGGGGTGGATCTGATTCAAGTTTGTTCAAATCGGCTCCCTGGGTTTATATTTGGGCTCAGTATAGGAGCCCAAATTTGAACTTAGTGCTTTTCAGGCAAATTTCTTAAAAAATCTTCTTCTCCAGATCCAGCAGGCAGAATCTTTTGATATTTGGTATGCAACATTGTGGGGTGGATCTGATTCTATTTTGTTCAAATCGGCTCCCTAGATTCATATTTGGGGTCACTATAGAAGCTCGAATTTGAACTTAGTGCATTTCAGGCAAATTTCTTCAAAAATCTTCTTCTCCAGATCCTGCAGGCAGAATCTTTTGATATTTGGTATGCAACATTGTGGGGTGGATCTGATTCCAGTTTGTTCAAATCAACCACCTGGATTCATATTTGGGCTCACGATAGAAGCCCAAATTCGAACTTAGTGCATTTCAGGCAAATTTCTTTGAAAATCTTCTAATCAAGATCCAGCAGGCAGAATCTTGTGATATTTGGTATGCAGCATCCTTAGGGGGGTGAGATTCAAGTTTGTTCAAGCCATGTCCCTAGGTCCATATTTGGGCTCACTGTGGGAGCTTGAATTGTAACTTTGTTTGAAATGAGGAATTTTCTTAAAAAATCTTCTTCTTCAGATCCAGCAGTCAGAATGGTTTGATATGTGGTGAGTAGCATCCTTGTGGGGGGGGGGGGGGGGGGAGGGGGGGTTTCAAGTGTGTTAAAGCCAAGTCCATGGGTCCATATGTGGGCTCCCTGAGGGAGCCCAAATTATAACTTAGTCAATATGAGGAATTTTTCTTTAAAAATCTTCTTCTTCAGATTCAGCAGTTGGAATGTTTTGATATTTGGCATGGAGCAACCTTGGGGGCTGAGATTCAAGTTTGTTCAAGCCAAGTCCCTTGGTTCATATTTGGGCTCACTATGGGAGCCTGAATGACAACTTAGTTCAAAATGAGGAATTTTCTTTAAAAATCTTCAGATCCAGCAGATGAATGCTTTTAATATTTTTTATGCAGCATCCTTAGGGGGGTAAGATTCAAGTTTGTTCAAGCCATGTCCCTAGGTCCATATTTGGGCTCACTGTGGGAGCTTGAATTGTAACTTTGTTTGAAATGAGGAATTTTCTTAAAAAATCTTCTTCTTCAGATCCAGCAGTCAGAATGGTTTGATATGTGGTGAGTAGCATCCTTGTGGGGGGGGGGGGGGGGGGGGGGGGGGGAGGGGGGGTTTCAAGTGTGTTAAAGCCAAGTCCATGGGTCCATATGTGGGCTCCCTGAGGGAGCCCAAATTATAACTTAGTCAATATGAGGAATTTTTCTTTAAAAATCTTCTTCTTCAGATTCAGCAGTTGGAATGTTTTGATATTTGGCATGGAGCAACCTTGGGGGCTGAGATTCAAGTTTGTTCAAGCCAAGTCCCTTGGTTCATATTTGGGCTCACTATGGGAGCCTGAATGACAACTTAGTTCAAAATGAGGAATTTTCTTTAAAAATCTTCAGATCCAGCAGATGAATGCTTTTAATATTTTTTATGCAGCATCCTTAGGGGGGTAAGATTCAAGTTTGTTCAAGCCATGTCCCTAGGTCCATATTTGGGCTGATTGTGGGAGCTCGAATTGTAACTTGGTTCAAAATGAGGAATTTTCTTTAAAAATCTTCTTCTTCAGATCCAGCAGTCGGAATGTTTTGATATTTGGTGTGCAGAATCCTTAGGGGTGTGAGATTCAGGTTTGTTAAAGCCAAGTCCCTGGGTTCATATATGGGCTCCCTGTGGGAGCCCGAATTATGACTTAGTTCAGTATGAGGAATATTCTTTAAAAATCTTTTTTTAGATCCACTGGTCAGAATATTTGGATATTTGGTTTCAGCTTTTCTTAGGAGGAGCAGATGCAACTTGTGGAAATCAATTCTCTGGGTTGATATTTAGGCTACCATGTCAGGTGAGCGCCCTCAGGCCCCCTGGGGCCTCTTGTTTAGTTAAATTTCTAGATGTGTTGTGGAAAAACAAATGCTAGAAAATATTTTGGTCTCAGCGTTGAAAGAGTTAATGAAATGAGAGTCTGCGATTGCGAAAATGTGTATAAAAAGAAAAAGCCCTAAAACCGTTGGCATTTAATTATTGAGACGTAACAGCTGTGCGAATGAACTCACCAGAAGCATATAAAGTGTCTTTTTGAAAGGTAACTCTAGTCTAAGGGAGGTAATCAAATTAGCTATCAAAAAAAAACTCAACTTATTTCATACAATGGAAATTGCTGACAGTGCTTATGCCTTATGTCTCACCAATTGACACAAAATTTAATTTGCTTCATTCCATAGCTGGTTTTAAATAATATAAGTGATCTCAGACTTTGATATCATGAACCTTTTCAATTTTTAGCTCAACTTTGGCAAAGCCAAATTTGAGGTATTGCCATGGCCCATCGTCTGTCTGTCCGTCCGTCTGTCTGTCCGTCGTGCCGTACACATGGCTCGGGCTAGAGGCCATATTTATGAACCGATCTTTACGAAACTTCTTGGGTACCTTTGTTATCACCGTGAGACGAGAACGAGTGTTTTTAGGTCCGGTTCTGAAATTTAAGACGGCCGCTAGCAGCCATTTTTGTACCAAAATTAGGTGCAATCAGATTTTTGCGCAGATCTTCCATATGAAAGCTCCGATTTGGATAATTTTTTTGTATGAATGTTTAGTACCAAGGGATACATCACATATAATACAGGTTTTTTTCTTGTGGGTAAATTATGCAAATTAGACTAACTTTGATTTATTTAGTGTTACTTTCAGCACTGTAAGTGCAAATGCCAATACGGCTCGGGCTAGAGGCCGTATTTATGAACTGAACTTTACGAAACTACTTGGGTACCTTTGTTATCACCGTGGGACGAGAACGAGTGTTTTGGGGTCCGGTCTGAAATTCAAGATGGAAGCTGCCGGCCATTTTGTACAAAATTAGGTGCAATCAGATTTTTGCGCAGAACTTCCATATGAAAGCGCTGATTTGAATAAATTTCTGTGTGAATGTTTAGTACCATGGGATACATCACATATAATACAGGTTTTTTTCTCATGCATAAATTATGCCAATTAGACTAACTTTGATCTATTTAATGTTTCTTTCAGCACTGTAACTGCAAATGCCAATACGGCTCGGGCTAGAGGCCATATTTATGAACCGATCTTTACGAAACTTCATGGGCACCTTTGTTATCACCTTGGGGGGAGAACGAGTGTTTTGGGGTGCAGTCCGAAATTCAAGATGGCTGCCCCATTTTGTACCAAAATTGGTGCAATCAGTTTTGTGTACAAAACTTTTGTATGAAAGTTCTGATTTGAATAAATTTCTGTATAAATGTTTAGTAACATGGAATACATCACATATAATACAGGTTTTTTTCTCGTGCAAAAATTATGCAAATTAGATGAACTTTGATTTGTTCAGTGCTACTTGTACACAGTAAGTGCACATGTCAATACGGCTCGGGCTAGAGCCTGTATTTATGAACCGATCTTCATGAAACTTCTTTCGTACCTTTGTTATCAGCTTGGGATGAGAACGAGTGTTTCTGGGTGCGGTCCAAAATTCAAGATGGCTGTCAGTGGCCATTTTGTACTGAAATTAAGTCCAATCAGTTTTTTTGTACACAACTTCTATATGGCTCAGGCTAGAGACCATATTTATGAACCGATCTTTACGAAACTTCTTGGGTAGCTTTGTTATCACCATTGGATGAGAACGAGTGTTTTTGTGTGCGGTCCAAAATTCAAGATGGCCGCCAGCAACCTTTTTGTACCAAAATTAGTGCAATCAGTTTTGTGTACAAAACTTTTGTATGAAAGTTCTGATTTGAATAAATTTCTGTATAAATGTTTAGTAACATGGAATATATCACATATAATACAGGTTTTTTTCTCGTGCAGAAATTATGCAAATTAGATGAACTTTGATTTGACCAATGCTACTTATACACAGTAAGTGCACATGTCAATACGGCCCGGGCTAGAGTCTGTATTTATGACCTGATTTTCACAAAACTTCTTGGGGTACCTTTGTTATCACCTTGTGACAGGAACGAGTGTTTTTGGGTGCCTTTGTTATCACTGTGCTATGAGAACAAATATTTTTGGGTTCAGTCAGACCCACTCTGGGACTCAAAGATTTCTTTTCTAGTTTAGCATCTAACTGTCGCCCACCTTTGTCCTTTACAATACTTTACCTACACATTTGTTACAGGCTACGGTCAGTATTTATGTACAGACCGTTACAATACTTTAATGTACCTTTGTTATCAGGTCATTACCTAGATGTTTGTCATTGCTGTGTCACATACTATACATGTACATGTCTTAAACAAGTTGAGCTACAGTGTCATTGACACCTTCATTTATTAAGTCTTGGTCATTGAAGCCTTTTAGGTCACGATGTCACAATTGCAGTGTTGTTAAGCAGACAAGCCACAATACCAGAACAAACCTTTCTACCGCGTGTGACGCCAGTATTCCTGTATCTCTGGCAGATTGCTGGTTTGGGGTTCCAGCCTTAAAACATCCCCCCGCCCAGTCACTTAACTGTGGCTTAAATTATTCTTTTTCAGACAACAGAAATAAATCTCATGTCTGTCTTAAAATAAAAATCACTTGAAATTTGACTCCTGTTTTCTGCCATTTCACTCCCAAATTTCTTAATTGGCCCCTAGACTGGCCCCATCTTTTTCTTTCCCATCAAATCCATGGCATTTTCATAAAACGTCCTCAATATTTATAAGTCTTAAGTTTTCTTTTCATTCCGGGATAGTTTGAAAGGTCTTCAACACTTGTGAAGTTGTTTTGAAACATTATTATGACTTGAGTGTGTAGCAACTATTTAATGCTTGTCAATTGCGTTATTTGTTTTGCCAAGTCCGAGTTGTTTAATTCTTTATGGATCATTGAAGTTGGGGGGGGGGAGGGGCAGATTTGAGGTGTTGCCATACATTGATGCAATTTTCTTGTTGCATACTTTGCAAGTTGAATGTTTATCCGTTATATTCTCCCTAATAAAGTACTTTCTTACTGCGCTGCGTTCCGTGGCGACGTTCATTTTTTCCCTCTTTTAAAAGGTTTATGTGGTAACCCGGATGTACCAGAACCAACATTTTCGGTCTTTTCCAAAATTACTCTGTTCCATTTTCTGTACTTTGATGGCGCCGAATACCGACTACTTTTTCTGTGGACCGAACAGCTCTACACTAAAATAGGGAGGTTTATGTGTTTGACACGTTTGTTTTACCACGATGCATAGCTCATGGTTTGTCCTTGTAACGAAGCAGGGGTAGCCTGTTAGGAACTAAAAAAAAGAGTCTTTTTCTTGTGTAATGCAGTGTTGTTGCCCGGTTACAAGTGTGAATTCCGAAGTTAATCTGGCTTGCCGATTAGTCGACGTCAACTCGACTGGGGTGTCGACTAGCCGACTTTGAAATTCCATAGTCGTTTGAGCGCTAGGTATCGGGTGATTTGCGCTAGTCCGTCAAACATGGAAACCATCTTCAATAAAAAATGCAGACAGTGTCGCTGCGTTCGAAAATGTTTTGAATGCCTAGCTTTGTTATTGGATACCTGAAGCACATTTGGCCACAAGTTGTTCTCGTGAAATATTATTTTATTATCAGTTCTGGTACGAATGCAGTAGCAGACTTCCAGGAACCAATGGTGCCTGCTGTCAACTCTATGAGTTGAATACATATATGTGTGTTTGTGTTCTATGATCATATTACAATGGAAGCTATTCTCAAATGTAGAAGAAGCACAGAGAATGTATATATTTTTCTAGATGTCTTCACACCTTTTCAAATTTGGGCACACCTGTAAATGGTGTGAAATTGGGCTAATCTAAAGGCCTGTCTGGCAAACAGATTGAGGGGGGAGGGGGGCAATGCTGTAACATACACCACAGTCTCACTGGCGAGAGAAATGTGATGCATTTATGCTCTGTAACCTTTGTGCCCCATTTCGATTCACATTATTAGCTGTCAAAAAGTTTATTTTACTGTTTACCTGACATCATCTTCCAAACCTGCATGGGGCTTACAGAAATGGCTCATATCTAATTTATTATAATTAAATTAATGGCCTACAAGACCTGTCAAGCCCGGAACTTTGATTCAAGGCTCAACATCTGTGTGTCAGAATGACAGTTATCAGCCATATTTATCGGATAATTCATGCTGAGTGTAAGTGAATTGAATAAATCAGATTTAGGCATTATACTAAACAAATTGCTGAGGATACCTCCTTGGTGGACCTTTTTTTTGGGGTGGGTGGGAGAGGGGGGGGGAGGTGGTGGTTGTACAATCCTCCCTTAAATGATGATCCTTTATAAAGTGTAGTAGATAAAGGTCTACATCAGTAGATCAATGCTCTTTGCTTCCAAGGGTCCACAACAGGGAGGTGCATTTATTAGCTCTGATACCTGACTGAAAGTCGGGGGAGCCCAAGTGATCACTTTCTGTCCGTCTGTCCGGCCGGCATGAACTTTATATTACCGACTTCTCCTCCTAAACCCTGGGCCAAATTGAACCAAATTTGATGTGTATGGCCCCTATCACATTTCCATTCAAGTTTGTTCAAACAAAGTTGCCACACTCAATAGGGTGCTCCAAAATTCTAGAAAAATCTCATTCTCATGAAATAATGGGTACAATGACTTGATATTTGGTATGGTACTTTCTTCTGAGGTGTAATATCAAATTGGTTCAAACGAAGTTCGTGGAGCAATATTTGCCTTCGTAATGGGAGGGGCAAGATTTTTGGCCCCACCCAAAATTTCTATTTTCTGAACCGAAGATCCAATTTGAAAGAAATTCGGTATGTGGTATTATTGAGTCATAAGTACTTGATTCATGCTAAAAAAGTTCCCATGTTCCCTGTGGGAACCCAGGAGCTAAAAATAGAAAATATTTTCAAACGCCCATATTTCCAAAACCACATGGAACAGAGAACTGTTATTGGTATGAAGCATCCTTAGGACCAGCAGAATCAATTGATAAAAAGAATTGTCACCGGTTGTGTTCGGGGGCTCTGTAGAGGGCATCGAAAAAATGCTGAGTCAACAAATTTTCTTCTCCAGAACCACAGATCGTAATCTTCTCATATTTGGCATACAGCATCCATAGGGGGAGGGGGCGGTCAGATACAAGTGTGTTCAATTTAAGCCCTTCGTGCATATTTGGGCTAAATACATGAGCCCAAATCTTAACTTAGGGCAATATGAGAATTAATTTTTAAAAATCTTCATCAGAACCCCTGGTCAGAATGTTTTGATATTGGGTAACCATCATTGTTACAAGGGACAGATTCATGTTTGGGGGGGGGGGGGGGGGTGGATAAATTGATGCTAGCCATTTGATTTCCAGATTAATTCTCATTTAAAATATGACAGAATATTTATTTTTAGCTCACCTGACTGAAAGTCAGGGTGAGCTTTTCTTATCACTCTTCTTCCGTCGTCCGTCCATCGTCTGTCGTCCGTCGTCCTGCGTGAAGGTGGTGTTTGAGCCTCTTTCTCCTAAACCACTGGCCACATTTTAATTAAATTTCATGTAGGTAGTGGTTATATAGGGGCATTTGGGTTTTTCTTCAAATTGGATTTCTGTTCATATTGTGGAGTGGGGTGGGGCCAAAATGCACAGAATTTAAAAAAATCTTCTTCTCATGAACCAGCCATAGCAGAGACTTGATATTTTATTATTGAAAACATAGCATACAGAGAACTCAAATTAACACATTCTCAATAATCACAATTCTTGTCGTATTTCATAATCCTTTCATAAACATTGAACATTATCCTTTTCATCAAACACAACACACAGACAAGTTAATCTACAGTGTCATTGACACTTTCATTTTGGTCACGATCGGTCAGTTGTTACCGCCACCTGGTCATGTGACCTAGATTTTAGCACTCTCTACAGGTTGTTTTTATTAAGGCCAAAACAAATTAATGGTTTGGTTCAGGTTACATAGCAGAGAAAATAGGGTTGGTAGGTCGGGATATTTTTTTTTTTCTTAGTTTTTTTTCCTTGAATTTGTGCTTGCGCAAATTTTTGGGACCAAATTCTTCCAACAGTTATTAATCATATATACTGCTTTGATAACAGCAGATGCTTTATTTGCAATTGCAGCAGACAATTTGGGAGTAATTCCACAACTTCAAAACAAAACAGACTCCGAAGTGTCTTGATAATATAATCGTCAGCTGTTCTCAGATTCTGAAGTGAAGTGTGCGTTTGCACGTCTCACTTTATCACGGGAAGTGTTAAAATTAGCGCACCTCAGCAAATGAAATAAATTGACATTTTAAGTGATTGTGGTTATGGGCTGGTTAAGTATTATCATATTTATCTTGGAAGAGGAAGTACAAATGACTTAATTTTGTTTAAAAACAAGATACCTTGCGTGGGTCTTGTATCAAACACTTGCGTGCACACTGTTTTGAAAGAAAGATGCTATCATGATGTCGCCATGTGCAAACAGCCAATAACCTTTGAGTACAAGTGTGAAACTACAGGGAATCCCAATCCCTTGGCATTTCTCAAGAAAAAATTCCTGGTTTTCAATAGCAGGAATGTGATTGATTGATGTTCAAGGTGACTTACTGTGCATGCTTTGTGCAAGCCTGGCCTTTCAAAAAATCTAGGGGAGCTACTACGGCTCCCCTAAGCTGTGCCAGGAGAGCTATTTTATACTTTAAGGCCAATTCCATGCAAAGGTTTCACTTTTTGAAAAAAATCCTCTTTATTATATCAAGTCTTAACACAAATCATTTGGAAGCTGAATGGTCGAAGTTTATAACACTTTTTAAATTTTGTGCTCATCTTTTTTCAATCTAAAGTTACATTCATCAACATTTTCATGTTTTTTGCCATATAAAATGCGCAAAATTTAAACTAGGTTCCACCAACAGTAATTAAAATATAATTAGCTGTTTTTATTTATTTTCCTCCTAAACAAGAAGTTTCTGCTATATTTATTTCCACTGTTATATACAAAGCCGTGAAAGAAATAGAGGTAAAAATAGCACTGACAATACCTGGCCTAGCAATGTCCCGTCCGTCACAATTTAAGCACATTCAGTTTTTGCACAGTTTTATGTTATAAACTTTCCATACATCTTTCATTTTATTATCTTCACTATTGTTTCTCAATGTAGGAACAAAATAAAAATAGATAATATCATGAGCCCTTCACATCTTTAAGCATGATGCAACTTTGTCCCGTCCGTCACGCAAATTTGTCCCATCCATCACAAAATGAAATGCAGTGAAATTAAATGACAAAATATTTTTTAAATCCACAATTTTCTGTTTGGTATTAACTCCCTGCACTCTGATGTTGAAAATATTTGGCATTCCTGATTTGTCATTCATGGTTATCTCCCCTTGTGATGTCAGAAATTCAGCAATTTAGAATTTAGTTGACAGCTCAAATGGAGCTCAGTCAACCAAAATCTAAATTGCTAAAGTTCTGACAACACAAGGGGCGATAGCAATGAATAACAAATCTGGGGCTTTGATAATCAGAGTGCATGCAGTTAACCCCCTGCACTCTGATGTCAAGAATACTCGACACCTCCCCCACTCTAAGCCCACCACACCTCCCTGTCATCCATGGATAATATCTGCCCCCTGTGTTGTCAGAAACTCAGCAATTTAGAATTTGGTTGACAGAGCTCAGTTGGAGCTCTGTCAACCAAAATCTAAATTGCTGAATTTCTGACAACACAGGGGGGATAACCATGGATGACAAATCAGGCGTTTCGTCATCAGAGTGCTGGGGTTAAACATCAAATAGCCCTTATCCAATAAAGAAAGTGTCTAATTAAGCCATTATATTATATTTATATAGCAAAAAAAAAATTCTATTAGCATCTCATGTCAGTTGGAACTTAGTCACTAAAAAATTCATTTTAGCTGGCAATCTTTTTGATACTTAATTGAGAACAGTATGAATTCAACAAAAACACAGTTAAAAATTAGAAAAGGGTTAAAATCAAATTAAGAATACTAAGATTATCCTGTTAATTATAGCAAATTATTTCACATAGTTTTATTATCTAATCTGTTTGGAATAAATTGCTAAATGTAAAAAATTAACACTCTTTTTTTATTTCGAAATTTATTTGCAATAAATAGCTGAATGTGAAATTGTAACTGTCTTATAGCTATGTGGAGATCATATAATAGTAGGCATACTCAAACAGATAACTATAGTTTTTTAATGAGGTTAATGCTCCTCCATAAAATTACTTTAAAAAACCATCTGAATTAATTAAAAACACAAGGAAACAACTATAAGTCATTTTTATAAAACATGGAGTGTCAAAAGTATGTTTTTTTTAGATAATGTCCCGTCCATCACAATTCTCTGTCCTGTCCGTCACACTACTTTAACTTAGTTAACCAATATATGGTTTGAGCAAATGCAATGAAAATAAGGATAATACAGCAAGACATATCTCGGTCAAAAGCACATAAAACATCTTTACTGTATCAGGCTTCATGAGATAGAATTGTTCAAACATCTGAAGGTACTGTCAAAAAGTACATTTATCCTGTCCCGTCCGTCACGCTGTGTTTGATTGATCAGCACAAAAATATTCCCTGTTCCAGTAAGTTTAACTTGGTATTTCTTTATTCTAGCAGTTGTAATCTTTGAGAAATAGTAGTATACATAAGCTGTTCCACTGACACATTAGAAATATGTTAATGTTAAAATTTGTTTTTTTATCTTTTGTCCCGTCCGTCACGATGGAATTGGCCTTAAGTCAGTTTTTAATAAGTGAATTAAAGATTTAATGAGAGCTATTACAGCAGTTGTGGCTTTTCAGCTCAACTTGTTTCTGACAAATTCCAGGTAAACAATGTTCTTTCATTTTCGTAATAATGGTGACTGTCGAGGCAAACCACTTGAACAGTTCGGAATGGAAAGTAATAAAGAAAGGTCCCATGGTCTGTGAGGGTAGACAGGGTGGTAAAAAGGTAAACACCCAAATTTAAACCAACAATAATCCACACCAGTGGGGAGTGCAGTGGCTCAGTAGGTAGAGGTGCAGGCTGCAAGCCGAGAGGTCCTCGGTTCAAACCCCACCTGCGGCAACTGCGTTGTGTCCTTGGGCAAGACACTTCATCTCCATTGCCCGCGTGGGGGGCACGATGACGCCGTGTACTAAGGCGTACTGCACGTCGATGGTACGCATGTCTTCAACCAATCTAACCCTGCCTGTGCTGCAGTGCAGAGTTACGATGTTAGGGAGCTGGCAGCTGCTCATCGTTGCTCGGTGGTTCTCTCTGGGTACTCCAGCTTCCTCCACCCGTAAAACTGTCACGGTCATGATTAGCCATTGTGCATAAATATGTGACCTTAAACATCAATAAATAAATAAATAAATCCACACCAGTGAAGTAAATTCACTTCTTGTTGACCGTGATAAACAAGTTGAAATTTGCATACCGGAGTTAAAACGACTTCGGTATACCATTACCAATTCTGTTTTAATTTGCCGGTAACAGTTTTGAACTTGATACAGATTATACAGTACGTGCCAAGTGTATTATGTCTCAATCACCCGCCCCATGACGAGTGAAAATCGCATTTTTCAGCCGGTGTCGCACAGTGTTGATTTTTGGACACCGTGGCATGGCATGAAAAGGATTATGAAGATCAAATCTTTGTTCCGTGAAAACAGTAGTTAATTAAATTTGAGTATACAAAGGATTTATACATGGGTATTGTTGTGACCCGGTGTTCAACCGTGACGCTTTGAATATTTGCTTCTGTCAACTCTCAATTCACGAAATAATACACACGTGGTTATTTTCTCTCGATATTTTGTCACACAAAGAAAAATGAAATAAATTAAAAATGCTTCAAAACAAAGCACTAACCCAGAGTCGATGTTTTCTTTCCCTGGTACGAAAACTGTGTACGCATTCTCTTTGTCTAACCCAGACTAGCCTACCTAAATATTATTTATGCAGTTGGTAAGTTTACCCACCGAAAATTTATTTATTCAATCAACCTGGACTTGATATTTGAACTCGTATCTCAACTGCAGTTTTGAAATGTGATTCAGGCGGTGCGAGGGGGAAAGTGCACCGTGGAGATTTTTTTTCTGTTTAAGTCCCAACAATGTGTGGCTGTTACAACGCATAAACAGAAACAAAAGACAGGTGAGTCAAGAATGAGTAGGTACCATGGTGTTGTTCCCTCGGCGAACTGTGAGTGTCCCTATTTGCCCCACTGTCTTTCTTTTCGCCATTTTATGGTAGACCCTTTGTGTGAATGAACACTTCCATGTCTAGATCCTAAATAATAATAATAACTCTTAGTCTAAACATAAAATGTCAAGTAAAATCAATAGGCCCTATTTAAGGTGGCTCAGAAAAATGATCCAAGGGACGGGCCCGTAATACCAGACACGTCGACATTTGACACCCTCGGGTAAAAAGTTTTCTTGAAACGTCACATTTCACCCCCCACCACCCGGTGGAAATACGGCCGAGTCTCCGAGGTCATGCCAGAACTTAATTTCTTGAGAGCCGCCCCCTTCAGCAACCCCCCCCCCCCCCATGTCATTTAATGGTTATGCCATACATTATCACTAACAGTGATAAAAAAGCATCACAGAGTCTGTTCTGTTTTGGCCCAGATGCATCGCAAATCAGTGGAGGAGGGGGGGGGGGGGGTGCAGGGAAAACCTCGTCGGTAGGCCTATTTAAATTTTTGGGTGTAGACCTAACTTCCCCGCCATCCCAGTCTTCCTTTTTTCGGAAGAGTCATTCGGGTCTACACTGCAGGCCATAAATAAATTTCACCGCGACTAAGATTCTTAGTCTGTACCTTGTGCCAAGGGCATCAAGCTAGGTTTTCCGCAATCGAGTGCTGCTGGTGGGGGGGGGGGGGGGGGGGGGGTGGGGGTGAAAAGAAATGATATTCATTGGTGGAAACCTTACCCTCGCCCTATCAGCGCCATTAATTTGTTCTCCAGCCCCACCCTCCATTCTCAACATCGCCATGGTAAATTTTCCGCCCACTTTTTCCGATTTTGACGTCCATCCGTCTGTAAAGAATTTGGTTTCCGCTCATTTAACGTCGAACGCCTTGACGGATCGACATCAAACTTTCAGAAGTTGTTTTTAGCATTAAAATACAGGTCAAGTTCGATATTGGTGTTTCTCGGTCCATCTTCTGCAGTGATATGGCCCTTTGAAAACACAATTTTTCTAAAAAAATGGTTTCCGTTCATTTAAAGCTGAACGCCTTGACAGATTGACACCAAATTTTTCAGATGTTGTTTTTAGCAATGAAATACAGGTCAAGTTTGATATTGGTGTTTCTCAGTCCATCCACTGCAGAGTTATGGCTCTTTGAAAACACAATTTTTCGAAAAAAATTGGTTTCCCTTCATTTAAAGTCGAACGCCTTGACGGATCGACATCAAACTTTCAGATGTTGTTTGTAGCAATAAAATACAGGTCAAGTTCGATATTGGTGTTTCTCAGTCCATCCGCTCCAGAGTTATGGCCCTTTGAAAACACAATTTTTGAAAAAAAATTGGTTTCCGTTCATTTAAAGCCGAACACCTTGACGGATTGACACCAAATTTTTCAGATGTTGATTTTATACACCCGTTTGAAAAACGGGACGTATTATGTGAATGGTCTCTCCATCTGTCTGTTTGTCTGTCCATCCATGGACACATTTTGTTTCCGGACGATAACTTTAGTTGTAATGGTTTGAGCTGAGTTAAATTTGGCATGTGGATTTAGTATGACAAAATACAGGATGGGTTCGATTTCTGTTTCTAGCTGCCCATTTACAGTAGAGTTATGGCCCTTTATTTATGGGAATTTAGCCCAACTTTTCGTTTCCGGACGATAACTTTAGTTTGCCTTGACCGATTTATTTCAAATTTTCAGTTTTTTGTTTTTGACCACAAAATACAACTCAAGTTCACTTTTGACCACAATCGCATATACCTTTCCAGAGTTATTCCCGTTGAATTTTGTGGATTTTGTGGTTTCCGGATGATAACTTTAGTTTGCCATGACCAATTTTTTTCAAATTCTCAGATTTTGTTTTTGACCACAAAGCACGGCTCAAGTTCACCTTTGGTCATAATCGCATGTACCGTTCCATAGTTATTTCCCTTGAATGATTGCAAATTTGTGAATTATGTGGTTTCCGGTTGATAACTTTAGTTTGCCTTGACTAATTTGTTTCAAATTCTCAGATTTTGTTTATGACCACAAAGCACAGCTCAAGTTCACTTTCGGCAAAAATCACATGTACCTTTCCAGAGTTATTCCTCTTGAATTTGTGCATTTTGTGTTTTCCGGATTATAACTTTAGTATGGCCTAACTGATTTTTTATACCGTTGAATTATGGAATCAGTCTGTCTGTCCATTTGTCCATACATTTGTCCATCCGTCGGTCTGTCCGTTCATCAACATTTGGTTTCCAGATGATAACTTTAGTATTTTTTTTCCGATTGACTCCTAAACATGGTATGTGGTTTAATCAAAACAAAATATTTATTTATTTTTTTATTGGGGTTTAAGGTCACATACTTATGCACAATGGCTAATCGTGACCGTGACAGTTTTACGGGTGGAGGAAGCCGGAGTACCCGGAGAGAACCACCGAGCAACGATGAGCAGCTGTCAGCTCTCCAACATCGTAACTCTGAACTCTGCACCGCAGCACAGGCAGGGTTAGATTGGTTGAAGACATGCGCAACATCGACGTGCAGTACGCCTCAGTACACAGCGTCATCGTGCCCCCATGTAGGCAATCGGGGTGAAGTGTCTTGCCCAAGGACACAACGCGGTTGCCAATCAAAACAAAAGACAGGTCAAGTTCGAATATGGAGTCAGTTTGAACTTCGAAGTTTCCCTGAATTATGGACCTTGTTGGACATCGAATGCATCAAATATTTGGTTTCCGGATGATAACTTTTATTATTTGTTTTCTGATTGGTTCCAAACATGGTATGTTGTTTAATCACAACAAAATGCAGGTCAAGTTCGTATATGGGGTTGGTCCAAACAATTTTCACCCTCACCCCCATCCTTACCCCAACCCTTCAAAAATACAAAACGGGTGTATATTGTCCCGCTACGCTGTGCTCTTGTTTAAAATCTTTTAAAGGTTTTTTAAATGCTGACGCGAATCAACCTGCCAAAAACTCACTCAAAAGCCGATTTCTGAAACCTACAATATGATCAGAAATCTAGTTTACTTGCGTTTCCCACGGCGTTTGCAAATGGGCGACAACAGCGTTTGGACCTGTGGGTTCAAAAGTCTTGTCAATAATTTATTGTTCAGCTTTCAAACAAATGCATATTTTTATTACAGAACACCAACTACATGTGTGTCTTGAAATTGACTCTCTCCCTCATGTCCCCACCTCAGCCATCTATCCTTTGTTTCTTCACCCCATTTCTTCATTATACATCCAGTACATTTTATTCTATGAGGTATATACTGTGGGCATTCCATGAGAAAATGTTCCAGGGTCTCCACTAGTCCAAAGTGGCACATTTGGCATCCCTTTTCCCCACCTCTCCCAATTTTCCCCCTATTTAAGCTCCGGTGATCTTGATCTTAGTTTGAACAGCAGTGACCCCCCTCCCAAAGGTGCCACCTAGGTACTTTTCAAGAGCTGACTTTTCTTTATATTGTAACCCCCGCAGTGATCTCTTTATGCTAACCCCTCCTCACCAGTTTCGATTGCCATTGGCAATGACCTTTGAACTTTGTTTAGTTAGGCATCAATATTCCTTTTGGAACACCCTACAGGGCACATTTATTATCAGATCACTTTGAAACTTGGTATGCTTGTTTGACCTCTAGATGGGAGCTATCAATTTTCTTCCTTTTGTATCAAAAAATGTTGCCGTTGGCAACAACCTTTGAGCTTAGTTCAGCTAAGCATCAATATTTCCTTTGGCACACCTTACAGGGCATATTTATGATCGGATTGCTTGGAAACTTAGTAGGCTTGTTTAGGGTGACCTCTAGATGGGAGCTATCGATTTTCTTCCCTTTATGTCAAAAAACGTTGCCGTTGACATTATTAACTTGGCAACAACCTTCGAATTTAATTTAATTTTAGTCAGCCATCAATATATTACTTGTTGTGTAGAAGGTACGAATTATCTTGGGAACGTTTGTAGGTTACTCCTTGACAAAGGTCAAGGTGAGTTTTTCTTCATCCGGGACAAAATAAAAAATGATGGTTGACAACGAATCATGGAGTTGTTTTATTTTATTAAGTGATGACAAGATAAAGTCACAACAAATTGGCGACGACGGACCAAAGACACGCGGAACATTTAGATGATCGGCCACTGAACTTGATTCAAACTAAAATGGCTGGGTTTCTTGGTCGCATGGAGGCTTTTGAGCCGACAGTAGAAGATTTCATGTCATATGTTGAACGTTTTGAACATTTCGTAAAAGCTAATGAAATTAAAGATGAAAAAAAAGTGGCAACATTTCTGTCACTCATAGGAAGCAGAACATACGCTCTTTTGAAAGATTTACTTTTACATGAAAACCCCGGTACTAAGAGTTTTGACGAACTTATAAAAACATTGAAAGAACATTTTTCACCCAAACCACTGGTCATCTCCGAAAGGTATCGATTCCACAAACGGGAACAACAATCGACAGAATCAATTTCTGAATATATAATATGCATCCAAAAATTGAGTGAGAATTGTGAATTCGGCGAATTTCTTAAGGATGCACTGAGAGACAAATTTGTTTGCGGTCTGCGTTCAGAGGTCATTCAGCGCAAATTACTTTGTGAACAGGCTCTTACATTTAAAAGGGCAACTCAGATAGCTTTATCCATGGAAACAGCTCAGAAAGACATTTCAGAATTACATATATCCGAAGCTGGAAGCATCCACAATATAAAACCATCTGCTTTTCGACGTATTTCATCGTGTTTTAGATGTGGCCGAACATCGCATACACCAGATCAGTGCTGGTTCAAAGATCAGCCGTGCAATGCTTGTGCACGTATTGGACATCGCTTTAACATGTGTAGACAGAAAACACGAGATAAGAAGGGGCAATTGGGTATAAAAAAAACTTTTCAAAATAAACAATCTGTAAGACAGATTAATGTACCAGATGATTCTGATGATGATTCCGGGGATGATATTAATGTGTTACGAATACATGTTTGTGAAGCTAATATGAAGCCTGGTAAGAATAAACCAATTAAATTGTATCCAATTGTTGAAGGTAATCGTTTGCCCATGGAATTGGACACGGGATCAGCGGTCTCGATTATTCCTGTATCAATGTATAAGAACTATTTTGCTGAGAAATGTGCCTTGAAACTAGTGACAGTGCGTTTTCAAACATATACTGGAGAATATATAATACCAGAAGGGAAAATACAAGTGAACATTTGTCATGAAAATCAAACGTATAACGGTGATCTGTACATTGAAGGAAACTAGTAAGGATCCTCTTTTGGCACAAGTTTTGTTAAATACTATGCATGGTTGGGGCAACTCATGTGACAATGCAAATATTAGACCATATTTTGACAGACGTGAACAGTTAATAGTACAAAATGGTTGTTTATTATGGGGAATAAGAGTAATTATTCCCGAGAAAGTGAGACAAAGTGTTCTTGCTGTAATTCATGAAGGCCACATGGGCATTGCAAAAATGAAGAATCTGGATAGGGGTCATGTGTGGTGGCCAGGAATGGATTCTTGCATAGAACATATTAGTAGTAATTGTAATTCATGTCAGTCACAGAGGAATAACCCTTGCAATGCACCAGTTCATTCCTGCCATTGGCCCAGTGGCCCATGGCAGAGATTACACATTGATTTTGCTGGTCCATTTCAGGGTTATATGTTTCTAGTGGTAATAGATGCATTTTCAAAATGGCCTGAAGTTTTTGTTATGAAAAATATAACAGCGTCTAAATCTATAAATGCTTTAAATACATTATTTGCTAGATTTGGAATGCCACACCAGTTAGTATCAGACAATGGTCCACAATTCACTAGTGCAGAGTTTCAATCATTCATACGTGAGTATGGTATTCGTCACAGTTTGTCAGCACCATATCATCCTGCTACGAATGGTTTGGCTGAAAGATTTGTGCAGACAATGAAAAGAGCTTTAAAAATTGACTCTACAGGGAATATATATAGCAGGTTAAGTAGGTTCCTATTAGCTTATAGAAATAGTAGTCACTCAACAACTGGTGAGTCTCCTGCGATATTGTTGCAAAAACGCCCACTTCGCTCAAAGCTTGATTTGATACGACCTGATTTTAGAAGTAAAATAGAACAAAAGCAAGATAAATTATATGTGAAGAGTAAGCAAAGAACTCGAGAGTTCAGAGTAGGTCAGAAAGTTTTGTTGAGGGATTTTCGGGGGAAGCAAAAGTGGTTAACAGGGAAGATTTATAAAAAATTAGGATCTCTCATGTATTCTGTCGAGATAGGTCCCAATGTTTTGTGGAGAAGACACTGTGATCAACTACTTGAATGCAGTGAGCCTTTAAATGTTACTAGACATTATACACCTCCTCAAATACCTTTTGAGATTGCCGCCCCGGCTGCTGACCCCAAACATTCGATATTAGGAAATAGTAATTTTAATGATTCTCCCAAAAATGCTTCTAATAATGAGAACAGTCAAGTGGAATTACATTTGGAAGATGATAGCACATTATCTGGAAACAATATAAGTAATTGTTCAGAGAATGTGTCGATGAATGGGGACAGCAGCTCAGATGGTGTTTCTAGGAGGTATCCGTCTAGAAGTAGAAGATTGCCAAAGCATTTAAGTGACTATGAGATATAATAAAAGACAGTACATGTATGTTATATAATTTTATAAATAGGTTGTATGTATGTTCTAAGCAAATTATTCGTTGTACAAAATATGTTGGGGAGACTGTTGTGTAGGAGGTACGAATTATCTTGGGAACGTTTGTAGGTTACTCCTTGACAAAGGTCAAGGTGAGTTTTTCTTCATCCGCGACAAAATAAAAAATGATGGTTGACAACGAATCATGGAGTTGTTTTATTTTATTAAGTGATGACAAGATAAAGTCACAACATTACTCTGGCATGCCCTACAGGGCACATTTATGATGAGGTCGCTTTGAAACTTGGTATGCGTGTTAGGGTGACGTCTAGATAGGATCTATTGATTTTCTTTCATTTCCATTAAAAATTATTGTCGTTAAACTTGGCCTTTGAACTTATCCCTTTTGTACTGTATAGGGCATATTTATGAATTTCCAGAAGAAAAAAAATATTGCCACTAGCAGTGACCTTCAAACTTGTGCATTAACAACTTCCTTTGGCATGCCTTAAAGGGCACATTCATTCTCGGGTTGATTTGATACTTTGTATGCTTATTCAGTGTGATCAAGATAGGAGCTATCGATTTTCTTTTCATTTCCATCAAAAACTGTTGCTGTTAGCAACAACCGTTGAATTTATTTCTTTTGTGCATCAACATTTTTCTCTGACATACCCTACAGGGCACATTTATCATAGGATTGTTTTTGAACTTGGTGTGTTCATTAGGTGAGACCTCTAGATAAGAGCTGTTGATTAGCATTCATTTCTGTAAAAAAAGTTGCTGTTTACAATGACCTTTAAACTTACTGCATTTGTGTATCAACATTCTTCCTTTCGCCAGCCTCACAGTTTACATTTAAATATGCATGGATTGCTCTAACATTGTGCACACGCATTCACGCAATGCTGTTATGTTGAAATTTCACCAAATAATATTGAAACCAGTGATCTTCAATTTTACCATTTCACTTATAACTTGCCAAGTTCAAGTTTGTCAAGTTGAGCTGCAGTGTCATTGACACTTTCATATTTTTGAAGCGATTTCGTTGTAACTTCGTAGGATGACTCGTTTTGGAATGATTTTACTGTAACTTGTTAACTTTGGTTGACATACATTAACTGTGAGAGCCACACTAACCCACGCCTCAATTCTTGACTACAGTGTACACCTCAAATTATTAGCTCACCAGACTGAAAGTCAGGGTGAGCTATTCTGATCACTTTTAGTCCGGCGTCCGTCATGAAGGTGGTGTTTGGGCCTTTTTCTCCCAAACCACTGACCGCATATTAATGAAATTTCATGTGATTAGGGGTTAAATAAGGGCATTTTGATTTTTTGTCAAATTAGGTTTCGGCTCATATTGAGTAGAGGGATGGGGCAAAAATGCTCCAATTCTTAAAAAATCTTCTCAAGAACCAGCAATAGCAGAGACTTGATATTTGTTATGCAGCTTCCTTTTGAGGTGTAGACTCAAGTTTGTTTAAGAGAAGTTGGAGGGGCTATATTTGACGATGTTAAAGGAGGGGCAAAAATTTTGGCCCCGCCCCAAATTTCTATTTTCCAAACCGCGAGGCCGATTTGAACCAAATTTTACGTGAGTGCTTATTGGGTCATAAGTACCTAATTTATGCAGAAATTTTTTTTCCATAGCCCCGTGGGAACCACAGGAGCTAAAAATAGAAAAAATTTAAAACGCCCATATCTCCAAAATTACACGGCACTGAGAATTCTTATTTGTTGTGAAGCTTCAGCTTCCTTAGGACCAACAGAATGGAGTGGTAAAAAAAATTGCCATCGGTTTTATCATGGGGTACTTTTTGGGGACTTTGAAAAAGTGCTGAGTCAGCATTTTTTACCACTGGGTAATGGGAAAAACATAAGACTACTTTTCTCCCAAACCACCGCTCCAAAAGCTTTAAAATTTCACATATAACATCTTTGGAAGATTGTTTCACATGTTTATTGAAATGAATTGCCTGGGTTGATATTTGGGCTCTCTATGGGAGCCCAAATGTTTAAATTAGTGCAGTATGAAGAGTATTTTTTAAAAATCATCTTCTTCAGATCTAGCAATAAGAATGTTTTGATATTTGGTATGCAGCATCCTTAGGGGGGTGAGATTCAAGTTTGTTGAAGCCAAGTCCCTAGGTTCATATTTAGGCTGAAAATTTTGGGTCCCGTTGCGGACTTAGAAATTTTGGACCAAAATCCGAAAAAAATTTTTTTTGTTTTTTCTGCGTTTCTGTCAATTTTAAGACAAAAACATTTTTTTTTTCCCTGAAAATTTGGGGTCAGGGTGGGATTTAGAAAATTTTGGACCAAAATCTGGAATTTTTTTTTTTGTTTGTTTTTTAAGCGTTTCTGTCAATTTTAAGACAAAAAAATTTTTTTTTTTTTCCTCTGAAAATTTTGGGTCTGGGTGGGACAGAAAATTTTGGACCAAAATCCGAAAAAATTTTTTTTTGTTTTTTCTGCGTTTTGGTCAATTTTAAGACAACAAAAAAAAAAAAAATTTTCCCCTGAAAATTTGGGGTCCGGGTTGGATTTAGAAAATTTTGGACCAAAATCCGAAAAAAATTTTTTTTTGTTTTTTATGCGTTTTGGTCAATTTTAAGAGAAAAAAAAAAAAATGTTTTTTTCCCCCTGAAAATTTGGGGTCCGGGTGGGACTTAGAAAATTTTGGACCAAAATCCTGATTTTTTTTTTTGTTGTTTTTTATGTATTTCTCTCAATTTTAAGACAAAAAATTTTTTTTTTTTTTTCCTCTGAAAATTTAGGGTCCGGCTGGGACTGAAAAATTTTTTTTTGTTTTTTATGTGTTTTGGTAAATTTTAAGACAAAAAAAAAAAAACAAAAAAAAAAAAAAGTCTTTTTTGGTTTTTTATGCGTTTTGGTCAATTTTAAGACAAAAAAAAAAAAAAAAAAAAAAAAAAAATTTTCCCTGAAAATTTTTATTTTTCCCCTGAAAATTTAGGGTCCGGGTGGGACTTAGAAAATTTTGGACCAAAATCCGAAAAAATTTTTTTTTGTTTTTTCTGCGTTTTGGTCAATTTTAAGACAAAAAAAAAAAAAAAAAATTTCCCCTGAAAATTTGGGGTCCGGGTTGGACTTAGAAAATTTTGGAAAATCCGGAAATTAGTTTTATCGTTTTTTATGCGTTTTAAGAAGAAGAAAAAAATTTAAGCTGAAAGTATTTTGTTTGGGAAAAAAATCTGTTTTTTATGCATTTATCTCAATTTTGGGACGTAAAAGTGCAGGAACTGAAAATAGAAGGAAAATCCTGTGTATTGTGTGGGCACAATCGCTTTATCTAGTTGGTATATGCTTTTCTTAGGAGAGGCGTATGCAGCTTATTCAAGTCAAGTCCCTGGTTTGATATTTAGACTACCATGTCAGGTGAGTGCCCTCAGGCCCCCTGGGGCCTCTTGTTCTTTCAATCCGTGATGTATTGACCACTCTCCATCCAGTGAGGACGATGGAGTAAATGCTCCCGTGGGCTATAAGACTCCCTGAACTGGATAGATCCCAATTTCTCACCCTGACCTCCCTGAACAGACTGGTCTTCATTATCACCACTTTCATTAATGAAATCGTCAAATGAAGGCCGCCCATGTCCAACCACCCTCTCATCTTCTGAATTTGCCCCCAGACGATCAAACACTTTTTCCATCTATTAAAGTGGACCACTTGCAAGCGACACCATGTCCCCTACAAATAACATAATTTGAATTGTGCAATTTCTTTTTAATTATGAACAGCCCATACCAATATTTGTTAAACTTGGGAGTTTGACTTCTTTTTATTCCGGGTATATAAAACCAAACTTGGTCCCCAATTTCATATGGCTTACCATAAACCCGTCGATCATACAAAAAAAGTCAGCATATTTGCAAAAATTAAAAAAAATATTCTTCTCCAGAACCACTAATCAGAATCTTTATTTATTTAGTATACAGCATCCATAGGGGGTCAGATACAAGTGTGTTCAAGTTAAGCCCTTTGGTTCAGATTTGGGCTCAATACAGGAGCCTGAATCTTAACTTAGGGCAATATGGGGAATGAGCTTTAAAAATCTTCTTCAGAACCGCTAGTCAGAATCTTTTAATATTTGGTATACTTCATTGTTACGAGGGTCAGATTCAAGTTTGTTTTGTTCAAATCAAGTCCCTCAGTTAATATTTGGGCTTCCTATGGGGGCCCAAATTTCAACTTAGTGCAGTATGGGGAATAATCTTTAAAAGTCTTCTTCTTCAGATCCTCCGGTCAGAATCTTTTGATATTTGGTATACAACATCTCTTGGGGTAATCAGATTCAAGTTTGGTCACATCGAGTCGCTGCATTAATATGGGAGCCCAAATTTAAACTTAGTGCAATATGAGGAAATTTCTTTAAATAAAATTTTTCTTCTTCAGATCCACCAGACAGAATCCTTTCATATTTGGTATACAACATCTCTAGGTGGCTCAGTTCAAGTTTGTTCAAACCGGGTCCCAGGGTTAATGTTTTGCCTCTCTATTGGAGCCCAAAGTTTAACTTAGTGCAATAAGAGGAAAGTTCTTTAAAAAATCATCTTCAGATCCACCAGTCATAATCCTTTCATGTTTAGTATGTGATATCTTTAGGGGTCTCAGATTCAAGTTTGTTCAAATCGAGTTCCTGGCTTTATATTTGGGCTCTTGATGGGAGCCCAAATTTTAACTTAGTGCATTATGAGGAATATTCTTCAAAAATCTTCTTCTTCAGATCCACCAGTCAGAATCCTTTCATACTTGCTTCAGGGGGTCAGATTCAATTTTGTTTAAATCGAGTCTCTGGGTTAATATTTAGGTTCCCTATGGGCAGGGCTGGGGTCTATTACTATCAAATGTAATATATTGTATTACTATTACTTTTGATATTTTTCTTATTATACTCAGTTATACTATTAAAAAAAAGTAGGAAAGTAGGGGATATTTGATAAAAGTGAGATATATGAAGAAATATATACTACTCAAAGTTTGCTAAGCACCACGTATATCGAACTACCTGTTTTACGTTTTAGTTGAAATATTGTTATGAAAAGTGTATATATTTTATATTTAATTATATCTTTAATGATTTAAGCACAGAAATTGAGATTTTGTTTGTGTTTGACATTATTTTTTAGCTTTTGAATACAATAACCATGGAAAATGGATATTATTGGTAAAAGAGAAAATTTTTCAAATTTGCCAAAAAGTTGACGGAGCGAACTGATATGGGTTCAATATCGAGTATGAGACCCATTATTGTTAATTACAGCTTGACAACACCTCCTCATGCTCCCAATCAGGTTCCAGATGGTCCTTTGTGGGCCGTTGTTCCATTCTTGGACCAGCATGGCACCAAGCTCCTGGACAATTCGTCAATCTTCTCAGGTCCTTCCAACGTGACCCATGGCCCATTCATATCATACCTGGCGGTGGTTCTGGGACACCTGAATGCGAATACATGATCTTCTCGATCGGAGACCACCTTCGTGCAACCTTCCCCGGATAGTCTGTGTTGAAACATTTACCCCGGATGCATTCTGAAAGTCACTGTGAAGCTGGGTTGCTGTGTCAAAGCGGTTCCTACGGGCCTGATTGATCAAAAACCAGTCTTCAGCTGCAGATGTTGCCCTGTCTCTGCCACCACCATGTCGTCTGACTGGTGTGCCATACTGCTGAAATCTTGCCCAGGCTCTGGTGATCACTGTTTGATGCACACCAAGGGCTTCACCAACCTGACGATGGGTAGCCCCTTGTTTCACCATCCCTACAGCCCACCACATTTCTGCTTCATTTTTTTCTTACATTTGCATTCACCATATTAAATCATTAAATCACAAGAGTTCATGTTGAAATGAAGACTGAATACCCTACACATCTCATGTACATGTAGAAAGTACACGAAAACATCTCGGAAATCAAGGGGTACATGCTTTCCATGACTGTCACGAAAAGTCTGCCTGTCAAGAGAGCTTATGTAAACACTGGCGACCATCTCAATACAATCCTCAATCATATCCACCAAAAATATCGCAAATGTGTTACAAGAAAATTTCACAATGATGTGTCAAATATGTGGTGCTTAGCAAACTTTGAGTAGTATATTTTTATACTGTACCATTGACCCAGACTTAGCTGGTGCTAACTCTAAAATATTTAGGGCCAAATGCAAATTTTACCCCCCAATCCCCAAAATTTGCATCTAAAACCAAAAAATACATGTCCTATATGGTCCTCCATACTTTTACTCCACTGCGCATGCGCAGTGTCAAGGAGGTCTCGAAACTGCCGCCAAAAGCCATTCTTTGTTTGGCCCTCAATACAGTTACACTTCACTGTCATTTGTGCTTGTAAATCTCAGTTTTAAAGATGCCAGACGCATATTTATGAGAGAAATGATGGATATATGGTGGAAATAGAAGGTGGAGAGGAGAAAACAGTGGAAACAAATGTTCAGGGCTGTAACTTATAATTATTTTATGAAACTGTTACACGTTACCTATTTTCGTGGCATGACCTTATTGTGGTCATTCTTGCTATGAATGTTCCATTGTTTAATCAGTGTTTCCTCTATCACTTTCCTTTATTCCCTCCTAGCTATTCTCCCATGCTTTTGGCTTATTTTTTGTAATGTTTATTACTAATTGGGAGTTTTGGCTTGGAAACAGAATTATTTTCTGTTTGTTCCCCTTGTTTACGTCCTTACCCTAGGGGTGTTTAGGCGTTTTGATCTGCATCTACCATCTGATGTTCTACACTCTCATCTCTGGAAACCTCTGTTTTGCATCAGATATTGTTTAAATTGGTAACAGATTTCGGCCATGTTTGTTTCAGTGCCTGGAGTCATGTTTCCAGTTTGTTGACACTTTTGCTTATGTTGACAACTGTTACTTCTGACAATGATTACTTGTCTTCTGCTTAATTTAGTTCATAGCAAGATACTTTAATATTGTCCGTAAGTGTTACATTAATTTTTCAAAATGATTGAAAAATTTTGTCCACAAAAGCTTTGGGCTCAGGGTTCCCATTGGGAACTTGGGCTCTTCTGAAAATGTTTTCCCAAAATTATTTTTTTTTGAAAATTATTTTCTTTTGAATGTTATAATGAATTATTAAAATATATTTATTTCAAGAGTTGGTGCGAGTAATATGATGGTGTATATTTTTTCTGGTTGAAAAAATATTCTTCAATCATAATGCGAGGATATCTTCCTCTAATTCACAAGTTCATTGTGTTTCTTATAGTCAGTGTAGTCGCATTAATTCTTGCTCTGTGTGTGTTGATTGATATGACAACGTTAGAGACGTGTGTCATGGTATTTTGTTGCGGTGAGAGGTCCATTACGGTCCTCGCTCTGTAGGGTCACTATATATTATCAGTTTCTTTTTCAGAACTCAGAGTGATGTTTCCGTGATGTCTTCAATAAGTATGATGTTTCCGTGATGTCTTCAATAAGTGTGTCTCCGTCGTTGCAATATTAGGGCTAGCGGGAAGTGCTCAAGGTATTACGACAATTGCTGGGAGTTAGCTAGTTCTATCGAAGGCATTCTCGCCCGCTAGTCCGCCCGGTGTCGCGACCATTCACCAGGAAAGAATTGCTCGGCACCCGGGTTAGTCCGTTGCGGTCCTGGGAAGCAGATCGGGTGATGCGAGCACTATAAAACTTCAGATGTGCACACCCAGCAATGATGGATCCGAGGATAGTATGGAGGAAGCCTGTCAGTCCAATGGCTAGCTCGTCCAGGTCCCCCGGACCGCGAGCGAGAGAGGCCCCCCCTCTCTCTTGCATCAACATCTGCGCCGCAATGTTGTTGTATGTTGTTCGCTTAGTCTGAGCCTATGTCCACTCCTCCTGCTCGGGATGCTCCATTGCATGACAGTCCTACGTGGCTGTTATATTGGCTTCCTCATCCTCGTCAACACACACGACCGCACCTTGGCTATGTGACCTCAGATTTCCAGGGGACGTTCGCATATTATATTAACGCAGGATTGAACGTCCCTGGTGCTCCTGCTTCGCCGACCAAGGAATACACGTCGACCAGGTCACTCCATCTGCTAGCCAAGGATACTAGATCTTTCCAGTTGGGACGTTCGCATATTATATAAATGCAGGAATGAACGTCCCGGGAGCCTCCAGCGGATATTCACGTAGGACTGCGGCTCCACAGGTCTCATAGGGTAACATGAACTAGGTATTGTTACCGTGATGTCTTCGTAAGTGCTTCCGTTGTCACAGTCAAATGAAGAGTTAGCGGCAAAGTGCTAATGTAGATACGTCAATTGCCTGGAGTTCCTTAGTAGGATCGATGGCGTTGACGTCCGCTAGCTCGCCCGGTGTCGCAACCATTCACCGAATGGCTCAGCACCCGGGTTCGTCCGTTGCAGTCCAGGAAGGAGATTTGGGTGATGTGAGCACTATAAAATATACAATGTGCACACCCAGTGACAACGGATACGAGGATGGTACGGAGGAAGCCTATTAGTCCGGTTCCTAGCTCGTCCAGGCCCATCCGGGCTGCGAGCGAGAGAGGTCCCTCTCTCGTATTACAACATGATCTGAGCCCAGATGTTGTCGTACTAAACGTTCCTCAGTCGGAGTATACGTCCACCGCTCGGGATGCTCTGTTATATAGACAGTCCGAAGAGACTGCTCTTTCGGCTTCCTCATCCTCATGGCAGCATACGCGACTGCACCTTGGCTATGTGACCTGTGATATTCAATCAATATTGCCAACCAGGGACTCTACGGCATCCAGGTCACGCCATCCAGTAGCCAAGGATACAAGGCCTTCATTCTCCGGACGTTTGCATATTAGAGGTATGCAGGAGTGAACGTCCAAGGAGCTTCCAGCGGCTAAATCGTATAAGACTGCAGCTCCACAGGCCTCTGTTACGGACATGCTACGCAGATAGCACAAATTATCACAGCATCCCAGCAACCGACAGTAACTCTGTCAGATCAGGAATTATCCGAGGAAGCTGGGTTGGTACGTTCCGCTGCAGGTTCAATCACGGACGACCAAGAATTTCAAGTGGTCCGACAGGATGGTGAAAGGGATACAGATGAGTTGTATTTTCCCTTTTTGGAACAACATAATTGCCGTAGAGTGCATCCGGCATTATCATCGGACGTTGTTCCTCCGGACCAAAATGCTGCGTTGCCGGATAAGAGACGGATAGCGCCACTGGACACAGAATTCTTAATCGGTTTAGGGACATCATCCCTCAGTTTCCAACATAGTCCAGATATGTTTCACGGACATTTGATCTGTTGAATGACGCTATATTTATATAACTTGCTACCTAAATGGGCAGGTCAGGTTTCTTATCGGCAATATGCTCTACATCTGCCTTTCATCAATTCATCCAATATTTTGAAATGGCAGGACAGAGCATTCTGAGAGTTCTCTGCGTCCAGACGACCAGGTCAGGAACTAGTATTGTTTATCTGTCGTCTATGTCAATTCCAACCATGATGTTGGGAATAACAATATTGTCTAGCAGGGACAGCTTAGATGCATTATCGTACGCAGATCACCTTACCAGAACGTTATCATTACATCTCAAAGCAAAAAGAATTCTAGGATGTACAACCTCCTTAAGAGTTCTTTCAAGAGCCTCACGTAAACTCCGTCCTTTAGTGGCATTATGGAGTTGTTTGGACGTGACGCGGCCCTGGCTACATCCACGCGTGTAGATAGGTGAAAAACTCTCTCAGAGTCGCTCCGGTCTCTGGAGAGTTTTCTTCGATGGCAAGCTTTCCGCAATTTATGATCAGTTAACTAAGAAAGCTTTAGACTCTTTGCTATTTAAATTCGCTTCCATCTAGTCGGATTCAGCAGAGAAGAGTAGGACCGACACTTCTGGGATGAATACGTCCAAGGGAAGTTCCTATAGAGGTTCCCATGCGTCCTGTAGGTCTTATTCTAGAGACTGTCAGAGTAGCGACTCAGATAGGGGCCATAATTCTGGTCAGACGCCCCTATGTCGATGAGGCGAGGTGCGGGCCATAGAGGAATGGCTTCTCCTTCCGCAAGCCTCGCAGGACCAGGAGGTAATGGTTTTATCCTCTATCGTGTATTAGTGAGTGGAAGTCTATCGAGTTTCTCAATTATTTGAGATTAGATTACGGACGTACCTTGGATTCAAGGGGTGTTTTCGGAAGGACTATATTGTTCCTCAAACGAAATCCTCTGTTAACTTGGAGTCCAAGATGGACTCGGCTTCCGTCAGTCAGTAGAATAGAGGCTCGCTTCCATCAGAAGTCCAGTCTCTTCTGGAATGATCGCAATAGAGATTGTAGAAATCCAGGATTTTAAAGGTTTCTACAACCATCCTTTTCTGGTTCCAAAACCAGACGGCTTGTTCCATCCACTCATAATCTGAGCTGGATAACAAGCTGATCGTGGCTCTAAGTTTCTGTATGGAGTCCATCCGATCGGTCAGAGCAAGTATTCGGGTGTACGACCATGCTGCATGCATAGATTTCTAGTTACGTACTTTCACGTCATGGTACATCAGGCGTTCAGAAAGTATCTTTGCTTCTTTATCATTGGAATTGTGTTTCAGCACCGACCAATGTGTTCCGGTCAGAATCTAGTTCCTGGGCTTTCACTCGAATAACGAACTCGGTAATGACTCATTTCCGAGCTCATTCGTCTGTGGTATCGTCGCCCTTCCTGGACGACATTCTTCAGAGGTACGGCAACGAGTTAACGCTTCAGAACGATGTGCAGATTCTGCTTCTTTTGATCCGACGTCTCGGTTTCAAAAGTAAATGAGGAGAAGTCGGATCTGGTTTCGTCCCTGTCATTTACCCACCAGGGGATGAGCTGCGAGACGCATAACATTCTCGTTCGTCTGCCGTTAACTAGAGCGAAATTAATCAGTCGCTATGCTCGCTATTGTCTTCACTCAGACAAGGTCTCAGCGAGAGATCTCATGTGACTGATACGTTCTGCGGATCTGCTTGATTTTATTCCAATGGGGCGGTTACACATTTGTCCTCTCCAAATTTCTTTTAATTCAGAATTGGAGGGTGAAGTTTCTTTCGCTCGATACGGACATCTTCTTGTCAAATCAAGTGGATAAGAGATTCAGACTTGGGCAAGTTTTCAGTGCTTAACTCAAGTAGTTCCACTGCAATTTCCAAATCCGAGTTTTCAGTTTTGACGGATGCCAGTCAAACAGACTGGGTAGTTTCATTGAACCCAACGGATTAAAGTGCCGGAGTCTTTTGTTTCTGTAGTTCCTAATCAAGCACACAAACATCAAGATTAATGTCATTTTGGTTTGCGGTAAGTTATTGGAGGAATGTTATTCAGAATGTTCATATGCTAATTCTGTCCGACAACTTGATGATATTAGCGTATTTTCGGAATTATGGAGGCACTCATTCCATCCTGTTATTTATGTTAACAGATTGAATCTTTCGGTTGGTACTAGAACATCAAGTTCTCTTATTGGTCCGTCATATTCCGGGTCGTCTGAACGTATTAGCGGACTCCCTTCACGGAGAGGCCATTTGTTGCCACCAGAATGGACTTCCAAGAAACGAGTATTCAATCAGATTGCTACCAAGGAGAGCGGCCAATGATCGACTTATTTGCGACGCATCTCAACAATCAGTTGCAGACGTATGTGTCATAATGTTTCGATCTTCGAGCGTTTGCAGTAAACGCTCTATCGTTCTTGTGAGATGGAATAATAAGATATACGTATCTTCCAGTGCCGTTGATTCAACAGATATTGCTCAAATGTAATTTTTTCAATGCAAATTCTGTTGGTAGCTTCTCTAGCTCCACAAAGACTGTGGATTAATTTACTCAGGCGTCTGTTGTGGGACATGCAGTGGAAGCTTCCTCCACATTTTGGTCCATTCTATGGTCAGATGGATTCAATCTACTATCAGTTCTGCTTTTGATTATATCTTCATTCAGCAGTCTGTTCTTTAGTTTTAAGCTCATGAAGTAAGAGTTCTTCTACATCATGGGCTTAGACTAATAATGTTGCTATTACTGATCTATTGAGGGCTGCATATTGGTCTTAGCCCTCCATTTTCACGATTTTGTATCTGAGAATATTGAGTCCTTTCTGCAGATCTACATTGTTTAGGTCCATTATTTTTTACTCAGAATGTCGTCTACTAAACAGTGGCAACTATATGTGTATAGGCCTTCGGTTCCGGCAGTGACTCTGTCCTGCTGCCCTCTTTGCTCTGGAGTATTTGATCCAGGGCAAGGGGAAGGGGGGTGTTCCCTTAGGTCACCTGCTTTATAGTGTAAAGCAAGGGAATACCTCTCTTAGAGTCAGTAATTCCGAGTCGGTTCCGAGATGATTTTAAGGGTAAAGCCTATGTTTACTCATCTGTGTAATATTTTTTAAAGTGTTGATTGGTGTGAAGTATCTGTATATATCACATGATTAATTGGGTGTTAATATACAATCCTCGAACACTTTTAAATGAGTATAATGAGTCTCATTTCTCTAGACTCCCGTATTTATTGGCTTTCCTTTTAAAAATATTAGTATAAAGGCTTATACTGGATGTTTATAGAGATTGATGTTATTGTGCTCAATTACAAAATGGTGTTGTGTCTTTCGTTTTTGATACAATAAGAAAGATACATGTAGCCTATCTCTCCTTTTCTCATTGAGGGGATAGGTCTGTTATAGGTAATTGAGTCTACTGGATTTTCCTTGTGTTCTAGGCCCTCCAACCTTTTTACTATTCAGCTAAGTCTGGGTCATTGGTAATAAATAATAATAATAATAATAATCAATTTTATATAGTGTAAAACCACCAAAGGTGCTCTAAAGTGCTTTACAACAAAAAAAAAAAAAAAAAAAAAAAAATCAATTCAATTTCAATTTATGTATTCCGGAAAGGAAAAAAAAGCTTTGTTGAATAAATGAGTTTTTAATTGTTTTTTGAAATTTTCTATACTTGTTAAAGTTCTGATATGCAGTGGCAATGTATTCCACAGTCTGGGCCCAGCAATTGCAAAGGCCCGTGTCCTGGCTAGCTCAGATTTTGTGAATGGTACAACCAGACTCAGATTCAGATTATCTGCAGACCGTAGGGGACGTGTGGGAGAGTAGCGAATGACAAGCTTTCTCAAGTACTCTGGGGACAGGCCGTGAATGCATTTATAAACTAGTATGAGAATTTTTAATTCAATTCTATATTGAACCAGCAGCCAACGAAGATCTTTCAGAATAGGAGTGATATGGTTATAGCTTTTAGAACCACTGAGAATTCGAGCTGCAGTGTTCTGAATTCTTTACAGCCATTGTAACAGTATGTTTGGCAGACCAATGAAAAGGGAATTGCAGTAGTCCAAATGTGAAGAGATAAAAGAATGAACCAGCTGCTCAAGAGCTTGAGTGCTTAGGAATGGGCGAAGTCGGCTAAGTTTCCTAAGTTGCCAATAACATGATCTACAGACATTTTTGATATGGGACTCAAGATTTAAACTGGAGTCAAATATCACTCCGATGTTTCTGGCACTATCATTGACCGTAACATCGGAGTCACCTACAATGACTGAGGAAATCTTTTCAGAGAAAGAAATCCTTTGTCTGGAAATGACTAAAACTTCTGTCTTGGAGTCATTCATTTTAAGCCTGTGGCTGGTCATCCAGTGTCTGACTGCGTCGATGCATCTCTCCATTTCAGACACTGTTCCTATAACAACAGAAGCGTCACGCGGGTTAAAAGCCAAGTAGAGTTGTGTATCGTCAGCGTACAGATGGTAAGGGATACCAAGCTCTCTCAGCATCTGCCCCAGTGATGCTGTGTAGATTGTAAAAAGCACAGGGCCTAGAACTGAGCCTTGGGGGACTCCACACGTCAGTAGTTTCCTTTCAGACCTGGAACTACTGATTGCTATCTGCTGGGCTCGAAGTTCCAAGTAACTCTCAAACCACCTATGAACAGTCCCGTGGACCCCATGTTGTTTCAGAATATCAAGTAGTAACAAATGATCAACGGTATCAAAGGCAGCCGAAAGGCCGAGCAATACAAGCAGAGTAGTTTTTCCCTCACCTAAAGCACAGACAATGTCATTAATTATGGACCCTCAGCAAAGCTGTCTCTGTGCTATGGTTACAGTATAAAAATGTTAAAAAATTTATAGTAATTTATATATTTTTTATACTTACCAATGACCCAGACGGGAATGGCCCTCCCAGGAGTTGGGAACTCTTGCCTCCCCGCTGCGTACATAACGCTTACCAGGCACTGGTTGTAAGAAAGACTTTTGGTGGCAGTTCCGAGACCTCCTTGACACTGCGCATGTGCAGTGGAGTAAAAGTATGGAGGACCATATGGGACATGTATTTTTCGGTTTTAGATGCAAATTTTGGGGGGTAAAATTTGCGTTTGGCCCTAAATATTTTAGAGTTAGCACCAGCTAAGTCTGGGTCATTGGTAAGTATGAAAAATGTATAAATTACTATAAATTTTTTAACATTTATATTTTTATCAAAAAACACAGTTGAGGCATTGCACTGTGACATCTGGTGAATGCTTTCAGCGATAGTTGGGTGTCTGACAAGCACACATTCCATGCTCTGTGCTGTAGAAGACATGGACGGTCAGTCAGAGAAGTTACCACATTCAGTCCAAGACCTCAATACCTTGTAAAACCTCCTTGGTTCGCGAGATTAGTGCGGAACCGACATGGCATACTCCTCACCAAACATCCAATATCAGCTTGACTGATGTTATTTCGTTCTTCCTGCAGTGCAGCGGCGAGTTCCTGGACATTGGTAGGAGGCTGTAGGCGTTGTTGTAGGCGCCTGCCAAGCATATCCCAGACATGCTCGATTGGTGAAAGGTCTGGCCAAGGCAGTGTAGTGATATTCCGCTCCTGGAGGAACTCTGTAGCGACACAGGCCTTGTGTGCTCTTGCATTGTCATCTTGGAAAATGAATCGATGGTCATGACGCCACGCAAAGGGTACCACATGAGCTGCTAACATGTCACAGTAGTACTGCCCTGTGACACGCCCTTGGATGACATGTAATGTTTTTCTGCTTGTCTTGGTTATGGCACCATAACCAATCCACCACCAAAACGATCGTGCTGCCTAATGGTTATGTCATGGTATCACATTCGTTCCGCCGCCGCCACACTCTGTTTCGCCTGTCGTGGAAGTGGAGAGTGAACCTCGATTCATCGGAAAACATGACGTTGCTCCACTGACGATTGTCTCAGCGCAGTCGTGATCCACACCAATTACGCATTGTTGCAATGTGACGTTCAGTCAAACATGGAATTATTTGAGGTCTCCACGTGTACAAGCGATTTCAGATAGTCAGACCACTGACACGCTCATCTGTCGCTCGGTACAGCTGCACCAATTTCCGAGGCACTTTGATGCCGTTTACGTAATGCTGTGGTTCAGATGAAATGATCCTGGTTAGCAGTTGTTGCCCTTGGATGACCTGACCGACATCAGTCATCAACATTGCCTGTCTGATGGTAGCGTGACCACAACCTGCTATTCACCTACATGCAGAGAACAAAAGCTTCTGCTTGATATGTAGTCTTCAATTCTCAGAGAGTTTTAAAGAAAATAATGCAAAACACAAGGTGCAAGTTGATGAAGGAAAAGCAGGATGAACTGTACTGGCATCCTGCTTTTCTTTCATCAACAGCACCTTGAGTTTTGCATTATTTTTTCTCCCAATACAATAAGGGGACTGTCTCCCACACTGATTCCTTACATAGCATATAGTTATTTCAATGAATTCATGAAAATATGGGTGTCATTGGAACAGGGTCACCGAATCAGTTCAAATGACATCCATATTTATATGGTTTTATTGAAAATAAAGGCTAAAGTTTCAGAGAGACTGGAAATAGTTTCATATGACGAAGGTGTGCTGAGAGGGTGTGGAGCAAGCCCCTTTCGACCCTCATTAACAGTATAGTTTCAGATTTTCAAAATTTTGAATCAACATCATGCCTGGGTGGAGAGGAGGAGGAAAAGAGTGTGGGAGAGGGGTTTTGGTTCTTGTGTGCTGTCGGTCTTTAGGCAAGTTTAGTCTGCCACTTATTGATAGCGTATTGGTAGAGGCCTTCACAGGGTCCCACATAAGCCGTAACCTATAGGTTAGGTTATGGGAGAGGTTACGTGATTCTATAAACTCGAGACCTATTATAGGTTACAAGAGGAAACTGATTACCTTAATAATTTACCTTATATCTACACTACGGAAACCTACAGGTTACGGTATGCTAGGCACACCGTAACCTATTTTAAGGTTACGATGTATGAAGCTTATATCAGTCCCTGCCTTCATCGGCAAGTATAGTCTGCCTTGGGCTAGTGGGTGGATTCGGAGGCAGTAAAGAGACAAAAACGATCCTTGACAAGGAAGCTAAAGTTTCAGAGAATTATAGAACTTATTTTATAAGGTGTGCATTGTGAGGTATATATCTCGATGTTTTCTCTAAGATGGAAAAAAAAATCAAAATTAATAAAAGGTGTAGGCTATTCATGCAAACATATACCTGTGTAGTAGTACAGTATCGATAGAAATACATGCAAATTATACCATTTTTTTACATTAATTAATATCTTTTCTGATAAAAACAGTTCCTGGTATCATTGCTTGAAGGACAACATATCTAGTCTTACAAAAAATGATACCAGGGACTGGCTTTCTCGACACAAATACAATTTATATACATTAATTCACATTTATGCTACAATTTCTTTCAGTTGGCACTGTACTAATCACATTGGTATTTTGTGTTACAGTGTTGTTAGTCTCCTCATGCAATCTTTGTCCATTGTTTAACAGGTCAGGTGGCATGTCACACCCATTAAAGCAGTTGGTTGTAGAGAACAGTAGGATTAAATATAAATACAAGTGTCAAAGTCATAAAAATAAGAAATCAATTTATCCCTTTTCAGTCTTATTGGCATCATTTGTTGGATATGATGAGAGGATTCCAAAAAATGATACCATTTGCTGGCTTTATCATCACAGGAAAAATACTGCAACGTTTCAGGGTCTAAGAGTGCTGACACTATCTCGGACACCACTGATAAAACTAGAAACAGGCCCAAGACACCCTCAACATTCGTCATGTGTATGCAAAAAAACAAAAGGGCCTAAGACTGCTGAACAGCAACAATAATATCCAGTTGTCAACCTGGTCACCAGAGAAATCTATATATGCTGGCACTGACACAGTGTGACAGTGAACAAAACTTTCATTAATTAAGATAATAGTTAGTCGAGTGGTCTTAAATTCTGTGGTAGAGAATATTTGAGAAGTCGACAGTAACATATGATATTCTTCAGCCAACCAAGTTGTAAATAATAAGTTCAAGCGATTTCTCACTCGTACAGGCATAGGCGATGGCTTGCCTGAGTCTGTATCAACAGCTGTTTATAATATTATTATTCTGTTATTAAAACACAGTGCGATGATTATATAATAAGCTTATTCTTTCACCTTCCAACACTATTATGGGATCAGTAGTTCACATGTATCACCGGGGACTAATATTGATATCCAAACCAGCTTACTGGTATATTTTGGGAAGTAAAAACTCCTCCACTAGCCATATACTAGAATTATGAGGTGCAAAGTTATTCTATAAGGCCAACAACCAGTAAAAGTAAATTTAGGTACTTTAATTATGCATGATATTAATGATTAGATATATACAACGACAATACAAAATTCAGTGTAGTGTAAATTCCGTAATAATTAATAATAATACTGGTTCTGTATAAATTTATGCTGAAGCTCCCCACTTGACCTATCTCTGCATAATGACTGTGTGATACCTATAAACGCCTGGTCCTACGTGAGTGTTTGCAAGTTTATGCACTTTATTAAAACAGCTTCAACACACCAGCGCAAATCTATACTATAAGTTATAACAGTATTTTCCCCTTGAAGTGTGTCGGAGTGTGATCTGTTCCGTCAATAAATGGTAAATAAACAAATATCAAGATGCCGCTCCAATACAAAGTTTACACCCTCTCATTCACGGTAATTTGTTCTAGCTTTGTGGTACTAATAGATTCATTGTTAATACCTTTGCAATTAATAATTCAAACAATTCTTCCAGTTACCATTTCTAAATTCTTGATTAAATGTTATCGTTAGAACGTTATGTTTACAGATGACACAGATAGGGTGAAGCGTATTCGACAAATGACAAACCAAAGAATCCCTGCCCACATGACGTACAGAGCTTTTATACTAGACACGAAGAGGTGACCACCTGGTCAAAATATGGTTAGAATCTGACTATGTGGTCGACCAGATGTCTTGAGAGGGGCTTCCCCAACTCCAGACAGACAAGTTACGTCACTACAGAAGGAATCAGTGACGTATTGCACAAAGGGAAAATGAAAAGACATGCTCAAACAGTCTTTCGGTTTTGTAAAATGAAGGTGCGCCAAGTGTGGCACGGGCCATTTCTGATTAGCAAGCGCCATTTTCCCGACTTACGAAATGCTCAGCTATTGTGAAAAAGTTACGGAAACGGCGATGTTTTAATAGAATACAGCGTGTGTATGATAGTGACAGACCGTCCATCATACACACGCTGTATTCGATTAAAAAACATCCCGGACGTTAAGCCACATTTGTTGGGTCATAACAATAAAATAAAGATCACATACTGTTGCATGCCGGTACCTTAGTATCGGCTTCCTCCAAGAGATACTATTTCATCTACTGTCAGGATGCTGAATATCAAAGGGTGCCTTGCAAGTACAAGGGTTTGAGAGTGCCCAAATTAAAAAGAAACCACCCTCATGCACTTGTGTGGGCAAGTCTAATTCGCAAGGTTTGGGGATAAACTTCTCTATAAGTTTATTTTACACAGAAGAACTGGATCTCATGAAGGTGTGGGAAAATATATTAATGGTAAATGGTCACAGCTGAGCCATTTTCACTGCCTGTTTATTCACCTTCTCTTTGTCCTTAAGAGTACTTATATGGGCATATACTTGTGGTAATTCAGATTGATGAGTTTGTCGCATTTTTAGGTTTTTGACGGCTGTTGCAAATGTCCTGGAGTTCGGATATTAGTTGGTTGTCGGCGAGCTGGATGTGATTTTTCGTGGCTATTCGTGTCTCAGCCATAACTCAGAAACGAATCATAGTACAATAGTTAAACTTTTTACAAATGTTAAGGACAGTCAGAAGGTGTGTCGCATATAATAGTTTCTGCCGCGTCTGCAAGGTGAAGGTCACAGGGGAGGGGGGGGGGGTGCATGTGTTACCTTAGTAACATTTTTCTTGTTAGTTTGGTTTCCCGATTGGGGCATGTGACTTTTAGTTTCCAGTTTGCCTTACCTGTGGCCTTGGACACAAATCGTTCCCTTTTACAGTTCTCTAGCTCCTGATTAATGAGCCCCTTGGGGGTGTCAGGATGTACCCTGAAGGCCTTTTATACTCCCTCAGACTGGCTTCGACCAATCAGAATCGCTTATTTCTCCCATTTTGTCAACAGGCATTCTCGCTTCGAAGTTTGTGTACACCGGTGCGAAAAATGAATGTTATGAAGATGGATGTCCCGTTTCTCGAATTAAGGGGTCGTCCAACCTAACTTTGGTCAATTTGTTGACATTTTTCCCAATGCCTCAGAAACAGATAACAGAAGTAAGGAAAGGCAAATTATATGTCAAAATAATGAGTAAAGTGTATAGAAAAGGTACATATAATTTTTTTCAGGAAAAAAGTGAATTTTAGGATTTTGAAGAAGATTAATTTGCCAATGGCGTAAGTAACGAACCGGTAAAACCACAAAATAATCGGTAATTCGAAACCCTTGTCCTCAATATAATGATAACATACTACAGACTCGGGGAAAGCATTTTTAGCACATCTTGACAAAGTCAAGCTGAGCTAATCTCATCGCTCTCCGTCCGCCGTCCGTCGTCTGTCGTCCGTTGTCCATCAACACCATGTTTTGATCTTCTCCTCCAAAGCCACTGGGCCAATTCAAGTGAAAGTTTGTGTGAGTGATGGTCCCAAAGGGGCATTTCATTTTTGTTCAACTCAGCATGCCCAGCCCCATAGGGAGGGAGTGGGGGAAAATGCTCCAAAATATTTTAAAAATCTTCTTCTCAAGAACCAGTGTGTACAATGAATTGATATTTGCTATGGAGCTTCCATATGAGGTGTAGAATCAAGTTTGTTCAAACGAAGTTTGTGAAGTAATATTTGGCTTTGTAATAGGAGGGGTAAGATTTTTGGCCCCGCCCAAAATTTCTATTTTCTGAACCGATGGTCCGGTATGAACCAAATTTGGTTTGTGGTAGTATTGGGTCATAAGTACTTGACCCATGCAAAAAAAAAATTTCCGCATCCCCATGGGAACCCCCCGAGCTAAAAATAGAAATATTTTCAAACGCCCATATTTCCCAAACCCCACGGAACAGAGAGCTTTTATTTGGTATGAAGTATCTTTATGACAGTAGAATTGAATGGTAAAAAAAAATTGCCATCGGTTATGTTAGGGTGTTCTGTAATGGGCATCAAAAAAATGCTGAGTCAGCATATTTGCAAAAATTAAAAAAAAACTTTTCTCCAGAACCAATCATCAGAATCTTTTGATATTTGGTATACAGCATTCATAGGGGGGTCAGATAAAAGTGTGTTGAAATAAAGCTCATTGGTTCATATTTGGGCTCTCTACAGGAGCCCGAAGTTTTAACAGGGTAATATGGGGAATATTCTTTAAAAATCTTCTTCTTCAGAACCACCAGTCAGAATCTTTTAATATTTGGTATACATCATTGTTATGAGGGTCAGATTCTAGATTGTTCAAACCAAGTCCCTAGGTTAATATTTGGGCTTCCTACGGAAGCCCAAATTTTATCTTTGTTCAATATGGAGGGTAATTTAAAAAAATCTTCTTCAGATCCATCATTCAGAATGCTTTGATATTTGGTATGCAACATCTCTATGGGGGTCAGATTCAAGTTTGTTCAAATCAGATCCCTAGGTATATATTTGGGCTCACTATGGTAGCCCAAATTTTTACTTAGTGCAATATGAGGAAATTTCTTTAAAAATCTTCTTCTTCAGATCCACCAGTCGGAATGCTTTTATATTTGGTATTCAACATCTCTAGGGGGGTCAGATTCCAGGTTGTTTCGAAGAAATTTCTTTACAATTTCTCTTCTTCAGATCCAACACTCAGAATGCTTTCATATTCGGTACACAACATCTCTAGGGAAGTCAGATTTAACTGTGTTCAAATCAAGAGCCTGGGTTAATATTTGGGCTCTCTATGGGAGCCGGAATTGGCCATTTTGCTGAAGAATTAAAAGTTTTGTATTCAGTACCCTCTAGAGGTACTAAGATTAATCCACATAGGTTGTATCAAGGGGCTTCATAGGGGAGCTCTACATTTTACTTATTATCAACTGAAGAAAAGGCATGATGCCCAGATTATTTTTGTCACTCCTGAGGGACTCAAGGATTGACAGTGTAGCCTATGGAGATGGCTTGCTTAATGTAGACTCATTCTTGGACTCTGTTTAAATTGTGTTCTGTACAAGATGAGCGCTTCAGGCCCCGTGGGGCCTCTTGTTTTGACACACACTTTGGTGGGTTTTGATGTTTGAATGTAATAACACCAACACAAATTTTGGATGTTCTGAATGTGGCCATGTTTCAATGATGTTTATTCCGGTCATGTGATTACGATGTGGTTCTTGCAGAAATACTCAATTTGGGCAATCGTAAGAATGCAAGGACATGATCATGCCCTTTATTTGTTCGAGACAGTGCATGAGCGGATTTGCAAACAGGTGAGAGCAAATACTTGAGCTGTTAATGTCGTAACTGCAAAATATGGTTCGAAATTCCCTCTCATGTTTACAGGCCGTTTGAACTTTTTTGTTGACAAAAAATCTGAATTATTGCGCACTAGAACGACAACATGAACCACTTGTAAAAAAATAACCGAGTGTATAAAATCGGGACGATACACATAAAATAAGGCAATATTCATAACAAAGTAAGCAGAATGCTTCAGAAATCACTTTTTCACGAAGTATATTCCAAGTGACCTGGAATTATATTGAGCGTGTTGATTTCCCCCGATGTTGTGAGGTTATTTACTTCCTAGTTTCCCCGTGGGAACCCCGGGAAGTTAGCAGCAATTGTTTACTGTGGTAAACCAGTTCCACTTTACCAGTAAAATAGGACCCAGTCCCCAATGCTTGGGGTGAAAGTCCTCTAAAATGGGCAACATGTTGATCAACGATTGACTAAACTTGACTTCATCTCCATGATGTGTCACGATTAGCCATGGTGCATAAATATGTGACGTTAACCACCAACAAACAAACAACTTCCTAGTAACCATAGAATTTGTCGCGGCTCAGTTTGAAGTCTGCAAAGGACCGATTCAACATGGGTTGAAAATGATGCATTCGCGCTTTTAAATAAGGTGGGTTTGGGCGATGCTGAGAATTTGGATTTTTTTTTCAACCAACCATACTAACACAAGCGTCGATCAGTGTCTTTTGTCATCGTTTTACACTGACAATTGTGCCAAATCTCCTTCACCGGAAACTATCTCCCAATTTGCATATCACAATAAACATAACCGCTGTCAGCGTGACTGTGTGGTCAAAACTGAAACAAATTATCGAATCCACGGTCAAAATTAGCTGCAATTAGCTTTTAAACAAATGAAATATTCGCAATTTCTTCATTATCCATGCCGAGTTACTTTTTAAACAGACCATATGCGCCCAGTTTCGTTTGGCGGCATCAAACTGATATTGTTTGTGGTAAATTAATACTAGTACGAGAAGGCGAAAGAAGCCAACCACTGTTACTCCAATTTGAGGGATATTTGGTGTTGTGATCAAGCATTATGGGGAAACAGTGCATGCATAGCTGCTGTAGCATGTGTTTCTTCCCACATTTTTTCAGAGTTGTGGTACTTTTTCACTCTTTTGAATTTGAGTTAGAAAATTTTGTTTATAACTAGTTGATTTGTTACAATTTGTTGGAAAGTGCCTACTGATACCCTCAAATGTATTGCAACAAAATATTTCTGGTGAAGATTTTGTTCCTATTACTTATCAAGCAACAACCTAATGAATATTCTGTATAAAGCCACCAATCTGATGTTTGACACTTTTATCGGAGCTGTTATGAAGGCTTATGGAACTCAAAATGTTGATTATGGCAGGACTTTTCTATTCACCCATTAATTGATAAATTAAGTGTTATAGTTGGAAGTAAGAAGCATGAAAGGTCCAGAAATTTAAAGTCTAAAAAGAATGTTTTGCAATGTAACATGATTTTTGCAGATACACTCATTTGGAGGGTTACCTGTCTGATAGTGTTTGGAACATGTGTGGCCAGGATCTTCAAAAAGAAAAAAAGAGTTAAACTTTGAGAAAAAAGGCATATGGGGAAGAGAGCCAACAGCCCCGGGGAATTTTTTTGTGTCAAATGGAGCTCACTTGTCACTTTTTGGGGATTGCTTTGTGTACTGCGTTCTTGAAAAAATATGCGAGATCCTCTGGATGTGCCCTTTTGATCTCAATATGCCAATAATCCTCCTCGGGGAAAGTACATGCGATAATGGTCATGTAAGGTTGATTTGATGTGTTTTGAATAACAATGTACTTTTAAGTACATTAGATGGTTTATTGCAGTGACAGGTTACAGTTACCCTTATGTCTTCTCCAACAGATATCATGAGTGTATTGCTGTCCAAGAGTAAACAAAGCTATTATACTTATTGATAAACCAGACAAATTTAACAATTTAATCACTATCAGATTGATGCATGGGATAAAGGGGGTTACAGTGCAAGGGGTTTGTAACTTTGTAAATATATTTATTCAGTTGCAATGTATGACTGTGCAGTGCATTCTGCATAGGAGAATATCGTATTTTCTTTCCAAACCACCACTACTCTTTTGTCCTTCCATACTTCTTCTGGTGGACTCCTTCAAGTTGACCTTTGTTGAACTCCCCAAATCAAAACATAAACAAAAGAGAATGTCTGCCTTCAATCAGTGAGCACTCCACTTATAACATTTGGTCTCAATCTTTATTACTTTCATGAATTAGGAAAAGATTTCTTCAAGTATGTACTTCAATATTTATAGAATACAGCTGTTATTTTATTTTGAGGTATTTTATTGTAAAAATTTTGTTCTCTTACTTATGCCATAACAGACTTTCAGATGGTGCTATTTACACATGGCAGCAATTCCATGGCAAATTTCAGTTTCCACATGTTCTATGTTTCATTCCAAGCATTTTGGTATATAATTTATTGGGGTTATTCATTTTGGGCCTTTTTTAGACTTGAAAGAAAATTACATGAAATTTGACCAAAGTTAGGTTGGACGTCCCCTTAAATAAATACAATTTAAATGCAAGAAGACCAGATTAGGTGATTATGCATGCAAACTGAGTATTTACTCAACCCGGGAATAACAACTTTTGATGGCAACTAGACTTTATGATTCTGGAGAATCATGGCTTTTCCCGATGAGATTCCATGATTTTTAGCTCAACTTGACAAAGTCAAGCTGAGCTATTGCCATCACTTCTCGTCCGTCGGCGTACGTACGTACGTACGTACGTACGTTAGTACGTTAGTACGTACGTCCACAATTTCCTTTGGCACACCTCACAGGTCGCATTTATGATCAGATTACTTTGAAACTGGGCATGCTTGTTTGGGGTGACCTCTAGATGGGAGCTATCGATTTTCTTCAATTTCCGTCAAGAAATGTTGCCGCGGCCAACGTTCTTAGAACTTAGTTTAGTCAAACCACAATATTTCCCTTTGGCACACCCTACAGGGCACATTTATGATTTGATTGCTTTGAAACCTGGTATGCTTATTTAGGGTGACCTCTAGATGGGAGCTATCGATTTTCTTCAATTTCCGGCAGAAAATGTTGCCACGGCCAACGTTCGTAGAACTTAGTTTAGTCAGACCTCAATATTTCCCTTTGGCACACCCTACAGGGCACATTTATGATCAGATTGCTTTGAAACCTGGTATGCTTGTTTGGGGAAACCTCTAGATGGGTGCTATCGATTTTCTTCAATTTCTGTCAAAAAATGTTGCCGCGGCCAACGTTCTTAGAACTTAGTTTAGTCAGAAGACTCAATATTTCCCTTTGGCACACCCTACAGGGTACATTTATGATCGGATTGCTTTGAAACCTGGCATGCTTGTTTGGGGTGACCTCTAGATGGGAGCTGTCGATTTTCTTCAATTTCCGACAAGAAATGTTGCCGCGGCCAACGTTCTTAGAACTTAGTTTAGTCAAACCACAATATTTCCCTTTGGCACACCCTACAGGGCACATTTATGATTTGATTGCTTTGAAACCTGGTATGCTTATTTAGGGTGACCTCTAGATGGGAGCTATCGATTTTCTTCAATTTCCGGCAGAAAATGTTGCCACGGCCAACGTTCGTAGAACTTAGTTTAGTCAGACCTCAATATTTCCCTTTGGCACACCCTACAGGGCACATTTATGATCAGATTGCTTTGAAACCTGGTATGCTTATTTGGGGAGACATCTAGATGGGTGCTATCGATTTTCTTCAATTTCTGTCAAAAAATGTTGCCGCGGCCAACATTCTTAGAACTTAGTTTAGTCAAACCACAATATTTCCCTTTGGCACACCCTACAGGGCACATTTATGATTTGATTGCTTTGAAACCTGGTATGCTTATTTAGGGTGACCTCTAGATGGGAGCTATCGATTTTCTTCAATTTCCGGCAAAATATGTTGCCACAGCCAACGTTCGTAGAACTTAGTTTAGTCAGACCTCAATATTTTCCTTTGGCACACCCTACAGGGCCCATTTATGATCAGATTGCTTTGAAACCTGGTATGCTTGTTTGGGGAGACCTCTAGATGGGAGCTATCGATTTTCTGCAATTTCTGTCAAAAAATGTTGCCGCGGCCAACGTTCTTAGAACTTAGTTTAGTCAGAAGACTCAATATTTCCCTTTGGCACACCCTACAGGGCACATTTATGATCGGATTGCTTTGAAACCTTTCATGCTTGTTTGGGGTGACCTCTAGATGGGAGCTATCAATTTTCTTCAATTTCCATCAAAAAATGTTGCCGCAGCCAACATTCTTAGAACTTAGAACTTAGTTTAGTCAGACCACAATATTTCCCTTTGGCTCACCCTACAGAGCACATTTATGATTAGATTGCTTTGAAACCTGGTATGCTTATTTATGGTGACCTCTAGATGGGAGCTATCGATTTTCTTCCATTTCCGTCAAAAAATGTTGCCACGGCTAACGTTCTTAGAATTTAGTCTAGTCAGACCACAATATTTCCCTTTTATACACCCTACAGGGCACATATATGATTAGATTGCTTTGAAACCTGGCATGCTTGTTTGGGGAGGCCTCTAGATGGGAACTATTGATTTTCTTCGGTTTCTGTCAAAAAATGTTGCCACTGGCAAAAAAAATGACATTGGTACCAATGATCTTCAATTTTGCCATTTCATTTATAACTTACCAAGTTCAAGTTTGTCAAGTTGAGCTACAGTGTCATTGACACTTTCATTCATGACCCCACAGTGTCTGATGAATTGTTTTTAACTGTCTCACTGAAGTTCCTTCATTGATGTAATGAGAAAGGTGAAGATAGTAGTCTCAAATGACACAGTTTGATAAAAAATTGTTTAGGTAAAAACCATCATCGTGGAGTGAGTTAATGTCAATATCGTCGTCCAACAAGTCAATGACTGACAAAAGGAGTTATGTTTGTTTGACACATACTCACTGAGTGCTGTGTCAATTTAAAAATGGTCCATTTTATCTCAAATGTATCCAAAATATTGATGTCTGGCAGCTTGTAGAGGGTTAACAAGTGCCAACAGGAATATTTAGTCATGCAACTTGTAATGTCACACCAAGAACTGTGAATGGCCATTTTTTCTTTAAAATCTACAAGATGTTTTCAGAGAAATCCAGGGAGAACAGGAATTTTAAGCTTTTGATGGGTATCATTGTTTTTCCAGCCCAAAACGGGTTAGGTGTTGTTTTTGGAATACTCTTATTACTTCCAAAAATAATTCTCAGTGAATTCTACTTCCACTTTGATCTCTCCTCCCAACTTCAGGTGCTGTGGGTATGCAAACACAGCCTATTTTATCAACATTTTGATGTTTGAGAACCTGCATAGGGTTAACAAATGTTTACAGGAATATTTTGTACATGCAACTTGTAATGTCACACTAAGATATGAGAATGGCCATTTTTTCCTGAAAATCTACGGGATGTTTTTAAAGAAATCCTCAGATAACATGAATTTTTAACCTTTTGAGGGGTATCTCTCTTTAACCAGCTCTAAAGGGTTAATGCTTGGTTTTGTGAATATCTTCATTACTTACAAAAATGATCGACGGTGAATTCCACTTCCAATGAAGGAGGTTATGTTTATCTCGTAGGTACACATTTGGTGTTATGGTTGCCCAAGAACAGCCCATTTTCTCCAAATGTCAATGCTTGGCAGCCTCTGGGGGGTTAACAAATGGTTACCGAAACATTTTGTTCATGCAACTTGTAATGTCACTCGAAGACCTGCGAATGGTTAATTGCTCTTGATTTTTTTTTTTGGAGAAATCCACAGAAAACTGGAATTTTAAGCTTTTAAGGGGTATATCTCCTTAACCAGTTAAAAATGGGTTAAGACCTCGATATTTTTATACTGTACCAATGACCCAGACATAGCTGGTGCTAACTCTTAAAATATAGGGCCAAACACAAATTTTGCCCCCCAATCCCCAAAATTTGCATCTAAAACTAAAGAAAACATGTCCTGAAAGGCCCTCCACACTTCGCCCCTACTGCGCATGCGCAGTGTCAAGGACGTTCCGAAATTGGCGCCATTAATCATTCTAAGTTTGGCCCTTCATCAGTTAACATCTGACTGATCTTTGTGCTTATAAATCTCAGTTTAAATGATGCCAGACACATAAATATTAGTGAAATGGTGATTCTAAGGAGGATAGAGAAGGAGGAGAGGAAAAGAATGTGTGACAGAATATTATCAGGGCTGTAACTTAAAATTTTTTAATGAAATTATGTTAAGTTACCTATTTTCAAGGCAGCAGCCATTTTGTTGTCATTCTGATTATTTAGTTACACTGTTTTTTAAGTGTTTTCCTCTCTCCCTGTCCTTTAAGTTCCCCCTTGCTATTCTCCCATGCTTTTGGCATAGTTTCTGTAATTATTATTACTAAAATTTCTTGGGAGTTTTAGCTGAATAACAGAATGAATTCTGTTCTTTCCCCATGTTTACGTCTTCACCTACGGGTGGTTAGGCGTTGTGTTCTGCATCTACCATCTGATGTTCTGCAGTTTCTTCCCTGGGAGTCTCTGTTTTGCATCAGATAGTGTATTTTTGGTAACTGATTTCGGGCCTGGGTGCCTGGAGTCTTATTTTAGTGTTTTTACACTCATTGTTTACATTTACAACAGCCCTCTGTGTGAGGGGGGGATTTCTAAAAAATAATATCTTTATGTTATTTTAATCATAACTAGATACATTATTATTGTTCGTAAGTGTTGAATAAATTGTTTAAAATATTTTTTAAAATTTTTGTCCACACTTAGGCTTGGGATCCATTGGGGCTCAACGTTACTTTTCAGAAACTTGGGCTGTTCTGAAAAAATATTTTTTCAAAATATTTTGATTTCAATTATTTTTTCTATATTAATGGATCATATTATTATTATGTATTTTGATTGCCAGGGGTTAGTGCGAGTACCAGGACTTGTTTTCTTTTCACTTTGAAAGGATATTGATCAATTGTTTTAAGAGGAAGTCTTCCTCTGACTTTATTATCATTCTATATGTGGTCAGTGTACTCGCATTAACTCCTGTTCTGTATCGTATGATTTCGATGACAATATGGGAAGCGTATGTCAGGGTATGTTGTTGGGGATTTGGACACTCCGGTCCTTTCCCCGCAGGGTCACTCTACTTTATCAATTTCTATTTCAGACGATCAAGATTAGGGTGATGTATCTGTGATGTCTTCCAACAGTGTGCCTCCGTCGTCACAATTAATGAAGGGCTAGCGGAAAAGTGCTCATGTAAATACGCCAATTGCCTAAGAGGACCCTAGTAGGTTCGACGGCCTTTGACGTCCGCTAGCTCGCCCGGTGTAGCGTCCATTCACCGAATGGTTCGGCAGCCGGGTTCGTCCGTTGCGGTCTAGAAGGAATTTTGGGGTGATGCGAGCACTATAAATTAACTTAATGCACACCCAGTGACGGCGGATCGGAGGGAGAACGCAGGAAGCCTTTTAGTCCGGTTCATAGCTCGTTCCGGTCCATCCGGACGGCAAGCGAGAGAGGCCCCTCTCTCGTTCAACAACATCTGGCCCCAGATGTTGTGGTACAAAATGTGTCACAAGCGGAGCATACGTCCGTCGCTCGGGACGCTCCGTTGTATAGGCAGTCCGCTGAGACTGCTAAGGCTTCCTCTTCTCGTCAGTGCACACGACCGCACCTTGGCTGCGTGACCGCCGATATATTACCAGCTTCGCCGATCAAGGATTCTTCGGCGACCAGGTCACACCATCCGGTAGCCAGGGACACGAGGCCTGCAGACTCCGGACGTTCGCATAGGAAGTGTGCGGGAGTCAACGTACACGGAGCTTCCGGCGGCAATGCATCGTAAGACCGCTACTGCACAGGCCTCGGGAACGGACGTGCTTTCCTTAATAGCACAGTTTATCGCAGCATCCCAGCATCAACTGAATCTGTCGCATATATTTTATCCGACGATGCTGGGTCGGGACGCTCCGCGAAAGCGGGTACGGACGTCTGAAAGTTTCATCCGGTCCGACGGGATACCGAAAGGGATTCGGAGGATTTTGAGCTTTCCCTTTCGGAACAACATATGCTGTTGTGTATGTCATCTGACTTGGTCTTCTACAGCTTCTTTCGTCGGACCAGAATGCTGCGATGCCGGATAAGAAACTGATAGCGTCGGTGGACTTAGAAATTTTTGGTTCGGTTCAGGGACATCGTCCCTCAGTTCCGACATAGTCCAATAATGTCACACAAACTTTCGAATTATTGAACGACGCTATATATATATTATTATTTTATGCTTGCTATCCAAGCATTTCTGGTTTCTTGTTCGAAGAGTTATGAAGATGTCTTTCAAAAGTGTGACTCTGTCGTCATAGTTAATGAAGAGTTAGCGGCAATAAGTTCTCATGGAATATGTCTATCGCCTACGGAGTGACATTCGCTAGCTCACCCGGTGTAGCGTACATTCATCGAATGGTTCGGCTGCCGGGTTCGTCCGTTGCGGTCTAGGAAGGAGATTTGGGTGATGCGAGCACTTTAATTACTTTAGTACTCACCCAGTGACGGCAGATTGAGGACAGATCGGAGGAAGCCTGTTAGTCCGGTTCCTGGCTTGTCCAGGTCCGTCCGGGCTGAGAGCGAGAGAGGTCCCTCTCTCGCCCAACAACATAGGGGACCGCATGTTGTGGTTCAGATATTTTACATTCGGAGCATATGTCCGTTGGTCGGGACGCTCCGTTATATTGACAGTCCGAGAGACTGTCTTTAATGCTTCCTCATCCTCACAGCAGGGCACACGACCGCACATTGGCTACGTGACCTCGAGTATCCGATCAGTTTCGGCATTCAGTGATTCCACGGCGAATAGGTCGCGCCATCCGGTAGCCAAGGGACACGAGGCCTATACACTCCGTTCGCTCGCATATTGGTAGTATGCACGGGGTAACGATCACGGAGCTTCCAGCGGCAATGCATCGTAAGACCGCTTCTCCTCAGGCCTCAGTGACGGACGTGCTATCCGAGTTAGCACAGTTGTTTCGCAGCATCCCAGCAATTGACAGTTTCTCGGTCGAATCAGGAATTATCCGACGGCGCTGGGTCGGTGCGGTCCGCGGTTGCATCAGCTACGGACGACCGAACGCTTTATAGGGTCCGACAGGATGGCGAAAGGGATTCGAAAGATTTCGAGTTTTCCCTTTAGTAGTATCGGAAGATGCCTTTCATATCTTCTGGCATTATCTTCCAGTGATTATTATTTCGGACTTCATTGCTGCGATCTTGGATAAGAGACTTATAGCGTCATTGGACTCGGATTTTTCGATCGGTTCAGGGACATTGTCCCTGACTTACCGACGCAGTCCCATATTGTCATTACAACATGTGTTTTATTTTTCGACGCTATATATATATATATATACAAGCCTGCTACTAAGCATGATAGTTTAGTTTCTTGTCCGCGTTGCTCATTTCTGCCATTTTATCATTTATACAAATAGTTTATTTTGGCAGAGCAGGGCATACCGAGAGTTCATATGCGTCTAGACGGTGTGATTAAAGACTGCATATATTCTTTTTCGCCGTTTATGTCTTTTCCAATTTCAATGTTGGGAACGACATTATGTATAGTAGACTTAACTTAGACGCTTTATTATACGTAATCCGCCTTACTGAGGCGTTATCATTACGTCTTCAAGAAAAGATTTACGGGATATTATTCTCAATGTAATTTCTTTTGAGGGCAGTAGTTTGTTCACGTATAACTCCGCCCTTCAGTGGCTGATTGGAGTTAGTTAGACGTGACGCAGCCCTAGCTACATCCACTCGCGTGGATAGTAAGGTTAAGAACTCTCTCAGAGTCGCTTCGTTCTCGGAGGAGCTTCTCTTCGACGGCAACTTTTCGGCAATCCATGAATTGCTCGATTTATACGTTCTCTTGTCTATCTAGTGTTACAAGAGATTCAGACTGGGGCAAACATTCGGTGGTTGACTCAGAGAGTGCCGCCGCAGTTGCCGGACCCGAGTGTGGCTGTTATGACGGTTGCCAGTCAAACAGATTGGGATATAATACTGATCCCTACGGATTCGAAGTGCCAGGGTCTTTGGGTTCCGCAGTCTTTTAGCAATCAGTTTAACTTCCGCGGAATAATGTTTTTTAGGCTTGCTTTATGTCATTGCATGAACATTATTCAGAAACGCATGCCCAAATTCCTGTCCTTTAATTCGACAGTAGTGGCGTATCTCCGGAACCAGGGAGGCACTCTTTCGTTTCCGTTATTCAATTTAATGGAAAGAATCCGTCTGTTGGTTATAGTACACCAAGTTCAGTTTTGGTCCGTCATATTCCGGGTCATCTGATTGTTTTATCGGACTCCCGTTCTCTTACGGGTTGCTTGTTGCTGTCAGAATGGACTCTCAACAAACAAGTATTCAATCAGATTTGCTATCTATGGGAGTGCCCAATGATGATTTATTTATGACACAGCTTGCTAATCAATTGCAGACGTATGTGTTGGCTTGTCCAGATCTCTGAGCTAATATTGTTAACGCTCTATTGATCTATAGGACGGAATGATAGGATACGCGTATCCTCCGGCGCTGTTGTTTTAGCAGGTATTGCTAAGATAAACAACCACAATACATTTCTGTTGATAGCATCTCTATCTTCACAGAGATCATGAGTAATTTACTCTCTTGTCTACTGTGGGTCTTAACGTGAAATCTTCCTCTATGTGAGGATCTTTTTCACTGGGTAAATCGTGTCATCTTTATCACAACCAGCAAGGTCGCAACCTTCATGTATTCCGTTGTGTGGTCCGTATTGCATTGTAAGCACTGTACTGGACGAGCTTTGGACGCGATTTCTTACTATAGGAGATCCTCTTCTTCGCTATTCTATGCGGCTAAAGTGGAGGCTCTTCCGTCGTGGGTAGGGATCATTATGTTCATATTGTTGATCCCTCCATACTACTCATTGCTATTTTTTAGTATACTTGTTTCACAAGATCTACTGCAGCCTGTTATTATTTAGGTTATAGGTTTATGTTACCTCATACCTATGCACTCTACGATAGTTTACAATTGAGTCTTTTGTCTCTTTATCTAAGTCAGTTAGTAACTTTTTGATAAATAGACTTAGAATCTTTAGATTAAATTCCTATACGGATTTTAACTTTGGTTCTTATTTAGCTAAGTAATCATTTGAGCCTCTGGAAACAGTAGTTTTCAAATTCTGACCTTTTAGACAGTAATTCTGTTGGTTTCTCTTTTACTGTAGAGTCAGTGAGTTTCATGCACTATCGATGGATGATTTTCACTTTCATAGTTTCGGAATCAATACTTCCGTTACTATTTAGGTTGGATTGTTGCATAAGAGTTAGGCTCCTATTATCCGGAACCTATTATTTTAAGGTCCTTCCGTCTTCGTATGGGCATAGGCCTTTACTCTTTCCGGGTACAGTTTATGTATTTATAAACAGATATCTGTTTATTACAAAGGGCGTAAGCTTCTTCTGTCTTTGATGTCTAGTAGAAGGACGTTACGCTCCATTTTATTGTTAATGGATTCTATTAACTATCGGTACTGCTTATGGTATATCATTGACTTAGCAGTTGTGCTTAAGATTTCGGCTCATGAAGTAAGAGTTCTTCTACTTCTTGGGCTTACATTAATAGTGTCGCTATTATAGATTTTTGAAGGCCGCTCATTGCGCTCAGCCATCCACATTCATGAATTTTATCTTAGAAAGTCCATTTCTGGAGGCCTCTATTGTTAGGTCTATTATCTACTGCTCAGAATGTCATTCACTTAACAGTTGCTACTATAGCTAGGTAGGCTGTCTGTTTCGGCAGTGTCTCCGTTCGGCTGCCCTCTTCGCTCTGGGCTATTTGACCCAGGGCAAGAAAAAGGGGGGGGGGGGGGAGGGTGTTCCCTTGGGTCACCTGTTTTACTATGAAAACAAGGGGATACATCCTCCGGAGTTAGTAATTCTGAGCTGTTATTGGGATGGTTGTTTAGTGAGAAGTTTAGGTTTTTAAAATTCATTCAAGTCTTAGTTTTTAAAGTATAGCTTTTGAATATTGCATATGTCAACGGACATGATTATGCAATCCTCTGACACTTTTAGGAGTATAAGAGTCTCTATTCTCTAGACTTACTTTATTTATTGGCTTACTTTAAAAATTATTAGTATAAGGATTATATTGGATATTAATAGAGTACATGGATGTATGAAGCTCAATTTTGGAAGGTGTTGTATCTTTCTAATTTATCATAAATAAGAAAGATACATGTAAGGCCTATTACTTCTTTTTCCCTACAGGGGATGACTCTATTTTATTTTATTGAGCGTATTCCATTTTGCTCTATGTCCTTGGCCCTCCAGCCTTTTTACTATTCAGCTATGTCTGGGTCATTGGTACAGTATAAAAATGTTAAAAAATTTATAGTAATTTATATATTTTTTATACTTACCAATGACCCAGACGGGGATGGCCCTCCCAGGAGTTGGGAACTCTTGCCTCCCCGCTGAGTACATAGCGCTTACCAGGCACTGGTTATTAGAATGATTAATGGCGCCAATTTCGGAACGTCCTTGACACTGCGCATGCGCAGTAGGGGCGAAGTGTGGAGGGCCTTTCAGGACATGTTTTCTTTAGTTTTAGATGCAAATTTTGGGGATTGGGGGGCAAAATTTGTGTTTGGCCCTATATTTTAAGAGTTAGCACCAGCTATGTCTGGGTCATTGGTAAGTATAAAAAATATATAAATTACTATAAATTTTTTAACTTTTGAATACATTTACTACTTACAAAAATGTTTCCCTGTCAGTTTTGCGCCCGGTAAAAGAAGTTACGTTTCTCTGTTGTATTCCCATTTGATGTTGTTGTTGTTGTTGTTCAAAAACAGACTATTTTTTCAAAATTTTGACATTTAGCAGCCCATGGAGGGTTAACAAATGCTTACCGGAATAATTTATCCAATCAACTGGTAATGTGACACTATGACCTATCAATGGCCATTTTCTCTTGAAAACCCTACCAGATGTTTGTAAAGAAATCCAGGGAAAACATAAATTTTTAAGCCTTTGATGGGTATCACTATTAACAACCACAAAATGGGTTAACGCTTGGTTTTTTGAATACCCTTATTACTTACAAAAATGGTCTTTGGTGAATTCCACTTCCAACAAAGGAGATTATGTTTATTTCTCAGGTACACGTTGGGTGATGTGCGTGCCTGAAAACAGCCCATTTCAACAAAATTACGATGCTTGGCAGCCTCTAGAGGGTTAATAAACGCTCACCGGAATATTTTGTCCATGCAACTTGTAATATCACACAAAGACCTGCGAGTAGTCAATTTTTCTTGAAAACCTACAGGATGTTTTTAGAGAAATCCACAGAAAATGGGAATTTTAAGATTTTAAGGGGTCTCTCTCTTTAGCCTGTCCAAAATGGGTTAAGACTTTGACTTTTGAATACCCTTACTACTTACAAAAATGTTTGCGTATAGATTGTGCGCTCGATAAAAGAAGGCACGTTTCTTTGAGGCATACCCATTGGGTGCTGTTGGCGTCCAAAAACAGCCCATTTTATCACAATTTTGACTTTTAGCAGCCCGTGGAGGGTTAACAAATGCTCACCGCAGTATTTTGTCCATGCAACTTCTATTGTCACACCAAGGCTTTGGAGTGACAAATTTTTCTTGAAAATCTACATGACTCATTTAGAGAAATCCACGGAAAATACAAATTTTTGAGCTTTATGGGGGTATTGCTGTTTAACCAGCCCAAAACGGGTTAACGCTTGGTTTTTTTAACACCCTTATTACTGACAAAAATTATCCTTGGTGAATTCCACTCCCAGTAAAGAAAGTTATATTTATCTCTCGTGTATCGTTTGGGTGCGGTGGGGGCCTGAAACCGGCCTATTTCATCAAAATTTCGATCTTTGGCAGCCTGTGGAGGGTTACCATATGCATCGCCTGATATGTCGTGTGTATCAAAGGGCGTATCACAGACAGGTCTAGCAATGACGAATGTATAAAAAAAATCTACAAGACGTGTTTCGAGAAAGTGCCGATAAACCCCAATTTTGGCAGTTTTTTGCCAATTCTGAGGAAATAAGGGTTAAATCGAAAATTCCGCTTGGGTACATTTTTAGATTTTGTGCCCCTCTATGCGTGTGCAAAATTTCGTGAAAATCGGTTCGAAAATGGCTTCTGAATCGTACGGACAAAATGTGTGGAAAAAAAAACAAAAAAAAACTAGACTTTATGATTCTGGAGAATCATGGCTTTTCCCGATGAGATTCTATGATTCTTCATGACCACACAGTGTCTGATGAATTGTTTTTAACTGTCTCACTGAAGGTCCTTCATTGATGTTATGAGAAAGGTGAGTATAGTAGTCTCAAATGACTTGGCTCGATCCTAATTAACACCATAATTATGGAAACACTGGAACTACCAGCGCGACTGAAGAGAACAATAGCAGCTCTGGGCATCTCTTGCCCTGTCACCTGGACTGTCCGGGAGACAGGCAAGAGAGCCCATCTGAACTTGGAGTTCGTCATTGAAGAGCACAACACCGCCACACCTTCTTTGGGGAGAGGTAGCACCTTTTGTGAGAGGAACTCCTCTCACACTGGTCCTCACCCGAAGAAGCCTGGACCTGGCCCTGTAAAGAAGAAGAGCAAGAAGAAGAAGAGTCCGTCCACCAAGCGCCGGGATTCCAGGCGCCTGGAGGCCTTCCGGAATAGGAAGAAAGAGGTGAACGAGAGGATGGAGGTCCTGGAGGCAGCTGCCAGTTCCCCTCCTAGTCCCACTAGTACACCCAACCAACTGCCAGCTCCTGAGCCGGTACTGTTGGATGAGGAACGTCTGGTGGAGACTGAGGAGGAACCGGAGGTTGCCTTTTCACCACCTCCCACCCCTCACTCCCCACTTCCTTCTCTACCGGACAGCCCGGGTGTGTCAATCTCAGCAACACAGCCACCTAAGTCTGCAGTCACCGCCGAAGAATTAAGGAGAATAATAGAGATGGGAAGGCGGGCAGTTGAGATGGGAAACCGAATCGCCTCCGAAACCCACGAGTTCAGGGAACAATCCAAAGCAGAACTCAAAAAGGAATTAGACACAATCCATTCACCAAACTCAACACTAAACTCTACATCGTCGACTTCCACATCACAATCTCAACCACCTCCAAAGAACAAGAGCCGGAAGAAGCCTAGACGGGGTTAAGCCACCTCCCTCCTTCCTTTTCCTCCTCCACCGCGCCTTGACATCCTACAACAACAACAAACAGCTAACGAGGGTTGAAAGGGGCTTGTCCTCCAAATCGTCCCTGCGCGCCTTCGGCACGTCAAACCATTTCGTTCGTCTCAAATAACTCAGTTGATAAAAAAATTGTTTAGGTAAAAACCATCATTAACGGTGGAGTGGGTTAATATCAATATCGTCGTCCGACAAGTTAATGACCCACAAAAGGAGTTGTTTGTTTCACACATACCCACTGAGTGCTGTGTCTATTTGAAAATGGTCCATTTTATCTCAAATGTATCCAAAATATTGATGTCTGGGAGCTTGTAGAGGGTTAACAAGTACTAACAGGAATATTTTTCCATGCAACTTGTAATGTCACACTAAGAACTGCAAATGGCCATTTTTTCTTTAAAATCTTCCAAGATGTTTTCAGAGAAATCCCTGCGCATACGCTCTTTTCCAATTCGACGTGACGAAATGCGAAATTCATGTCGCTCTTCATGGAAAGTGATGCCACAACTATTCATGAACAAGGAGTGAAAATTTCATGGAAATCTGCCTAGAATTGGCTGAGATATGGCGTTTTGGAGAGAGGAGGTAATTGTTTGAATTTGATCCTTCCTTTTCAAGCCAGTTCGAAAAAAGACGTCGGGAATGGGCGCAGAATCCTTCAGTGCCTCCTCGCTGGAGTAAGTCCACTTAAATGTTACAATTGTGTGTGACTGGTGGAGATGACTGTAAATGGAAGTTGCTTCTTTAAGACAGCCACCAGGGATCCCAACACAACCTTTAAACCTACGAGAATCTCAGAAGTTTAAAGTCAAGAGAAATTGGCGGTGATTGGGTTTCTGGCAGGCAGGAAAAGATTGACGAAGATTTGCATATTGGACATTAAAATAGCACTTCAGACATACACGAATGGTGTTCAGACCGCTGGAGGCAGCGACTTGAAATTTTCAGAACTTGTTCTACGAACCCTGGCCGACATTTTGGGATCTGTTTGGAGTGTCCGGACCACGTGGAAAACACCACGCATCGCTTGGAATGTGAGAGTACTATTCGTCCCGACTCTATCAGTTTAGAATGGACACGGGCAGTGTTGTAGACGACTGTAGAGCTGCGATTGAGCATAACGTCCCAGGTTTCGGTGCCGCATTGCCTAACCAGCTCCAAAAGAGCGGCGGGGGAGAAGTATCATGACACTATCTTTAAACCTTAGATAATCGTCAGAAGTTGAAGTGAAAAGAAATCGGCGGTGAGTAGGTTTTTTGGCGGGTACGTGAAGAACACCACGCATCGCGTGGAAAGTGAGAGTGCTATTCGTCCCGACTCTATCAGTTTGGAATGGACTTGAGGACTGTTGTAGACTACTGTAGAGCAGCGATTGAGCATGAAGTCGGAGTTTTTTGTGCCAAATTGCCTAACCGGCTCCAAGGTATGATTTTTCGTCTGTACATCGCCCAGATCGACTGTAGTTTATACCGTTACCATACGTTGAGGTAGCCGTTTGTCATTTTTGCCACTTTCGCCCCAGATTTGAGGGTACCTTCCTTCAACCCCATTTTATAGCAAAATCTAGCCATGCTCCCAACAACGCCCTCTCCCCGTCGGCCCGGGTGCTTCTAAAAATAGAAAGGTCAATGGGTAGGGGCCCGTTAGCAAACAAACGGGGGCAGGACAGGTGTACTTGATGAAAAAACAGTTGTGTGAACATCCCCAGAAGTGAAAACCTATGCTCAGTGGCTGTAATCAAGATGTTAATTTAGACTCCTATTACGGCCAATATACTATAGAATGCAATTGGGTGGGTGGCGGGCATCATCACTGGATCTAATGTTGTATTTCATGTTTTCTTTATATTCTATTTATTTTTTTGATCTCTCTCTCTCTCTCTCTCTCTCTCTCTCTCTCTCTCTCTCTCTCTCTCTCAGTTTAATTTGTGTTTGTCTATAATGTTTATAATATTTAGATTTTGCTAGATTCTGTTATTTATGGAATACGTTCTGCCATATTGTAAATTATTAGTCACCGTACAGGAACGGAGGGGCTTCTAAGTGGTAAGCACTTGTCCTCCAATCCTGATTTGCATTGTCAAGTGGCAAATAAAATATGTTTAATCTAATCTAACAGTAGGGGGGGGGGGGGGGGCATGTGTCCTAGGTAAAAAAACAGCAGAGGGCAGGTGTCCTAGGTAAAATAAACAGCATGGGGGGGGGGGGGGGGGGGGGGGGTGTCCCCGCTAATTAATTTTAATAGCAGGCAGTTGTTCATGGGGCAGGTGCCCTATCCCACTGCCCAGTATTCCAAATTTTCTATGGTACCTGGCCTTGACGGAAATAACATTTCAACAAGAAACAACGGGAAACCTATTTGCAATAAAGCTGCAAATATAAAGTTGATTTTGGGACCATTCCATGGACATTTTAAAGCCTACTGCGATATCAGCGTTTCTTACTCTCGTCCTTTCACCACACCGCAGTATTTTACCCGAGTCGAGTTCTGACGTCATGCAAGTTTGACGGACATGCTTTCAATTTTGTTATTGACAACAACATATTTATAATTTCATGCTTACTGATCCGAATTTTGAAAACGACACACGCAATCGCGAAAGCGTTTTCTGAAAAACACGATTCTGTAAAAGGTTTTAGTGAAATTTGATTATTTTTTTTATTTTCAATTTCCATGGCTCTTGTTGAAAAGGTGCTAATCAGTGATCGTCCCAAACGAGATCAAAGACACGCCATAGTTTAATAACAGACAGAGAATCTTCTAAGAATATACATGCGCAATCCTAAAATGCAATAAATCAAGTGTTTTTTCACGTTTTATGAGAGAAATATGTCCAATTGTATCATTGAATCATTTTTAGGTATATGTGGGTGAGAAATTTTCTATACGGACAAAATACAGGCTAAATAAAATATTTGCCATTATTTTCCGCAGACGTAATTTTGTCTTTGCTTCTTGGGGAAATTTCTTGCTGCTAAATACAACGAAGGTGTGTTATTTGATGTGGTCAGAACCGTCAGGTGGTCGGGTCCGAAACCGCACCTCGCAGGAGATTTAGTGGGGGGTGTCGATTTTACAAGTAATGTAGGCAGCGCACACGGCATGGGCTGTCTGTCTTTAATCCGACAAAACAGGGTTAAGGCTTCGTTTTTTGAATACCCTTATTTATTTATTAGCTCATCTTGACAAAGTCAAGCTGAGCTAATCTCATCGCTTCCCGTCCGTCGTCCGTCGTCTGTCGTCCGTCGTCCGTCAACACCATGTTTTGGTCTTCTCCTTCAAAGCCACTGGGCCAATTCAAGTGAAAGTTTGTGTGAGTGATGGTCCCAAAGGGGCATTTCATTTTTGTTCAACTCAGCATGCCCAGCCCCATAGGGAGGGAGTGGGGGAAAATGCACCCAAATATTTTAAAAATCTTCTTCTCAAGAACCAGTGTGTACAATGACTTGATATTTGCTATGGAGCTTCCATATGAGGTGTAGAATCAAGTTTGTTCAAACGAAGTTCGTGAAGTAATATTTGGCTTTGTAATAGGAGGGGTAAGATTTTTGGCCCCGCCCAAAATTTCTATTTTCTGAACCGATGGTCCGGTATGAACCAAATTTGGTTTGTGGTATTATTGGGTCATAAGTACATGACCCATGCAAAAAAAAAAATTCCCGCATCCCCATGGGAACCCTGGGAGCTAAAAATAGAAATATTTTCAAACGCCCATATTTCCCAAACCCCACGGAACAGAGAGCTTTTATTTGGTATGAAGTATCCTTATGACCAGTAGAATTGAATGGTAAAAAAAAATTGCCATCGGTTATGTTAGGGTGTTCTGTAATGGGCGTCGAAAAAATGCTGAGTCAGCATATTTGCAAAAATTTTTAAAAATCTTTTCTCCAGAACCAATCATCAGAATCTTTTGATATTTGGTATACAGCATTCATAGGGGGGTCAGATAAAAGTTTGTTGAAATAAAGCTCATTGGTTCATATTTGGGCTCTCTACAGGAGCCCGAGGTTTTAACATAGGGTAATATGGGGAATATTCTTTAAAAATCTTCTTCTTCAGAACCACCAGTCAGAATCTTTTAATATTTGGTATACATCATTGTTATGAGGGTCAGATTCTAGATTGTTCAAACCAAGTCCCTAGGTTAATATTTGGGCTTCCTACGGAAGCCCAAATTTTATCTTTGTTCAATATGGTGGGTAATTTAAAAAATCTTCTTCTTCAGATCCATCAGTCAGAATGCTTTGATATTTGGTATGCAACATCTCTATGGGGGTCAGATTCAAGTTTGTTCAAATCAGATCCCTAGGTATATATTTGGGCTCACTATGGTAGCCCAAATTTTTACTTAGTGCAATATGAGAAAATTTTTTTAAAAATCTTCTTCTTCAGATCCACCAGTCGGAATACTTTTATATTTGGTATACAACATCTCTAGGGGGGTCAGATTCCAGGTTGTTCAATTCGAGTGCCTAGGTTAATATTTGGGCTCCATATGGGAACATGAAATTTAACTTAGTACAATATGAGGGAATTTCTTCAAAAATCTTCTTCTTCAGATTCACTTGTCAGAATGCTTTCACATTTGGTATACAACATCTCTAGGGGGGTCAGATTCAAGTTTGTTCAAATCGGATCCATAGGTCAATATTTGGGCTTGCTATGGTAGCCCAAATTTGAACTTAGTGCAATTCGGAGAAATTTCTTTACAATTTCTCTTCTTCAGATCCAACAGTCAGAATGCTTTCATATTCGGTACACAACATCTCTAGGGAAGTCAGATTTAACTGTGTTCAAATCAAGAGCCTGGGTTAATATTTGGGCTCTCTATGGGAGCCGGAATTGGCCATTTTGCTGAAGAATTAAAAATTTTGTATTCAGTACCTTCTAGAGGTACTAAGATTAATCCACATAGGTTGTATCAAGGGGCTTCATAGGGTAGCTCTACATTTTACTTATGATCAACTGAAGAAAAAGCATGATGCCCAGATTATTTTTGTCACTCCTGAGGGACTCAAGGATTGACAGTGTAGCCTATGGAGATGGCTTGCTTAATGTAGACTCATTCTTGGACTCTGTTTAAATTGTGTTCTGTACAAGATGAGCGCTTCAGGCCCCGTGGGGCCTCTTGTTTATTTATTTATTTATTTATTTATTTATTTATTTATTTATTTATTTATTTATTGGTGTTCAAGGTCACATACTTCTGCACAATGGCTACTCGTGACCGTGACAGTTTTAGAGGTGGAGGAAGCCGGAGTACCCGGAGAGAACCACCAAGCATCGACGAGCAACTGTCAGCTCCTCAACATTCTCACTCTGTTCAGGCTCCGCTCAGGCAGGGTTACAGAGGTTGAAGACATGTGTACCATCGACGTGCAGTATGCCTTAGTACATGGGGACATCGTGCCCCCATGTCGGCAACCGGGCCAAAGTGCCTTGCCCAAGGACACAACGTGAGTCGTCCCGGACGGGGATCGAACTCGGGACCTCTAGCATAGAAGTACAACAGTCTACCACTGAGCCACCGCGCTCCCTTGAATACCCTTAATACTATCATACATTATCCCTCAGGAATTCTAAGTCTGATAAAAGAGGTCATGTTTATCTATTGCATACCCATTTTGCTGCCCGAAAACAGCCGATTTTATTAAAATTTTGACGTTTAGCAGCCTGTAGAGGGATTAACAAACGACTAGCGGAATATTCTATCTATGCAGTTTGTAAGACCTGCCAATGTCAAATTGTTCTTGAAAATCCCCAGCAAGCAGTTAGCGAAATCCACGGAAAATGTAAATTTTAAGCGTTTAAGGGGCATCTCTCCTTATTCAGTCCAAAATGGGTTAAGTTTCATTCTTTTAAATACCCTTACTACTTACAAACCTTAAACACCAATAAATAAACAATATCATGCAGTGCAGTGTGGAATATGAAGTGAGGCGGTCCAAAACATTTTAACAAGAAATACGGGAAACCTATTTGCAGTAACGCTGCAAACATGAACTTGATTTTAGGACCATTCCATGGACAGTTTAAAGCCTACTTCGATATCAGCGTCCCTTATTCTCAACCTTTCAGTGCATGACTGCAGTATTTCACCCGAATCGAGTTCTGACGTCATGCAAGTTTGGTCGACATGCTTTCAATTTTGTTAGTGCTAACTACATATTTATAATTTCATTATTTCTGATCGGAATTTTGAAAATGACACGCGCAATCGCGACAGAGTTTTCTGAAAAACTCGATTCTGCAAAAAGTTTTAGTGAAATTTCATTTTTTTCTATTTTAAATTTCGATGGCTCTTGTCGAAAAGGTGTTAATTACTGATCGTTCCAAACAAGATCAAAGACTGACGCCGAAGATTAAAAACAGACAGAGAATCTTCTAAAAATATACATGTGCAATCCTAAAATGCAATAAATCAAGTCTTTTTTCACGTTTTATGCATGTTTTATATGAGAGAAACATGTCCAATCGTATCATTGAATCATTTTTAGGTATATGTGGGTGAGAAATTTTGTATACGGACAAAATACACACTAAATAAAACAATTGGCATTATTTTCAAAGCAGCCCATTTTATCAAACTTTTGATGTTCAGATGCTGGTGTAGAGCTAACAAATCCTGACCGGAATATTTTGTCCATGCAACATGTAATGGCACACTAAGACCTATGAATGACCATTTTTTTCTTGAAATTTACAAGATGTTTTTAAAGAAATCCAGGGAAAACTTGAATTTTTAAGCCTTTGATGGGTATCGCTGTTGAACCAGCCCAAAACGGGTTAAGGCTTGGTTTATTTAATACCCTTATTACTTACAAAAATTATCCTCGGTGATTTCCACTTCCAAGAGAGGAATTTATGTTTATTTCCCAGCTACAGGGGCTGTGAGGGGCTGAAAACAGCCTATTTTATCAAAGTGTTGATATTTGAGAGTCTGTGGAGGGTTAACAAATGCTTATCAGAATATTCTGTCCTTGCAGTTTATAATGTTACACCACGATCTGCGACGGACCAGTTTGTTCTTGAAAATCTACTTGACATTTTTAGAGAAATCCACGTAAAGCATAATTGTTTAAGCTTTTGGGGGAATCACACTTAAACCACCCAAAATGGGTTAACACTTGGTTTTTTGAATACCCTTATTACTTACAAAAATGGTCCTCGGTGAATTCCACTTCCAACGAAGGAGATTATGTTTATTTCTCAGGTACACAATGGGTGCTGTGTGCGTCCGAAAACAGCCCATTTCAACAAAATTACAAAGCTTGGCAGCCTGTGGAGGGTTAATAAACACTCACCGGAATATTTTGTCCATGCCACTTGTAATGTCACACAAAGACCTGCGAGTAGTCAATTTTTCTTGAAAACCTACAAGATGTTTTTAGAGAAATCCACAGAAAATTCGAATTTTAAGATTTTAAGGGGTCTCTCTCTTTATCCTGCCCAAAAAGGGTTAAGACTTCAACTTTTGAATATCCTTACTACTTATAAAAATGTTTCCGTATAGAGTGGGCTCGATAAAAGAATGCACTTTTCTTTGTGGCGTACCAATTGGGTGCCGTTGGCGTCCAAAAACAGCCCATTTTATCACAATTTTGACTTTCAGCAGCCCATGGAGGGTTAACAAATGCTCCCCTTAGTATTTTGTCCATGCAGCTTCTATTGTCACACCAAGATCTGGGAGTAACAAATTTTTCTTGAAAATCTACAAGACTCGTTTAGAGAAATCCACGGAAAACATGATTTTTTTAGCTTTATGGGGGTATTGCTGTTTAACCAGTCCAAAACGGGTTAATGCTTGGTTTTTTGAACACCCTTATTACTGACAAAAATGATCCTCGGTGAATTCCACTCCCAGTAAAGAAAGTTATATTTATCTCTCGTGTATTGTTTGGGTGCGGTGGGGGCCTGAAACCGGCCTATTTCATCAAAATTTCGATGTTTGGCAGCCTGTGGAGGGTTACCATATGCATCGCCTGATATGTCGTGTGTATCAAAGGGCGTGTCACAGACAGGTCTAGCAATGACGAATGTATAAAAAAAATCTACAAGACGTGTTTCGAGAAAGTGTCGATAAACCCCAATTTTGGCAGTTTTTTGCCAATTCTGAGGAATTAAGGGTTAAATCGAAAATTCCGCTTGGGTACATTTTTAGATTTTCTGCCCCTCTATGCGTGTGCAAAATTTCGTGAAAATCGGTTCGAAAATGGCTTCTGAATCGTACGGACAAAATGTGTGGGAAAAAAAAAACAAAAAAAAAACTAGACTTTATGATTCTGGAGAATCATGGCTTTTCCCGATTAGATTCCATGATTTTTCTTGACCCCAGTGTCTGATGAATTGTTTTTAACTGTCTCACTAAAGTTCCTTCATTGATGTTATGAGAAAGGTGAGTACAGTAGTGTCAAATGACTCGGTTTGGGTTTGATAAAAAAATGTTTAGGGTAAAACCCATCATTAATGGTAGAATGGGTTAATATCAATATCAATGTTTTCCTATCAGTTTTGCGTCTGGTAAAAGAAGTTACGTTTCTCTGTGGCATTTCCATTTGATGTTGTTGGTGTCCAAAAACAGACTATTTCCTCAATTTTTTTTTACATTTAGCAGCCCATGAAGGGTTAACAAATGCCTACCAGAATAATTGATCCATGCAACTGGTCATGTGACACCAAGACCTATCAACGGCCATTTTCTCTTGAAAACCCCACAAAATGTTTTTAAAGAAATCCACGGAAAACGATTTTTCAAGCTTTTGATGGGTATCCCTGTTAACCTCCCCAACAAGGGTTAACGCTTGGCTTTTTGAATACCTTTATTACTTACAAAAATGGTCCTCTGTGAATTCCACTTCAAACAAAGGATATTATGTTTAGGCCTAAAAAAATAAAAAGTCTGTTTCTCAGGCCCTCCCGCATGGTCCTTTTGACTGCCGCATGCTCTCTTTTTATAACCAATTTGAACTTAAAATAAAAATTAAATGGTTTATGTCTGATATTTTACCCAAGTTAAAAAAATTGATGAATTTGTCCCTTGAGTTCAAGAAGGCTTTGCAATGCTTTAGCATTGCAAAGCCTTCTTGCACTCAAGGGATAAAATACACCACCACCCATGCTATTCTCTAGATTATGAGGCCTAAAACTTGAACCAAGAACAAGAACTTTTGAGGACAAAGAAGTAATTACTGAAATAAAAAATAAAATAAAAAACCGCTCGCCCGCATGCAATTTTACAAATAATGGCCTGAGAAACAGAAGATCTACTTTGTGCAGCCTTATCTCTCATGTATACATTAGGTGCTGTGCGTGTCTGAAAACAGTCCCATGTTAACAACCATTACGATGTTTGGCAGCTTGTAGATGGTTAAAAAACGCTCACCGGAGTATTTTGTCCATGCAACTTGTAATGTCACATAAAGACCTACGAATAGTCAATTTGTCTTGAAACCCTACAAGTTACCGTTAGGGAAATTCACAGAAAATGGGAATTTAAAGCTTTCAAGGGACATCTCTCTTTAGCCTGCCCAAAATGGGTTAAGACGTCGACTTTTGAATACCCTTACTACTTACAGAAATGTTTCTGTATAAATTGTACGCACGATAAAAGAAGGCTCTTTTCTTTGTGGTGTACCCTTTGGGTGCTGTTGGTGTGCAAAAACAGCCCATTTTATCGCAATTTTGACCTTCAGCAGCCCGGGGAGGGTTAACTAATGCTGACCGGAATATTTTGTTCATGCGACTTGTAATGTCACACCAAGACCTGCAAATAGCCGATTTTTCTTGAAAACCTACAAGATGTTGTTAAAGAAATCCACAGAAAATGGGTATTTTAAGATTTTAATGGGTATCTCTCTTTAACCAGCCCAAAATGGGTTAAGACGTCAAATTTTGAATACCCTTACCACTTTCAAAAATATTTTTCAATCAATTTTGCGTCCGATAAATGAAGGCCCCTTTCTCTCAGGTATATCGTTTGGGTGCTGTTGGTGTCTAAAAACAGCCCATTTTATCACAATTTTTACGTTTAGCAGCTTGGGGAGGGTTAACTAATGCTGACCGGAATATTTTATCCATGCATCTTGTAATGTCACACCAAGACCTGAGATTGACCATTTTTTCTTGAAAATCTACAAGACTCGTTTAGAGAAATCCACGGAAAACACGAACTTTTGAGCATTATGGGGGTATTGCTGTTTAACCAGCTCAAAATGGGTTAACGCTTGGTTTTCTGAACACCCTTATTACTGACAAAAATGATCCACGGTGAATTCCACTCCCAATAAAGGAAGTTATGTTTATCTCTCGTGTATTGTTTGGGTGCAGTGGGGGCCTGAAACCGGCCTATTTCATCAAAATTTCGATGTTTGGCAGCCTGTGGAGGGTTACCATATGCATCGCCTGATATGTCATGTGTACCAAAGGGTGTGTCACAGACAGGTCTAGCAATGACGAATGTATAAAAAAAATCTACAAGACATGTTTCGAGAAAGTGCCGATAAACCCCAATTTTGGCAGTTTTTTGCCAATTCTGACGAAATAAGGGTTAAATCGAAAATTCCGCTTGGGTACATTTTTAGATTTTGTGCCCCTCTATGCGAGTGCAAAATTTCGTGAAAATCGGTTCGAAAATGGCTTCTGAATCGTACGGACAAAATGTGTGGAAAAAAAAAAAAAAAAAAAAAAAAAAAAAATAATAATCCGTAGAAAAACAATAGTCTTTTCCAGAGGGAAAAGCCTAAAAAACCAAACTAGACTTTATGATTCTGGAGAATCATGGCTTTTCCCGATGAGATTCCATGATTTGTCATGACCCCACAGTGTATGATGAATTGCTTTTGACTGTCTCACTGAAGTTCCTTCATTGCTGGCATGAAAAGGGTGAGAACAGAAGATGACTCAGTTTGATAAAAAAAATTGTTTAGGTAAAAACCATCATTAACGGTGGAGAGGGTTAATATCAATATCGTCGTCCTAAAAGTTAATGACCGATAAAAGGAGTTACGTTTGTTTGACACATACCCACTGAGTGCTGTATCTATTTGAAAATTGTCCGTTTTATCTCAAATGTATCCAAAATATTGATGTGTGGCAGCTTGTTAAGGGTTAACAAGTGCTAACAGGAATATTTATTCATGCAACTTGTAATTTCACACCAAAAACTGTGAATGGCCATTTTTACTTAAAAATCTACGAGATGTTTTCAGAGAAATCCAGGGAGAACATGAATTTTAAGCTGTTGATGGGTATAATTGTTTATCCAGCTCAAAACGGGTTAAGGGTTGTTTTTTTAATACGCTTATTACTTATAAAAATAATTCTCAGTGAATTCTACTTCCACTTATGTTGATTTCTCCTCTTAACTTTGGGTGCTGCGGGTATGCAAACACAGCCCACTTTTTCAACATTTTGATGTTTGAGAACCAGCATAGGGTTAACAAATGCTTACTGGAATATTTTGTAGATGCAACTTGTAATTCACACTAAGATCTGAGAATGGCCAATTTTTCTTGAAAATCTACGTGATGTTTTTAGAGAAATCCTCAGATAACATGAATTTTTAACCTTTTGAGGGGTATCACCCTGTAACCATTCTAAACGGGTTAATGCTTGGTTTTATGAATACCTTCATTACTTACAAAAATGATCCTCGTTGAATCCCACTTCCAATGAAGGTGGTTATGTTCATCTCGCAGGTACACATTGGGTGTAATGGGTGGCCAAGTACAGCCCATTTTCTCAAAATTTGCTACCTCTGGAGGGTTAACAAATGCTTACCGGAATCTTTTGTTCATGCAACTTGTAATGTCACTCCAAGACCTGCAAATGGTCAATTTCTCTTGAATACTTACTAGATTTTATTGAGAAATCCACAGAAAATGGGAATTTTAAGCTTTTAAGGGGTACATCTCCTTAACCGGGCAAAAATGGGTTAAGACCTCAATTTTTGAATACCCTTACAACTTATTAAAAATTTTCCCTATCAGTTTTGCGTCCGGTAAAAGAAGTTATGTTTCTCTGCAGCATTCCCATTTGATGTTGTTGGTGTCCAAAAACAGACTATTTTTTTGAAATTTTGACATTTAGCAGCCCATGGAGGGTTAACAAATGCTTATCTGAATATTTTATCCATGCAACTGGTAATGTGACTCTAAGCCCTATCAACGGCCATTTTCTCTTGAAACCCTACGAGACGCTTGTAAAGACATTCAAGGAAAACATGATTTTTTACGCTTTCGATGGGTATTGCTATTAACCATCCCAAAAGGGGTTAATGCTTGGTTTTTTGAATACCCTTATTACTAACAAATTTGGTCATCAGTGAATTCCACTTCCAAAAAAGTAGATTACGTTTATCACTCGGGTATGAATTGGGTGATGTGCGCATCTGAAAACAGCATATTTCAACAAAATTTCAATGCTTAGCAGCCTGTAGAGGGTTAATAAATGATCACCAGAATATTTTGTCCATGCAACTTGTAATGTCACACAAAGACCTGCGAATAGTCAATTTTTCCTGAAAACCTACAAGTTGCTTTTAGAGAAATCCACAGAAATGGGAATTTTAAGCTTTTAAGGGGTATCTCTCTTTAACCAGTCCAAAATGGGTTAAGACTTCGACTTTTGAATACCCTTACCACTATCAAAAATGTTTCCCCATCAATTTTGCGCCCGATAAAAGAAGGAACCTTTCTCGGTAGTACACCAAGTGGGTGCTGTTGGTGTCCAAAAACAGGCCATTTTATCACAATTTTGACATTTAGCAGCCCGTGGAGGGTTAACAAATGCTCACCGCAGTATTTTGTCCATACAACTTCTATTGACACACCAAGGCCTGGGAGTGACAAATTTTTCTTGAAAATCTACAAGACTCGTTTAGAGAAATCCACGGTAAATACAAATTTTTGAGCTTTATGGGGGGTATTGCTGTTTAACCAGCCCAAAACGGATTAACGCTTGGTTTTTTGAACACGCTTATTACTGACAAAAATGATCCTCGGTGAATTCCACTCCCAATAAAGGAAGTTATGTTCATCTCTCAGGTATTGTTTGGGTGCAGTGGGGGCCTGAAACCGGCCTATTTCATCAAAATTTCGATGTTTGGCAGCCTGTGGAGGGTTACTATATGCATCGCCTGATATGTCGTGTGTATCAAAGGGCGTGTCACAGACAGGTCTATCAATGACGAATGTATAAAAAAAATCTACAAGACGTGTTTCGAGAAAGTGCCGATAAACCCCAATTTTGGCAGTTTTTTGCCAATTCTGAGGAAATAAGGGTTAAATCGAAAATTCCGCTTGGGTACATTTTTAGATTTTGTGCCTCTCTATGCGTGTGCAAAATTTCGTGAAAATCGGTTCGAAAATGGCTTCTGAATCGTACGGACAAAATGTGTGAAAAAAAAAAAAAAAAAAAAAAAAAAAAAAAAAAATAATAATAATCTGTAGAAAAACAATAGTCTTTTCCAGAGGGAAAAGCCTAAAAAAAAAAAAAAAAAATATTAATCCGTAGAAAAACAGTCTTTTCCAGAGGGAAAAGCCTAAAAAAAAAAAAAAAAAATAATCCATAGAAAAACAATAGTCTTTTCCAGAGGGAAAAAAAAAATAAATAATAATCCGTAGAAAAACAATAGTCTTTTCCAGAGGGAAAAGCCTAATAAAGCTATAATATGACGATCAAGCCGATTGAAGTGGGGACAAAATTACCACAAACTCACACAGCGAGAATACAGATAAAAATTCGGTGTCACTAAATATCAAATCTGACCGAATCCGACTTGAAATACCAAATCTGACCCAAAAAAGATTAATTAAAGATACTTTCTACTTACTTTCTGACTATTCTGTGATCTAGTGAATAGAAAAGTCATTTTAAATGAAAAAGTCACGGTAAAAATTTAGCGAATTTTGTGTTTTGGAGTCATTAGTGAGGTGCCGTAAGTGAATAAGTTCCATTATCCAATTTATCGGGCAGTTTCAAAAAGCCTCTTAGAAAATTAGAAAGAGAGGGAGGGAGGGAGGGAGGGAGAGAGAGAGTAGGGATTGATGGGTGGATGGATTACGAAAATCTCGTTCACAGTTTATTGTGAAATTTAAGAAATGCGAAATGCGTCCTGTAAAGTAGGTCTGGAGCTCGCAAAAGAGTCACCAGACCTAATTTACTGAACTCATTCTGTAACTTTCACTATAAACTGGGAACTCATGAAGATAGTTAACTTTTGGCCTGAGCCCTCACTGCTGCAGTTTGCACTACGGCACAATAACATTTATTGTTCCAGAGTATTTTCAACTCAATTACCAAGATGGGGTGAATGGTCCAAGTGAGGGAGTTAATAGTGAACTACTCATTGGAGATCACAGACATAGATGTAGGGGCAGACCCTGGAACACTTTCTACTAGAATACCCAAAATACCAGTCTAAAAGAACAAGATTCACTAGCAGTGGAATGGGAGAATGAAGGACATGTGGTTAGTGAGTGATTCAAAGGAGAGGGTTAATAATCGGAGAGATTGAAAAGAATGGAGCAAGGGATGTAATCAAGCAGTTTGTCTCCAAGTGTTGGGAGGAGAAAAGAAGCATGGAAATAGGGAGGCAGTTGGGAGCACAAAGTGAACGTTAGAATTTCCCCAATAATGGAACATATTATGTAGAAACAAATATTTTACGGGACTTTTTAGCTCACCTGACTGAAAGTCAGGGTGAGCTTTTCTCTCCCAAACCACTGGCCACATATTAATGAAATTCATGTGAGTAGGGGTTATATAAGGGCATTTTGATTTTTTGTCAAATTAGGTTTTGGCTTATATTGAGCAGAGGGATGGGGCAAAAATGCTCCAATTCTTAAAAAGTCTTCTTCTCAAGAACCAGCAATAGCAGAAACTTGATATTTGGTATGCAGCTTCCGTTTGAGGTGTAGACTCAAGTTTGTTCAAGAGAAGTTTGTCGGGCATTATTCGCCTTCGTTATGGGAGGGGCAAAAATTTTGGCCACGCCTAAAATTTCTGTTTTCAGAAACGTCAGGTCGATTTGAACCAAATTTGATATGAGGTGATAATGGGTCATAAGTAGTTGATTGATGCAAACAAAATTTTTCTCATTGCCCCGTGCGAACCTCGGGAGCTAAAAATGGGAGAAACCTTAAAACTGCCATATCTCCAAAACTACACGGCACAGGGAATTCTTATTTTGTATAAAGCTTACTTTTATCCAGTAGAATAGAGTGGTTAAAAAAAATCCCTATCTGTTTGATCACAAGGTACTTTTTTCAGGACTTTGAAAAAGTGCTGAGTCAGCACTTTTTAACACTGTAGGCAATGGGAAAAAGATTAAAAACTTCTTCTCCGGATCCAGCAGGCAGAATCTTTTGATATTTGGTATGCAGCATTGTAGGGTGGATCTGATTCAGGTTTGTTCAAATCGGCCCCCTGGGTTCATATTTGGGCTCAGTATAGGAGCCTGATTTCGAACTTAATGCATTTCAGGCAAATTTCTTTAAAAATCTTCTTCTCCAGATCCAGCAGGCAGAATCTTTTGATATTTGGTATGCAACATTGTGGGGTGGATCTGATTGAAGTTTGTTCAAATCGGCTCCCTGGATTCATATTTGGGCTCACCATGTTTTGGTCTTCTCTTCCAAAGCCACTGGGCCAATTCAAATGAAAGTTTGTGTGAGTGATGGTCCCAAAAGGGCATTGGATTTTTGTTCAACAAAACGTGCCCAGCCCCATAGGGAGGGAGTTGGGTACAATGCTCCAAAATATTTTTAAAATCTTAAGAACCAGCATGTACAATGACTTGATATTTGCTATGGAGCTTCCTTTTGAGATGTCGAATCAAATTTGTTCAAACGAAGTTCGTGAAGCAATATTTGGCTTTGTGATGGGAGGGGTAAGATTTTTGGCCCCGCCCAAAATTTCTATTTTCTGAACCGATGGTCCAGTTTGAACCAAATTTGGTATGTGGTATTATTGGGTCATAAGTACTTGACCCATGCAAAAAAAAAAAAATTCCTGCATCCCCCATGGGAACCCTGGGAGCTAAAAATAGAAATATTTTCAAACGCCCATATTTCCCAAACCACACGGAACAGAGAGCTGTTATTTGGTATGAAGTATCCTTAGGACCAGTAGAATAGAATGGTAAAAAAAAATTGCCATCGGTTATGTTAGGATGTTCTGTAATGGGCATCGAAAAAATGCTGAGTCAGCATATTTGCAAAAATTTAAAAAAATCTTTTCTCCAGAACCAATCATCAGAATCTTTTGATATTTGGTATACAGCATTCATAGGGGGGTCAGATACAAGTTTGTTGAAATAAAGCTTATTGGTTCATATTTGGGCTCACTACAGGAGCCCAAATTTTTAACATAGGGTAATATGGGGAATGTTCTTTAAAAATCATCTTCTTCAGAACCACCAGTCAGAATCTCTTAATATTTGGTATACATCATTGTTATGAGGGTCAGATTCAAGATTGTTCAAACCAAGTTCCTAGGTTAATATTTGGGCTTCCTACAGAAGCCCAAATTTTAACTTTGTTCAATATGGGGGGTAATTTAAAAAAATCTTCTTCTTCAGATTCACCAGTCAGAATGCTTTCATATTCGGTATGCAACATCTCTAGGGGGGTCATATTCATGTTTGTCCAAATCAGATCCCTAGGTATATATTTGGGCTTGCTATGGTAGCCCAAATTTTTACTTAGTGCAATATGACGAAATTTCTTTAAAAATCTTCTTCTTCATATCCACCGGTAGGAATGCTTTCATATTTAGTATACAACATCTCTAGGGGGGTCAGATTCCAGTTTGTTCAATTCGAGTGCCTGGGTTAATATTTGGTCTCCATATGGGAACCTGAAATTTAACTTACAATATGAGGGAATTTCTTAAAAAATCTTCTTCTTTAGATCCACTAGTCAGAATGCTTTCATATTTGGTATACAACATCTCTGGGGGTCAGATTCAAGTTTGTTCAAATCGGATCCATAGGTTAATATTTGGGCTCGCTATGGTAGCCCAAATTTTAACTTGGTGCAATATGAAGAAATTTCTTTAAAATTTCTCTTCTTCAGATCCAACAGTCAGAATGCTCGCATATTTGGTACACATTATCTCTGGGGAAGTCAGATTCAACTGTGTTCAAATTGAGTTCTAGGGTTAATATTTGGGCTCCCTATGGGAGCCGGAATTGGCCATTTTGCTGAAGAATTAAAAATTTTGTATTCAGTACCCTCTAGAGGTGTGTAACTAAGATTAATCCACATAGGTTGTATCAAGGGGCTTCATAGAAGAGCTCTACATTTTACTTTATGATCAACTGAAGAAAAGGCATGATGCCTGGATTATTTTTGCCACTCCTGCGGGACTCAAGGATTGACAGTGTATCCTATGGAAATGGCTTACTTAATGTAGACTCATTCTTGGACTCTGTTTATATTATGTTCTGATCAAGATGAGCACTCAGGCCCTGTGGGGCCTCTTGTTTGTACAGAACTTCTGTATGAAAGTTCTGATTTGAATAATTTTTTGTTTGAATGTTTAGTAACATGGAATACATCACATGTAATACAGGTTTTTTTCTCATGCAGAAATTATGCAAATTAGATGAACTTTGATTTATGCAGTGCTACTTATACACAGTAAGTGCACATGTCAATACATCTCGGGCTAGGGGCTGTATTCATGAACCGATCTTTACGAAACTTTTTGGATACCTTTGTTATCACCTTGGGACGAGAACAAGTTTTTTTGATGCAGTCGGAAATTCAAGGTGGCTGCTGGCAGCCACTTTGTACCGAAATTAGGTACAATCATTTTTTTGTACAGAACTTCGAAGACTACGTTTGTTATCATCATGGGATGGTAACGAGTGCTTTTGGGCTTTGCCCAAAATTCAAAATGCCTGTCGGCAGTCATATTCATGAGAATTGTGTGTATTGCATTTTTTGTACAGAACCTGTAAAGAAGATTTTTTATGACAGTAATGTTTGCTATAAATGTATTGGATGCCTTTGTTATCACTGTGGTATTTTTGGGTTCAGTCAGACCCACTCGGGACTCAAAAAGTGAGACAATTAAAAATCATTTCCAAAAACACCAGACAAAATAATGTTTCTTGAATTCAGCATCCCCAGGATGTGTATATTCAAATATGTTGAAGCCAAGTTCCTTTGTTAATATTTGGGGTTGTTTGGGGAGGGTAAACATTATTAGCACAACCCAATTTTTTATTTCCAATGAGAAAAATAAACCACCTCACCTGTGGGAACCCTATGAGCTAAAGATAAAAAATTCAAATACCTATATTTTAAGAAGGACTGGACAAATATTTATTAATTAGTAGGAATCAACCGTAGAAGGGTTTGAATCAAACAGGCCAAAACAATTGCTAACATTTGGCTTATGGTGCACCATACATGGATCCCCATTGTAACATTAACCCCATGGAGATTTCTTTCTAGTTTAGCATCTAACTGTCACCCACCTTTACAGTACACCCACCTTTACAATACTTTACCTGTACATTTCTTACAGGCTATGGTCAGTATTTATGTATAGACCTTTACAATACTTTACATGTACCTGTTATCAGGTCATTACCTAGATGTGTGTCATTGCTGTGTCACATACTATACATGTACATGTCTTACACAAGTTGAGCTATAATGTCATTGACACTTTCATTTATCATTACTGAACACCCATAATTGGAAGAAATCAATTAAGAACTAGAGAATTGTAATTTGTTGGACAAATTACGGGCTTTCCCAACTTATTAATGTGAAAAGGCAAACTGTATTGTACACAAAACTATCGATCAATTTTGAAAAAATGAAAATTTAGTGGAAATCAAAGTTTTTGTGATGCTACTAGTTTTTATGCAGCCAACAGATATTTGAGATGCAGCAGGACACCAAAACCTTTAACACAAAATTTGTTCTTCAATAATTACAGAATATTTTCATAGAAAGCAAAACAAGCGATGTCCTTTCTGCTTTGAAAAAAATAAGTACATATGAATTATGGGCGTACGGGCCGGGGTTTCATGGAGGACTGTGCCCCAACCCACTCCTGAGTCAGGAAGGAGCTGATTTTTCAGCCAATATGACAGAACATTTTGGACAATTTAGTTGTCAGAAATGACCACAAAACATTTTGGTGGTTTTCCACACAAAATGTTGTTTTCCTATCTCATCACTTATAAGTTGCAAGTAAGCTGACCATTATACTGTACAAGTTGATTCAGTGGACCCATATCCACATTAATATTATTCATTTATAATCACACAAGTACATATAAAGAGTTCTATTACTACATATTACGGGGGCTTGGTGGCTCAGAAGGTAGAGATGATTGTTGCAATCCAAGAAGTCCTCGGTTCGAATCCGCCTGTGGCAACCACATTGTGTCCTTGAGCAAGACACTTCATCCCAATTTAATTTCCCACGTGGGGGCGGGGGGGGGGGGGGGGGGGGGGGGGGGTATGATGGCGATGTGTACTCAGGGTACTTTGAGGGTGCACTTGTCTTCAACCAATGCTAACTCTCCTTTTGTGTAGTTAGTATGTCGGGGAGTCGCTTGCCATCATTCGGTGGTTCTCTCCAGGTACTCAATGGGGGAGGGGTGGTGGGAGACACCCCCCCCCCCCCCCCCCCCCCTCCCATACCCGCATTTGGCAGTCCCTCCTGAGATTCAACTTTTTAGGGCTAAAACAGTTCACCCCCCACTTATGAAAAATAGCCCTGTACGCCTATGCAATTAATACCTGGACTTGAATAAATACCTATATTATGGTCATGATATAGCTGTAGATGCTGAAAGTGACCTTAAATATCAATAATTAATTTATTCTCTATCATTCTATCTGTTTGTGAATGTGTGGGATTTGTCAACAAATGCGGGTAAGCTTCCTACTCCATGATTTCACAATTTTTCCAACATATCTGTTTCAGATATAATGAAATACATGTAATATGAGTTACTGTTACACACAAAAAAAGATGTTTATTTGATATGGCTTAAACTATCTAGAGAGCTAGTATACACAGTGATTGGCACAGTTCAAGTCAAAATGAGTTGATTAAAGGGATGTTGAACAGCTTGTTAATATTTCTTGCATTACATTACTACTTTGCTATTTATTGACAGAAGGATTTCACAGAGGGTTTCCCTGATGGTATTTATTTATTGGTGTTTACGGTCACATACTTATCCACAATGGCTAATCGTGACCGTGACAGTTTTACGTGTGGGGGAAGTCGGAGGACCCAGAGAGAACCACCGAGCATCGACGAACAACTGTCAGCTCAACATTCTAATTATGTTCAAGCTACACTGAAGCAGGGTACCAGCGGTTGAAGACACGTGCACCATTGACATGCAGAACGCATTAGTACATGGCATCATCGTGCCCCCATGTTGGCAACCGGGATAAAGTGCCTTGCCCAAGGACATTACGTGGGTCGTCCCAGATAGGGATCAAACTCGGGACCTCTATCATAGAAGTCAAACAGTATATCACTGAGAAAATGTGCTTTCTTTCCTGGCGGTATTCATATCTGTACGGCCAAACTGGTGTTGGATAACACGGAACACCAAAACATATAACACAAAATTTGTTCCCCATTGATTTTTCAAAGCAGTTATGGAAAGCTCAAAGAGCTCTTTCCTTTTTGTTTTTGGACAAGTGAGTATTCACTCAGTCATTTTTTGCTGACAGTGCTATTTTTAAGTGACCAAAGCACATGTTTTATTAAGTCCCAGAACATAACTAAAGCCAGATTTATTGATTAAACATCTCTGCATATAGCAAAGCAAAGTGTCTCAAATTAACCCATTCCAAAATGATAGTAGAGAGTAACCAAAGTTGGATAATTTAGGTATTTCCAAATGGTACTCTTATTCTCGCTCTTATTGTGCTTGAGGGTTAAATCTGAGATTGAAAAGATATACCAATCTTACTCAGGGAAGGTGAGTACAGAAAAGTACGAAATTAATCAGAAAATGAATTTTGTCTGACGGTACTAATATTTGTACGAGCAAAACTTGTACTGGATTTATTTATTTATTTATTTATTTATTTATTTATTTATTTATTAGGGTTTAACGACACATTAACAGACAAGGTCATATTATGTCGGTGACAGTTGTATGAGTGGCGCAAGCTGGAGTACCCAGAGAGAACCACCGAGCAATGACGAGCAGCTGCCAGCTCCCAAACATAGTGCCTCCGCACTGTAGCACAGGCAGGGTTAGATTGGTTGAAGACATGCGCACCATCGACGTGCAGTATGCCTTAGTACACGGCGTCCAGACCAGTGAAGGCAGATGCACGAAATCTTCAGAAGTTGTTCTACTATCCCTGTTCGACAGAACAGTATCTTTGTCGAGTGGCGTGAGCGCGTGGGAACAACGTGGGTCGCGTGGAAACTGCAGGGACGATTCGGCCCTACTCTATTCCCAATGCAATGTCGTTTCCATTCGCTATTTACCTATCACCGGTCGAGTTTGGCATTATTTCTGCCTATTTGATGAACTGTCCAGCTTTAAATATTCGCACATTCATATGGGACAGAAAGTTTTGAGTTAAACTGCTTATTTTAGACCGTCCCGGCAGAAACTGACAACTCGATCCGGTGGAGAAAAAGCCGTCATCTGGCTAATTTAACATTCAAATTGAACAGTTACAATGTCGGATATACTCCAATTATGTCCTGACCTTCCAAGGCAGCAACTTGAAATTCTCAGAATGTTTTCTACTGTCCCTGCCCGACAGTTTAGTATCTTTGTCAAGGGCCGCGCGTGGAAATACCGTGGATCAGGTGGAAACCGAGGGCACGATTTGTCCCTACTTTATTCTCAATTCAACGACTTTTCCATTCATTATTTACCTGTCAGCGGCTGAGTTAGGCATTCTATCTGTCTATTTGATGAACTTTTCAACCTTAACTATTTGCGGCTTCATGTAGCACCACCGAAAGGCTACTGCACGGTTACCAATATATTCAGGGATTGATTTTACGAAAATAACAATTATTCCGACTATATCCACAAGGGAACTCCTAAATATGCCAAGGGTTAAACTATTGATAATGACGTATAAAACAGAAGTTGTCATGCTATGCTTGCTGCATGCAGGCATAGAAAACATTCAGCGCTCAATGAATTAGGAATGGAGTAAATTGTCACTTAAACCTACGGAATTCTGAAAACATGAGAGTTTTTTTTCGACGGCACCAATTTTTATGCATTTGAGACAGGATGGAGTTTTTTAATGTAATGTAATAACTTTATTTGCAAAAGACATTATAATACATGTTTATAACATAATTGCCCAAGAAACAACAAATAGTAATAATAATATATCACATCTAGGATTTATGAAGCTACATATTTGTCTTCTGCAGGGAGGTGACATAGCCAGCTGGCTGTATTACTGTCACCCACCTCAGGGAAAGGGAAAATGTAGAGTATGAGAAGACAAAAAAGTGGGAAATAAAAAAGCAACGAATGAGGGAAAAAAAATGAAGAGAGAGAGAGAAAGAGGGAGGGAGAGAGAGAGAGAGAGAGAGAGAGAGAGAGAGAGAGAGAGGAGAATCGGCTGCAACTGAAAATAACATGTGCAGTAGAAAAAATGAAGTAAAATATATATATGTAGGGAATGAACTCTGCAGTCCTGGTGATAAGTGGAATTTGGTTTCATTCTTGCACTGAGAAGGGGGGCATACATGGGAATGTGATATTTTGCCCAGAGCCAGCTGAGAGATTTGAGTTCCTCGTTGGCAGTTTGTGTTCTGGAGTTTTCAGGAACGAACCCTAATTAATAAGGACTTTTCGGACTTGAGTATGTAGTGTCGCGGGAGTCGGTACTTCCCGACATTCGTGGCATGATCTGTTACTACATTTGACAGAGGCTTCATACGAACCTAGAAACGTGTTGGTCATCTTTTTTTTAAACTGTGCTCGTGGTAAATTTCGAACCAGTGGGTCAAAGTCATTCCACTTTTTTGGAAATGTGTGTAAGGGGAGATTTGCTGTGAACTGTGTTCGGGGCTTGAGTTGTTTAATCTCACCTCTGTGTCTGGTAATCCTGTCGGTTTCGTTCTTGTTAAGATTATATAGACTATATAACGATAGTGGTAAGTTGTTGTGGGTCCAATCATGCATAAATAATAGGATATTTAGCTTATATAAATCGTCCAGTTTCAGGATTTTATTTTTTTTGAATAGGGGCTCAGTATGTGTGTTGTACTTTTTATTGTTTATTATTTGAATGGTACGTTTTTGAAGGATACTTAATTTCTTTATAGCCGGCACGTGTCCCCAGATGTGTATCGCATACATCAAATGACTTTGCACTAGCGTAAAATACAGAATTTTCAGGGTATCGAATGGTAAAAACTTTTTTACTCTATTAATAGCCCAGATGGATTTGGCTATCTTTGAGCTCAGATGAGAGATGTGGTGCTTGAAATTTAAGTTTTCGTCTAAATCAACACCGAGGAATTTTACTGTTTGGACTTCGTTTTTGTTCCCTACTTGTATTACATGTTTATTGTTTATAGTTATGGGAGTGGCAACTAAGTCCCATGTGTCATGTGGGGGATGTAGTAGCATGCATCTTGTTTTGGTGGCATTGAGTGACAGTTTATTCGCGGAGCACCAGTCTGCAATTTTGTCAAGTTCCTTATTTGTTGTTTCTGTCAATATGTCAAGGTTGTTGTCGGCCGTTGATATCGTGGTGTCGTCGGCAAAAGACAAAAGGTTTAGAAGTGTTGATTTACTGATGTCATTGACATATATCAGAAAGAGAAGTGGCCCCAGGATTGAGCCCTGGGGAACTCCACATTATATATTTTCAAAAGTCGATGAACACTCTTTATACTGTACATACTGTTTTCGACCTGACAAATAACTTCTAAACCATGAATTAGGTATCCCCCTTATTCCATAGTATTCGAGTTTATGTAAGAGTATAGAATGGTCTATAGTATCAAAAGCTTTAGAAAAGTCAAGGAAAACTGATAAAGTTCGGTCCTTTGTAGGCTTGTCATTGTTCAGGGCAACGTTGTGGATGAGTTGTAATATAGCATGTATTGTAGAATGTTTTTTTCTGAATCCAAACTGAAACTGATATAAACTATCATGAGCCGATAAAAAATTTAACAGGCGATTATACATTATCTTTTCCATAACTTTTGAGAATGCTGGAAGTATGCTGATTGGCCTGTAGTTGTTAAAAATACTGGAATCTCCCCCTTTGTGGATAGGAATCACCTTCGCTATTTTCAGTCCGTCGGGTATTACTCCAGATGAAAATGTAAGATTTATTATGTGTGTTAGAGGTCCAGCTATCTCTGATATAGTTTCTTTAAGTAACTTTGTGGATATATTAGTGCAATCTTTACTTGTCTTAGTACGGAAATTCTTTACTGTTGAGATAACTTCCTGTAGATCTGTTGGATAGGCGAAAAAGGACGACGAATTATTATTATTATTATTATTATTATCATTATTATTAATATTATTATCATTGTTATTATTATTATTATTGTCGTTATTGTCGCCGTGAGAATTATTGTCACTACGGATATTGTTGTTGTTGTTGTTAGTTAGGTTGGCGTTTTAGTGTTATTATCCTTCAAGAAGTCCATAAAGTGTTTGGTTGAGGGAGGTATCAGTTCACTAGTGACTTTACCGATGTTGGAGAAGAATGAATTAAATTTATTTGCAATTGATTTGTTATCGGTTAACTGGTTATCGCCGTCGATGAAAGATGATGGTGCACAAGGTACACGTTTTGGATTGTTAATAGCACACTTTATAATCTCCCATGTTTTTTTTATGTCATATATATTCTGTGTTAAAGCTGTATTATAGTAATTGACTTTACATGTTCTTTTTAGCTTATTAAACTCTCGACAGTAGGATTTATATATTCTGACATTGTCGTCTGTCGGAGACCGGAGTTTCTTCATATATAATTTGTGCTTCTGGAGTGATGAATTCAGAAGTCCTGTTGTCATCCAGGGTTCTCTCCTAATTTTTTTCTTGCTAGTGTTAATGATTATGAGGGGGAACGCTTCTTCAAACGCTCTTTGATAAATGGTCTGAAGATTCGAATATGCAACAATGGGCGATGTTTCATTTACCACGCTAGAAAAATCGGAGGCTGAAAGCAATCTTTTAAAGTGATTAACATTTACAGTTTTGAAGGACCTTGTTGGATGGTGGGGCAATGTGGAACTGGGTAACATCCTATTTTCCTCGATCAGAAAAGTAGCAAAGTGATCGCTTATATCTGTGATTATAATCCCCGATTGTAATACTTTTCCAGTAGTATTGCATAAAATGTGATCTATTAGCGTGGCCGAATGGTCTGTTACTCTCGTCGGTTTTGTGATTACCGGGAGAAATCCTGCACTGAATACACTATTAACGTACTGGTTAGTTTTGGGGTGGTTATGGAAGTTTAATAAATCAAGGTTAAAGTCACCCATCAGGTAAGTTGATTTATGTTCGTTGTTAATCTTACCAAGTAAATCGGACAAGTTATTCAAAAAGGAATCTATATCTGCTTTCGGGGCTGTGTTCGGCCGATAAATTACACCAACCAAGATTTTTTTATTTAATTGGAGTTCAATAAAAACGGATTCGAGGACATGTGGGATAAAAATCGATAGGTCACTGCGAATGTTGAACGGTAATGTTTCCTTTATGAATAAGCCTACACCGCCCCTCCCGTCGTCATTACCAGGTCGTATTCGTGCAACTAATGGGTGGTATCCCTCTAATTTGAATGAGATGTTTTCATTAACGGTAAAAGTTTCTGTCAGGCTTATTATGTCAAACTGATTGGAGTCACTTTGTAGGTTGCACAAGAGATCCTTTAGAGGTTCCCAATGTGCATTTAAACTGCGACAGTTTAAATTAAAGAGTGAGAAGGTTTTATGCTTTAATGTAGCGATCGCCTTAAAGTCTTGTGGTGTGTAATAATTACAATTGTGGGCAGTTATGTTGAAGGGTGAATCAGACTCATATTCGGGGTCACTCGCGGTATGTTCATTGAGAAGCTTTGGGAAGTTATACCTATTTTGTCTCTGGATCTCATTTAGTGTGAGTTTGTTAGCCATGGGTAATAGTAATTGAAGAGATCTCTAGAATGTGCAAGAACATAAGTATAATCCATGTTTTAGAACTAATAAACTGTACGTTGCAAGCCGGGTATATTTTCAGTTGCGAGAAAAGAGATATTACAGAGATGTGGAGAAAGATAAGTGAGAAAGAAAAAAGTAATATAAAGTGTGTAGACCATATACATCGGTCAGGAAATCCTGTGAGAGGGTAATGGATCATAAATCATGACTGTATAACCAGTTTCGCTCAGGTTTCGACTAGGGTATGTCGGTAAGAGCGTATGAGGTAATGTACAATACATGGGACTCGTGGGCATCGATCCAGACTAGGAATCACAACTAAGAAGAACAATAGGCTGGACGGCTTCGATTGAAATACTATCGATATGTGTAAAAATGCACAACACGTATATACCTATATACACATAGAAGTTGAAGGTTATATACAGCACCGAGAAGTCAAGTGGCAACGTAGATCTACTCTATTCTATTACAAATGATTGAAGATTGAGGAGAGGACAAATGATGATGTAGATCTACTCTATTCTATTACAAATGATTGAAGATTGAGGAGAGGACAAATGATGATGTATTTATGTGCAAGTAGATTTGCTCTGTCATAAATTGTTGAAGATCACTCACAAGTTCATAACAAAACAATCTTTTTGCACAGAATTCAAGCTTGCAAAAGAAAAAAAAATCTACCACTCTGGGGAGAGGACAAATGACAATGTACTTATCTTCAAGTAGATCTGCTCCATCATAAGTCATTGGAGACTATCCGTAGGCGATAGTGTAGTTATGTGCCAACATATCTGTGCTACCATAAATTATCCGGGACTACTCATAGACATTCCCCACCAGTTCACAACAGGACAGTCATTTTAAGCACTCTTAAGGCACTCTCTCAAATTCAGAGTTCCAAAAAGTTACCACGCTGAGGAAAGGACAAATGACAATGTACTTATATGCAATTGGATCTACTCTATCATAAATCGTTGGGGACAACTCATAGACGTTCCCCAGCAATTTATAATAAAGTAATCCTTTCAAACAAATTCAGACTTCCAAGAAATAGTCTACCACGCTGAGAAAAGGACAAGTGCAATGCAGCTATTACAGATAGACCTGTTCTATTATAACATAGTGTAGACAACCTACAGGCACTCCCCACCAGTTCATAACAAAACAGTCCTTCAGGACAAATTCAAACTATTAAGAAATAACCTGCCACGCTGAATGACGGTCGAATATCAGTGTACTTATGTGCAAATAAATATGATCAGTTATAAATTATTGGAGAGTACCCATAGGCACTCTCCAACAATTCATAACAAGACAATCCTTGAGAACAGAATTCAGACTTCCAAAGGAATAATCTACCACGCTGTGGGAAGGACAAGTGCAATTAGATACATTCTGACATAACCCAACGAGGACTACCCATGGGCACACTCTCCAATTATGAGTTCCAAAATTGTACTTATATGGAAATGGATCTACTCCATCATAAATTGTTGGAGACAACCCATAGGCGTTCCCCAACAATTCATAATAAAGCAATCCTTTCAAACAAAATCAAACTTCCAAGAAATAATCTACCGCGCTGAGAAAAGGACAAATTGCAATGTAGCTATGTACAAATAGACCTGTTCTATCATAACTCAGTGGAGACAACCCACAAGCATCCCCAGCAGTATATAACAAGACAGTCCTTCAGAACCAATTCAAACTTTCAAAGAAGTAATAATCTGCCACGCAGAAGGACGGACGAATGACAATGTGATTATTTTCAACTAAATCTGCTCGGTTATAATTTGATGGAGAGTACCCATAGGCACTCTCCGACAATTCACAACAAAACAATCCTTTTGAACCAATTTCTGACTTCCAAAAAAATGATCTACCACTTTGAAAGGACAAGTCACAATGTACTTGTATGCATATAGATCTGCTCCATCATAAATTGTCGGGGACAACCCACAGGTGTTCTCCAACAATTCATATTAAATCAATCCTTTCGAGCAAAGTCAGACTTCCAAGAAATAATCTACCATAGCCATGTACAAATAGACCTGTTCAATCGTAACCCATAGGTGTTCTTCATCAATTCATAATAAAGCAATCCTTTCGAACAAATTCAGACTTCCAGGATATAATCTACCACACTGGGAAAAGGACAAGTGGCAATGTAGCTATATACAAATAGACCTGTACTATCATGACTTAATGAAGAAAAAATAAACCATCATACTGAAGAAGGACAGACTTCCAAGACAATGATGGAGCAGTTCTATTTGTAGTTATATACAAATAGATCTCCTCCATTATGAACCGTTGGAAATAATCTGCCACGCCCAGAAAAGGACAAATGACAGTGTAGTTGTGTTCAAATAGATCCCAAATTTACCACCCTGAGGAAAGGACCAATGACAATGTACTTATATGCAAATGGATCTACTTCATCATAAATTGTCGGGGACAACCCAAGGGTGTTCCCCAACAATTCATAATTAAACTTTACAGCAACTTTATAACAAAATATTCTTGGAATTGAACTGTGAATCAGAATTTCGAAAGCATTTTCGGATATTCTATTCCAAACTACCACTGCATGCTTATCACTATTCAGTGATTTTATGAAAATATCAATTATTCCGACCGTACCCATATGGGCAGTCTCAAATCTGCCAACGGTTAAACTTTTAATAATGACATATAAAACAAAAGTTGTCATACTATGACTGCTGCATACAGCCATAGAAAACGTTCAGCGCTCAATCAATTAGGAATGGAGTAAATCGTCACTAAAACTTACCAAATTCTGAAAAACGATAGTTTTTTTTTTGACTGCACCTATCTTTATGCAAACAGAACGAGCATAGGGTTAAACTTTACAACTAGACTTACAACAGCAAATGTGCTTGGTAGGCAATTGTAAATACGACCATGTAAATCATTTTTCGATATTCCTTTCGAAAATGGAAGAAGAGTGAGCTCCAAATTAGCCAATTTTATGAAGAATTTTAGGGCACTCAAATTCAAGGCCAGAAAACTGGGTGAAGGTTAAATCTTTGAATAAAATATATAACAGCAAAACTGTTCTTGGATGAAAGCCCAATCCTCTCATGGAAAAGGTTTTTAGACAATATGTCCCCAATGCTGAGAAAGTGCATGTAAACGTTGGCGAAAATAACAATTATTCCGACAGTACCCTTATGAGAAGTCTCAAATCTGCCAAGGGTTAAACTTTTAATAATAATATATAGAACAAAATTTATCATACTTTGACTGATGCAAGCAGCTACAGAAAACATCCAGAGCTCAAGCAATTAAAAATGGAGTAAGTTGCCACCTAAACTTACCAAATTCTGAAAAAATTGGAGTTTTTTTGGACGGTACCTACTTTTATGCAACCAGAATGGGATAGGGTTAAACTTTACAACCAAACTTACAACAGCAAATATGCTCGGTAGTCAATTGTGAATACGTACACGAAAAGTGTTTGAAATTAACCCTTTCCAATATGATAGAAAAAGCAACCAAAGTTGGCTAATTTTGGCATTTTCAAACGGTACTCTTATCCTCGCCCTCATTGTGCTTGAGGGTTAAATCTGAGATTAAAAAGTAAACAGTAACTTTATTCCGCAATCATTGTTGCATCTATCCAAACCAAAATAATTGTTACAACAACCTTGTTATTAGAGAAATTTGCCCTTGAAGTTGGTCAATTTTGAATAAAAAATCTATATTCATGTCATTTTTGGCCAGTGGGGGTTAATGTTGAAAGATTTGAGTGGTGATTGTGGTGTATCATATTCTGCTCTAAATGTGTGGAAAATTTGAGCGAAATAACTGTAAACAATTTTGAGACATTCGAAAAATGGTGAAATTTTGAAGGTTTTGGCAGAATATTTTGAAAATACGCGTTTTCACAGATATGACGATACTGCATTTCACTAGATTTTATGGCATTACATAAGTGTGCCAAATCGTACAACTTGTTTTCGAGCGGTTCAACAGACAAAATTCAGGGAGGAAAAAAAAAATTAAAAAAAAAAAAAAATAGAGAAGAAAAATTTTGAAAAAGAAGAATAACAATAGTCTTTCCCAAACTGGGTTTGGGAAAGCCTAAATATATATAATTACATTTTGGAGATCAGATTCGGTATTTCAAGTCAGATTTGGTCAGATTCGGTATTTAGTGGGACCCTTGAAATTGGGGTTTACAAAATGCACTCGTTTAATTAAAATATGTCTTAATACATATTAAATACCAGATAGGTTGGTGAAAGACATCAGTGCCATTCCTAGAATGCACTTGCTAGGGTATGATATTATGAACAATAACAGGAATAATTATTTATAATGTCGAGTTCCCTAATTTCGTGAATACAATGAGAATTCAATTTGCAATAATTTTATTAGAAATACTGGTCACTGTGTGGGAAACGTTCTAAAAATCATCGTGAAAGTGGGATACCCAGCTGGTATTTTGCCTTAGTATATTGGCATATTGTTGATGAGACATAAATATGTGATTTGGGTTATTTCTTAATTTTGAATACTGGACGATTTGGACCTTGGATGATTCGGAACCTGTTCTTGGACGATTCGGACCTTGGACGATTCAGACCCTGAACGATTTGGCCCCTGGTCATTGGAAGATTCAGACCCCAAGTGTGGACCATTCGGACCTTGGCGAAGGTGGACACAATACAAATAACAACGAACATTAAAACTATTATTTATTTTAAATTAATATTCTCACATGACAGTACAATAATATAGCACAGCAATGAAATACAACAGATAAAAAATACAAGTGGGTTTTGAAATATCCTTGATTTTAAACATGATTTTTAACATTTCAAAAAGTGTAATAAATGAAATACATGTATTATAATATATAATAATACAGTAGAGACAGAACTAACATGGAGCGTACAATTTTGCACAACCTTTTAAAAAGTCTGTTCGTTGATATCACCTGGTTATTATAATCTTCCCATAGCAGCATCAGTTTTCCCTCGGTTTATCTTGTTTTTTTTCTCTGGTTTCTGCTTAACTTTCCTTCACTAACCATCTTTACTCTGGTAGGAATATCGCTGCTTTCCCCGTAAAGAAGACTTATAAGAAGGTAAAATGGTAAATTAGCTTTTTTTTTGGCTCTTTTATTAAGGCAGTTGTGCTATCCTTCCACGTAGTTATTTGTTCATTATTATGTTTAAACAACAGATATTTCCAGATGTGCCTTAGAAACCAGAGCTTGACTCTTAATACATATTTAAATAAATAAATAAATAAATAAATAAAGATAATAAATAGTTAGCATAATATATTATTATTATATTAGCATAATATTGTCAGAAATAAAAAATTGAAATATCGTCATGTAGAGAAAGCATTCCCCATGCCCGTCCTGCATTGACAGAAACGGAACACTGCTCGGAGAATTCAGTTCCAGTCCATTCCAGAATTGAAAAACCCAGAGTTAACACAAATGGGCTCTATGGAGGGTTATCTGGGTTCAATTAACAATAATTGGGCTGATTTTGTTTTTGATAGCGGCCCGGATATGTTCCGGCTGATCAATGTCACTGACCTTCGAGTCCGACCATGACTCAACATGGCATTGAGTCCATAATTTTAAAGAATAAATATAATGTATTCAACTGGCAGTCTGCAGACATCACAATTCAATAGGAGAATAAAATGGAGAAAAAATAAAAAATAAACTCTCTTTTTTCAATAGCAGATGATTGTTATTCAACATTGTATGTTGCATGGTTGTCACAACACGTTTTCAGGAAGTCTCAAGTTCATTGTTGAATTTAGTTACCTCCCTTGATGTGACTCCCCGATGTTGACTGCATTCCAGTAAACATTGGAGAAACACATCAAGGGAGGTAAAAAGTTGAACAATTATCATCACTTTCTGATATATTCACGAGCCTGTCAATCTATCTGTAGATCATGCACAGACACAAGTTCACCACTCACATTTGAAATCAAAGTTATTAAATTGAGGCACAAAGTATGTGTGCTCAGTATATTTCTGGTTGATGCAGGTGAGTTTATTCACTCGATTGTATTCACACACTAAACTGTATTAAAACTATTTATCAGAATAAACACAACTTCACAAGAGAGCAAGATCGCAATTATATCGTTAATCACGATCTTCTTTCCCAAAAAACACGATTATTATTTTGGTTATTATCACCCAGCACTACAAACAAAAATGAAGATCAATGGTCACGACTTATGATGGAACCCTCATCAACATATACAGACAGCGTCAACACTGCAAATGATACAGGACATGAGAGACGGTTATCAAGTGGACTTCAGGGGAGACAACCCTTTTTACGGAAAAGAATTGTGATTATATGGAGATTATATACTTACTTCTTGTTTGTATTATGTCTCATCGATCTTTGATCTCTGGTGACATTGAATGTGCTATTTGACGACAAGTTGAACTGTACTTCAAACTGTCCTACTGGAGTGGATGTGTCTGATGTAGTGCTCTCCTCTGGTCCAGGTGCATTAGACTCTGTAGTCATTGTGTCTGCTTCATTATTGCTAAACTGGGATATTCTCTGGCAAAGTTGACATGTGAAAGCTATTTCGCGTCGTTCCCGCACAACCGTTCTGTAGATGTTTCTGTCAATGCCTAAAAATAAAAAAGATAAATGTTATTTTACATGCCTTTTTATGAAGAATGAATGAATGAAAAGGTTCAACATGCCGAAAGTGCACAGGGATGATGTGAGATTTGAATCTCTTGTGACCCGAATAACTTTATTTACATTATAACTTTTATTTGCTTACGAATCCACGAGAGTCGGAAGCGAGAACCGATAATCTTATTTAGTTTGCATGTGTGCACTGGCAGTTAGCCAGTTGCTTTGATAAGACATTACACATTGTATTCACAATCGATGAGTGATTAATCAAACCCAAGCAGCTATCACATGAACAGTAATCACTACTAATCACTTACAATTATGTTGTAATAACAAAGGATGTGTTTTTGAAAAATAAAAGATCAGACAGAAATATATATTAAACAAACTGACATAAGTTCACAAAGGACACGTGTTCTTAAACAATATAGAAAAGATAAGACAGAAATATGTGAATATTAAATAAACTGCCGCAAGTCTTTAAACAGATAAATACTCAACAAGACAACAACAAACTGAAAACATTATCATCTGCACTTGAGGTCGAAGTCCGAACCGTCAAAGACTGGAGGTCCGAATCGTTCAAGGGCCAGGGTCCGAATTGTCCAAGGTCCTAATCGTCCAAGGTCCGAATCATCGGCAAACCCTTAATTTTTTGGCTTTGCTTTCACAGATTTGGTACAAATACCATATTTGTTCAACTTCACCTAGGGGTTACACAAACATGAATACCCATAGCCCACCGATGAAGTGAAACAGATAATAGGATCACCGTCATTAATGGTAAACAAGTAATTGATGGGAAGTTTCCCTGATTCGTGTCCCTGGCGATATGCATTTTAGATTTAAAAACCCGAGTGAATGACTTGACATTACTTGATCTTTCTATATAGTTCAGTCCCTTCTTGGACAAGTTGAGCTGCTGTGTCATTGACACTTTCATCTTCTGATATAAAAAAGTTTCCCAAAATATGTAAGCCAAGGTTCGTGACAAAATAAACTTTTGAAAAGATGGATTACACCTGATTTGAGCGATGGCCCTAATCTTGTGTGTGCGAACTAACACGTGACCTTTTGGTGAACTCGTGGAATCCCATTCAGAGACGGGAGAAGACAGAATGCAAATTTTCTTCCTGTCTCGCCATGATCTCAAGAATCTCGATCACATCTACGATGATCATGTGGCCAATGATATGAGCAAAGAAGAATTCTGGAGATATTGTAAGGCGATGAGGGGTTGTGGACCTTATAATTTCATGGCCATCGATCTGATGAGTCGCAAATACCACAAAATATAGGAATGGATTCGACGATTTTTATATTACGCATGATGCGATTAATAATAAATAGAAGCCCCCAAACAATATATATATTAAATAGAAGTTAAAAAAAATAAAAGTGATTAACTTTAAAAAAAAAATGTCACGACAATACGAAACTCAGTTATTAGAAAGGAAAACTGATAACACAAATGCCAAAAAAATTCTTTCCCATCGTGGTGGGCAACAAGATTCATGATGAAATTCAATCTGCCGATCGAATTGAAGATGGATAAGAGATAGGAGATGGCATACTATTCATTTACCAACATCACGGAAAACAATACCTTCAGGTTTTCTGACGGAAGAGATTGGTTCACAATTCGCGTTCCCAAAGGCAGTTAATGGACATAGTCGATGAATGCCAAAAAAATTCTTTCCCATCGTGGTGGGCAACAAGATTCATGATGAAATTCAATCTGCCGATCGAATTGAAGATGGATAAGAGATAGGAGATGGCATACTATTCATTTACCAACATCACGGAAAACATTACCTTCAGGTTTTCTGACGGAAGAGCTTGGTTCACAATTCGCGTTCCCAAAGGCAGTTAATGGACATAGTCGATGTGAACAAATGCATCCAGACCAATAGTGCTGGGCGGTTTCCTGATTAATCGGCTATAACCGGTTATAAAAAAATATCGTTAGTAATATTGTCAGAAATAAAAAATTGAAATATCGTCATGTAGAGAAAGCATTCCCCATGCCCGTCCTGCATTGACAGAAACGGAACACTGCTCGGAGAATTCAGTTCCAGTCCATTCCAGAATTGAAAAACCCAGAGTTAACACAAATGGGCTCTATGGAGGGTTATCTGGGTTCAATTAACAATAATTGGGCTGATTTTGTTTTTGATAGCGGCCCGGATATGTTCCGGCTGATCAATGTCACTGACCTTCGAGTCCGACCATGACTCAACATGGCATTGAGTCCATAATTTTAAAGAATAAATATAATGTATTCAACTGGCAGTCTGCAGACATCACAATTCAATAGGAGAATAAAATGGAGAAAAAATAAAAAATAAACTCTCTTTTTTCAATAGCAGATGATTGTTATTCAACATTGTATGTTGCATGGTTGTCACAACACGTTTTCAGGAAGTCTCAAGTTCATTGTTGAATTTAGTTACCTCCCTTGATGTGACTCCCCGATGTTGACTGCATTCCAGTAAACATTGGAGAAACACATCAAGGGAGGTAAAAAGTTGAACAATTATCATCACTTTCTGATATATTCACGAGCCTGTCAATCTATCTGTAGATCATGCACAGACACAAGTTCACCACTCACATTTGAAATCAAAGTTATTAAATTGAGGCACAAAGTATGTGTGCTCAGTATATTTCTGGTTGATGCAGGTGAGTTTATTCACTCGATTGTATTCACACACTAAACTGTATTAAAACTATTTATCAGAATAAACACAACTTCACAAGAGAGCAAGATCGCAATTATATCGTTAATCACGATCTTCTTTCCCAAAAAACACGATTTATTTTGGTTATTATCACCCAGCACTACAAACAAAAATGAAGATCAATGGTCACGACTTATGATGGAACCCTCATCAACATATACAGACAGCGTCAACACTGCAAATGATACAGGACATGAGAGACGGTTATCAAGTGGACTTCAGGGGAGACAACCCTTTTGGAAAGATGTTAGGATTCAATCGAAAGATGTACGAGGGACGCACAACATTAGAAAATGAGGTGGACATTCTCCCTGTAAATTAAGTAGCATATACTCACAAACACAAATGTATTCATGGAAGATGAAGACACAGATGACAGATCCCTTGAAGATCATCCAGACATACATGTACTTGTAGCCATTTTTTCTCGTGCACACACATGTCACATAGCTTTGATCCGATACTTTTCCCATACTGTCATTACTGGTGCTATTATGATGACACTGTCCTAAAGCAGTTCAGGCCTGGAAATAATTTTTTTAGGTGCATCGGTCATAGTGACCGGCTCCATAATGATCGGATCGGTCATACATTAACCCAGGTCAGTCATATTTTTTGGCTTCCAAATCAAACATTAACTAGGGCGTACTGACCCGTGTCTAAGCCCAGGGGGTGCTTGCAGTGGGTTGAGAACAAATCGAGTGGTGGGCTTAAACATGAAGACTTGAGTCTGTGACTGGGTTTTTCTTGATAAACGATACTGATAAAATGACGATCCCACATCATTCACTTTATGAACGAAATACAAAATCAACATTGGTTTTCAGTATCTTTTGTCAAATCACCAATGAGTATGTAACATGTTTTACTTTCAGTGTTCAATTATTTTAATATATTTACTCATATTTCAGCTGCTCTGTGAATAAAATTTTATTAAATCCACGTGTGCTGTTCGTATTTTTTTCTGTAAACATTGTTTCTGGTAATTGCATCACATGCAAACAAGGACAAAAACCAGCAAATTAAATGCCCAAACAAGCCAACTATACAATCTCATCAGAGGGAATCCACTTGAAGTGACAAAATAACAATACAACAAACCCAGTTTTATCTTTTTTTATTATTCAATAACACTAATTAATTACTCAATAAAACATCAAATGAATAATGCAGATATAAAAGAAAACACGTGATTTAAAAAATGCCCAAAATAGCACAAACCACCAAGATGTATGTGCTTGAACTCGCCCCTCAGGTGACATGCAAAGAAACAAAAAATTCTCATTTTATGCGAATTCACACCGGGTGCAAATTATTCAGTTCGTTCACAGGAATTGGGATTTATTTTTTCTTTCCATGTCACCTGAGGGACTTGCTCATTTCATATTCATTACAATACTTATTCTCCCCAAGTTAAACCCACTCTTGACTCAATATTAATCCCCCCTGCCCCTCCCCCCCCTCCTCATCATGAATGTCCCGGTTGGAAATTTCAAGTAGATCTGTGACTTTCACAACATTTTAGAGTGGCAGCTATCTAATAGCCAGTTGGAATATATTCGCGCTTGAATTTTGTGAAAATCACATCAACAGATCAAGCTTCTGCTTGGACTGCTGCCCCCCCCCCCCCCCCTCCCCTGATCCCCCCCCCCCCCCCCCCCCCCCCCCCACACACACACACACACACTCCCTCCTCTTGTCGGGTTGCACAGAGTGTTCTGGCTTCGGACCGGCCTGGGGTACTTTGGTAAACTACTATAGAAAATGTATTGATATTGATAACAAAACACTTTTAATAGTAGTTTCCTGTGGTACTCCAGGGTGCCGTCCTTATAGTTACGCTTATGGGATATATTGAAGTCAATACACTTTTCATGATAGTTTCTCTTAATACTCGAGGGTTCCATCACTGTGGCACACTTATGGGGATTGACTATTGAGGGAAAATTCACATAATGTCTACCCTTTTGGTGGTACCCTGGAGTACTCAGGAAACTTACTATAGAAAATGTATTGACACTAATTCTTCTATAAGAAATTACCAATTAACGAGTTCAAATGCCCGGTTTATTATTAGATTCCATTGCGATGACTGTTTGATGACTGTTTGATTCAGTCACTGCCTGGCCCAAGTTTTATACATATTGTGGGAAAAGCCATACAAATATCATTGGCAGACTTTAAAGACATTTATTTTGTGTGTGCAATTATTATAATAAAGAAAACAAACAGAACCTCTGATCGATCGAGTGGTTGCTTCTGATTGTGTACATAATAATTTGTAATTTCTGCATCTTGTATAGATTCTTGTATGGATTCACTCCCAACCCAAGCTGTCTTCAAAAATAACCCGACACAATAGAAAGCAATTACAATTAAGTTGGTAAAAATATACATTTAACACGCCGTGGTTCATGTATAAATTATTCAGTCTGTTATGGGCGTGTTTTTGGAATAATTGACAAGTAAGGTGCATGTTGTTAAGTTTGTGGTTATTATTCAGCAAAGTGAATTCGTGAAAATAGAAACATCATTTTTGCTTCGGAATGAATTTTATTTTTAATAAAATAAAACCACTTACCTCTTTTTGACATATCAAGGCATTCAACAATCAATTTCTTGAACGTTAGATGGAAAAGGAATTCTGCCCTGTTTTCCAGCCTCCAGGTAATGACAACACGTTACTCACCTAATTTTGTTTCAAATAATAATAATAATAACACTTTGGCCAGCCGCTGATTTGTCACGATTCTCGGACGAGAAGGCCTTGGTTACCCCTGTACTCCCAACTGCCTCCCTCTTACCACGCTTCTCCTCTCCTCCCAACACTCAAGAGACGAACTGCTTGATGGCATCCCTTGCCCCATTATTCCCAATCTCTCCGATTAGCATATTAACCCTCTCCTTTGAGTCTCCCCCTAACAACATGTCCTACATTCTCCCATCCCACTTCCCCAATATACTCCCAGTGAATCTTATTCTGTTGGACTGGTACTTTGGGCATTCTAGAAGAAAGTGTTCCAAGGTCTCCACCATGCCCAAATTACACATTTGGCACTGTTTTTCCCAATTTTTCCCCTCAGCTCTAGGGACCGTGACCTCAGCTTGAATAACAGTGACCCCCCAAAGGTGCCATCAAGGTACTCTTCAAAACCTGGCTTCTCTTTATCACGCAGGCCACCCAAAGACCTCTTTGATTTGACCCCCTCTCACCAATTACGGTTACAATCCTCCATGACCCTTTCTCTGACGATTTTTTTACCCTGGTGTGCCCCAATGTCCAGGTCCGAGATATTGTGGTCACTCTATGATCATGTAGCCCAGAGAGATGTCCAAAAAGAAAGAGTAGATCGTGGGATTTGTGGCACTGTTCACTTCCAGAGATCATGTTCACTAAGATTCTTTTGATGGAGAGTGTTAACTGTATAGTGTACTAACTGTTGAGTATAAACTGACCGGAACATACAATTCGGAACTGCTTCAGGCCTGGAAATAAGTGGTCGGTCACGGAGAGTGACCGCCATGAAACGTCGATGTGACTGGCACTAACTGTATCCAACCGGTCATGAATTTTTCTCCCAAGTACCGTACTGACCCGTGTCGAAGCCCATATTCGTGATTAAGCCCCCCCCCCCACCCCCCAACTTTCTGCATTTTGAAAACAAGCCCACTCCCTCAATTTCAAAAACTTAAAAGTCTGCCAGTTCGCAAACCACACAAATAAATTGCTTCTGAAGCAGAAGCGAATCCTTAACCAAATGAAACTTATAGGGAGAAAGAGTTTCAATAACGTTTTCATGGGGAAAACCATTTGGGAAATGGTGGGTCTGCCAAGTATAACTTACGGTACGGAAGTGGTACCCCTAAACCAGAGGGCCGTAAAGAGCTTGGAAATCCTGCAGAACGATGCAGGCCAATGGATAACGGGGTCGAGTAATGCCGCAGCGCTAGAGGCAATCAGGGGTGAGCTTGGGTGGATGAGGATCAAGGACAGGATAGACCTGTTGAAACTCGGTTATCTTAATTATTTGGTAAATCTCCCCCGACAGCCGATGGTGTAAAGTAATGTTCCTGAGAATTTTCAACTCAAATATCAAGACGGGGTGGATGGTCCAAGTCAGGGAGCTAGTAGAGAACTACTCATTGGAAAATCTAGCCTATTTGTCAGTGATAATGAATACAGTGTCCTGATTTCACGTACTTGTGGAAAAATATCACAATTCATTTCACGGATGCCAATAAGCGGAAAAGGTTGTGGATGATAATTCAGTGAAACACTCCTGCAAGAAGTTGCTGGAAAGCAATTAATATAATTTCCAATGCCTTTGAAAATCGGTGCAACTAAACTCCGACCACAACCGAACAGAAATAAAATTATGGAACAAGTGTAAAATAAAGTTGATATATTGTTGATATATTGGTAGATTGCATGGGGGTATAAATATCATATTTAAAGTTTTAAGTGGATCTGTTCACAAAAAGAGATTTTGTTAACTTCTTTCTTTCAACTATCAGATTCTTGTGTTCAGTGTTTAGTAGCCTTCACAAACAGAAATAAAATTATGGGACAAATGTCAAATAAAGTTGATATTTTGTTGATATATTTGTAGATTTGGGTATATATATATCATATATTTAAAGTTTCAAGTGGATCTGTTCACGTAAAGTGATTTTATTAACTATTTTCTTTCAACTCTTTGTTCGGAATCTGGGTAGGTTCTTGTGTTCGGCGTTTACACCTCTTAGTGATATTTGCCAAATAAGAATTAAGATGAAGACCGTCGAATTAACGTCACTGCTTTGTGAAAGCCTGCAGTCTCCTATGCTTTTCAGGTCTAGGACCAATTCAAAGACAATTCCCATCATGCTTCTTTTTTGGTTCAGCAAGCTAATTCAATATGGGCCAAGTGAGCTAAATATTGCTATCACTTAGAGTCTGTTGTCGTCCATCTTACAGGTTCTGTTGTCCGTGAACTTTTCTCATTTTCTTCTTTTCTGGAACCTCTGAGCTGATGTGAACATAACTAGGCATAAATGGTTTATGGTAGGTTCTCTACAAACTTTCCTCATTTTGTTCCTGTCAGATGAAAAACATGGCCGCCAGAGGCATTCTTTGATTCTGATTGGTCGATTTTAAAAAATTTTCTCTGAAACTACAGGGCCAAATGTTTTGAAACTTCACATGATTGATAACTGGGAAACCCTCTACAAACATTCCCCATTTAATGTTGATCGGATTGCAAACATGGCTGCAATTGTGGCGCATAGTCATGGAAACCCTATGGGAAATCACATTTTTATCTTCTTATCATAATTGAGGAATATGCAGTTCTTCCAGGTAAACGATTACAGGCTCTTCAGAGACTCTTGTTTTTAACGCCCCCCCCCCCCCCCCCCCCTGGGGGGGGGGAGGGGATGTAGCCATGGTGCTGTCCATCCGTCCATTTGTCTGTCCATCTAGACAGACTTGGGGGCGCGGTGGCTCAGTTGGTAGAGATGCAGGCTGCAAGCCGGGAGGTCCTCGGTTCGAATCCCACCTGCGGCAACCGCGTTGTGTCCTTGGGCAAGACACTTCACCCCCATTGCCCACATGGGGGCACTGTGACGCTGTGTACTAAGGCATACTGCACGTCGATACTGCACCTGTCTTCAACCAATGCTAACCCTGCTTGTGTGGAGTTGGTATGTTGGGGAGCTGACAGTTGCTTGCCGTTGCTCGGTGGTTCTCTCCGGGTACTCCGGCTTCCTCCACCCGTGAAATTGTCACGGTCATGGTTAGCCATTGTGCAGAAATATGTGCCCTTAAACACCAATAAATCAATAAGTAAATAAATAAATCTAGACAGAGTTGGTTTCCGCTCTCTTAACTAAAATTTTGCTTGGCCAACTGAAACCAAACTTGGCATGTGGGTTAGACATGATGCAGGGAAGAACCCTACTCATTTTGGGATCATTGTATCAAAGGTCAAGGTCACAGTGATCTTGAACTTTAATTTTTATCAGTGTTTGTTTCCGCTCTGTGATTAAAGTTCCACTTGGTCAACTGAAACCGAACTTGGCATGTAGGTTAGTTTAAACATTATTTATTTCAAAAGTACAAAAGCATATAAAGAATCTTTACATACAGTGATGTGGATTTGGCAGAAAGCTATGAGCTTATACAAGGCCGTTTCCACCCAAAATAAAATTACGAAGAGTTACAAATGTCAGTGGCTGATATGAGTGATTTTACAATTTAGTTTAGGGTTTGTATATGTCACACAAGCATCTCGAATAAGTCAATAGTTGAGCTCACATATCGTCACCCGAGTGCCCCGTCTCTCAGACACCAGATTAACCTCATGCTCAACGCGGGTACATAACAAAGGCATACAAAAGACTTCTTTAAGCACTAAACATTTTTATTAACTGCTCCAAGAACACAGTTCGTGGTCCCCATTAGAATGGGCTCAGCGAGCTCACACCAAATGGGGTCCTGAGCCATGTTTCCGAGTCCAAACTTGAGACTTGAGAGGATAGTAAAAGTTGAATTAGAGCTTTTAGTTTAACCAATATTTATTCAAAATATATCAAAATAGTATAAATTATACATAATAGATGGTGGATCTGACAGAAAGCTAAAACGCTTATACAAGGTCGATTCCACATACAACATTTACAATGTTACAATATAACGGGATCAATAATAGTCAAAAGGTTACATATATATATTGTTTAATCTATGCTGATTAAAGTCTGATGTATCGAAGAATAAGAGAATTATGTATAAAGAGAAAAAACAGGAAGCCAACCAGAGTGTAAACTAAGCTGATGACGATTCCAGCCAGCTACAAGCATGGCAGGCGTACACATCCATATGTTAAATTCAAACTCCATTCCGTAAAACAGCACAGCTCCACACAACAAAGTCGAGACCACCACAGTCGCCCTCACCAAGGCAACTTTACCAATTTGAATGATTATTTGGATACAATCACCCTGATGGAGACTACAGCGGCCGGCAAAACGGCTGCACAAAAAGATTGGAGTATATAAATACGCTTTCATTTACGGAAAGCGCTTTGTATCTAAAATATAATTTTGGACTACACCAAAGACTGAGCTATTATCTTCATTACTTAGAACTTCGGAGCCATAGAGTAGGGTTGACACATTTGGAATAAATGGTAGTTGACCAATGGTTCGGTTACGGATATTGAAGTAGAGTGGGTACGTCAGCAGAAAATGTTCAGCTGACTCAATTTCCCCACATTGGCAGTAGGGTGACAGTGATATGTGATTGGCGTACAAATGTGAGTTGAGGTTGCTACATCCCAGGCGCAACCTACAATGGTATATTTGTGCTGCACGACATTTAGCCTTACTGAAGAAGGATGGCGGCCATCGGCTATTATGAGTTAAGTAATTCTTGAAGTTGCTGTAAGAACTGTTATCTCTTATTGGCAATGGTATGTTGTTCCATAGTTTAGTTACTTCTGGGATGAAAGAAGATTGGTACAAATTGGTTCGACAGAATGGGATTCTGAGGTTACCACTAGAATGGAGAGTATGTGTCGTATTGATCGCCAAAATGAATGGCGGGACCTTATTAGCAATGTGTTGAGTCATTATGCGGTGGTACATCTTAAAAAACTGCATCAGTTTGTGCTTCCTTCGCCTGTCTTGGAGGGTATCCCAGCAGGTTTCTGAGTATGATGAAGCTTTACTGGCACTGACAGTTCCACCTGTAACAACCCTAGCTGCTGCCACTTGAATTTTCTCTATATTAGCAATATCAGCTTCACTGCAGTTGTCCCAGACTGTATCAGCATATTCTAATAGAGGTCTTATAAATGCGAAATAGATTTTTTCCAGAACGCATCTATCAAGTATGAATTTGTACTTTCGCATTAAATCTATACGTGTCCAGGCTTTGGCACAGATATAGTCAATGTGATTAGTCCACGTGCAACTAGTATTTAACATAACACCTAAATGTTTGTGACTGTTAACCTCTGTAATTTGTGTATTAGAGAACAAAAGGGGTGGATGAGATCGGGGATTAGTTTTCCGAGATATGAGCATACTTTCAGTTTTTTATGGATTAAATTCAACCAACCAAGATCTGGCCCAATTTTCTATAGTAGCCAGATCCCGATTGATTAAATTAGCTGTTTGGGTCGGATTTTCTGCAATTAGATAAAGAGACGTGTCGTCTGCAAAGAGGCGTAGGCTGCTTATCAAATTTTCCGTTATGTCATTGATGTAAATGAGAAATAAGAGGGGACCAAGAATCGAGCCTTGTGGGACTCCGGAGCAGACGCATCTCCAAGAAGAGGCCTTGTTAGGTATAACAACCCGCTGGGATCTTTCTGAAAGATATGATCTGAGGAAGTCCAGCAACTCACCCCTAATTCCGACCTTCTCTAGCTTGTATATCAATCCGGCGTGCCATACTTTATCAAACGCTTTGCTCACATCACAAAAAACAACTCTGACCTCCTTGCCTTCATCCAGGGCATGACAAAACTCATTGTATATATCTGTTAATTGGAGAACTGTAGAGTCCCAAGGTGTAAACCCCAATTGGAATGGACTTAGAATATTGTTATCATCCAGAAATTTCCATATAAACCCAAATTGGAATGGACTTAGAATATTGTTATCATCCAGAAATTTCCATATGCGCTTAAAGAAATATTTCTCAAATATTTTGCCTACACAGCTTATCAACGATATAAAACGATAATTTGTGACCAAGTTGGAAGGAGTTTTCGTCAAAATTGGAGACACATTAGCTTTTTTCCATGCAGATGGGAAGTAACGGTTATTTAATAAGATATTAAAAAGGATCGATAGTGGTTCACACAATGAATTTTTACACTCTGAGCAGACGTGGGCTGACCATGTCTGGACCAGAGGCTTTGGCCACATTTATTGTTTTAAGAGCTTCATGAACCTCGTGGCAGCAGAGCGTTATGCTATCTAAAATTTCACTGGGTTGAGAAACAGATGTTGGCAGCGAGGCTTGGGAATCGTCTACACAAGAAATAGTAAAAAAAAAATTTCCGTTGAGTATCTCAGCTTTCTCAATGTTCGACAAATACAATTTTGTTTTGATGGATTATGGTTGGGATTCCCGATGAGGTATTATTGACTATAAATGATTTGAGTGTCTTCCACCATTGAGCAGGTGAAGTTTCTGAGCTTTTCAGCACATTTTGAACTTTGGTTAAATGAAAAGTTTTAGACTTCCGTATCGCCGAAACAACCTCGTTCCTCTTGTTTTTGTATTTATCCCATGCTTGAGGAAGGCCGCTCTGTTTGGCAGCACGATACAAACGTTTTCTTTGCCTGATAAGTAATCTGATGTTATTATGAAACCAAATGGGTTGATTAGTTCTCGAAGTTACATATTTATTCGGGACATACTCAGATGCCAGATAGAGTAACTTATTGGTAAAATCTGATACAATAGTGTCCAAGTTGGGGTTATCAAAACTATCTCCCCATTGTTCATTAGCGATTGCACTATTTAGATCTACGTAGTTACATAATTTATAAGGTCAGACACGTCTCTTAAAAGCAACTGGGACTGATTTTTTGAAGTCAGTTTCGATAGAAATTGGTTTATGATAGCAAATCATTTCTGGAAAGAAAGAATCTAGAACTTCACACGTCATGACGTTCACTGACTGAGACACGGCAAAGAGGTCAAGCAGCAACGCTGAGGTTTCAGTAAGGCACGTCGGTTCTGTCACAAGCTGAGCTAAGTTAAAACATTTAGCAATTTCCAAAAACTTTTTTCCCACTGGCATAAGTTGATTATCGTTGAAATCACCAGTGACAATAAGATCTTTTATTTGGGTATCTTTAGCTTTCTCAATGGAGGTAGCAATAGTATTCCACAATTCGACTGGACTATTAGGAGGGTGGTGAAACACACCCAGCAGTAATGACTTACCATGTTTTGTGACTACTTCGGTCCAAAGACACTCAGTATTTGCCAACTCAAGATCGGGTCTATGTCAAAAACTAATACCATCTTTAAAGTACACCGCCACACCACCACCCCTTGTCGGGCGATCCTTCCATAGTGGTTCCTGGAAGCTAGGCAGAAGCATATTAGATGTCGGAATATTATCAGTTAACCACGTCTCGGTGAGGGCCAGGATATCGAAAGCCATAGATTCGCATTTTAGAATGTCTAATTTCGTTTCAACATCTATACTCTATATATTCAAATGGCATATTTTCAAAGTATTTACTTTATTATTTGAGTCAGTAGGGTCAGGGTCTGGGTTCAACTGTACATCGCCCGATAATAAAATTAGTAATGATTGAAGCATAAGTAAGACGAAACTAAGAGCCAAAGGTATCCCATAAAGAGCCCTGTCCATCACCGAGACAGCGGTTACCGAGATATGATTAACTTTTGATTCCGAGAACCATGCAGTTACATCCTCAAACGGGACTTGACCTACCGAACTAAGTAATGAAAGATTGAAGAATATACTAAAAATGGCAGTGAAGGTTCTCAGTAGACAGTTTCCCTTTAGGCGGAAAAGTATATAGTATAAAACACACCGTATCTGGTGTTTTTTAAGCTTATTTTTCGTGCCGTGACAGTAGACAGCAACATTGAATAAACCAATCCGAGCTCGATAGACATCTATATTATACATTTATGTTACACCAGAGCTTACCAGTAGGGAGATTACTCGGACGGTTAAGTTGTTTACAATTTTGTGGTACCGTATCAAGTTTGCATACAGGTTGGCAGGAGTAGGAGATTTGAAATGAGACTGAGAGGAACAATAGTAGTAGTAATATAATATCGGATATTTCAATACAAAAAACAACATATTCACATGGTATAAACCAGTATCAAGCATATGTGATCCTGGTGGTTGAACTGTAAAGTTTCGTTTCCTGAGAGCATATATCCTATATCCAATTCAAGGTCAGGTCAAGCTCCATGAACCCCCCCCCGCCCCCACACACACACACTGTCTTACATGTATATACATATATGCATGTAACACCATCAAATCATTTTTATCTACCACACGGTTCGTTTTTCACAATAGAATAGAAATAGTGGAATGACTCACCATGCTTCAGATACGCCCAATTGGACGGGGCAACCAATAAGATACTCTTTATTACAGGGGTCAAAATGGTCCATGTTGTTGTCATCAATGACTTGTCAAAAAAAAAAAAAAATTTCGGCCCCCAACTCACGAAGAATAGATTAACATCTTTGTGGCGTGCAATGCACTTAATTCTTCCTCAAACTGTGATGAAAGTTGACGATAACAGTCAGTTTCATAAAAGTGTGTCACAACACGTCACGTAATTCCAACTGAGGCGAGTTGCGATACACTTCGTTAGTTCTAAATGCACGATACAAACAATGAAGTGACATGACAGACTAGTGAGCGAGGCGACCAATGAGATACTCTTAATTGAAGACGTCATTTTGACACATATAATTACCAACAATGATTTGTAATTTATGATAATAATTGGGTCATGGTTAATCAAATTTATTTGAGTTGTTGGAATTCATCAAGAGGCTAACAAGGATATGGAATAAAGCCATGCACATGTGACCAAAGCCCGTTAACAAGCAAACATGCTCGCTTATTACCAGCTGTGTGCCATTTAACCCAGCTTCAAGAGCTCTGTCAAATGGCACACAGCTGCTTGATAATCAGCGTATATCTACACTTCGATCCACAACAACATTACTTAAAAGTGACAAGCAACTACATTTGGTGCAGTTGGTACACTCACCACAGGCTTACACACCCTGTTTTGACCCTTAAATTACATTACATTTCCATTGACTTTCTACCAGAGTCTAATAAGACAGATTAGTGTGAGATGGGCCAACCAAACGTTAAATGCTTTAGTTGAGCATTATAAGATGAATTTAAACCAGTTGAAGTCTAAGATAACTTTGGCTATGCGACCACCTCCTGGACTCGAAAAAATAGACTTCAACAGCGCTTCGGTGCGTGCCTTAATCTGGGCTAAAAAGATCTTTAATAATAAGTTGACAGATAAGACGATTTTGCCCTATGAGTCTTACATTTCGGAACTTCGCCCAGAGTCTGTAGTAAGGAACAATACGAGAGGGAGCAAGCAAACTCCGGCCTGTGTTGTCCCTCAACCCCAACGCGAAAAGCAAAATAAGAAAAGATCAAGGCAAAGCACTTCTCCCTCTTCTTTTCCTTTTACTTCTTCTTTCTCTCAGAGTAAGCGCCCCAATTTGCAAACATCTGCGGTCCATATTGTGACTGAAGATGCTCGCAAATTGAGTAACGCTGTCTTGCCTCGTATTGTTCCTCTACCTCCTACTCCTCCTCAGCCTTTCTTCTCTGGTTCTCCTAATGCTCTCACTAGAACTCCTCCTCCTCCTGTTTCTTCTGCTTCTCTTTCCTCTCCTGCTTCTGTTTTTTCTCCCCCTTCTCCTGCCTCCAGTTTGGTTCAACCAGGTATATTGTACTCAGAGAAAGTCAAATCACCGAGCCGCAACTCAGGCCGCTCATTTGATTCTAAATTCTCCCAGTTTCGGCATAAAAGCGGAGTTAATTTTGACAAAAGAAATTGGCGCCTCCCCGATGTTTGTAAAAACATCCTTATGATTGGAAGTTCAAATTTAGGACGCATTGATCGAAATCCCCTTCCGGACATCCAGGTGGAGTGTTACCCAGTCCAGTCCCCAAAAAATATTATTAAATATTGGAGTGAATTCTTGAAACGATAATTCTGACCTCGTAGTTAAGCAGTTGCGGAATATGCTTAGCGATATCAGGGTCAAGTTTAGATCAGCAAAAATTTATTTCGCTGAACTAAACTTTTCGCAAAAACTCCCTCAGGCTGAGAGGAGAACCCTGAGCATCATCAACGAAACCATTCGGAAAGTGAAGGACGTTAACGTTATACCAAATATTGATGACGCGAAGTTTGATGTTGCTCAGGATTTAATCCATTGGACCACGAGACCCGCCAATATTATGTACGATCACTGGTTGAACCACCTAAATTTAAACTAAGTAAAGGCAAAGGTAACACAGGTTACAGATGTGGGATTAAGAACTAATGTTGTTAACCTGTCTGGCACCAATGACCTAACAACCCAAGAGAAATTGCCTTTAGATCGCGGGTTTAACTTTCCAGCACCAAAGCCTAAAACTGATAACCAAACAAATTTACCATCATACAACTGTAATTTTCTTAGGCAAATGAACTTAGCAGACCGCTTTAGAAACTCCAGCGGTCGGAAACTTCCTTTTACAGAATCATCTGGTTTATCACCTCCAGATAGTGAAGTAGATCCCGAAATTATTGAGGCTAGCAAACGAATCATTCAAAAGGTGTTCAGCATGAACATACTCTCCGATAAAGACAATTTAACAGCTGGTGAACGGAGAGCCCTCACGAAACTTCGAAAAAATAAGAAATTAGTAATTACACCAGCCGACAAAGGTGGGTCGGTAGTTGTTCTATCTCGGGATAATTATATAAAGGAAGCCATGAGACAACTCAGCAATACTTAAACATTATAAGAAAATAGATTCACTTATTTGACCTAGTAATATCGAAAAATTCAATAAGATCTTAAAATTTCTCCTCGACGAAGGTCACATTACCAAAAAACAATTGAAATATTTAACAGCTAAGCTCAGTGCTCAAACAAGACAATTTTATATCCTACCAAAGATCCACAAGGACCGTTCTTCATGGACGGATGACTTTACTCCACCCGGGAGGCCAATTGTATCAGATTGTAATTCGGAATCTTATGCGATCTCGGAATTAATTGATTATCATCTGAAACCTATAGCTAATAGACATCCGACTTATCTAAAAAATACACAGGATTTCCTGTCAAAAATTTCTAAATTGAAAATATCGAAAAATGCAATTCTGGCTACTTTGGATAGCGACAGTATGTATACGAACATTGATATTGATAAAGGTGTTAAATCAGTTAAAAATGCATTTGAAAAATATCCGGATGCAAAACGCCCGGATGAACAAATTTTGGATCTTTTAGAGCTGAGCTTAAAAGGTAATGACTTTCAATTCAATGGAGAATATTTTCTACAAATAATGGGTTGTCCTATGGGTAAAAGATTCAGTCCTAATTTTGCAAGCATTTATGTAGCGGAATGGGAGGAAAATGCCTTAAGCAAATGTGCGAAGCATCCTCTCGTATATCTCAGGTATTTAGATGACATTTTTATTATTTGGGAACATTCAAAAGAAGATTTTGATGAATTTTTAGAAATTTTGAACAATCACGATCCAAATATTAAATTGAAAGCTACTATCAGTGAAAATTCTGTTGATTTTCTCGATGTGACCGTGTATAAAGGCAAGCAATTTCAGGCGTCCGGTCATTTAGATTATAAAGTATATTTTAAACCAACTGATTCACATCAATTGTTGCACACAAAATCATTTCATCCTAAACATACATTTAAAGGTATCATCAAATCACAGCTCATTCGTTTCCACCGCAATTCAAGTGATAAGGTAAATTTCAATGAGGCTTGTTCTACTCTATTTGGCGCCCTCAGATCGAGAGGGTACTCGCTGCGCCTTTTGCGTAGCCTGAAATCCCTAACCCTGAAAAAGCTCGAAAGTCCAGCTGAAACTACCGATTTCGAACCACTGAAGATTGAACACAACAGACCGTTGCAAAATGGTAGTGGCGCGGTATTTAATTGCAAAAAGCCTCGTTGTAGACTGCATACTTTTATGCCTGATCAGAAAGAGGAATTTTCCTCCGAACAAACGAAAAATCATTATCAGATCCGTAACCCCCTCCATTGTGATTCACCAAACATTATTTACCTTATCACTTGTAAGCGATGTCGGAAACAGTATGTTGGTCAAAGTCAAAATCCTTTCCGAGAACGTGCTACTAGACACAAACAGGATATAAAACATAATGCTGATGCCCCAGTAGCACAACATTTTAACCTTCCTGGCCATTCGTTGGATGATTTCGAAATCCATCCTATTGAACAACCACCAATTAAAGACACATTAGAAGAAACGGATGAATTTAGAAAAAAACGTGAAGCTCTTTGGATCAATACGCTTCAAACCCTCTGGCCATTTGGTATGAACATATCAGAGGGCGAATGCGAAAGAAGGTCCATCATTCCTTTCACTTTAACGTACAACAGAATGAATATCGAAATAGCAAAAATGTTAAAAGATGAATTCAATTTTACCAATGCTAAATTAAATGAACCTTTGAATCTTCGACCTGTCATCGCCTATAAGAAAAACAAAAGCTTGCGTAACATCCTTGTAAGGACTAAATTAGAGCCCATCAATGAATAACATCAACTTTTGCCAGTCAGTTTAACCAGTTCCTAAGTTCATCACTTAGTTTAAATCAATTTTATGTACTTTTTTTCATGTTTGAAACCAATCAGGGTTCAGTAAATGAAAACAATTTTTCGGCGGCATATTAAAAGAAAAAAACGTTTCAGTAGGAAATGTCTGTGCCAGTGCGATTTTTTAACCTCAAACACACACAGGCGAGTGCCAGAGTTCATATATGCCCCAAAACAAAATAGGTTCCAATTTCAATCATGTGTATGTATTTCCTAAATAAAATTATTATTTATTTATTTATACATTTATTTATTGATTATTTTTAATTTTAAATTTTTTATTAATTTTTATTTATTTATTTATTTATTTATTTATTTGGTTGATTCATTTATTTAAATTATTATTATTTTTATTTTTAATTTTTCATACCTTTCACACAATGTATAGGTTCAGAAGGTAAAACACACAATTTCTACGTGGTGTAAAATATTTTCCGTCATAAACCTCCGTCGGGGGATATTCATTCCAGCTGATAACATTCGTGAGGCAGCATGATCTTTGGTGTTATTTTTTCATTTATTTCTTTAGTCTCAATATATTTTTTCATACCATTTTTTCATATTATTTTCACATACTTCTGAAGCCAGTAAAGCAAACCGCTCCCGATTGGTTTTACTTAAATCAAAGCCAACCAATAGGGCTTCATTGGGTCAGTAAAGCAAACCACTCACTGACTGATTAAAATTCAATGGAAGCCAATCAATAGGGCTTCATCTAATTTGTCTGGACGACACAAACTGAGTTGTGAAAAACAAACTTGGGACATCTCAGATTGAAAAGAATTAATCAGATGAGTGACATTTGTCAGCTTGTTACCAAGTTCAATTATGTACTGAGCTGTGAAAAACACCCCCAGCCCACAAGGATATATACCATGCATGCCCTCCCAAAGTTGGAATCATTTTCCTCAAAGTCTCTTTGAAAAAGCCAAACCAAGCGAAACGCGTCGAGACAGACGGATTATTTTCTACCTTTGCTGAAGACTACAACCAATCCAGGTATCTTCTTTAATAGGTAATATCGAAGTTTCCAATTTTATTTATTTTCATTGCTTTATATTTTATTGATACTTAATTCAGCTACTTTCTTTAACAATGGCAAGAAAAGGACAGAAGCATCAGAAGCAGAGAGTTGCCCAGTCCGGAACTGGCCAGGAACAATCGTTCCAGGCTTATTCTAGGCTGGTCAAGGCTTTGTTTCAGGTGCTTCAATGTTTGCACCACATTGGGCTATTAGAGCACCATTTGGCAAATCGGGATTTCCCGAAACAGCTGGAGAAGAAAGTAGATGAGTTAGGTGGCTTTCTAAAGCCAGCTCTTCCCACCCCACACATTTTTTCTGTTTTTCGACAGATTAGTGTGGGATGGGCCAATCAAACGTTAAATGCTTTAGTTGAGCATTATAAAATAAATTTAAACCAGTTGAAGTCTAAGATAACTTTGGCTATGCGACCACCTCCTGGACTCGAAAAAATAGACTTCAACAGCGCTTCGGCGCGTGCCTTGATCTGGGCTAAAAAGAACTTTAAAAATAAGTTGACAGATAAGACGATTTCGGCCTATGAGTCTTACATTTCGGAACTTCGCCCAGTGTCTGGAGTAAGGAACAATACGGGAGGGAGAAAGCAAACTCCGGCCCGTGTTGTCCCTCTACCCCAACGCGAAAAGCAGAATAAGAAAAGATCAAGGCAAAGCACTTCTCCCTCTTCTTTTCCTTCTACTTCTTCTTTCTCTCAGAGTAAGCGCCTCAGTTTGCAAACATCTCCGGTCCATATTGTGGCTGAAGATGCTCGCAAATTGAGTAACGCTGTCTCGCCTCGTCTTGTTCCTCTACCTCCTACTCCTCCTCAGCCTTTCTTCTCTAGTTCTTCTAGTGCTCTCACTAGAACTCCTCCTCCTCCTTCTGTTTCTTCTCCTGTTTCTGTTTCCTCTCCTGCTTCTGTTTCTTCTCCTCCTTCTCCTGCCTCTAGTGTGGTTCAACGAGGTATATCGTACTCAGAGAAAGTCAAATCACCGAGCCGCAACTTGGGCCGCTCATTTGATTCTAAATTCTCCCAGTTTCGGCATAAGAGCGGAGTTAATTTTGACAAAAGGAATTGGCGCCTTCCCGATGTTTGTAAAAACATCCTTATGATTGGAAGTTCAAACTTAGGACGCATTGATCGAAATCCCCATCCGGACATCCAGGTGGAGTGTTACCCCGGCGCCAAATTCAATCATCTGCGCTCTATGTTTAAAGGGCACAGGGGCCAGTCCAGTCCCCAAAAAATATTAAATATTGGCGTGAATTCTCGAAACGATAATTCTGATCTCGTAGTTAAGCAGTTGCGGAATATGCTTAGCGATATCAGGGTCAAGTTTAGATCAGCAAAAATTTATTTCGCTGAACTAAACTTTTCGCAAAAACTCCCTCAGGCTGAGAGGAGAACCCTGAGCATCATCAACGAAACCATTCGGAAAGTGAAGGACGTTAACGTGATACCAAAAATTGATGACGCGAAGTTTGATGTTGCTCAGGATTTAATCCATTGGACCACGAGAACCGCCAATATTATGTACGATCACTGGTTGAACCACCTAAATTTAAACTAAGTAAAGGCAAAGGTAACACCCGCCTAACAGATGTGGGATTAGGAACTAATGTGGTTAACCTGTCTGGCACCAATGACCTAACAACCCAAGAGAAATCTCTTTTAGATCGCGGTTTAACTTTTGTACCAGCACCAAAGCCTAAAACTGGTAACCAAACAAATTTACCATCATACAACTGTAATTTTCGTAGGCAAATGAAATTAGCCGACCGCTTTAGAAACTCCAGCGGTCGGAAACTTCCTTTTACAGAATCATCTGGTTGGTCACCTCCAGATAGTGAAGTAGATCCCGAAATTATTGAGGCTAGCAAACGAATCATCCAAAAGGTGTTCAGCATGAACATACTCTCCGATAAAGACAATTTAACAGCTGGTGAACGGAGAGCCCTCACGAAACTTCGAAAAAATAAGAAAGTAGTAATTAAACCAGCCAACAAAGGTGGGTCGGTAGTTGTTCTATCTCAGGATAATTATATAAAGGAAGCCATGAGACAACTCAGCAATACTAAACATTATAAGAAAATAGATTCACTTATTTGGCCTAATAATATCGAAAAATTCAATAAGATCTTAAAATTTCTCCTCGATGAAGGTCACATTACCAAAAAACAATTGAAATATTTAACAGCTAAGCTCAATGCTCAAACAAGACAATTTTATATCCTACCAAAGATCCACAAGGACCGTTCTTCATGGACGGATGACTTAACTCCACCCGGAAGGCCAATTGTATCAGATTGTAATTCGGAATCTTATGCGATCTCGGAATTAATTGATTATCATCTGAAACCTATAGCAAATAGACATCCGAGCTATCTAAAAAATACACAGAATTTCCTGTCAAAAATTTCGAAATTGAAAATATTGAAAAATGCAATTCTGGCTGCTTTGGATATCGACAGTATGTATACGAACATTGATATTGATAAAGGTGTTAAATCAGTTAAAAATGAATTTGAAAAATATCCGGATGCGAAACGCCCGGATGAACAAATTTTGGATCTTTTAGAGCTGAGCTTAAAAGGTAATGACTTTCAATTCAATGGAGAATATTTTCTACAAATAATGGGTTGTCCTATGGGTAAAAGATTCAGTCCTAATTTTGCAAGCATTTATGTAGCGGAATGGGAGGAAAATGCCTTAAGCAAATGTGCGAAGCATCCTCTCGTATATCTCAGGTATTTAGATGACATTTTTATTATTTGGGAACATTCAAAAGAAGATTTTGATGAATTTTTAGAAATTTTGAACAATCACGATCCAAATATTAAATTGAAAGCTACTATCAGTGAAAATTCTGTTGATTTTCTCGATGTGACCGTGTATAAAGGCAAGCAATTTCAGGCGTCCGGTCATTTAGATTATAAAGTATATTTTAAACCAACTGATTCACATCAATTGTTGCACACAAAATCATTTCATCCTAAACATACATTTAAAGGTATCGTCAAATCACAGCTCATTCGTTTCCACCGCAATTCAAGTGATAAGGTAAATTTCAATGAGGCTTGTTCTACTCTATTTGGCGCCCTCAGATCGAGAGGGTACTCGCTGCGCCTTTTGCGTAGCCTAAAATCCCAAACCCTGAAAAAGCTCGAAAGTCCAGCTGAAACTACCGATTTCAAACCACTGAAGATTGAACACAACAGACCGTTGCAAAATGGTAGTGGCGCGGTATTTAATTGCAAAAAGCCTCGTTGTAGACTGCATACTTTTATGCCTGATCAGAAAGAGAAATTTTCCTCCGAACAAACGAAAAATCATTATCAGATCCTTAACCCCCTCCATTGTGATTCACCAAACATTATTTACCTTATCACTTGTAAGCGATGTCGGAAACAGTATGTTGGTCAAAGTCAAAATCTTTTCCGAGAACGTGCTACTAGACACAAACAGGATATAAAACATAATGCTGATGCCCCAGTAGCACAACATTTTAACCTTCCTGGCCATTCGTTGGATGATTTCGAAATCCATCCTATTGAACAACCACCATTTAAAGACACATTAGAAGAAACGGATGAATTTAGAAAAAAACGTGAAGCTCTTTGGATCAATACGCTTCAAACCCTCTGGCCATTTGGTATGAACATATCAGAGGGCGAATGCGAAAGGAGGTCCATCATTCCTTTCACTTTAACGTACAACAGAATGAATATCGAAATAGCAAAAATGTTAAAAGATGAATTCAATTTTACCAATGCTAAATTAAATGAACCTTTGAATCTTCGACCTGTCATCGCCTATAAGAAAAACAAAAGCTTGCGTAACATCCTTGTAAGGACTAAATTAGAGCCCATCAATGAATAACATCAACTTTTGCCGGTCAGTTTAACCAGTTCCTAAGCTCATCACTTAGTTTAAATCAATTTTATGTACTTTTTTTCATGTTTGAAACCAATCAGGGTTCAGTAAATGAAAACAATTTTTCGGCGGCATATTAAAAGAAAAAAACGTTTCAGTAGGAAATGTCTGTGCCAGTGCGATTTTTTAACCTCAAACACACACAGGCGAGTGCCAGAGTTCATATATGCCCAAAAACAAAATAGGTTCTAATTTCAATCATGTGTATGTATTTCCTAAATAAAATTATTATTTATTTATCTATATATTTATTTATTGATTATTTTTATTTTTAATTTTTTATTAATTTTTATTTATTTATTTATTTATTTATTTGGTTGATTCATTTATTTAAATTTTTATTTTTATTTTTAATTTTTCATACCTTTCACACAATTTCTACGTGGTGTAAAATATTTTCCGTCATAAACCTCCGTCGGGGGATATTCATTCCAACTGATAACATCCGTGAGGCATCATGATCTTTGGCGTTACTTTTTCATTTATTTCTTTAGTCTCAATATATTTTATCAAACCATTTTTTCATATTATTTTCACATACTTCTGAAGCCAGTAAAGCAAACCGCTCCCGATTGGTTTTACTTAAATCAAAGCCAACCAATAGGGCTTCATGGGGTCAGTAAAGCAAACCACTCACTGACTGATTAAAATTCAATGGAAACCAATCAATAGGGCTTCATCTAATTTGTTTGGACGACACAAACTGAGTTGTGAAAAACAAACTTGGGACATCTCAGATTGAAAAGAATTAATTAGATGAGTGACATTTGTCAGCTTGTTACCGAGTTTAATTATGTACTGAGCTGTGAAAAACACCCCAGCCCACATATGGATATATACCATGCATGCCCTCCCAAAGTTGGAATCATTTTCCTCAAAGTCTCTTTGAAAAAGCCAAACCAAGCGAAACGCGTCGAGACAGACGGATTATTTTCTTCCTTTGCTGAAGACTACAACCAATCCAGGTATCTTCTCTAATAGGTAATATCTAGATTTCATTTTAATTTATTTCATTTCTTCATTTTAATTTCATTTTATTCATCTACCTATTCTTCAAATGGCTCAAAAAAGACAGAATCATCAGGGAAAGAGAGTTGCCCAGTCTGGAAGAGGCCAGGAACAATCGTTCCAGGCCTATTCTAGATTGGTCAAGGCCCTTTTCCAGGTGATTCAGTGTATGCACCATATTCGGCTCCTAGAGCAGCATTTGGCCAAACGGGATTTCCCGAAGCAGTTGGAGAAGAAAGTAGATGAGTTAGGTGGCTTTCTAAAGCCGGCTCTTCCCACCCCACGCATTTTTTCTGTTTTTCGACAGATTAGTGTGGGATGGGCCAACCAAACGTTAAATGCTTTAGTTGAGCATTACAAGATAAATTTAAATCAGTTGAAGTCTAAGATAACTTTGGCTATGCGACCACCTCCTGGACTCGAAAAAATAGACTTCAACAGCGCTTCGGCGCGTGCCTTGATCTGGGCTCAAAAAAACTTTAAAAATAAGTTGACAGATAAGACGATTTCGGCCTATCAGTCTTACATTTCGGAACTTCGCCCAGCGTCTGGAGTAAGGAACAATACGGGAGGGAGCAAGCAAACTCCGGCCCGTGTTGTCCCTCTACCCCAACGCGAAAAGCAAAATAAGAAAAGATCAAGGCAAAGCACTTCTCCCTCTTCTTTTCCGTCTACTTCTTCTTTCTCTCAGAGTAAGCGCCTCAATTTGCAAACATCTCCGGTCCATATTGTGACTGAAGATGCTCGCAAATTGAGTAACGCTGTCTCGCCTCGTCTTGCTCCTCTACCTCCTACTCCTCCTCAGCCTTTCTTCTCTGGTTCTCCTAGTGCTCTCACTAGAACTCCTCCTTCTGTTTCTTCTCCTGCTTCTGTTTCCTCTCCTGCTTCTGTTTCCTCTCCTGCTTCTGTTTCTTCTCCCTCTTCTCCTGCCTCTAGTGTGGTTCAACCAGGTATATCGTACTCAGAGAAAGTCAAATCACCGAGCCGCAACTCGGGCCGCTCATTTGATTCTAAATTCTCCCAGTTTCGGCATAAAAGCGGAGTTAATTTTGACAAAAGGAATTGGCGCCTCCCCGATGTTTGTAAAAACATCCTTATGATTGGAAGTTCAAATTTAGGACGCATTGATCGAAATCCCCATCCGGACATCCAGGTGGAGTGTTACCCCGGCGCCAAATTCAATCATCTGCGCTCTATGTTTAAAGGGCACAGGGGCCAGTCCAGTCCCCAAAAAATATTATTAAATATTGGCGTGAATTCTCGAAACGATAATTCTGATCTCGTAGTTAAGCAGTTGCGGAATATGCTTAGCGATATCAGGGTCAAGTTTAGATCAGCAAAAATTTATTTCGCTGAACTAAACTTTTCGCAAAAACTCCCTCAGGCTGAGAGGAGAACCCTGAGCATCATCAACGAAACCATTCGGAAAGTGAAGGACGTTAACGTTATACCTAAAATTGATGACGCGAAGTTTGATGTTGCTCAGGATTTAATCCATTGGACCACGAGAACCGCCAATATTATGTACGATCACTGGTTGAACCACCTAAATTTAAACTAAGTAAAGGCAAAGGTAACAGCCGCCTAACAGATGTGGGATTAGGAACTAATGTGGTTAACCTGTCTGGCACCAATGACCTAACAACCCAAGAGAAATCTCTTTTAGATCGCGGTTTAACTTTTGTACCAGCACCAAAGCCTAAAACTGATAACCAAACAAATTTACCATCATACAACTGTAATTTTCTTAGGCAAATGAAATTAGCCGACCGCTTTAGAAACTCCAGCGGTCGGAAACTTCCTTTTACAGAATCATCTGGTTGGTCACCTCCAGATAGTGAAGTAGATCCCGAAATTATTGAGGCTAGCAAACGAATCATCAAAAAGGTGTTCAGCATGAACATACTCTCCGATAAAGACAATTTAACAGCTGGTGAACGGAGAGCCCTCGCGAAACTTCGAAAAAATAAGAAATTAGTAATTAAACCAGCCGACAAAGGTGGGTCGGTAGTTGTTCTATCTCGGGATAATTATATAAAGGAAGCCATGAGACAACTCAGCAATACTAAACATTATAAGAAAATAGATTCACTTATTTGGCCTAGTAATATTGAAAAATTCAATAAGATCTTAAAATTTCTCCTCGACGAAGGTCACATTACCAAAAAACAATTGAAATATTTAACAGCTAAGCTCAGTGCTCAAACAAGACAATTTTATATCCTACCAAAGATCCACAAGGACCGTTCTTCATGGACGGATGACTTAACTCCACCCGGGAGGCCAATTGTATCAGATTGTAATTCGGAATCTTATGCGATCTCGGAATTAATTGATTATCATCTGAAACCTATAGCAAATAGACATCCGAGCTATCTAAAAAATACACAGGATTTCCTGTCACAAATTTCGAAATTGAAAATATCGAAAAATGCAATTCTGGCTACTTTGGATATCGACAGTATGTATACGAACATTGATATTGATAAAGGTGTTAAATCAGTTAAAAATGCATTTGAAAAATATCCGGATGCGAAACGCCCGGATGAACAAATTTTGGATCTTTTGGAGCTGAGCTTAAAAGGTAATGACTTTCAATTCAATGGAGAATATTTTCTACAAATAATGGGTTGTCCTATGGGTAAAAGATTCAGTCCTAATTTTGCAAGCATTTATGTAGCGGAATGGGAGGAAAATGCCTTAAGAAAATGTGCAAAGCATCCTCTCGTATATCTCAGATATTTAGATGACATTTTTATTATTTGGGAACATTCAAAAGAAGATTTTGATGAATTTTTAGAAATTTTGAACAATCACGATCCAAATATTAAATTGAAAGCTACTATCAGTGAAAATTCTGTTGATTTTCTGGATGTGACCGTGTATAAAGGCAAGCAATTTCAGGCGTCCGGTCATTTAGATTATAAAGTATATTTTAAACCAACTGATTCACATCAATTGTTGCACACAAAATCATTTCATCCTCAACATACATTTAAAGGTATCATCAAATCACAGCTCATTCGTTTCCACCGCAATTCAAGTGATAAGGTAAATTTCAATGAGGCTTGTTCTACTCTATTTGGCGCCCTCAGATCGAGAGGGTACTCGCTCCGCCTCTTGCGTAGCCTGAAATCCCAAACCCTGAAAAAGCTCGAAAGTCCAGCTGAAACTACCGATTTCGAACCACTGAAGATTGAACACAACAGACCGTTGCAGAATGGTAGTGGCGCGGTATTTAATTGCAAAAAGCCTCGTTGTAGACTGCATACTTTTATGCCTGATCAGAAAGAGGAATTTTCCTCCGAACAAACGAAAAATCATTATCAGATCCGTAACCCCCTCCATTGTGATTCACCAAACATTATTTACCTTATCACTTGTAAGCGATGTCGGAAACAGTATGTTGGTCAAAGTCAAAATCCTTTTCGAGAACGTGCTACTAGACACAAACAGGATATAAAACATAATGCTGATGCCCCAGTAGCACAACATTTTAACCTTCCTGGCCATTCTTTGGACGATTTCGAAATCCATCCTATTGAACAACCACCAATTAAAGACACATTAGAAGAAACGGATGAATTTAGAAAAAAACGTGAAGCTTTTTGGATCAATACGCTTCAAACTCTCTGGCCATTTGGTATGAACATATCAGAGGGCGAATGCGAAAGGAGGTCCATCATTCCTTTCACTTTAACGTACAACAGAATGAATATCGAAATAGCAAAAATGTTAAAAGATGAATTCAATTTTACCAATGCTAAATTAAATGAACCTTTGAATCTTCGACCTGTCATCGCCTATAAGAAAAACAAAAGCTTGCGTAACATCCTTGTAAGGACTAAATTAGAGCCCATCAATGAATAACACCAATTTCTGCCAGTCAGTTTAACCAGTTCCTAAGCTCATCACTTAGTTTAAATCAATTTTGTGTACTTTTTTGTCATGTTTGAAACCAATCAGGGTTCAGTAAATGAAAACAATTTTTCGGCGGCATATTAAAAGGAAAAAAAACGTTTCAGTATGAAATGTCTGTGCCAGTGCGATTTTTTAACCTCAAACACACACAGGCGAGTGCCAGAGTTCATATATGCCCAAAAACAAAATAGGTTCTAATTTCAATCATGTGTATGTATTTCCTAAATAAAATTATTATTTATATATTTATTTATTGATTATTTTAAATTTTTTATTAATTTTTATTTACTTATTTATTTATTTATTTATTTATTTATTTGGTTGATTCATTTATTTAAATTATTATTTTTATTTTTATTTTTAATTTTTCATACCTTTCACACAATGTAGAGGTTCAGAAGGTAAAACACACAATTTCTACGTGGTGTAAAATATTTTCCGTCATAAACCTCCGTCGGGGGATTTTCATTCCAACTGATAACATTCGTGCGGCATCATGATCTTTGGCGTTATTTTTTCATTTATTTCTTTAGTCTCAATATATTTTATCAAACCATTTTTTCATATTATTTTCACATACTTCTGAAGCCAGTAAAGCAAACCGCTCCCGATTGGTTTTACTTAAATCAAAGCCAACCAATAGGGCTTCATGGGGTCAGTAAAGCAAACCACTCACTGACTGATTAAAATTCAATGGAAGCCAATCAATAGAGCTTCATCTAATTTGTTTGGACGACACAAACTGAGTTGTGAAAAACAAACTTGGGACATCTCAGATTGAAAAGAATTAATTAGATGAGTGACATTTGTCAGCTTGTTACCGAGTTTAATTATATACTGAGCTGTGAAAAACACCCCCAGCCCACATATGGATATATACCATGCATGCCCTCCCAAAGTTGGATTCATTTTCCTCAAAGTCTCTTTGAAAAAGCCAAACCAAGCGAAACGCGTCGAGACAGACGGATTATTTTCTACCTTTGCTGAAGACTACAACCAATCCAGGTATCTTCTCTAATAGGTAATATCTAGATTTCATTTTAATTTATTTCATTTCTTCATTTTAATTTCATTTTATTCATCTACCTATTCTTCAAATGGCTCAAAAAAGACAGAATCATCAGGGAAAGAGAGTTGCCCAGTCTGGAAGAGGCCAGGAACAATCGTTCCAGGCCTATTCTAGATTGGTCAAGGCCCTTTTCCAGGTGATTCAGTGTATGCACCATATTGGGCTCTTAGAGCAGCATTTGGCCAACCGGGATTTCCCGAAACAGTTGGAGAAGAAAGTAGATGAGTTAGGTGGCTTTCTAAAGCCGGCTCTTCCCACCCCACACATTTTTTCTGTTTTTCGACAGATTAGTGTGGGATGGGCCAACCAAACGTTAAATGCTTTAGTTGAGCATTACAAGATAAATTTAAACCAGTTGAAGTCTAAGATAACTTTGGCTATGCGACCACCTCCTGGACTCGAAAAAATAGACTTCAACAGCGCTTCGGCGCGTGCCTTGATCTGGGCTCAAAAAAACTTTAAAAATAAGTTGACAGATAAGACGATTTCGGCCTATGAGTCTTACATTTCGGAACTTCGCCCAGCGTCTGGAGTAAGGAACAATACGGGAGGGAGCAAGCAAACTCCGGCCCGTGTTGTCCCTCTACCCCAACGCGAAAAGCAAAATAAGAAAAGATCAAGGCAAAGCACTTCTCCCTCTTCTTTTCCTTCTACTTCTTCTTTCTCTCAGAGTAAGCGCCTCAATTTGCGAACATCTCCGGTCCATATTGTGACTGAAGATGCTCGCAAATTGAGTAACGCTGTCTCGCCTCGTCTTGTTCCTCTACCTCCTACTCCTCCTCAGCCTTTCTTCTCTGGTTCTCCTAGTGCTCTCACTAGAACTCCTCCTCCTCCTTCTGTTTCTTCTCCTGCTTCTGTTTCCTCTCCTGCTTCTGTTTCTTCTCCCCCTTCTCCTGCCTCTAGTGTGGTTCAACCAGGTATATCGTACTCAGAGAAAGTCAAATCACCGAGCCGCAACTCGGGCCGCTCATTTGATTCTAAATTCTCCCAGTTTCGGCATAAAAGCGGAGTTAATTTTGACAAAAGGAATTGGCGCCTCCCCGATGTTTGTAAAAACATCCTTATGATTGGAAGTTCAAATTTAGGACGCATTGATCGAAATCCCCATCCGGACATCCAGGTGGAGTGTTACCCCGGCGCCAAATTCAATCATCTGCGCTCTATGTTTAAAGGGCACAGGGGCCAGTCCAGTCCCCAAAAAATATTATTAAATATTGGCGTGAATTCTCGAAACGATAATTCTGATCTCGTAGTTAAGCAGTTGCGGAATATGCTTAGCGATATCAGGGTCAAGTTTAGATCAGCAAAAATTTATTTCGCTGAACTAAACTTTTCGCAAAAACTCCCTCAGGCTGAGAGGAGAACCCTGAGCATCATCAACGAAACCATTCGGAAAGTGAAGGACGTTAACGTGATACCAAAAATTGATGACGCGAAGTTTGATGTTGCTCAGGATTTAATCCATTGGACCACGAGAACCGCCAATATTATGTACGATCATTGGTTGAACCACCTAAATTTAAACTAAGTAAAGGCAAAGGTAACAGCCGCCTAACAGATGTGGGATTAGGAACTAATGTGGTTAACCTGTCTGGCACCAATGACCTAACAACCCAAGAGAAATCTCTTTTAGATCGCGGTTTGACTTTTGTACCAACACCAAAGCCTAAAACTGATAACCAAACAAATTTACCATCATACAACTGTAATTTTCTTAGGCAAATGAAATTAGCCGACCGCTTTAGAAACTCCAGCGGTCGGAAACTTCCTTTTACAGAATCATCTGGTTGGTCACCTCCAGATAGTGAAGTAGATCCCGAAATTATTGAGGCTAGCAAACGAATCATCAAAAAGGTGTTCAGCATGAACATACTCTCCGATAAAGACAATTTAACAGCTGGTGAACGGAGAGCCCTCACGAAACTTCGAAAAAATAAGAAATTAGTAATTAAACCAGCCGACAAAGGTGGGTCGGTAGTTGTTCTATCTCGGGATAATTATATAAAGGAAGCCATGAGACAACTCAGCAATACTAAACATTATAAGAAAATAGATTCACTTATTTGGCCTAGTAATATCGAAAAATTCAATAAGATCTTAAAATTTCTCCTCGACGAAGGTCACATTACCAAAAAACAATTGAAATATTTAACAGCTAAGCTCAGTGCTCAAACAAGACAATTTTATATCCTACCAAAGATCCACAAGGACCGTTCTTCATGGACGGATGACTTAACTCCACCCGGGAGGCCAATTGTATCAGATTGTAATTCGGAATCTTATGCGATCTCGGAATTAATTGATTATCATCTGAAACCTATAGCAAATAGACATCCGAGCTATCTAAAAAATACACAGGATTTCCTGTCAAAAATTTCGAAATTGAAAATATCAAAAAATGCAATTCTGGCTACTTTGGATATCGACAGTATGTATACCAACATTGATATTGATAAAGGTGTTAAATCAGTTAAAAATGCATTTGAAAAATATCCGGATGCGAAACGCCCGGATGAACAAATTTTGGATCTCTTAGAGCTGAGCTTAAAAGGTAATGACTTTCAATTCAATGGAGAATATTTTCTACAAATAATGGGTTGTCCTATGGGCAAAAGATTCAGTCCTAATTTTGCAAGCATTTATGTAGCGGAATGGGAGGAAAATGCCTTAAGCAAATGTGCAAAGCATCCTCTCGTATATCTCAGGTATTTAGATGACATTTTTATTATTTGGGAACATTCAAAAGAAGATTTTGATGAATTTTTAGAAATTTTGAACAATCACGATCCAAATATTAAATTGAAAGCTACTATCAGTGAAAATTCTGTTGATTTTCTCGATGTGACCGTGTATAAAGGCAAGCAATTTCAGGCGTCCGGTCATTTAGATTATAAAGTGTATTTTAAACCAACTGATTCACATCAATTGTTGCACACAAAATCATTTCATCCTCAACATACATTTAAAGGTATCATCAAATCACAACTCATTCGTTTCCACCGCAATTCAAGTGATAAGGTAAATTTCAATGAGGCTTGTTCTACTCTATTTGGCGCCCTCAGATCGAGAGGGTTCTCGCTGCGTCTCTTGCGTAGCCTGAAATCCCAAACCCTGAAAAAGCTCGAAAGTCCAGCTGAAACTACCGATTTCGAACCACTGAAGATTGAACACAACAGACCGTTGCAGAATGGTAGTGGCGCGGTATTTAATTGCAAAAAGCCTCGTTGTAGACTGCATACTTTTATGCCTGATCAGAAAGAGGAATTTTCCTCCGAACAAACGAAAAATCATTATCAGATCCGTAACCCCCTCCATTGTGATTCACCAAACATTATTTACCTTATCACTTGTAAGCGATGTCGGAAACAGTATGTTGGTCAAAGTCAAAATCCTTTTCGAGAACGTGCTACTAGACACAAACAGGATATAAAACATAATGCTGATGCCCCAGTAGCACAACATTTTAACCTTCCTGGCCATTCTTTGGACGATTTCGAAATCCATCCTATTGAACAACCACCAATTAAAGACACATTAGAAGAAACGGATGAATTTAGAAAAAAACGTGAAGCTTTTTGGATCAATACGCTTCAAACTCTCTGGCCATTTGGTATGAACATATCAGAGGGCGAATGCGAAAGGAGGTCCATCATTCCTTTCACTTTAACGTACAACAGAATGAATATCGAAATAGCAAAAATGTTAAAAGATGAATTCAATTTTACCAATGCTAAATTAAATGAACCTTTGAATCTTCGACCTGTCATCGCCTATAAGAAAAACAAAAGCTTGCGTAACATCCTTGTAAGGACTAAATTAGAGCCCATCAATGAATAACACCAATTTCTGCCAGTCAGTTTAACCAGTTCCTAAGCTCATCACTTAGTTTAAATCAATTTTGTGTACTTTTTTGTCATGTTTGAAACCAATCAGGGTTCAGTAAATGAAAACAATTTTTCGGCGGCATATTAAAAGGAAAAAAAACGTTTCAGTATGAAATGTCTGTGCCAGTGCGATTTTTTAACCTCAAACACACACACACACACACACACACACACACACACACACACACACACACACACACACACACACACACACACACACACACACACACAGAGCCTTGTCTCCCCTACATACCTAGGTACCCCATTGTTTGTCCTTTGTGTGGACTAACGGTTTCTACCTCGTTTTGCCGGTACAGTTCTGGGAAAACAACCGAGGTAAAGGGTTTCTTTTGTCTTTTGTACCTCGGTAAGGCGAAACACGCAAACTCTTTTGTCTAGTTACCTTGTCAAGTTGGTAAGACAAACCCACACACACACACACACACACACAGTCTTGTCTACCCTACATACCGAGGTACCCCATTGTTGGTCCTTTGTGTGGACTAATGGTTGCTACCCTCGTTTTGCCGGTATAGTTTTTGGAAAACAACCGAGGTAAAGGGTTTCTTTTGTCTTTTGTACCTCGGTAAGGCGAAACACGCAAACTCTTTTGTCCAGTTACCTCGTCAAGTTGGTAAGACAAACCCACACACACACACACACACACACACACACACACACACAACACCATGCAACATAATTATTGGTACCATAGTAACGTCTAGCCCTATTGCGCATGCCTTTCAATATGTCAATCATTATCACGCTGGCCAATAGTATGTCACAGAAAATTGAAGTTTTGGCAATTGGTGGGCTCAGAAGCACTATATGATTTTATCACTTCATATGGGGTCCAGAGTGTAACAATGGGGCTTTTTACCAAAGTGAGAGTACCATTTCATTGTGTGATCAAATGACTTTTCAATGTATTATTGGTACATTATACTGTGTACTTCAGTGACTCCTTACCGAATTATTGGTACCATTATCTGTGTAGTCACATAAATGTGCATGGAAACGAACTCTGTCTTTCAAGTTATGTTTACTGTAATAATAATAACACCTTGGCCTGCCGCTGATTTGTCGCGGTTCTCAGCTGAGAAGGCCTCAGCTATCCATGTTCTCCCGCCCACCCCTACTCCAAAGCCCCTTCTCTCCTCCCAACACTCCCCGCTTGATCGCATCCCTTAACCCCCTCATCCTAATCTCTCCGATAAGTATGCTAACCCTCTCCTTGGCGTCACCCGCTAACCACTCGCTAACCACTTGTTTTTCTTCATAGTCATCTCCCACCTACCCATAATGTCGTTAGTGAATGCTACTTTCTTCACATGATACCTTGGGCATTCTAATAGGAAGTGTTCTAGGGTCTCAACTAGCCCCAAATTACACATTTGACACTCTTTTTCTCTATCTTTTCTAGCCCCCCCCCCCCCCCCCCCCCCAAGCTCAAGCGAACGCGACCTTAGCTTAAATAATAGTGAACCTCCAAAGGTGCCATCCAGGTATTCTTCAAAGCTCAGCTTCTCTTTTTCACGTAAACCGCCCAAAGACCTCTTTGATTTGACTCCCTCCCTCCAATTAAGGTTGCAGTCCACTACGACTCTTTCTTTTACGATTTTTTTACCCTGCGTTGAGCCCACTTCTAGATCTGCAACCCGCAGTGAGTAGTTCTCCATTAGCTCTCTCACTCTTCCACCCTGTCTCCAGGTTTGAATTCCAAATGTCGGGGAACATTACTTTACACCATCGGTTACTGGGGAGATTTATCAAATAATTGAGATAGAACAGTTTCATTGCGTCTATCCTGTCCTTAATCTTCAACCACCGAGCTCACCCCTTACTGCCCCCAAAGCTGCAGCATTACCCGAACCCGTTATCCACTGGCCTGCCTTGTTCTGGAGTGTTTCCAAGCTTTTCATAACACGCTGGTTCAGAAGTATCGCTTCCGTACCATATGTGAGGGGGGGGGGGGGGGCGGAGAGGGGGGGGGGGCACAGCTTTCCAGGCTGAATAGCCTCGATTTATTTATTGTTTTATTTCTCATTTCCTTTCATTATTTTCGTTTATTCATTATACATCTGTAGTTTTCCAGATAGTCGATTAATAAATTCATGTATTTTATTTATTATTTTTTTCTAAGAATTTTCTGTTAATGGCACATTCATCACGTAACGTGGTAAATGGTGGAGGAATAAGCACCCCCAGACCTTAAATAGTCGCAGACAGGAACACAGTTTGGGATAGGGGATAGTTGTGGTATCCAGTATGGATAGATCTACGAAGTTCAGGGACGGTGAGATGTGGTGTTACAAACATTGAAGGTGGACAAACATGTCCCCATACTGTCATAAGGGGCCGAGTGCCAAATCACGGCTGAGGGTTAAGTATATCGATATGTTTAGATGGCAGTGGGGTCTCATATGTTTCATTGAAGCAAGCAGGAGCCATGGGAGGAATAGTGGTGTTGGTCAGGTGGTGGGGGTGGATGTATTGGTTATTTAAATATTATCAGTGGCGTAGCCAGCCCAAAGCAAGAGGGTGGGGGACTCACATAGTGACATACAGCCGTTTTAATGGGGTGGGGTGTGGGTGTACCATACAATTCTTTTATAAACTGTACAAAATGACCCCCAAACCTACATTTTGCATACAAATTCCAGTAAAAAGAGGCCAAAATTCCCGACAGAGGTTGTCATGGAGGTGCACCCCCCCCCCCCCACCCCCACCCCCCACCCCCTACCAGGCTGGGCCCCTACTTGTGCCGGGCCTGTTTCCAGAATTTTGCGGTCACTAGGATTTGAGGCTAGGTAACCAAGTTGGTCGTCCGCCGAGCGATCCCCCGACATTCATCATAATAGGTTCCACCAATAAACTTTTCAAGTGGTACATATCGATTTTGCAAGTGGAGGATATCGACTTTTTGTGTGGTACATATCGACTTTTCAGGTGGTACTTATCGTCTGTCGATATGGTACATATCGACTGGTACATAAAGGCAGTAGTACATATCGACTTAGGTTCGGGGAATCTATCCAATACACCAGGAGAAATCAAGTAAGAGAAAATTGTGTGTGTTTTGGTATTTTGAAACACGCCTTTTGATTGCGTTCGCAACGCATTTGACGTTCGATCGAATCAGAATTGGTTGTTGATAGTTAATTTGTTCATCCGTTGAGATGTGATTTCAAGAAATCAGATCTCCACGGCTGAATAAATTATTCTGGTGAACTTTTATTAAGTTGACCCAAACGTGTAAATGACTGGACTATTGTGGGAAAGAATTTGTAATTGTTGCGACTCTGGACTTACATTTATTGTCCAGGTGATTGGCTTGTGAGTGTCCCAGTGGGCAATGTGTGTGTTTCGGTATTTTGAAACACGCCTTTTGATTGCGTTCGCAGTGCAACTGACGTTCGATCGAATCGGAACTGGTTGTTGAGAGTTAATTTGTTCATCCGTTGAGATGTGATTTTTTAGAAATCTGATCTCCATGGCTGAACAAATTATTTTGGTGAACTTTTATTAAGTTGACCCATGTGTGTAATTGACCGGACCATTGAGAGAAAGAATTGGTAATTGTAGCGATTGTTATCCTGCATTGATTATCCCTGTATTTAACCTTATTTTTAAACAATCTAAAATATAATCCATTGTACTATAACAACATGATTGAAAAATTATTCGTGTACCACTGCTGAGGATTAATATTATAAATAAAATAAAAGAGATCAGAAATTAATTAAATAAAAAAAAGAAGATACTTTATAAATAAAATCATTATATATACCTCCAAAATTAATGGTTTTATTTGTTATGTCTGTCACCCATGCATCTACCGGGAGAGTGAACCATTTTATTTAACCCGGCCGTGCTTGGAGTTGGAGCCTTTGGGTTTTGTTCCTGAACTTGTCCGGATATTTAAAAGTGGGGTGGAAACTTTGGGAGTGGAGATTGTTGGATACTGGTACAGTTTCTTTTTTTGAGAGAGGGAAATATATCCCACAATAAGCCTAGAACCTGGGGGAGTCCTGATCACCCATCAAACGTGTAACCCTTTGTCCGTTATTGAGACCGATCCAGACCGATCAGGAAAAATTTATTTGGGATTCCGGGTTGTTATACAATTGCCCTTGACATGAATTAGCCTTTCTGTATAATACATTGATCTCTAACATTTGTCTGGATAGTGTTTGTAGGCACTATCCAATCAAATATAAGAGAGCAGTATATGAAGAACTTACCCTTGATGTCAGAAAAAAACTTGGCACTCTACCAGTTAGGCTCACCCTTAGTTTTGCTCAAATGAGCTAAAATTTCTAGACAAACTCAACCAAACTCTGTTGCATTTTTTTTTATTTTTAATTATTAAGTATAACAAACTCAACATAACTTGTGTAGCTGCACAATTGAAATACATATGGAATCAAGTCAACCACAGCATAAAAACTTTTAGATATCTGTTAGGTGCTAAATGGATTGCACATTTTATTTGAAATGTGCAATTTTGGGGCTAGTTTGTAATCTGCATGTTTGTAGGCACTATCCAATCAAATATAAGAGAGCAGGATATGAAGAACTTACCCTTGATGTCAGAAAAAAACTTGGCACTCTACCAGTTAGGCTCACCCTGAGTTTTGCTCAAATGAGCTAAAATTTCTAGACAAAATATGTCCATGGATGGTCGGATAGACAAAATGACTCCCAACAACCCTCCCCCTCCCAAACACAACTTTGTTGCAGGGTGTGGATGAATTATAATGAAAATATGATTCCAGTCCATGATTCATGTTGGAGCAGAGGGTTTCTAAATTGGAAGAACTTATGAAAACAAAACTCTGTTGCATTTTTTTTTATTTTTAATTATTAAGTATAACAAACTCAACATAACTTGTGTAGCTGCACAATTGAAATACATATGGAATCAAGTCAACCACAGCATAAAAACTTTTAGATATCTGTTAGGTGCTAAATGGATTGCAAATCGTCATTTGAAATGTGCAATTTTGGGGCTATTTTGTAATCTGCAAATTTGCAAAGCTACTAGAACGACTCATTTGTTTGTTCAGAACTACTGTTCAGGTACACAATATTCAAGAATGCATACAACCATTCTCCAATAATGTGCACCAGAACAATAGTTATGAAGTAAAGCATAATTTACACCAAATAAAACAAGTGCACTGGCAAGTAGTGGATCAATGTATGGCTGCTTATGAAGAAATTGTGCTTGTGAAGAATGGGTAGTTGAAGAAAGGCAACTAATTCTTTCAACCACAATGTTGGTTATTGACAGGATCCATCCCCTGTCATGATTAATGAACCACAAGAAAATAGGGGTATCTGTTGGATGTATACTTTTCTCAAGCTATCACATGGACAAACAAAAATTCCTGAAAATCCAAGATGGTTGCCGTGGCGGCCATATTGAACATTCCAGAACACTGGTTATCGAAAGGAACCATTCTCTAGTCATGCTTAACCAACCATAAAAAACAGTATCCATTGGATATATACTTTTCAAGTTATCACATGGACAAACAAAAATCCCTCAAAATCCAAGATGGCTGCCATGGCAGCCATATTGAACATTCCAGAACACTGGTTATCGAAAGGAACCATTCTCTAGTCATACTTAACAACCATAAAATACAGTATCCATTGGATGTATACTTTTCAAGTTATCACATGGACAAACATAAATCGCCGAAAATCCAAGATGGCTGCCATGGTGGCCGTATTGAATGCTCCAGAATTCTGGTTATAGAAAGAATCATCCTCCAGTCATGTTTAACTGGTTGAGGGCTGGAAGACACTATCAGGGCTTTGGAAAAAATGGGGGGGAGGGGGGGGGGATCATGCAAGTCGTTATTTCTTCTGTTTATATTTCTTTTTCACCAAACAAAAGACACCATTTTCTCGATATGGATCAACTTTATTAAAAAATATTGGAGAGTGCATAAGAGCACTCTCCAATAATTTTTAATAAAGCAGAGTTGGAAGAACAAATATCACTATCCAGAATAATGTAGCACTTAACCAGTTAACCAACCATAAGAAAATAGTATCTGTTGGATATATACTTTTCAAGTTGTCGCGTGGACAAACAAAAGTTAATGGATGGATATCGCCATACCATAATACATCCCCCTCATATGAGTGGCCGAATAAAAATATGTGCATTAAGCAATTTTCTGGAGCCCAAAAGTGCAGATATGCACTAATAAAACATTATTCACGGCCCGACAACTGGCAAATTCGCACAAAACTTATCTATATGTTACAAGTATAATTTCTTTCTGTAAATTTGATTGCCATAGATCAAACGCCAGTTGTTTGTAGTGGCTAGCACTCTACACATCAGATTATAGGCCAGCTTGTAACAAGATCTGATGTATGTTTTGTGCCTCGGGTGCACACTGATACACTGCTACATGCAGGTCAGACCCTCTAAAAAGAAATGTTGGCAGTACTAGCATTCACCCCATGAGGCATAGCAAGCACCAAATTTAAGGTGGGTGCCTGCCCCCCCCCCAACCCCCCCCCCCCCCCCCTTTGCCAGCATCCATTGTATATTTTTAAAAACGAGATGGCCTGAGAGTGATTCTAGAGCTCCCAACCTGTCTTTCTGACCTTGTTATTGGGTTACTTTTCAGGTGTATTCGGATGAATGTGGTCTGAAATCAGCTGGAATAAAACCTGTTATTTCTGTGTATTCATAGATATCTGAACCCATTAATCCTGAGATGGAAACTGTTTTGATGCTGTAAGGACAATAATGTATAAGCTTCAGTCATAAAAAAGTGAGGTTTGCTTCACAAAGGACTCTTGTATTTATGTAAAGCATGTCGTTTAATGATACCTGTGGAGCAAAACAATGGTTCATCCATTCCCAGGTGGATATGGCCATGACAAATTCGCATTGCAATTTGCGATGCAAATTATTTTCTAAGCAGCACAAATGTAATATTTATCTGCTAATCTTGAATTGTCAAAATATTTCTCATTCTGTGTGGTGAATGTTGTCTCGATACAGTTATTAATATTTTTATTAAGCAGTCAACTGTTTTACTAAGATAATAGTAACTAGTATGTTAAAAATGGTCCAAGTAGGGACTCACAGTTAATTGCATTTGTAATATAATTATTTAGCTCAGATCCATAGTTTTTGGGCGTTGCCCTTCTTCAGTGGATTTATAACACAATTCTACATCCTTTCTACTTTACGCACTTTCCGCTTAACACAAGATATGTTATATGTTTACAGTTTGACGTTAGCTGGAATAGCGTCATATATAAAGCATCATTTGCTTCAGCGGCACATTTAACATTGCCTCAGTCCTGTTTATTCTCGCATTGAAGCCCTCGCCGCTACCTGTCCCTAATTGTGTTGTAACAGGAGGCGTTAATTTCGGCTCCTGTAAATCACAGTTTCGATGAGATCTGGGGTCTGATGCAGAGGAAAAATTAGACAGCGTGATGAATATTATATACATGGTATATTGACAAACAAATAGTTATGATACAAAATGGACATGAAGATGAATGATATATTAAGAACCACGGGTCCATAACACTTTCAACCCAAAACAGGTATTTAACTGAAAAACGTTCCCACAGAACTCGCACCAGTCAGAATCAGTGTCATAAACATCGATTCAGACTGGGCCGAGTTCAGTGGGTACCAAAAAGTGAGACACCCAAACTGGTTACCCTTTTACAGGTTAAAAAGTGTCCCCACAACTAACAACTAGTATATAGGTTTATGGTTGGCCAGCTAGATTAAAGCTTTCTGCCAAACATAAAGTGGACGGAAAATAAAGTCAAAAGTCAAAAGAATAGTTTTAGCACGCCGAAGGCACGCTGGGACGTTTTGGGAGAAACCCCTTTCGACCCTCGTTAACTGTATGATATATTTCCGTTAATTTTTTAGACTGCATCATGTCCGATCGGTGCAAAGGAGGAAGAGGATTGGAGTTGATGTTTCTGGCTGTTGTTCTTCAGGCAAGTATAGTCTGCCGCTTTTGGTTTTGTAGTGAAGATAGGCCTTCATCGGCAAGTATAGCCTGCCTTGGGCTCTTTAGCTGGCGTGTATGGTTTCGGCGATTGACAATGAAAGAAACAAAACGACCTTAACAAGGTGCCACCCAACCTGAACATTCCTGGTTCAGGTAACAGGCCTGCGATTATCATAGGGTTGGGACATATTCTGCGCTAGAGGAGCACTTTACAAAAAGGGGCTAAGAAATTGGGGTGCAGGACCGACGCTCGCCTCCCTGGGGGTGGATGCCCACCTCCAAGGATGGAGTGAAGGATGTGCTGAAGCCATAACGGTTATTGTGTTGCCATAGTGGTTATTGATATCCGTAGCGGTTATTGATATCCATAGCGGTTATTGGGAAACAGAGAGAATCTGAAAGATGGTAAAAAAAAACTTGGACTAAAAGCGGCAAAAGGTAGAGTACAGTGAAGAAGTGTGTGCATTTGCAAGGTCTTTTCTGGATGTATTTCTGTTGAGTGTGATTTTCAGGCAAGTATAGTCTGCCGCTTAAATGAGTGTTGGAGCTATCACTGGCAAGTATAGTCTGCCTCAAGCTCTTCTGTTGTAGTTGTTGTTCGAGCTGTTGTGTCGTTGCTGTGTTTGCTGGCGGGGAGTCTTTCTTACGGCGGTGTCTTGGTCTAATGCATCAGACCAAGACACCGACGGAAAATAAGAGCGAAACCACTCTTATATAGGATAATTTCGCGGTGAAAATTCTGAACACTGGAATCTGATTGCTCCCTCGTTTTCACCTTGTCGAATGAAAAACTAAGAGACTGCACTTCGACTAGAACCAATCAGCTACACTGGTTCATTACAAATACAGAACAAACCAAAATAAACGTCTCTTATGAACAATTGAATAACAGGTGAATAACGATCGAATAAATTAGAACTTCTCATGTTTAATTTCAGCTGCTGTTACCCAAAACCGTTACACTGTTATCCACTTGTTTTCTTTAATCAGCCTCAGATTTTTACATACACACTCCATGATGGCAACCCGCATATCTGTGATGGAATGACCTTTTCTGTTGAAATGTTGGAAGATTGGTTTATTGTAGTGTAGTCTAGCGTCGCGCACATGCTCTGTTATTCTTTCTTTTAGCTGTCTACATGGTTCCCCTACATATACAGCTTTTCTACATAATTGGCAGTCCAAAGTATAAATCAGAGTCCTACTTTCACAGTTCACATTCTTGAGAACATTAACACTTTGTCTGACGAGAATGTTACATACATTGCATTGAGAATTACAGTTATTGATTGGGATTGAAATACATGTAGCATTTGCGGTCTTTCTGTGAAATAGCAGATCTCCTAGATTTTTGGCTCTTCTTCTGTATGCGATTAGCGGTGGTTGACTGAACACTTCTTTCATTCTGGTGGATTCATGTCATGTTCCCATGTACTTCTTTGTAATTTTTGCTAAGTCCGGCAGCCCTGATGTATATGTAGTGACCAGTGGGACTCTGATGTTGGATTTATTGTCATTTTTCTTATATTTTTGATCTGATAAAAATCTGCCTGTTTAAATTTACCGATGCATCAAATTTCTTGATATGCATGTGAAGATTGACAGTGGAGAGCTGTATACTGATCTCTATAAAAAAACAACAGATAAGCAACTTTACCTATTAAAAGATTCAGACTACCCGACACATACAAAACGATCAGTGGTGTATAGTTTAGGAATGAGAATAAAACGTATCTGCATGCAAGATGATGACTACAATAGGTGCCGAAATGAACTGAAAGTACAACTGAGAAAGCGAGGATTTGGAGATATATTTATTGAAAGAGAACTCTCCAAAGTTGATAAATTTAAACAGGCAGATTTATTATCATATCACAAATATAAGGTCAATAAATCCAACATCAGAGACCCACTAGTCAATACATATACATCAGGGCTGCCGGACTTAACACGACTAAGGACAGGTAGCGGTGAGGGCTTCAGCCCTCGAAATTAGCCACAGCAATCAGCACTGCCGTGGTGAATGCTGTGGTAAATTGATTTTACCACAGGATATAAATGCTGTGGTAATATTTTTCCTAGATTCTCAATTTATAATTTTGTATACTGGTAGTAAATATTTCAATAATGTGTGTTACCGTACTATTAGTCATGAGCAACATGCCACACTCTTAATTATATAACGTACTGCACATCGATGGTGCACCTGTCTTCAGCCAATGCTAACCCTGCTTGTGTGGAGTTGGTATGTTGGGGAGCTGACAGTTGCTCGGTGGTCTCTCCGGGTACTCCGGCATTCCTCCACCCGTAAAACTGTCACGGTCATGGTTAGCCATTGTGCAGAAATATGTGACCTTAAAAACACCAATAAATAAATAAATAAATTATATAACTCAAGTATTGAATATCAGGACTGGCAATTACCTGCCAGTCCTGATATTCAATGCTTGGATTATGAAAGGCTACTTGCACTCCTAGTGCAGTACTTTGTAATGTTCTATAGTTCAAACTATGTTTATTTCCAAGAAACCAAGTGAACAAACTTTAAGCTATACAAATACGGTCGTAGATTTGACATTAAGCCTGAGGCTTATAACCCATCATCTCCACATGATGTACAGAATTGATGTTCACCTCTCTGATTGCCATAACAATGCCGTGGGAAATGGAATTTACCACAGCAAGTGATTGCCGTGGTAAAATATTCCAAATTTCGAGGGCTGGGGCTTCAATGCGAGAATAAACAGGACTGAGGCAACGTCAGATGTGCCACTGAAACAAATGACGCTTCATATATGACGCTATTCCAGCTAACGTCAAACTGTAAACATCTAACATATCTTGTGTTAAGCGGAAAGTACGCAAAGTAGAAAGGATGTAGAATTGTGTTATAAATCCACTGAAGAAGGGCAACGCCTGAAAGCTATGGATCTGAGCTAAATTATATTACAAATGCAAATGATGGTAACTGTTTTCAAAACATCGCTGATCAAGTTGAGTTATTATCCACAAGGAGTTTTTATCAAATTCTCTTCTAACCTTTCATGTTCTCTGTTGTTTGACAATTTTTGTTCTCTTTTCTTTTCTTTTTTTTTTTTTGGGGGGGGGAGGGGGTGGGCAGGGTGGAAGGCCTCATGCCGATTGGTGGCTCCTGTTGGAAAAGTAAATGAGTAATTAATACTAATACCTATCTTAGTGTTCTGAGCCTTTTGGAACAGAACACTATTAGAGAGGCTTTAGTGTTATATATCTGATTCAGTTCGCAAGTAAATTTGAGGGTTTATAACATGCTATTTAAATTGCTTATCAGTTTCTAGTTTTTGAAAATCAATTGTGCAAGATAGATAGTAAAATGTCAAGTAAAGATCTTTTATTAAATGGAGCCCTGATACTATAAATGTACGTAATACGAGGTTACCTTGTGAAAAACAGGCATGAGGTTGTTTTCACCAAGGAAGTTCGGATTTGTGTGAAGCAAATAATATTCTGGTCCCCTGCCCCCTTCTCACCATATAAAATGATATATCTATATGTCTATCATTAGAACTGTTCACTAGAGTCACATTTCTCTAAACAGATTTCACTGCCTATGGACATCTGATTTGCATCACAACAGGTTTCCTGAAATTTTCTCAACTGGCAATTCAAAATTAAATTTTTGCAATCAATTTCCATAATTTCCTTAAGCAGATCAAATTAAATTACATATTTTTTAGGGTTATGGCACCTTACGAATTTCAAAAACAAAAAGCATGTCCTTCGACAAATAAAGCTTTAGAACAATTAACAAACATGTATTTATTTATTGTGGTTCAATGTCACTTTCAACAACTAAGGTCATATCATGACAGAAGAGAAGAGAAATCAGTTCAGGCTAAGTCAATCACCAATACTCTCACCACTTTTAGAAGACTTTTACTTCAGACAGTGACTACTGTGGCCCTATTCCTGAACCAAAACATGTCTGGACATGTACCCCGGAAGCCACACAGGGTTAACAAACATGTAACCAGCATTCATCCATAAAACCTGACAAATATGTTGGGTACATATGTATATTTCTGAAACTGGCTAGTTGCACTGATTTTGATGATGTCCATATTTGTAGGTGTTTAGTGAGCTTACTTAAGATTCCATCCTTCTCATTAAATTTCATGATTTCCCAGACCTAGAAAGATTCCATTAAATTGTTTCAGCTCACTGGAGAATACCTTCAGGTATTCTCTAATAAACCAAAACAATATAAAATTTATGAACAAAAAGTGGATGGTTGCCAAACAGAAGGGAGACAAATGAGCAACACTAAGCATGGTGGTGCATGCCCATGACGGCACCCAGTTACTGGGCTTCCTATGTGAGATACGGTCTACAAGCACTTAGGATATATGGTAAAACAAGGGCCACATCTCTACAAGTTAAGTGTTGATGAATCTTGCAATACATGCATATCACTTTCACAATTGCTGCTCTATGACCAGAGCCAAATCAAAATTAGACTTGCAGTGCCTAAATTTATATAATGGAAAACCCTTTTTCTAAGTCAATACTTGGAGCTGAAAACTTTTTGCTGACAAGCTGGCGATAGATGGATCAACAATAGAACTATGGATGTGAAGAGAACAGTCCCATTGAGAACTTTCTTGTTTACACTCATATTTGCATAGTTTTATATATCGTTAAAATGTCCAGATAATATGAACGGGTTAACCTAGGAATAACAAGGATTAGAATGTTTTTTACCTTTGCTGGAATCACTTATCAATAGCAATGTTTGTACAAAAGGACCCACTTAATTGCATTCTGGTTAATTATATATCCTGTTATTGCATAAATTTATTCATCACCAAACCATTTATGATTAGTCAATACAAATTAGTCAGGTCAAATGCATGCTATTTATAACGGAAAGCCCTTTACTTGCATACATGTATTGAAATTCTTTAAAAAAAAAAGATGATTTTTTTAAGTGATTGAGGCAAAATTACAAGTTTTTCATGGGAAATAAATGTTTGCACAAGAACTGAATCAATTTATGCATAATTCATTTCAAACTTGTTTGACAGAGATCTCTGAGCTCCAGCAAACAAGCTGCAACAAATTAAGGGTCAAAAAATCTTAGTTCAATGATCAAGTGACAAAATACTTGTCATCACTATAGCTCTGTTATCTGAGTTCATTCACACACACTGCGTGGAGAGTGATCTGCTAAAACATTCATCTTCAGTGATGTTACCTATTTATCAAAAAGGCTGTAACTTTGAAAAAAAACTATAGAAGAGTCACCAGTACACTCTCATTCAGTGACTCTCTGGACTAAACCCAGAAGTAAGCTGACTGAGTTTACTTATGGTTTGTTTACCCTTTGCAAAGTTTAGCTTTTTTCTATATAGTGGTAGCATCACTCTGCATGCTATTTCATAGAAATTCACTTTTCCTGTCGGGTACTTCACAATGTAATTCCAGCACATTTCCAGGATTACCCCAATACTACATTACCAGTAGATGAGATACAGTGGCATGACTTATAACATCTGCTCACCCATAATTGTTTTGTCATAAATATAGACATATGTTTTGCTTGGTGCTGATTTACAACATGTACAGACAACCACATAGAAAAAAACCCAACTTTTGTTGCCTTGTCACAGGATATAATTATCTATTCTATTCCAGAATTCTGAAAACCATTGCAAAACTTGCCAACAACCTAACAACGTTCTAAATAGGTAGGGAGCACCACAGATCATTGAGTAGCCCATTCACTCAGTGGATTAATGGGCTCAAGATTGTGGCTGGTCAGGGGCAAATGTGATGTTTTCTACAGCAAGATACTTCATCCCCATTGCTAAATTGGTAGTGTAGTGGGCTAAGGAAAATCACACGTTACCTGTAAAACCCCAATCAATCAAAGTAAGCATACAATGTTGTTAAAATATGCTGTTGATGCAACTGGTGCTACGAAACATAATGCCAAAACTTTCAGAACAGATGAAATAACTAATTTATCCAAGAGTTTCTAGTTCTGAAAATCGTATTGTTCATTTTCCAGTTTGCAACTGGTGTCTGAACCCAGTGTCACTAGTGTAATTTTGACTGATAAAGCTATTAGACAACTAACAGAGCTTCACTGTGAATTCCATGAAATCAGGACCCTGGATCAATTTTAGTCACAACTTGCAATGCAAGTTCTAAAACATTACTTATTACTTACTTACTTATTGGTTTTTAAGGTCACATACTTATGCACAATGGCTAATCGTGACTGTGACAGTTTTACGGGTGGAGGAAGCCGGAGTACCCGGAGAGAACCACCGAGCAACGACGAGCAGCTGTCAGCTCTCCAACATCGTAACTCTGAACTCTGCACCGCAGCACAGGCAGGGTCAGATTGGTTGAAGACATGCGCACCATCGACGTGCAGTACGCCTCAGTACACAGCGTCATCGTGCCCCCATGTAGGCAATCGGGGTGAAGTGTCTTGCCCAAGGACACAACGCGGTTGCCGCAGGTGGGATTCGAACCGAGGACCTTCTAAAACATTAACATTTTGTAAACTTTCTGTTTTTAGCTCAACTTTGACGAAGTCAAATTTGAGCTATTGTCATGGCCCGTCGTCCATCTGTCCGTCCGTCTGCCCGTCTGCCCGTCTGTCCGTACGTCAACAATTGGCTATGGCTCGGGCTAGAGGTCATATTTATGAACCGATCTTTACGAAACTTCTTGTGTACCTTTGTTATGACCCTGGGACGGGAACGAGTGTTTTTAGGTGTGGTCCGAAATTCAAGATGGCTGCCAGTGGCCATTTTGTACCGATGATGCAAAAATCAGTTTTTTGTACAGAACTTCTGTATGAAAGTTCTGATTTGAATAAAGTTTTGTATAAATGTTTAGTACCATGGGATACATCACATATAATACGGGTTTTTTTCTCGTGCGTAAATTATGCAAATTAGACTGACTTTGATTTATTTAGTGTTACTTTCAGAGCTGTAAGTGCCAAGCTGCTATGGCTCGGGCTAGAGGCCGTATTTTTGAACCAATCTTTACGAAACTTCTTGGGTACCTTTGTTATGACCGTGGGACGAGAACGAGTGTTTTTGGGTGCAGTCCCAAATTCCAGATGGCTGCCAGCAGCCATTTTGTACCGACGATGCCAAAATCTGTTTTTTGTACAGAACTTCCATATGAAAGCTCTGATTTGAATAATTTTTTGTATGAATGTTTAGTACCATGGGATACATTACATATATTACAGGTTTTTTTCTTGTGCGTAAATTATGCAAATTAGGCTAACTTTGATTTATTTAGTGTTACTTTCAGCACTGTGAGTGCAAATCCCAATACGGCTCGGGCTAGAGGCCGTATTTATGAACTGATCTTCACGAAACTTCTTGGGTACCTTTGTTATCACTGTGGGACGAGAAGGAGTGTTTTTGGGTCCAGTCTGAAATTCAAGATGGCCGCTAGCAGCCATTTTGTTCAAAATTAAGTGCAATCAGATTTTTGCGCAGAACTTCCAAATGAAAGATCTGATTTGAATAAATTTTTGTATGAATGTTTAGTACCATGGGATACATTACATATAATACAGAGTTTTTCTCGTGAATAAATTATGCAAATTAGGGGTCCGGGTGGGACTTAGAAAATTTTGGACCAAAATCCGGAAATTAGTTTTTTGGTTTTTTTTTCGTTTTGGTCAATTTTAAGACAAAAAAAAAAAAAATTTTTTTTACACTGAAAATTTGGGGTCCGGGTGGGACTTGGAAAATTTTGGACCCAAATCCGGAAATTAGTATTTTGTGTTTTGATGCATTTTGGTCAATTTTAAGAAGAAGAAGAAAAAATTTTAGTCTGAAAATATTTTGTTTGGGACTGAAAATTTCCACACAAAAATAATAATCTACAATGATTGGTCTTAATCTGTAGTCCATTACAGTCACCTTGTAATTCTTTTATTATTGTTGACTGGGCCAAAACAAATACTAATTCCTGTCATATTCATTATTCAGTTGTCTTGGTCACAGCAAGTACTAATTCCTGTCATATCCAAGTTGAGCTACAGAGTCATTGACTCTTTCATTCATTATAACATTCTTGACACAACTTTTTATCTGTACCCAAGTTTGGTTTTTTAGTAAAGATCCAGATTTCTTTTCTGTTTGGCTTCCAGATTTCACGTGTTCTTTTCCCAACACCTGAAGTCTGATTTTTGATAATGGCATCATGAAATTCTGTGAGGATAAATTTTTTTCTCCTCCGGAGTCCAAGCAGTTGACTGGTGTTTACCTGGAAAAAATACAGTATTTTTCTTCAAAAACTGCACATAAACAAGACCAAAGAAATATGTTCTCATGTGTGAGTCACATGCCGGAGATTTTATTACATTTGGGGGCCAAGCATTGTAATTTGGTCCAGATATTTTGAGAGACAAGTGACTGAGTATTGATGAACAAGTGCACCAACAGATAGTGCAATCCATATATCCTTGCTTATAGCTGAAGTTAACATCTAGATACTAGAAAAACAAGAGGGATGTTACATCCCAAGCGATCACCTACAGCTTTGCTTGATAGTCGATCCAATATGAAGAAAATTCTTTGACCCCCACCTTCATAACCCCACTTCCACTGACCCCCACCCCCACCCCACACCCTCAAACCATATCACCCAGTCTTCCACCCTTAACCCCATCCCATATGTCTGCCCCTGCCCTGACCACACCCCACATAATCTCTCTGCACCCTTATACCCCAACCCATCCATATCGCCCACTACCACACTGATCCCCTCTGACCACATATCATACCACCACACCTGACCCCATATCACTCCTCCCACCCTGACCTCCGCCCTATATATCCCAACCCATCCATATCGCCCACTACCACACTGATTCCCTCTGATCCCATACCATACCACCACACCTGACCCCATATCACTCCTCCAACCCTGACCTCCACCCTATATAGCTCACTCACACAGACCCCACCCAGCCTCATACAACACCCACACCCTGATCCCCACTCCAACCTTACCCCATCAACATCACGTCCCACACTGACCCCCTGCCCCATATCACCCACAATATCACCCAACCAAAACACCACCCTAACCCATATTATCTCACCCCAACCTAATCCCGACCAACCATGACCCAACTCCACACAAGACCACCTCACCTCACCCTGACTGTAGTTTTAGTCTTCTGCAACCTAAGTATGTAATATCAAAGACCTTACACCAAGAGATTTGAGAAAATTATCCAGTCTGCACATGTGCTGACATAAACACAAATTCTTACAATCAGAAATTGACCAGGTTTTAAATTAAAACAAGAGCGCACGTATCGCTGAAGCAATACAATGTCCCCTACCAGACTAATGAGCATTAATAATTATACAAATGTTATAACCTAGATGTGATCAGCATGAATTCCGTTGAAGCATTTCCAAAAAAAGTCCAGAAAACTGACATTTTGGCACTTTTCCATATTTCCAAGGGCCATAACTCAAACAACAATAATGCAATCAGCATGAAACTCAAACTTGATCTGTAAGTCATCGTTCTATAGTAGGTTACCAAGAATGAAATCATTCGGTTGAAGCATTTCCAAAAAAAGTCTGGAAAACTAAAGTATGACCGACAGACTGACTGACAGATGGACAGAGTGCAAATGAAACTTGATCTGTAAGTCATCGTTCTATAGTTGGTTACCAAAATGAAATCATTCTGTTGAAGCATTTCCAAAAAAAGTCTGGAAAACTAAAGTATGACCGACAGACTGACTGACGGATGGATGGACAGTCTAAATGAAACTTGATCTGTAAGTCATCGTTCTATAGTAGGTTACCAAAAATGAAATCATTCTGTTGAAGCGTTTCCAGAAAAAGTCTGGAAAACTGATATTTTATATTTTGGCGCTTTTCCATATTTCCACGGGCCATAACTCACACAAGAATAAGGCAATCAGCATTCAAACTTGATCTGTAAGTCATCGTTCTATAGTAGTTTACCAAAAATGATATCATTCCGTTGAAGCGTTTCCAAAAAAAACTCCGGAAAACTGATATTTTGGCGCTTTTCCATATTTCCAAGGGCCATAATTCACACAAGAATAATGCAATCAGCATGAAACTCAAACTTGATCTGTAAGTCATCGTTCTATAGTAGTTTACCAAAAATGAAATCATTCCGTTCAAGCATTTCCAAAAAAAATCCGGAAAACTGATATTTTGGCGCTTTTCCATATTTCCAAGGGCCGTAACTCATACAAGAATAATGCAATCAGCATGAAACTCAAACTTGATCTGTAAGTCATCGTTCTATAGTAGTTTTCCAAAAATGAAATAATTCCGTTGAAGCGTTTCCCAAAAAACTCTGGAAAACTGATATTTTGGTGGTTTTTCCCCTATTTCCAAGGGCCGTAGGTCACACAAGAATAATGCAATCAGCATGAAACTCAAACTTGATCTGTAAGTCATCGTTCTATAGTAGTTTACCAAAAATGAAATCATTCCGTTGAAGCGTTTCCAAAAAAAACTCCGGAAAACTAAAGTGTGACTGACAGACTGACAGACATACAGACTGATGGATGGTCAGAGTGCAAACCTATAGTCCCCTCCGGCGATGCCGGTAGGGGACTAAAAAATAGGTGAAATTTAAAACAAGAGGCCCCATGCTCAATATTGTTGAAGGACAAGAAAAATTTTCAGACTATTCTTTATGTTGTTCAAAGTACATTAATGCTCTCAAGGAAGCTAAAACATGAACAGGGCTCTTGGTAAGAACAAACTTGATACAAGAAGATTCTGCCCAATGATTCTGGACAAGAAGATTTTTAAACAATTTTTTGTAGATTGCACCAAGTTAAAATTCAGATTCCCATAATGAGCCCCAATATGAACCCAGGGACTCGATTTGAACAAATCTGAATCGGACTCACCCCAGAAGGCTACACACCAATTATGAAAGCATTATGACTACTGGTTCAGGAGAAGATTTTTGATGAATTTTCCCCAAATCGCACAAAGTAAAATTCATGCTCCCATTGTGAGCCCCAACATTGGCCAAGGGACTTGATTTGAATAAACTTGAACCAGACCCATACTAGAATGCTGCATACCAAATATCAAAAGATTCTGTCCAACGGTTCTGGAGAAGAAGATTTTTAAAGAATTTCATGTAAATTGCACTTAAGGTTAAAATCCAAATTCCCAAGATGAGCCGCAATATCAACCCAGGGACTCAATTTGAACAAATCTTAGTCAGACCACTCCAGAAGGCTACATACAAAATATGAAAGCATTCTGACCAATGGTTCAGAAGAAGATTTTTGAAGAATTTTACCCAAATTGCACAAAGAAAAAATTTGTGCTCCTGTTGGGGTCCCCACCAATAAGCTACAGGCTCTACTTGAACATACTTGAACCAGAACCATACTAGAATGCTGCATACCAAATATCAAAAGATTCTGCTTATTGGTTCTGGAGAAGAAGATTTTTAAAGAATTTTTTGTTAAAATTCAAATTCCCATAATGAGCTCCAATATAAACCTAGGGACTCAATTTGAACAAGAAGGCTACATAGCAAATATGACATATGGGATACAAAACTCAAGCACTTTCAAGGACCTGTATGAACCCTGCATAAAACAGACCAAAAAAAAAAAAAATGAAATGAATGTTCTTTAATTTATATAAAGATTTCCTCTACAAAAATTGTTGCAGATTTAATTTGCACCAAGCAGTCTAATGTGATATGGAAAAATTTGCAAAGCCAATATTTGTTCAAACACTTGTGTAGAAATTTTCAGACACATTAGGGATGTATCCATCAGTTTTGGGATTGGGATCAGGAGAATCTTTTCGTGGAGAAAATATCCACCGTCTGGCCAGATATTGTAATTCTTCATATTTATAGCAAATCCTCATTCAATAACCAAAAACAATCATATCACACTATCATAATAATCATTTATTGAAGTCATGAATATATGAAAATTATGATGGTTGAACGTAGGTTGAATACTCTAATGAAAGTGTCAATGACACTGTAGCTCAACTTGTTAAAGACATGTACATGTATAGTGTGTGACACAGCAATGACAAACATCTAGGTAATGACCTGATAACAAAGGTACATGTAAAGTATTGTAACGGCCTGTACATAAATGCTGACCATAGCCTGTAACAAATATATAGGTAAAGTATTGTAAAAGTGGGGTGCCAGTTAGATGCTAAACTAGAAAAGAAAAGAGTGGATCTGACTGAACCCAAAAATATCTGTTTTCATAGCACACATGATAACAAAGACATCCCAAAACACTCGTTCCTGTCACAAGGTGATAACAAAGGTATCCCAAGAAGTTTCGTGAAGATCAGTACATAAATACAGACTCTAGCGCGAGCCATATTGACATGTGCACTTACTGTATCAAAGTTCATCTAATTTGCATAATTTCTGCATGAGAAAAAAACCTGTATTATATGTGATGTATTCCATGTTACTAAACATTCCTACAAATCTTTATTCAAATCAGAACTTCCATACAGAAGTTCTGTACAAAAAACTGATTGCACTAATTTTGGTACAAAAAAGCTGCTGCCGGCCATCTTGAATTTTGGACCGCACCCAAAAACACTCGTTCTCGTCCCACAGTGATAACAAAGGTACCCAAGAAGTTTTGTAAAGATCGGTTCATAAATACGGCCTCTAGCCTGAGCCGTATAGAAGTTGTGTACAAAAACTGATTGGACCTAATTTCGGTATAAAATGGCCACTGGCAGCCATCTTGAATTTTGGACCACACCCAGAACAAAGTCGTTCTCATCCCAAGGTGATAAGAAATGTGCGCAAGAAGTTTTGTGAAGATCGGTTCATAAATACAGCCTCTAGTCCAAGCCATATTGACACATGCACTTACTGTGTATAAGCAGCACTGAATAAATCGAAGTTCATCTAATTTGCATAATTTCTGCTCGAGAAAAAAACCCGTATAATATGCGATGTATTCCATGTTACTAAACATTCATACAGAAATTTATTCAAATCAGAACTTTCATACAGTTCTGTACAAAAAACTGATTGCACCAATTTTGGTACAAAATGGCCGCCGGCAGTAATCTTGAATTTCAGACTGCACCCAAAAACACTTGATCTTGTCCCAAGGTGATATAACAAAGGTACCCAAGAAGTTTCATAAAGATCGGTTCATAAATACGGCCTCCAGCCTGAGACGTATTGGCTTTGGAGTTAAAGTGATGAAAGTGACATTAAATAGATCAAAGTTAGTCTAATTGGCATAATTTATGCACGAGAAAAAAACCCCGTATTATATGTGATGTATCCCTTGGTACTAAACATTCACACAAAAAATTATTCAAATCGGAACTTTCATACAGAAGTTCTGTACAAAAAACTGATTGCACTAATTTTGGTAGAAAAAGGCTGCAGGCGTCCATCTTGAATTTTGGACCACACCCAAAAACACTCGTTTTCGTCCCACAGTGATAACAAAGGTACCCAAGAAGTTTTGTGAAGATCAGTTCATAAATTCGGCCTCTAGCCCGAGCCGAATTGGCATTTACATTTACAGTGCTGAAAGTAACACTGAATAAATCTAAGTTAGTCTAATTTGCATAATTTATGCACGAGAAAAAAACCCGTATTATATGTGATGTATCCCATGGTACTAAACATTCATACAAAAAATTATTCAAATCAGAGCTTTCATGTGGAAGTTCTGCACAAAAATCTGATTGCCCCTAATTTTGAACAAAAAGGCCACCGGTAGCCATCTTGAATTTCAGACCGGACCCAAAACACTCGTTCTCGTCCCATGGTGATAACAAAGGTACCCAAGAAGTTTCGTAAAGATTGGTTCATAAATGCGGCCTCTAGCCCGAGCCGTATTGGCATTTGCACTGACAGTGCTGAAAGTAACACTAAATAAATCAAAGGTAGTCTAATTTGCATAATTTAAGCACGAGAAAAAAACCTTTATGATATGTAATGTATCTCATGGTACTAAACATACATACAAAAAATTATTCAAATCAGAGCCTTCATATGGAAGTTCTGTACAAAAAACATTTTTGCATCATCGGTACAGAATGGTGGCTGGCAGCCATCTTGAATTTCGGACCGCACCCAAAAACACTCGGTCTCGTCCTGCAGTCATAACAAAGGTACCCAAGAAGTTTCGTAAAGATCGGTTCATAAATACGGCCTCTAGTCTGAGCCGTGTCCAATTGTTAACGTACGGGCAGACGGACGACGGGCCATGACAAAAGCTCAAATTTGGCTTCGCCAAAGTTGAGCTAAAAATGAGTTTGGGAACATGTTGTCAATCAGTGAGACGAGCCATTTCGTATCCTATGGATCGCTAGCAGACTAAGAAGTTTGATTTTATTCCAAATTTCGATGTTAAAAAATACTCCACAACAATATGAGACAGAAGTTTCCTGCTGTATGTACAACTTTTCATACAAATTCATTGCACTCTGTTTAAAGTTCAACTGAGGTGCTTGGCAAGACATCAATACTTTTATTCCCAAAATATATTGTAGCAGACAAGTGCTATAAAAAAAATAAACGACTCAAACCCAGTCTCAGCTGGAAAACTCGAACCCAAAATAGGACAACTCCTAGGCCTAACCATGACACTTTCCAGCAATTGATAAAAATTCCCACTTTTTGGAAGAGGAAGTTACGTGTATGGAAATCAAGTCCTAACCCTGAAAATCCATAGGGAGGGTCACAGTTTCTCAAGACAAATTTTGACTTTAAATTAAAAAAATATAAATTGCTGGAAACGTATTTCTCAAAGAATATTCCATTCATTTAATATGAACAGGGTTCGCCCTTGCTTAAAAAAAATGCAAGCCAGTTGACAAGCAAAAAATGAAAATCTACAGCCCAAATTTTAAAAACTGTAGCCAGTTTATGAAAATGTGTGTATTTTTCTCTTGAAGTAAACACAGTTTTGAAACTAGAGAAACAGAATTTACTGCATCCAGTAAATTCAAGTCTGTGTGAAAAGGGTTAAAGTATCAAGAATAAACTCTACAGAAAGAGAATTTATGGAGGCTTATTTTCTGGAGTAAAATATTTTTTAACAAATCAGAAATGGGTTTTCGTTAACAGTATTTACAGATATTCATACAGGAATCAGAACAATTTTTATAAGAAACCAGAAAAGGCATATATGTGACCAGCATTCAAAGGGTTCGATACACGAATCAGAAATGAAAAATTTTGGCTCTGCCCACTAATTTGAGTGATGAAATACATTCATAAACTTTGGAAATACATTAAGGTGTAAATGCATTTCCCAGTCATTCTTAATAATATGCACTTGATGACCCAATTCAGGTGGACCATATATTGAATCTCCAGCAATTTTTAACTCAGTCGGTGTAGTTCCATGTCTACATCTACATTGAAGAATGAGCGCAACCCACTTTGAAATAATGGCTCCACCAACTTCAGATCTGTCATTCAGATCGAACGGGTGCAAAAAACATAGATGAGTGCAAACTGGGTATTGTTAACCAGCATGCCAAAATGCATAGACATAGGACGATCCGTATTTGAGTTGTCGCGCTGACAAAGGGTGCATAGACTCTATATCGGAGATATTGTCAAAAAAACTTTAAAAACCCCAAGAGCTCATTTGAAGGCCTACTCTTAAAAGGGCATCTAGTGACCTAAACAAGGCATACATAAAACTAGAACTTCTCTAATAAATTAATTTTAAACAGTCATAGCACTAACACAGTTAACAGTACAGTCAACTATGTCAGTATTGCATCTTTTACCGGCATCCTGACAGTTTTGTGATAGGTTTCAATAATAAATCTTCAGTGTAGTTTTACAATTACATGTACACTGGAATTCTTCATGATCAAGTTGTTTGTTTTTATATTAACTTGGTTTGGGAATTAATTCTGTACAATGAGATTAAATAAACAGATCGTGTTATTGTATGTGACAGTCACAGCTTACTCCCTGACTGCTTTTTGTGAAATTCATTCATGGAGAAAATATTCATACAGGAATCAGAACAATTTTTCTAAGAAACCCGAAAAGGCATAAATGTGCACACCATTTATAGGGTTCGATCAAGGAATCAGAAATTGACATTACTGCCGCTGCCATTTGAATGATGAGATACACATATAATCTTCAGAATTGCATTAATTGGTATAAAGTGACTTTCCTAATAGGTTGCAAAAATATGCATTTAATGACATCTCTTGACCGCATAGAGGTGGACCACATTTTGAACCTCCAGCAAGTTTCAACTCATTTGGTGGAGGTAGTATTTCTATAGGTCACACCAAGCCTGAAGTATGAGCAAAAACTACTTTATAACTAAAGAAACCCCGGTTATGGTGTGTGGCACATCCTCCCATGGTCCTTTATAATTGTGTGAAGTTTGATGACTGTGGCCCTAACAGTCTTCGAGTTATTGGCTCGGGCACACACACACACATGGACACACACACGGACGGACACAAGCACACTTCAATCACTATATGCCATCCGACTTTAGTTGGGAGGGGGGGGGGGACATAAAAGGAAATCTTTGAGTCCCAGAGTGGGTCTGACTGAACCCAAAAATATTTGTTCTCATAGCACAGTGATAACGAAGGCACCCAAATACACTCATTCCAGTCACAAGGTGATAACAAAGGTACCCCAAGAAGTTTTGTGAAGATCGGTTCATAAATACAGACTCTAGCCCGAGCCGTATTAACATATGCGCTTACTGTGTACAAGTAACACTGAACAAATCAAGGTTCATCTAATTTGCATAATTTCCGCACGAGAAAAAAAACCCGTATTAAATGTGATGTATTCCATGTTACTAAACATTCCTACAAAAATTTATTCAAATCAGAACTTTCATACAGAAGTTCTGTACAAAAAACTGATTGCACTAACTTTGGTACAGAATGGCTGCTGGCGGCTATATTGAATTTTGGACCGCACCCCAAAACACTCGTTCTCATACCACGGTGATAACAAAAGGTACCCAAGAAGTTTCGTAAAGATCGGTTCATAAATACAGCCTCCAGCCTGTGCCGTATAGAAGTTGTGTACAAAAAAAACAAACTGATTGGACCTAATTTCGGTACAAAATGGCCACTGGCAGCCATCTTGAATTTTGGACCGCACCCAGAAACACTAATTCTCGTCCCAAGGTGACAACAAAGGAACCCAAGAAGTTTTGTGAAGATCGGTTCATAAATACATCCTCTAGCCCGAGTCGTGTTGACAAGTGCACTAATTTGCATAATTTCTGCTCAAGAAAAACAAACCTATACTATATGTGATGTATCCCATGGTACTAAAGATTCATACAAAAATTTATTGAAATCAGAACTTTCATACATAAGTTCTGTACAAAAAATTGATGCACTAACTAAAGTACAAAATGGCTGCTGGTGGCCATCTTGAATTTCGGACTGCACCCAAAACCACGCGTTCCCGTCCCATGGTGATAACAAAGGTACCCAAGAAGTTTCGTAAAGATCAGTTCATAAATACAGCCTCTAGCCCGAGCCGTATTGGCATTTGCAGTTACAGTGCTGAAAGTAACATTAAAAAGATCAAAGTTTTTCTAATTGGTATAATTTATGTATGAGGAAAAAGAACAGTATTATATGTGATGTATCCCACGGTACTAAACATTCACACAAAAAATTATTCAAATCAGCGCTTTCATATGGAAGTTCGTCGCAAAAATCTGATTGTACCTAATTTTGTACAAAATGGCTGCCAGCGGCCATCATGATTTCAGAACGGACCCCAAAACACTCGTTCTCATCCCACGGTGATAACAAAGGTACCCAAGAAGTTTCATAAGGATCGGTTCATAAATACGGCCTCTTGCCCGAGCCGTATTGGTATTTGCACTTACAGTGCTGAAAATAACACTAATTAAATCAAAAGTTAGTCTAATTTGCATAATTTACACACGAGAAAAAAAAACGTGTTATATGTGATGTATTCCATGGTAATAAACATTCATACAAAAAATTATTCAAATCAGAGCTTTCATATGGAAGTTCTGTGCCAAAAAAATCTGATTGCACCTAATTTTGTACAGAATGGCTGCCGGTGGCCATCTTGAATTTCAGATCGGGCCCCAAAACACTTGTTCTCGTTTCACAGTGACAACAAAGGTGCCCAAGAAGTTTTGTTTCATAAATACGGCCTCTAGCCCGAGCCATGTGTACGGCTCGACAGACGGACAGACAGACGATGGGCCGTGACAATACCTCGAATCTGGCTTCGCCAAAGTTGAGTTAAAAATGAACAAAGTTTAACAACCAGTAGTTTTGTAAAATATTGAAGCAAGTCAAAATTCTGACAATACGCACACATCTGGAAAATGTAGAAACATCCTGTGAAATAAAAAAGTAATACCTTGAAAATTACAAGAGGCCTCACGGGGCCTGAAGCGCTCATCTTGAACAGAACACAATTTAAACAGAGTCCAAGAATGAGCACATTAAACATGCCATCTCCATAGGCTACACTCTCAATTCTTGAGTCCCTCAGGAGTGACAAAAATAATACGGACATCATGCCTTTTCTTCAGTTGATCATAAAGTAAAATGTTGAGCTCCCCAATGAAGCCCCTTGATACAACCTTTGTGGATTAATCTTAGTTACACACCTCTAGAGGGTACTGAATACAAAATTTTTAATTCTTCAGCAAAATGGGCAATTCCGGCTCCATAGGGAGCCCAAATATTAACACAAGCTCTCAATTTGAACACACTTGAATCTGACATCCCTAGAGATGTTGTGTACCAAATATGAAAGCTTTCTTACTGTTGGATCTGAAGAAGAGAAATTTTAAAGAAATTTCTTCATATTGCATCAAGTTAAAATTTGGGCTACCATAGCGAGCCCAAATATTACCTTATGGATCCGATTTGAACAAACTGGAATCTGCCCCCCCCCCCTTCCCCTAGAGATGTTGTATACCAAATATGAAAGCATTCTGACTAGTGGATCTGAAGAAGAAGGTTTTTGAAGAAATCCCCTCATATTGTACTAAGTTAAATTTCAGGTTCCCATATGGAGCCCAAATATTAACCCAGGCACTCGAATTGAACAAACTGGAATCTGCCCCCCCCCCCCCCCCCCCCCCCTCTCTAGAGATGTTGTATACCAAATATGAAAGCATTCCGACTGATGGATCTGAAGAAGAAGATTTTTAAAGAAATTTTCACATATTGCACTAAGTAAAAAAATTGGGCTACCATAGCGAGCCCAAATATATACCTAGGGATCTGATTTGAACAAACTTGAATCTGACCCCCATGTTGCATACCAAATATGAAAGCATTCTGACAGGTGGCTCTGAAGAAGAAATTACCCCCCCTCCACCACCCCCCCCCCCCCCCCCCCCCATATTGAACAAAGTTAAAATTTGTGCTTCTGTAGGAAGCCCAAATATCAACCTAGGGACTTGGTTTGAACAATCTTGAATCTGACCCTCGTAACAATGATGCATACCAAACATCAAGAAAAAGAGATTCTGACTGGTGGTTCTGAAGAAGAAGATTTTTAAAGAATATTTTCCATTTCACCCTATGTTAAAAATTCGGGCTCCTTTAGAGAGCCCAAATATGAACCAATGAGCTTTTTTATTTCAACAAACTTGCATCCGATGGAGCAACTATTCGTGAATGCTGAGTGAAAATTTCTTGGAAATCCGCGGAAAATTTGCTGACATATAGCGTTTTTGAAGAGAGGAGGTAATTTTCTGAATTTGGTCTTTTTCAAGTCGGAGCGAAAGAACAGGGCGGGAATGGGCACAGTCTCTCGTGGTGCCCCCTCTCTGGGGTAGGTCCACTTAAAAGTTACAATAGAGCGTGGCTTACAGAGGGATGGCTGTAAATCAAAGTAGTTTCTTTAAGAACAGCATCCAGGGATCCCATCGCAACCTTGAAACTTATGAGAATCATCGGAAGTTAAAAATGAAAAGAAAACGGCGGTGAGTAGGTTTTTGGCGGGAAAAGATTAATGAGAATTTGCATATAAGACATTAAAATAGCACTTCAGACATACGCTCACTGTGTCCCGACCGCTGAAGGCAGCGACTTGCAATTTTCAGAACTTGTTCTATGAAGCCTGGCCGACATTTGGGCACGAAATCGAGTGTTCTGACCACGTGGAAAACACCACCCCTCACGTGGAAACCGTGGGAACGGTTCGTTGCCACTTTATTTTCAATACAATGAAATTTCCATTCATTATTTACCTGTCAACGGCAGAGTTTGACATTATTTCTGTCTGATGAACTGTTCAACTTTAACTATTTACACCTTTATATAGGACCGAAAGATCATTGCATGCTTACCAATATTCAGGTACTGATTTTACGAAAATAACAATTATTTCAACAGTACCCACTTGGGAACTCTCAAATCTGCCAAGGATTAAACTTTTAATAATAACATGTAAAACAAAAGTCGTCATACTTTGCTAGCCACATGCACCCATAGACAACAGCCAGCACTCAATCAGTTAGGAATGGAGTAAATTGCGACTTAAACTTAACAAATTCTGAAAAATGGAGTTATTTTCCACGGCACCTGTCTTTATGCATCCGAAACAGGGATTGGGTTAAACTTTACAGCTACCTTATCAAGGAAAATCTTCTTGGACTTGAACTGTAAATCTGAATGTCAACAGAATTTTAAGATATTACCAAAATCACAATTATTGAGACAGTACCCATATGAGAGTCTCAAATCTGCTAAGGGTTAAACTTTTAATACTCACATATAAAACGAAAGTTTTCATACTATGACTGCTGCATGCAGCTATTGAAAACATTCAGCACTCAATTAGGAATGGAGTAAATTGTCACTTAATGGTACCAAATTCTGAAAAAGCGTGAGTTTTTTGGACAGCATCTATCTTTATGCAAACAGAATGGGCATATGGTTAAACTTTACAACCAAACGTACAACAGAAAATATGCTCGATAGGTAATTGTGAATACGAACATATGCATCACTTTTCGATATACCATTCGTAAATGGAAGAAAAATGAACTAAAAATGAGCCATTTTTATGAACGAGTTAAGGGTACTCGTATTAAAGGCTCGAAAACGAGTTTAAGGTTAAAATTTTGAATAGAATATATAACAGCCAAATTATTCTTGGATGAATGCTCAAACTTCTCATAGGAAACGTTTTGAAAAAATGTGGCGGTAGAGCTGAGAAATTGCATGTGAAAATTGACCAGTTTTTCCAAAATTGCACTTTGCTCGGAATTTTGAGGTCAAAAGGGAGCAACGTGGGTAATACAGCTTATGTAGTCATGTGTAGTAAGTCATGCTACAAATATAATGAAAGCTCCAGCCAAATCGTCCTGGGTCTTGTTTGAGAATTGTGGCAAAACGTAACATTGTGACAACATTTTGCACGGTTTTGGCAGAAAAAGAAAAATTTCAGAAATGCTATGATCCAGGTGAGAAACTTCTAATGAAGCTCTACATATGTGCCAAATTTCAGTAGAATAGTAAAGAATCCATCAGACAAAAATCATTGAAATAGAAAATAATGTTAATACTAGAGAAATAGAATTTACTGCATCCAGTAAATTCAAGCTTGTAAGAAAAGCATTAAAATATCTATTGGGGAAAAAAACTATATAGAAAGAGAATTTATGGAGGGTTATTTTTGGGAGTAACATATTTTTAAACAAATCTGGAATGGATTTTCATAAACAGTATTTACAGATATTCATAATGGAATCAGAACAATTCTTCTAAGAAACCAGAAAAGGCATATATGTGCACAGCATTCAAAAGGTTTGTCAAGAGAATGCATTAGGTGTCCAAAAATGTGATTCCCAGCAATACAAAAAAATGCACTCAGTTATCCCCGGGGGACCTCAGTGACCTTGTCCATATTGTGAACCTCTATGGAGTGTTGATTCATTTGGTGTTGGTCCCCATGTCTATGTGTCATACCATCCTTGAGATATGAGCGTGACCCACTTTCAAAAATTTTGGCCACGCACACTTTTTTACGTCAAAATGCATGTGTGTACATCAGGAATGCTTTAGGGGGTCAAAAATGTGATTTCCAGCAATTATGAAAAATGCACTCAATGACCCCTGGGTGACCTCCGTGACCTTGACCCATATTTTGAATCTCCATTGAGTGTCGACTCATTTGGTGTTGGTCCCAGGTCCATGTCATACCATGCTTGAGATATGAGCGTGACCCACTTTTAAAGATTTTGGCCACGCCCACTTTTTTACGTCAAAATGCATGTGTGTATGCCAGGAATGCTTTAGGGGTCAAAAAATGTGATTTGCAGCAATTCTGAAAAAATGCACTCAATAACCCCAGGTGACCTCTGTTACCTTGACCCATATTTTTGAACCTCCATCGAGTGTCGACTCATTTAGTGTTTGCTCCAGATCCATGCGTCACACCATGCTTGAGATATGAGCGTGACCCACTTTCAAAAAATTTTTGGCCACGCCCACTTTTTTCGTGAAAAAATGCACGTCTGAATTTTGGGGAAGCATTTGGAGGTAAAAAAAATGTGATTTCCAGCAATTATGAAAAATGCACTCATTGACCCCTGGGTGACTTCGGTGACCTTGACCCACATTTTGAATCTCCATCGAGTGTCGACTCATTTGGTGTCGGTCCCAGGTCCATACGTCATACCACGCTTGAGATATGAGCGTGACCCACTTTCAAAAAATTTGGCCACGCCCACTTTTTTAGTGAAAAATGCACGTCTGAATTTTGGGGAAGCATTTGGAGGTTAAAAAATGTGATTTCCAGCAATTATGAAAAATGCACTCATTGACCCCTGGGTGACCTCGGTGACCTTGACCCATATTTTGAATCTCCATCGAGTGTCGACTCATTTGGTGTTGGTCCCAGGTCCATACGGCATACCACGCTTGAGATATGAGCGTGACCCACTTTCAAAAAAATTGGCCACGCCCACTTTTTTCGTGAAAAAACGCACGTCTGAATTTTGGGGAAGCATTTGGAGGTCAAAAAATGTGATTTCCAGCAATTATGAAAAATGCACTCAATGACCCCTGGGTGACCTCGGTGACCTTGACCCATATTTTGAATCTCCATCGAGTGTCGACTCATTTGGTGTTGGTCCCAGGTCCATACGTCATACCACACTTGAGATATGAGCGTGACCCACTTTCAAAAAATTTGGCCACGCCCACTTTTTTTTACGTCAAAATGCATGTGTGTACGTCAGGAATACTTTAGGGGGTCAAAAAATGTGATTTCCAGCAATTCTGAAAAATGCACTCAATGACCCCTAGATGACCTCCGTGACCTTGACCCATATTTTGAACCTCCATCGAGTGTCGACTCATTTGGTGTTGGTCCCAGGTCTGTTGGTCATACCACGCCTGAGATATGGGCGTGACCCTCTTTCAAAACACCCCTACAGAGACCCCTGATACCCCAGGAATCTGAAAAACATAGGTGGCCGAGAACTTGTGGCTGTCTATCAGCATGCCAAAAATCAGCGAGATAGGGCAATTCGTTTTCGAGTTATCTTGCGGACAAAAAAGTGATGAGAAGAAGAAGAAGAAGAAGAAGAAGAAGAAAAAAAAAAAGAAGAAAAAAAAAAAAAAGAAAAAGAAACCGTGCAAAAACAATAGTCTGTGTGTTTCACACAGACTAATTATAACCTCTCTGACTTTGATGTTTTCGGGAGGCTGAGTTTAGAAGATAGGGGAATGGGGCATGGTGCCCCCCCACCCCCCCCAAAAAAAAGAAAAAAGAAAAAGAACAATCTTTTTTATTTCAGGAGGCCAAAAGTCTCTGACCGAAACATCCCAAGTCGATTCGTCTTGACTCTCGAGGCCGAAACGTCCCGTTTCGTCCCGTCTACAATGGGGGCCATTTTGAATATGGCTTTAGCCGCTTCACTGGTGCGGGTTGCACTGAGTATGATTGTCTTGAAACCAGTAAAACATATGCAGTCTTTATAATTGTTTTGGCAGCTCACACGATCAGAACTGACCTGGGGTTTGTGTGGATATGGATTATAACACGTCGAGTTCATTGAATTATAATTTCAAAAAAATGTGCACTGGTATGTAATTCACTTTTCAAAATGATAATTTCAGCAATCATTTTGTAAGTGGCAGCTGTAGCAGCTTTACATATAATATAAGTTACAATGACAGGAATTTTGGATAGAGTCTGTGAAGACATTCAAAGCGGCTTTGAGCTGCAAGGAAAGTTGAATGGTGTGGCATGGTGTATTTGTTCTGTTGCACTAGTTTATTAGTATTTATTTAATTTAATTTTTATTGGAGTTTAAGGTAAGATATTTATGCACAATGGCTAATCATGATACATATGTTGTCCATTTAAAGGACCTCAAACATTGGTGACTGGGTCCTATTATACCAGTGAAACAGAACTTGCTTACCACAGGAAACAAGCACTACTTCACTTCACAGGGTTTCCATTGAGGAATTTGGTAATAATGTTTATGATAAAATTAGATTATATCTAATGGGTTGGTACTGTCCTCGAACGTGGTCATTGAAATCGCTTACTTGATAATATAAAATCATGTACCACTTCGAAGATGAGGTCAAGGTCACAGTGACTACAAACTTGACTACAATACCAAAGTTGCTTTAGTTCACAGTACAAACTTTATGTGAAATTCAAATACCTGAAAAGCAGAAACATCAAAATATATTAAACAATTTGAACAAAGTAACACATTGAAAATATAAAAATTCTGTTTCCCATTCACTCTTCTCTATGCCATTTCACTGATAAATCTAAAGGCTCAGTTCGAAAGAAATGGTTTGGCGCGCCGAAGGCGCACAGGGACGATATGGGGGACAAGCCCCTTTCGACCCTCTTTAACTGTATAAGATTTGGCTTGTCTGGATGTGGAAAAGGAGGGAAGGAGCTCAGGTAATCAGCGGCGTCTTGTGTCTCCTGCGTTTTTTCTTGGGAGGAGGGGGATGTGTCGGTGAGATAGTTGTAGGTGGTGTTTTCGGATTAGGGGGAAGAGTAGGCTCTTCTTTGGTGGTGTACGGCCTGATCCTTGCTGCTGTTTCTTGAGAGCTTTTTTGAGGGCTGTTGTAATTTCCGATGATCATATTCAGTATTGACCTGGTTATTTCGGATGAGATACCTGCTTCTTGTTGGTTGTTGTATGTCTCCTGGAGTGTTGCACGGAAGTACTCGCACGGGATCTCCTCCCTGAGGAATGCCTCCACGGAATCCGGAATGCTCTCCTCCTGGTCCGAAGAAGCCGGAGAAGCAAGAGCTGGAGGGGTGGAAGGTGCGTCGTCTGGGACAACTTCCTGTACCATAGACAGATCGTCTTCCTCCATCTTCTCTTCAGATGAAGAGTCAGATGGGTTGGAGATCGATCTGTCACCTGACGATCCATAGTCCTCCGGACCCACCTCCTGGGAGGGGGGTGCCGAGCTGGACAAGGGTTGGTCAGGGGTGACAGGTGTTGACCCTTTGACGCCCTCACTTGCCTCCTCTTCCTTCTTCTTCTTCTTCTCCAGAAACTCCGTCATTCGCAGAGGGTCCCTTCTTTCTCGTCCTCTTCTTTTTGGTGGCTGTGTTGCTCCGGCAGCCTTCATCCAGCTTATCCGCATCACTAGGAGGGTGACCAGTGTGAGGGGAAATCCCCTCACGAAAGGTACTACACATCTCCACGGATGGCGGTTCCGATTCTCTATCAAAATCCACTGTCAGGTGAATTTTACCCTTGAGCACCTGGATACTCCAGGTGGTGGCAAGGGTAGCCTTCACTCTGACAAGTGTGTCTTGAATAACAAGTGGGAGTTCCATTGTTCAGTTGTTAGCACCTCGGAGTCCAAGGTGCGAAATGTGGTGAGCACACATGAGTTCAGGAAGGCTCAGTTGCTGGAGCTGTTCTCTTTTATCACCTCTGATAATGGGTGTAGGCTGATATTCAATGTCTGTAGTGTTCAACCAATGGATTGTATTGCCACCAAGTGTGGTCACACTTTTTTGACCTCCTGCTGTTTCCTGGTTTTCTACTGGACACTTTTTGATTTATCCGCTGAAAATTGCTGTACATACTCCTTATCAGTTGTGCTTTGTTTTGATGTGACTTTGAAGAAAAAATCTTTCAACATATTTGTGTTTTTAACCAAAAACTCCTCTGAAATATTCTGAATATTTCTCCAGTTTGAATTCTTATGTGCAAAGTTAATCCGGATTATGTCACCTATTATTCTGGAGGCTCTGGGCTTAGGAGGCGAGTTTATTGGAATTATGAAAGCATTATGTAAAGATGTACAGAGTGAACTTAGCCTGGGAAACATTACAACAAAACGTGTGCCTATGGAGATAGGCCTAAAACAGGGGTGTATCCTTTCGCCAATCCTGTTTGCATTGTACATCAAAGGTTTAGGAGATGAACTCCTGCTTAGCGACGAAGGGGTAGCAGTTGGGGACTTGAAGATCCCAGGGCTATTTTTCGCAGATGATATGGTTCTAGTGTCCGAAAGCGAAGAGGGATCTAACGAAAATTCTGGGAATTGTTGGGAAATATGGGAGCAAATGGAGACTCAAACTTAATGAAAGCAAGAGCAAAGTTATACCTGGTGGCCGCAAAGTGGACCCCACTCGAAGGTGGAGAGTGGGTGAGTTCTGCATTCCGGAAGGGAGCAGCAAGCTTCTCAGTGTAGGAGAGACAGGTGATTACGAGTATTTGGGGGTAAATATAAACATTACAGGAAGAGGCAGCTACCAAAACCACACAAATATATTGATTCTGAAGGGGAAGCGAATTCTTAACCAAATGAAACTTATAGGGAGAAACAGTTTCAATAAGGTTTTCGTGGGGAAAACCATTTGGGAAATGGTGGGGCTGCCAAGTATAACATACGGTACGGAAGTGGTACCCCTAAACCAGACAGCCGTAAAGAGCTTGGAAATCCTGCAGAACGATGCAGGCCGATGGATAACGGGGTCGAGTAATGCTGCAGCTCTAGAAGCAATCAGGGGTGAGCTCGGGTGGATGAGGATCAAGGACAGGATAGACCTGTTGAAACTCGGTTATCTTAATTATTTGGTAAATCTCCCCGACAGCTGATGGTGTAAAGTAATGTTCCTGAGAATTTTCATCTCAAATGTCAAAATGGGGTGGATGGTCCAAGTGAGGGAGCTAGTAGAGAACTACTCATTGGAGATCTCGGACCTGGACATTTGGGCAAACAGGGTAAAAAAATCGTCAGAGAAAGGGTCACGGAGGATTGTAACTGTAATTGACGAGAGGGGGTCAAATCAAAGAGGTCTTTGGGTGGCCTGCGTGATAAAGAGAAGCCAGGTTTTGAAGAGTATCTTGATGGCACCTTTGGGGGGGGGGGGGGGGGGGGGTCACTGTTCAAGCTGAGGTCGCGATCATTGGAGCTGAGGGGAAAAATTGGGAAAGACAGTGAAAGGGAGTGCCAGATGTGTAACTTGGGCATGGTGGTGATTGTAGGATAAAATACCCTCGGACAAAATACCCTTAGGACATAATACCCTAAAAAAAAATACCCTTAGGACATAATACCCTCAATGGGTAGGGCAAAATACCCTCGGACAAAATACCCTCATATTTGTTTCATGTTCTGTGCTATCTGCCATTTATATTGTGCTTCATATAATAATAACTCTTTGGCCAGCTGCTGATTTGTTTGGTCCTCATAAGAGAAGGCCATCATTCCCCCTGCAACCCACCCCCTCTTCCCCTCCTCTTCTCCCAGCATTCAGATATAAACTGCTTAATAGTGTCCCTCACTTCCTCTTTTTCAATTTCTTCAATAAGCATTCCTACCCTCTCCCTCGTGTCTCCCTTCAGCCATCTATCCTTTGTTTCTTCACCCCACTTCTGCATTATTCTTCCAGTAAATTTTATTCTATGAAGTATATACTGTGGGCATTCCAAGAGAAAATGTTCCAGGGTCTCCACTACTCCAGAGTGGCACATTTGGCATCCCTTTTCCCCATCTCTCCCAATTTTTCCCCGAAGCTCCAGTGATCTTGATCTCAGTTTGAACAGCAGTGACCCTCCAAAGGTGCCATCTAGGTACTTCTCAAAAGCTGGCTTTTCTTTATATTGTAACCCCTGCAGGGATCTTTTCACGCTAACCCCTGCTCGCCAGTTTCGATTGCAATCTTCCATGACTCTCTCTTTGACAAACCTTTTGCCTTCTTTCATTCCTACTTCTATGTTTGTGACCTCTATAGAGTAATTGTCCATTAGTTCCCTCACATGTTTTGACCACCCCGTTTCTATATTAGAATTCCAAATGGTATCGAGCATCTATTTGCACCACCGCTTGTCAGGCAGGTTTCTTAAGTAGTTAAAGTAACACAGTTTTCCCAAATCTACCCTGTCCTTGATTTTCATCCACCCAAACTCCCCCCTTACTGCTTCCAAAGCTGCAGCATTACTCGACCCTGTTATCCATCTGCCGGCATCATTCTGAGTACTTTCCAACTTCTTAATAACGGTTTGGTTTAATGGAATCACGTCCGTGCCATACGTTATACTTGGTAAACCCACCCTCTCCCACAGTGTTTTCCCCACAAAGACCTTGTTGAAACTATTTTTCCCTAAAAGTTTTAGTTGGTTCAGAATTCTTTTCCCCTTCAGAATCAGTTTGGCTGAGTAATTTTTGTACACCCCTCTTCCCGTTATATTTATGCTTACCCCTAGATACTCATACTCTCCCGTTTCTCCTACAGTGATTTGTTTGCTTTCCCCTTCGGGGATTGAGAACTCCCCAACTCTCCAACTCTTCGTCATATCTACCTTGCGTCCAACGGGTATTACCTTGCTTTTATTTTCATTTAGTTCGAGCCGCCAAGTGTTCCCATATCTACCAACAATTTCCAGCAATTTCTCTAGCCCCTGTTCAGTTCTAGACATTAACACCATGTCGTCCGCAAAGAATAAGCCTGGTATCTTTATGTCTCCAACATTTATCCCCTCCGCACTCTGAATTAGTTCGTCCTCTAAATCTTTAACATACAATGCAAACAAAATCGGTGAAAAGATACACCCCTGCTTGAGGCCTATATCCATAGGGACTCGTTTTGTAGTGATACTCCCTAGACTAAGTTGGCTTTGCACATCTGTATACAGTGCTTTCATGATTCCCACAAAGTCACCCCCTCATATTCAATTGCCATCTGCCATTGGTATTGTGCTTCATATCTATTTAGTTTAACCCTTTACCTAACCTGAAAATCAGACGACACTTGCAAAAATAATTCTTGAATAACTAATTTTTTGTCTCAAAAACATAGGTTATGAACCCTCGTTGGAACGAGCTCGTTCCAACGAGGGGTCATAACCTATGTTTTTGAGACAAAAAATGAAAAAGCAGTGAAAATTAATTGGCGATTTTTGAGAATAGTGCTGGCCGGTTTTGGCCGTTACGTTAGGTAAAGGGTTAATAAAAAAAATTAAAAATATTGGTACATGTTATTTCAAACAAAACACTGGCTAGTGCCTTAGATGCAATTACCCCCCCCCCCCCCCCCCACACACACACACACACCAAAAATCCAACTTTATATACATTTGGTCTGAGGGTATTTTGTCCGAGGGTATTTTGTCCTACCCATTGAGGGTATTATGTCCTAAGGGTATTTTTTTGAGAGTATTATGTCCTAAGGGTATTTTGTCTGGATACCATGGTGGAGGTGACCGGACGTTTCGGCCACAGACGTTTCGGCCACGAACGTTTCGGCCCGGACATTTCGGCCACGGACGTTGCGGCCTAGGACGTTTTGGCCACGGACGTTTCAGCCAATTGGAGATATTTCTCACAATATATGAGATTTTTCTATTATTATTTTTAATTTTTTTTACTTTATTTTTTTTATTTATTTTATTTATTTATTTTTTTTTTCTTTTGAATGTTCATTTTTTTTATTTAAAACATGAAAAGATTTTTCATAGGGATAGTTATAATCATTAACTATTATGTTTTTATAGTAATATTCCTTCAACCTACCTGTCAGCTTACTACATTTTATGTGTTTTCCATAACTATTTACTTTCAGCTTTTGATTATTAGCAGAATATTTCATTTAGGCTTCCTCTTTTGTCAGGGAGTGTTTTTACAGCAATTGGACTGGAGTTTTTGAGATCAATGAATTTTTAGGTCTCCTTGTGCTTTTTGTAGTTAGAGCAATTGACAAGAAATTGTCCTTTTCTTTATACCTGCCTTATGTGGCTTCAAAGAGGGTTTGGTTTTTTATATAAATACTCCATGTTATCATACTCTCCTCATAGCCTCTGGTGTGCTAGGAGTCCTAACATGGAAATCATTACAACAAAAAGAGGTGGGAAAAAACTATGCGTTGAGGGACATATGTACACTGTGAAGTCAAGATCAGACAAGTATAAATCTGTAACATGGCGCTGTGTGAAACGTGACCCCCCTATCAACTGTACAGCTATCTTGAAAACAAATGACAATTATGAATGTCCAGTTTTGACGAAGGAGCATTCTCATTTATCTGACGAAATAGAAGTAGATATTTCTAAATGCAGACAGAACATGAAAGAGATGGCTAGTAAAACAAATGATAAGCCCAACCAGATTTTCACGACAATGCTTTCAACAGTATCTGATGAAGTGAAAGCCCGTCTTCCAAATGCAGATGTAAATAAACGTGTGCTGCGGAGAGCCTGAGCTCTTCATCGACCCAAAGATCCACAAACTCTACAGGAACTTGAAATAACTGGTGAGTGGAGCATGACTACAGGTGGCCAGCCTGTTCCATTTTTGTTCAGTGACAATGGTCCTACTGCTGATGAGAGGGTTATTATACCCCCGCTTCGAAGAAGTGGGGGCTATATAGGAATCGCCCTGTACGTCCGTACGTCCTTACGTCCGTCCGTCCGTCCGTACGTCCGTCCGTACGTCTTTCCGGACATGAAATTCTTGTGTGCGCAACTCCTCCTACATTTATCAATCAATTTGGACAAAACTTTTCAGACATCATCACTACTAAGTGAACATGCGCATATTCCAAGATTTTTGATCTGCGACAATTTTAACCAGGTTATCTCCCTTTGACTTAGATTTATTGTGTCTTTCCATGCGAACAAATTTTTGTGTGCGCAACTCCTCCTACATTAATGAACCGATTTTGATGAAACCTTTCAAACATCATCTCTACTAAGTGAACATGTGCATATTCCAAACTTTTTAATCTGCGACAATTTTAACCAGGTTATCTCTCTTGAACTTTGATTTTAATATGGGTTTCTACATGAAATTCTTGTGTGCGCAACTCCTCCTACATTTATCAATCAATTTGGACAAAACTTTTCAGACATCATCACTACTAAGTGAACATGCGCATATTCCCAGATTTTTGATCTGCGACAATTTTAACCAGGTTATCTCCCTTTAACTTTGATTTTAATATGGGTTTCTACATGAAATTCTTGTGTGCGCAACTCCTCCAACATTTATCAATCAATTTGGACAAAACTTTTCAGACATCATCACTACTAAGTGAACATGCGCATATTCCAAAATTTTTGATCTGCGACAATTTTAACCAGGTTATCTCCCTTTGACTTAGATTTATTATGTCTTTCCGTTCGGTCAAATTCTTGTGTGCGCAACTCCTCCTACATTAATGAACCGATTTTGATGAAACCTTCCAAACATCATCTCTACTAAGTGAACATGTGCATATTCCAAACGTTTTGATCTGCGACAATTTTAACCAGGTTATCTCTCTTGAACTTTGATTTAATATGGGTTTCTGCATGAAATTCTTGTGTGCGCAACTCCTCCTACATTTATCAATCAATTTGGACGAAAGTTTACAGACATCATCACTACTAAGTAAACATGCGCATATTCCAAAATTTTTGAGCTGTGGCAATTTTAACTAGGTTATCTCCCTTTAACTTAGATTTATTATGGGTTTCTACATGAAATTCTTGTGCGTGCAACTCCTCCTACATTTATCAATCAATTTTGACGAAACCTTTCAAACATTATCACAACTAAGTGAACATACGCATATTCCCAAATTTTTGATCTGCGACAATTTTAACCAGGTTATCTCCCTTTAACTTGGATTTATTATGGGTTTTCAAATGGGATTCTTGTGTGTGCAACTCCTCCTACATTAATGAACCGATTTTGAATACATGTTGCACATTGTAAATGTGTTTTTCCAAATGTAAACCATATATGTGTGGGCTCTTTAAATATTCAGTGCTGTTCTGTGGAAGGCCACATGCAAATACAAATTTCAACAACAAAAAATGATCTTTATACATTTCCTTATGGCCTTCGCCTACATGATCAGAAGTGCATTCCTCTAAAAACCCAAAGCGGGGGTATTAATCACCTTCAGTGATAGTTCTAGTTATTTTTGCCACTGAAAAACATTTACAGCAGCTATCAAGCTGTGATACTTGGTGCATGGATGGAACATTTTCAGTTGCCCCAAATATTTTATATCAGTTGTATGTCATACATGGTCGTGTAGATAATGTGTTTTTGCCTTTAGTTTATGCTTTGCTCCAAAGAAAGACCCAAACAAGTTATGAGAGTCTGTTCAACAAATTAGCAGAGGCTGACTGTGATCCTACAACTTATTAGGATTTTGAAAGAAGTGTTAAGCTTTCTGTTCATTCTGTCTTTGGTGCTCATGTTAATATTCAGTATTGTTTTTATCATCTCTCCCAGTCAGTTTGGAGAAAAATTCAGTCACTTGGGCTTGCAAATTTATATGAGACTGAAAATGATTTTCGTCTTTATTGTGGACAGATAGATGCTTTAGCATTCCTGCCTGTTTCCGAAGTTCAGGAAGGTATGGATTATTTTAAAGAGACAATGCCAGAGGAAGCAGAACCTCTTGTTGAGTACTTTGACAGCACCTATGTTGGTGGCCAACTCCGCCAGAGGCCAGCAAGAGAGGTTAGTGGCATACAAACTGTAAGGTTAAGACGAGTGCCGCCATTATTTTCACCATGTGACTGGAATATGCATGAGGCTACTATTAGTAATCTACCCAGAACAAACAATATTTCAGAGGGCTGGAATAATAAATTCCAAGGGCTCGTTGGTCATAGCCACCCTAGCATCTGGAAATTAATTGAGTGTTTACAAGCTGAGAGTGCACGTGTTACAGGTATTCTGTTGCAATTGGAGCGAGGTATCAGACCCAAAAAGAGAACAAAAAAGATATATGCTGAATTACAATCACGACTCCAAAACTTGTGTGATGATAGAGTGTGTGGTTGTAAAACAATTGCTGAATTTCTACGTGGTGTAAGTTACAATCGCGTGGTGGTCAACCGAATATGTAATCTTGAATACAATGAAATGTGACATAATGAACTAAGAAAAATATATTTTTCTCTTATTATAAATGTAGCATAACAAACTGAGAGAACCTGATTTTTGATTGGTCAAATTCAACTAATTTTTTCCTGATTATCAAAAGCTATGAATTCTGTCGGTAAATAGAGTGTCAAGTAGTAACGAAGAAGACAGATCTTCTTTCCAGATTATACCTTATGCCCCTCACTTGAATGAGCTCCTTGAGCTTGTTTAAGTGTTGGTTAAAAGGTATCATTTGGATAGAAGACTCCCCAGGCATCAACAACCATGAATTCTGTCTGTAAATAGAGTGTCAAGTAGTAACGAAGAAGACGGATCTTCTTTCCAGATTATACCTTATGCCCCTCACTTGAATGAGCTCCTTGAGCTTGTTTAAGTGTTGGTTAAAAGGTATCATTTGGATAGAAGACTCCCCAGGCATCAACAACCACGAATTCTGTCTAAATAGAGTGTCAAGTAGTAACGAAGAAGACGGATCTTCTTTCCAGATTATACCTTATGCCCCTCACTTGAATGAGCTCCTTGAGCTTGTTTAAGTGTTGGTTAAAAGGTATCATTTGGATAGAAGACACCCCAGGCATCAACAGCCATGAATTCTGTCTATAAATGTCAAATAACGAAGAAATGGATAGAAGATTCACCCGTCAGTAAAAAATATAACTTGTTTTCTTCAAATACAATAAAAAATAATACATGTAGTGGACATAAGTGAATATTCTCCAAAATTGTGCTTACTTGTGCTATGTATTATAATTGTTTCATTACTTGTTTTTGTTATATTTTTATGATAACGTTCAATAAATATAAAAAATGGAAATGGTTTTTCTTCATTCGTAAATCACTTCCCCCTCTCCAACTCTTCCAGAGAAAACAAGAATAAAAAATGTCAAAAAGTACCCTCAAATATATTTTGGCCGAAACGTCCACCCTGTCCAATATTTCTGTCCGAAACGTCCGTGGCCGAAACGTCCGGGCCGAAACGTCCGTGGGAGAATGAAGGACATGTGGTTAGGGGGAGACTCAAAGGAGAGAGGGTTAATATGCTAATTGGAGAGATTTGGAAGAATGGGGCAAGGGATGTCATCAAGCAGTTCGTCTCCGAGTGTTGGGTGGAGAGGAGAAGCTTGGGAATAGGGAGGCAGTTGGGAGTACAGGGGTAAACAAGGCCTTCTCGTCCAAGAACCGCGACAAATCAGCAGCTGGCCAAAGTGTTATTATTATTGTTCTGAACCGGATTGGACTGTGAAACCTATTTGCCATTCTATTCACTGCTAATGGGAGACAGCTACCTCACACCTGATGCCATTAGATTCATGAGTTTCAATTACTGACATTTAAAATGTGTTTGTTTAATTACACCTCAGATGGGCTCCGTTCAATCAGCAACACAAAGCATCTTGTCAAGCACAGGCCTAAAAGCATCTGTTTTTAAAGCCTTGTCAAAACAAAGTATACTAAACCTGAATTATGTTATAACAACAATAGCTCAGATAAAGTATACCAATTAAAGGGATTACAGTCATGACTTTCGTCTGTCCGTCCATCTATTAACATTCAGAGATTTGGTTAAAGTTTGTGGTTAAAGTTTTTTATACTGAAGGTTAAAAGTTTTTTTTCTCTTTAGTCTGACTGTTTACAGTGAGGGCTATAGTCATGACTTTCGTCTGTTAATATTTGGAGCTTTGGTTAAGGTTTGTGTTTAAAGTTTTTTAGTAAAGGTTAAATTTTTTTTTCTTTTTTAAATTAATATTAATTACTATTGATTTTATCATCCTCATTATGTTTCATGCTATTTTGGGAAATATCTAACCCTTTTTTGTATTGCAATTTAACTTTCAACTTCCAGGTTAAAGTTTTTTGGTTAAAGTTTTTTTTATTTGCAAAATTATACCTTTAACTCTTCAAACAGTTTAGTGCAATGTCACTCTTTCTCATTTGGGACAATGTCTCCTGAACCTTTCTACAGTGATTCTCATTAATATTGGCAGGATTTTAAAACATGTTTTCAGACTTAGTTTCTTGTATTTGAAATTAGGCTTTGGCACATACTTTGTTACTTTAATTAGTTTAAAGAGTATTTATTTCCAAAGTATGAAAGTACATTTTTTTTCTTTAATTCTTGCATGGTCAATACAACTTAAGGATTGCATTTAGATCAATGATTTCTTTATCGGTTTTAGGAAATATTTAACTCTTTTTTTGCTGTCAGTTTTACTTAGTACTCTCAGCCTAAAATTTGGGATTAAAGTTTTGTTTTTCAAGGTTGTACCTTTCATTCTTCAATCACTGTGTTAATTACAATGCCATTGTTTTTCATTTGGGGCAAGGTCAACTGAACATGTATGCAATGGATTCAAATAATAATGTCTACATCAAGTTCGATGACCACCATTATCCAATGAAAATTGGAGTTATTTATTGCCTTGCACCCCTCCCCCCCCCCCCAATTGAGCATTAGACGTTTTTTTTCTATGCTCCAAAATGCATTTTGAATGATTTAGAGTGACTAGATTTGGAAAAAAATTTGAATCCTATAACACCCCTCCCCCGCCGGTGCCAATTAAGCAATTTTTTTTTCTTTGCTCCAAAATGCATTTTGAAGGATTTCGAGTGACTACATATGGAAAAAGAAAATGACTCCTAATTAGGCAATATTTTTTCTTCAGTCCAAAATGCATTTTGAAGGATTTAGAGTGGCAACATGCAGAAAAAAATTTGGCTCCTATAACCTTAACAAACTCCCCTCCCTCCCCCTCCCCCTCCCCCACCCCCTGGGTGCCAATTATGCATTCTGTTTGGGGCGGGAGTGGGGGGGGGTGTCCAAAATGCATTTTGAAGGATTTAGAGTCAGTGCGTACGTGCATAAACAGATTTTTACTCCCTCAGACCCCCCCCCCCCCCCCCATGTCAATTTGGCATTTTTTTTTCTTTTCTCAAAAATCCATTTTGAAGGATTTAGTGATTACATGCAGAAATAAAATTGACTCCTATGCCCCCCCCCCCCCCCCCCCCCCCCCCCACACTTCCTCCCCCTGTCTGGTCAGGCCTCAAAAAATGTTTTTTTTTGCTCCAAGATGGCTGGATTTAGAGCGATTTTATATGGAGGGTAAAAAACCCACTTATGCTCCCCCATCCCCAATTGGGAGGTGAGGGAGGATTAGCAGCGGCTTCAGTGCTTGGCGTTTCAGGCCTCTTGTTCTTGCATGATCAATACAACTTTAATAGTTACATTTACAGACATGATTTCTTTTACTTGTATGCAGCTTTTTTTTTCATTACCTAAGCTTCATGGTTTGAAATATAAAGAAATGCCTTCCGAAGCATACTTCTGTTGTTTTACAAAAAGCAATACAGATGGGAAGGAAATGGGAGTGAGGGACTTCGATGTCTCCAAAACTTAAGGGGAGATGGGTGGAATCAATCCACCCCTCCCTCCTCCCCATGTTATCCAGAAGATAAATCCAGTTCCAATTATATGATTCTCTTTAAATTTGATATTACCTTTTAGCTCACCTGACTGCAAGTCAGTGTGAGCTATTGCCATCTCTTGGCGTCCGTCATCCGTCGTCCGTTAACTTTTGCAAACTTGACTTCTTCCATTCACCCAAATTCAAATATATATTGCACAAAACATCCCTGGAGTATACCCTTTCTATTTTGTTCAAATGAAGCGGCTACCTTCTTCGAGCTCTGGTCAATGATGCCAAAGCCTAAAAATCTTCTTCTCATGAACCAGCAGAGAGATTGCCTTGATATATAGTATGGAACACTCTTTGGTGTTGAAGATTAAAGTTTGTTCAGGGGAAGTTGGTAGATCAATATTTGGGTTCTCTGTGGACACATACCCATTTTGGGCTCCGTCCAAAGTTTCTATTTCAAGAACCGATGGGCCGATTTGAACCAAATTTGGCATGTAGAGAATAAGTAGGTCCAAAGTACTTGATTGATGCTCAAAATCTTTTTTTTCGTACCCCTCCCGTGGATACCCCAGGGGCTAAAAATAGAAAAAATTCAAATCATATTTCCCAAACTACATGGAACAGAGAACTGTTATTTGATATGAAGCATCCTTTTGACCAGTAGAATGGATTAAAAAAAATTGGCCATCGGTTGTGTCAGGGTGTTCTGTAATTGCGTTTGAAAAAAAAACATTTTCTTCAGAACCTCTGATCAGAATCTTTTGATATTTGGTATACAGCATCCATAGGACGGTGAAATACAAGTGTGTTCAAATCAAGCCCCTCATTTCATATTTGGGCTCAACTCAGGAGCCCAAATAATTAACTTAGGGCGTTATGGGGAATAAGCTTTAAAAATCTTCTTCTTCAGATCAAACAGTCAGATTCTTTTGATACTTGGTATACAACATCTCTGCGGGGGTCAGATTGAAGTTTGTTCAAATTGAGTCCCTTGGTTAATATTTGGGCTTCCTATGGGAGCCTGAATATTAACTTGGTTCAGTATGGGGAATAATCTTTAAAAATCTTTTTCTTCAGATCCACCAGTCAGGTTCTTTTGGTATTTGGTATGCAGCATCTTTACAGGGATTAGATTCAAGTTTGTTCAAATAGGATACCTGGATGAATGTTTGGGCTGTTTATTGGAGCCCAAATTTTAACTTAGTGCAATATGAGAAAATTTCTTAAAAAATCTTCTTTTTCAGACCTGCTAGTGAGAATCCTTTCATATTTGGTATGTGACATCTCTAGAGGTGTAAAATTCGAATTTGTTCAAATTGCTTCCCTGGGTTAATATTTGGGCTTTCTTAACTTGGTGCAATATGGGGAATAATCTTTAAAAATCTTCTTCAGATCCACCAGTCAGATTCTTTTGATATTTGGTATGCAGCATCTCTAGGGGGATTAGATTCAAGTTTAGTTTAAACAATATTTATTTACAAATGTACAAGCAACCATAGTGTGAATAGAACAAGCTGGTGGATTCGACTGTAAGCTGATAGCTTATAACTCGTCGTCTCCACAAAACAAGCAAAGCTACATATAACCTGTTAGAATGGCAAGAATATCAGTATTAATATTAACACGAATGTTTGATTGTTCCTTAGCCTCATGTATTCAATTATGCATAAGGAAATAAATAGGAAGAGAGAGAGATATATCATTTGGGAATTAACACGACATCTGATTATCCAATGACGCCCTCCCCCGCGGGAAAAACCTGAATCAAGATTGTCGAATTGGTTTTGAACAGTACCATCCAGCACAAGACAGATTGCTGTCGCTCCTCCCATCCCTCAAACACTACCATGATGATCCTTCGAGAGCGTTTCGAAAAGTATATAAAATATTTATCTCGCATACATCTTGTATTTTGTCTGTATTCACTCTGAAACTGTCGTGTATCAGAACCCCTGATACATTCCTTTCAGTGGTTTCTAAAGTGTTGTTTTTTGTTCATCCACACAAATAAATAGTTCGTTATATATTCGTGAACATTCTTGACTTATTCGCAGGATATTGTAATATGAATCGATCACCACCATCATGCGGATGAACAGAACACACATCAGGGCCCCGCCACGGCCTCTGAGGTTCAGCCACGACTCATCATTCTACTCGTCGCGGTCCGCCCCAGAGACCGAAGCACAACCTTGAAACACGCCCCACACACCCACTTAATTGTAACAATCCCCACCGACAGCCATAGAAACAGCGATTTGATTTTGCAGGAAAAGCTCTAGTCAGTACCGTCACAGACAATTGACAGTGCTGTCATCCTCGTCTTATTGCAACTGGAGGCCGATACTATAAGGTCTTTAGAAACGTTTCGATAAAGGTATAAAATTATGGACCGCCTTGAAAATTTCGCAATTTGATTCATACGAGTAAAACTCGGAGCCATACAATAGAATGTCACAATCAATATTATATGGCAGCATTCCCAATGTATCATTACGGACGGTCGTAAAAATTGGGCATTTTAATAAGAAATGGTTTGTAGTTTCGCGGTCGCCGCATGGACATAAGGGAGATTCAAGAAGTTTATTCATGTGAAGATGGTCATTTAGATGACTACATCTGAGTCGGAGTCGACAGTGGTTATTTGTGCCTCTCTAGATACAGAATTCAAAAAGTACTGTGGTGGCCTTCGGGCGTCGTGATTTAGATAATGTTTGAAATTTGGGTGAGAGGTATTTTCGTGCAACGGAATCTCATTCCATAACTTTGTAGTCGAGGGAATGAACGATGTTTGATTTGCCCGTGTGCGACAGATTGGAACAAGAAGGTTCCTGTTAGTGCAAAGACTATAGACTTGGGTTTCGGAAATAGGCCGTGGTAATCTGAGCGATATGTAATCGGGTAGATAGTTGTGATACATTTTAAAAAACTGAGCCAATTTATGTTGTTCACGTCGTTTTGAAAGGGCTGTCCAACCAGTCTCTGCGTAAAGCAGTTCCTTATTCGCACTCAGGGTTGCACCGGTTACAATACGAGCTGCAGCAATTTGTATTTTCTTGAGTTTTTTGGCACAGTTGTGTCAGAGCAGTTGTCCCATACTGTATCTGCACACTCAAGGACTTGTTTAACCCTTTGAGACTTTAATTATCCTGACGTTCAAGCATCACTGGGAATTCAGTTTCTTCAAGGTTTTTTTCAAAATGCGATGTCAAACGTCGGAGAGTACAAATAACAAGATATTTTCCACTTTAGTGATTATCTGGTTGAGGGATAGATTATTTTTTAGCTGCGACTAGCAGCTCTATAAGTGGCAATGTCGGTCTGTCGGTCTGTCTGTCGGTCTGTCTGTCGGTCGGTCTGTCTGTGACCAACAAGTTTGTCTGTGACCAACGAGTTTCAAAACTCAATAACTTTTGAAATACTTGATGGAATGACTTTATATTTGGCATGTAAGTGTATCTTATTGATGTCTAGCCACTGTTCAATGCATGTGTTTTTCCAAATATTTTTCTTGGAGTTATGGCCCTTGATGAACTTAGAATTTTGTGAGATTGCACCACCCGTCGCAGCTACGGCGTCTATGTCGCGATTTTTGGTGGTCTGAATTTGTTATTCAAAACTTGTTTTATTACAAATTATTGGAGAGTGCCACAGGCACTCTCATATAAATTGTAATAAAACATATATATAAACAAAATGTTATATGTGTTTGACTGAATATGAAATAAAAGCAAGGAAAGTCTTGGCTTTTGCTCTGGTATCCTCATTTTTTAAAAGCCCTGATAGTGGCTTCTAGCACACAACCAGTTAAGAAGTCTTTACAGCAGGATTATATTAGTATTTTAAGCTGCGATAACATTTGGCTCACTGAGTACTATTTGGGAGAAAATAGGAATTGATGTTAAAACTTTTAAAACTTCGAAAAAATAATAATAAAACTAAAGAATTGTAATTTGTTGGACAAATTACGGGCTTTCCCAACTTTTAATGTGAAAAGGCAAACTGTATTGTACACACAAAACTATCGATCAGTTTTGAAAACAGAAAATTTAGTGGAAATCAAAGTTTTTGTGATGCTACTAGTTTTTATGTAGCCAAAACAGATATTTGACACCAAAACATTTAACACACAATTTGCTCTTCAATAATTACAGAATATTTTCATAGAAAGCAAAACAAGCGATGTCCTTTCTGCTTTGGAAAAAATTAGTACATATGAATTATGGGCATACGGGCCGGGGTTTCATGGAGGACTGTGCCCCAACCCACTCCTGAGTCAGGAAGGAGCTGATCTTTCAGCCACTGTGCCAGAAAATTTTGGACAATTTAGCTGCCAGAAATGACCACAAAACATTTTGGTTTTCCACACGAAATGTTGTTTTCCTATCTCGGCACTTAGAAGTTGATTCAGTGGAACCATATCCACGTTAATATTATTCATTTATAATCACACAAGTACATATAAAGAGTTCTATTACTACATATTACGGGAGCGCGGTGGCTCAGAAGGTAGAGATGATTGTTGCAATCCATGAAGTCCTCTGTTTGAATCCCGCCTGTGGCAACCACATTGTGTCCTTGAGCAAGACACTTCATCCCAATTTAATTTCCCACGTGGGGGGGGGGGGGGGGGGGTGGGGGGGGGGGGTGGGGAGGGGGTGCGGGGATTGGGTATGATGGCGATGTGTACTAAGGGTAATTTGAGGGTGCACTTGTCTTCAACCAATGCTAACCCTCCTTTTGTGGAGTTAGTATGTCGGGGAGCATGAGTCACTTGCCATTGCTTGGTGGTTCTCTCCAGGTACTCAATGGGGGGAGGGTGGTGGGAGACCCCCCCTCCCCTCTCCCATACCCGCATTTGGCATTTCCTCCTGAGATTCAACTTTTTCGGGCTAAAAGGGTTCCCCCTGCCCCCTGAAAAATAGCCTTGCACGCCTATGCAATGAATACCGGGACTTGAATAAATACCTATATTATGGTCATGATATAGCTGAAGATGCTGAAAGTGACCTTAAATATCAATAATTAATTTATTCTCAATCATTCTATCTGTTTGTGAATGTGTGGGAATGTGTGGGATTTGTCAACAAACGAGGGTAAGCTTCCTACTCCATGATTTCACAATTTTTCCAACATTTCTGTTTCAGATACAATGAAATACATGTAATATGAGTTACTGTCACACACAAATTAGTTGTTTATTTGATATGGTTTAAATCATCTAGAGAGGAGTATACACAGTGATGGGTACAGTTCAAGTCAAAATGAGTTGATTAAAGGGATGTTGAACAGCTTGTTAATATTTCTTGCATTACATTACTACTTTGCTATTTATTGACAGAAGGATTTCACAGAGGGTTTCCCTGACGGTATTTATTTATTAGTGTTTACGGTCACATGCTTATCCACAATGGCTAATCGTGACCGTGACAGTTTTACGGGTGGCGGAAGTCGGAGGACCCAGAGAGAACCACCGAGCATCGACGAGCAACTGTCAGCCCAACATTCTAATTATGTTCAAGCTCCGCTGAAGCAGGGTACCAGCGGTTGAAGACATGTGCACCATTGACATGCAGGACGCCTTAGTACATGGCATTATTGTGCCCCCATGTTGGCAACCGGGATAAAGTGCCTTGCCCAAGGACATTACGTGAGTCGTCCCAGACAGGGATCAAACTCGGGACCTCTATCATAGAAGTCGAACAGTCTATCACTGAGAAAATGTGCTTTCTTTCCTGGCGGTATTCATATTTGTACGACCAAACTGGGGTTGGATAACACAGAACACCAAAACATATAACACAAAATTTGTTCCCCATTGATTTTTGAAAGCAGTTATGGAAAGCTCAAAGAGCTCTTTCCTTTTTGTTTTTGGACAAGTGAGTATTCACTCAGTCATTTTTTGCAGACAGTGCTATTTTTAAGTGACCAAAGCACATGTTTCATTAAGTCCCAGAACATAACTAAAGCTGGATTTATTGATTAAACATCTCTGCATATAGCAAAGCAAAGTGTCTCAAATTAACCCATTCCAAAATGATAGTAGAGAGTAACCAAAGTTGGATAATTTAGGTATTTCCAAATGGTACTCTTATTCTCGCTCTCATTGTGCTTGAAGGTTAAATCTGAGATTGAAAAGATATACCAATCTTACTCAGGGAAGGTGAGTACAGAAAAGTACGAAATTAATCAGAAAATGAATTTTGTCTGATGGTACTAATATTTGTACGAGCAAAACTGGTACTGGATTTATTTATTTATTTATTTATTTATTTATTTATTTATTTATTTATTTATTTATTTATTGGGTTTAATAACACTTTCAACAGCCAGGGTCACAACATGTCAGACAGTTTTATGGGTGGAGGAAGTGAGGGTACCTGGAGATAACCACAAAGCAATGGTGAGCAACTGTCAGCCTCCCTAATGTACTAACTCTGCACCCCGCACATTAACAGCCAAGGTCATATTATGTCGGTGACAGTTGTATGGGTGGCGCAAGCCGGAGTACCCAGAAAGAACCACCGAGCAATGACGAGCAGCTGCCAGCTCCCCAACATAGTGCCTCCGCACTGTAGCACAGGCAGGGTTAGATTGGTTGAAGACATGCGCACCATCGACGTGCAGTATGCCTTAGTACACAGCGTCTAGACCAGTGAAGGCAGATGCACGAAATCTTCAGAAGTTGTTCTACTATCCCTGGTCGACAGAACAGTATCTTTGTCAAGTGGCATGACCGCGTGGGAACAACGTGGATCGCGTGGAAACTGCGGGGACGATTCGTCCCTACTCTATTCCCAATGCAATGCCGTTTCCATTCACTCTTTACCTATCACCGGTCGAGTTTGGCATTATTTCTGTCTATTTGATGAACTGTCCCGCTTTAAATATTCGTACATTCATATGGGACAGAAAGTTTTGAGTTAAACTGCTTATTTTAACAACTCGATCCGGGGGAGAATTTATTTATTTATTTATTGGTGGTTAAGGTCACATATTTATGCACACTGGCTAATCATGACTGCAACAGTTTTACGGGTGGAGGAAGCCGGAGTACCCGGAGGGAACCACCGAGCAACGGCGAGCAACTGTCAGCTCCCCAACATACGAACTCCACACAAGCAGGGTTAGCATTGGTTGAAGACAAGTGCACGATCGACGTGCAGTACGCCTTAGTACGCAACGCCACCGTGCCCCCACGCGGGCAGTGGAGATGAAGTGTCTTGCCCAAGGACACAACACGGTTGCCGCAGGTGGGATTATCCGGTGGAGAAAAAGCCGTCATCTGGCTAATTTAACATTCAAATTGAACAGTTACAATGTCGGATGTACTCCAATTATGTCCCGACCATGCAAGGCAGCAACTTGAAATTCTCAGAATGTTTTCTACTGTCCCTGCCCGACAGTTTAGTAATTTTGTCAAGTGCCGCGCATGGAAATACCGTGGATCAGGTGGAAACCGAGGGCACGATTCGTCCCTACTTTATTCTCAATTCAACGACTTTTCCATTCATTATTTACCTGTCACCGGCTGAGTTAGGCATTATATCTGTCTATTTGATGAACTTTTCAACCTTAACTATTTGCGGCTTCATGTAGCACCACCGAAAGGCCACTGCACGGTTACCAATATATTCAGGGATTGAGTTTACGAAAATAACAATTATTCCGACAATATCCACATGGGAAATCCTAAATATGCCAAGGATTAAACTATTGATAATAACGTATAAAACAGAAGTTGTCATGCTATGCTTGCTGCATGTAGGAATAGAAAACATTCAGCGCTCAATGAATTAGGAATGGAGTAAATTGTCACTTAAACCTACGAAATTCTGAAAAAAATGAGAGTTTTTTTTCAACGGCACCAATTTTTATGCATTTGAGACAGGGATGGAGTTAAACTTTACAGCAACCTTATAACAGAAAACATTCTTGGAATTGAACTGTGAATCCGAATTTCGAAAGCATTTTCGGATATTCTATTCCAAACTACCACTGCACGCTTATCAATATTCAGTGATTTTATGAAAATATCAGTTATTCCGACAGTACCCATATGGGCAGTCTCGAATCTGCCAACGGTTAAACTTTTAATAATGACATATAAAACAAAAGTTGTCATACTATGACTGCTGCATACAGCCATAGAAAACGTTCAGCGCTCAATCAATTAGGAATGGAGTAAATTGTCACTTAAACTTACCAAATTCTGAAAAACAATAGTTTTTTGGGACAGCACCTATCTTTATGCAAACGGTACGAGCATAGGGTTAAACTTTACAACTAGACTTACAACAGCAAATATGCTCGGTAGGCAATTATAAATATGAACATGTAAATCATTTTTCGATATTCCTTTCGAAAATGGAAGAAAAGTGAGCTCCAAATTAGCCAATTTTATGAAGAATTTTAGGGCACTCAAATTCAAGGCCAGAAAACTGGGTGAAGGTTAAATCTTTGAATAAAATATATAACAGCAAAATTGTTCTTGGATGAAGGCCCAGTCCTCTCATGGAAAAGGTTTTGAGACAATATGGCTCCAGTGCTGAGAAAGTGCATGTAAACGTTGGCGAAAATAACAATTATTCCGACAGTACCCTTATGGGAAGTCTCAAATCTGCCAAGGGTTAAACTTTTAATAATAATATATAGAACAAAATTTGTCATACTTTGACTGCTGCAAGCAGCTATAGAAAAAATTCAGAGCTCAAGCTATTAGGAATGAAGTAAATCGATACCTAAAGTTACCAAATTCTGAAAAATTGGAGTTTTTTTGGAAGGTACCTACTTTTTTATGCAACCAGAATGGGATAGGGTTAAACTTTACAACCAAACTTACAACAGCAAGTATGCTTGGTAGTCAATTGTGAATACGTACATGAAAAGTTTTTGAAATTAACCCTTTCCAAATTGATAGAAAAAAGCAATCAGAGATGGCTAATTTTGACATTTTCAAACGGTACTCTTATTCTCGCCCTCATTGTGCTTGAGGGTTAAATCTGAGATTAAGAAGTAAACAGTAACTTTCTTCCACAATCATTGTTGCATCTAGCCATACCAAAATAATTGTTACAACTCCTTTGTAATTAGAGAAATTTGACCTTGAAGTTGGCGAAAATAACAATTATTCCGACAGTACCCTTATGGGAAGTCTCAAATCTGCCAAGGGTTAAACTTTTAATAATAACATAAAGAACAAAATTTGTCATACTTTGACTGATGCAAGCAGCTACAGAAAACATTCAGAGTTCAAGCAATTAAAAATGGAGTAAATCGCCACCTAAACTTATCAAATTCTTAAAAAATTGGAGTTTTTTTTGGACGGTACCTACTTTTGTGCAACCAGAATGGGATAGGGTTAAACTTTACAACGAAACTTACAACAGCAAATATGCTCGGTAGTCAATTGTGAATATGTACATGAAAAGTGTTTGAAATTAACCCTTTCCAAAATGATAGAAAAAGCAACCAAAGTTGGCTAATTTTGGCATTTTCAAACGGTACTCTTATCCTCGCCCTCATTGTGCTTGAGGGTTAAATCTGAGATTAAAAAGTAAACAGTAACTTTATTCCGCAATCATTGTTGCATCTATCCAAACCAAAATAATTGTTACAACAACCTTGTTATTAGAGAAATTTGCCCTTGAAGTTGGTCAATTTTGAATAAAAAATCTATATTCATGTCATTTTTGGCCAATGGGGGTTAATGTTGAAAGATTTGAGTGGTGATTGTGGTGTATCATATTATGCTGTAAATGTGTGGAAAATTTGAGCGAAATAACTGTAAACAATTTTGAGACATTCGAAAAATGGTGAAATTTTGAAGGTTTTGGCAGAATATTTTGAAAATACGCATTTTCACAGATATGACGATACCGCATTTCACTAGGTTTTATGACATTACCTAAGTGTGCCAAATTTGGTCAAAATCGTACAACTTGTTTTCGAGCAGTTCAACAGACAAAATTCAGGGAGGAAAAAAAAAATAAAAAAAAAAAAAAAAAAATAAAAAAAATAGAGAAGAAAAATTTTGAAAAAGAAGAATAACAATAGTCTTTCCCAAACTGGGTTTGGGAAAGCCTAACAAACGACCACAAAATATCAACGCACTGTTTGATTTCGTACGTCATAAGACGTACAAAAAAGTATCAAAGGGTTAATGAAGGCAAAGTAGATTTTTTCTAAGACTTCACAATCTAGCTTGAATTTAAGCTTCCAAATTAGGTCAAGCCTCGCCCAAGCCTTTGATGCAATACCATCAAGATTCAAGTTTGTTCAAATGGGATTCCTGGATAAATTTTTGGGCTCTTTATTGGAGCCCAAATTTTAACTTAGTTCAATATGAGGAATTTTCTTTAAAAATCTTCTTTTTCAGACCTGCTTGTGAGAATCCTTTCATATTTAGTATGTGACATCTCTAGAGGTGTAAGATTCGAATTTGTTCAAATCGAGTCCCTGGGTTAATATTTTGGCTTCCCGTGGGAGCCTGAATATTAACTTGGTGCAATATGGGGAATTATCTTTAAAAATCTTCATCTTCAGATCCACCAGTCAGATTCTTTTGATATTCAAGTTTGTTCAAATGAGATCCCTGGATGAATATTTGGGCTCTTTATTGGGGTTCAAATTTTAACTTAGTGCAATTTGAGAAACTTTCTTAAAAAATCTTTTTCAGACCTCCTAGTGAGAATCCTTTCATATTTAGTATGTGACATCTCTAGAGGTGTAAGGTTCAAAGTAGTTGAAAACAAAACAGAACTTTTTTTCAGTTTTTTTTTATTCTTCACAGAACAGAGCACGCTAGGAAGCTTTCCTAGGACCAGCAGAAATGAATGGCCAAAAAAGCTGCCTTTGGTTGTGTCATAGCAAATTAAAAGGGAGCGCGGTGGCTCAGTTGGTAGAGGTGCAGGCTGCAAGCCGAGAGGTCCTCGGTTCGAATCCCAACTGCGGCAACCGTGTTGTGTCCTTGGGCAAGACACTTCATCTCCATTGCCCACGTGGGGGCACGATGACGCCGTGTACTAAGGCGTACTGCACGTCGATGGTACGCATGTCTTCAACCAATCTAACCCTGCCTGTACTGCAGTGCGGCGTTACGATGTTGGGGAGCTGGCAGCTGCTTGTCGTTGCTCGGTGGTTCTCTCCGGGTACTCCGGCTTCCTCCACCCATAAAACTGTCACGGTCATGATTAGCCATTGTGCATAAATATGTGACCTTAAACATCAATAAATAATAGCAAATTAAAAAATTGCTCTTGCTGCTGATCACTTACTGATACACTCATCTTTATTGACAATTTGAGCCAGGTGAGCTTTATAGGCTTTATAGGCTCACTTGAACCTCTGGTTTAGCTCACCATGACTTTCAGGGTGAACTATAGTGATCACTCACCATCCATGTTTGCGACTTCTCCTCCAAAACCGCTGAACTGATTTAAGTGAAATTTGAGATAATTGTTTGTTATGACATCGCATTTTGATTTTGTTCAAATCAAGTTGCCCCGCTCCTGGGTAGGGCCACGCCCAAAAAGTGTACCTAAACCTTAAAAAATCTTCTTCTCATGAACCAGCAGTAGCAGAGACTTGATATTTGGTGTGCAGCTTCCTTTTGAGGTGTAGACTCAGATTTGTTCAAAGAGAAGTACGAGGGGCCCCTGTGTGAAATTATCTCTGGAATTCCAGGGAATTCCGGGAAATAACATGGTCTTTTTCATGTCCAGAAACCCTGGAAATCCAGGGAATTCCAGAGAATATCAAGTCCAGAAAATCAGGAAAACCAGGATTCTGCGGTATTGGCCACCCTGGAATTCCAGGGAATTCCGGGTTTTAAACAAACCTGTCTGAGCAAAAATTCCTAAATTTCCGGATTTCCAGGAATTTATCTGATGTTTCATTGTTAACAAAATTCCTGATTTTTCCCAGATTTCCCGGACTTCAGTTTTATTTTGTGAGAACAAAATTCCTGATTTTTCCGGGTTTCCTGGAATTCAGTATTTGTTACTGTAGATTGTTACACTGACATTACTACAAATATGGATGTGTCATGATACACATACTTATATGCACCATGCAGTTGAGAAAAATTTATCCTAAGAGGAATTTCATAAAAAATACAGAGAGCCATACAATATATTTGAAATGCATTCAAGATTCAATATTTAAAAGGGAATCATCAAAGACTGTTGGGAAAACAAGCTGGAATCAGGAATTATAAATCCAACTGATGAAACCACCCATGAGATGTGTTGAGGTGAGAAATAAAGATTTTGATGAAACAAATTGTTGAATAGTTAACATTTCCCCAACCTTTATCCATTAGGCTCTGAAGATTATTGTTTATAATTCAAAAGTGTATTATCAAGCTGAAAGATTGAATACTCACATGTATAATTTTATTTCCTTTCAGAATAGTCTCTTCACCAAAAATACAACATGGCAGAGATGTGAAACTTTTCCCTCCAATTTTAAATTTTCCAATTTGGACATTACATTAATATACATTATATATTTCTACTCCAACAGAGTAAAAATTCCAGACTTTTCCAGGAAACCAGGAATTTAAAACACAGTCATCAGATGCTTTTTATGAGAAATCCTGATTTTTCTGGGAAATCAGGAATTTAAAATCAGGAAAAATGCAGGAATTCTCTGGAAAAATGTTTTTACCAATAATTACTTCTTTTTTAGCTCACCTGACTTTCAGTCAGGATAGCTATAGTGATCACTCACCGTCCGTCGTCCGGCGTCCGTCGTCCGGCGTCCGGCATCCGTGAACATGGTGTTTGCGTCTTCTCCTCCCAAACCGCTGAACCAATTTAATTGATATTTGAGATAATAGTTTGTTATGACATCGCAATTTGATTTTGTTCAAATCAAGTTGCCCCGCCAGTGGGTAGGGCCACACCCAAAAAGTTTGCTGAAATCTTAAAAAATATTCTTCTCATGAACCAGCAGTAGCAGAGACTTGATATTTGGTGTGCAGCTTCCTTTTGAGGTGTAGACTCAGATTTGTTCAAGAGAAGTTTGTGGGGCTATACTTGGCGTCGTTATGGGAGGGGCAAAATTTTTGGCCGCGCCCAAAATTTCTATTTTCCAAACCGAGAGGCTGATTTGAACCAAATTTTATGTGAGGGTTTATTGGGTCATAAGTACCTAATTTATGCTGATTTTTTTTTTCCCCGTAGCCCCATGGGAACCGCAGGAGCTAAAAATAGAAAAAAATTAAAACGCCCATATCTCCAAAACTGCACGGCACAGAGAATTTTTATTTGGTGTGAAGCTTCCTTAGGACCAACAGAAAGAATTGGTAAAAAAAAATTGCCATCGGTTTTATCATAGGGTACAGTTTCAGGACATTGAAAAAGTGCTGAGTCAGCACTTTTTAACACTGTAGGCAATGGGAAAAACATTAAAAAATCTTCTTCTCCAGATCCAGCAGGCAGAATCTTTTGATATTTGGTATGCAACATTGGAGGGTGGATCTGATTCAAGTTTGTTCAAATCGGCCCCCTGGGTTCATATTTGGGCTCAGTATAGGAGCCCGATTTCGAACTTAGTGCATTTCAGGCAAATTTCTTAAAAAATCTTCTTCTCCAGATCCAGCAGACAGAATCTTTTGATATTTGGTATGCAACATTGTGGGGTGGATCTGATTCAAGTTTGTTCAAAGCGGCCCCCTGGGTTTATATTTGGGCTCAGTATAGGAGCCCAAATTTGAACTTACTGCATTTCAGGCAAATTTCTTTGAAAATCTTCTTCTCCAGATCCAGCAGGCAGAATCTTTTGATATTTGGTATGCAACATTGTGGGGTGGATCTGATTCAAGTTTGTTCAAATCGGCCCCTTGGGATTTATATTTGGGCTCAGTATAGGAGCCCAAATTTGAACTTAGTGCATTTCAGGCAAATTTCTTTGAAAATCTTCTTCTCAAGATCCAGCAGGCAGAATCTTTTGATATTGGGTATGCAACATTGTGGGGTGGATCTGATTCAAGTTTGTTCAAATCGGCCCCTTGGGTTTATATTTGGGCTCAGTATAGGAGCCCAAATTTGAACTTAGTGCATTTCAGGCAAAATTTCTTAAAAAAATCTTCTTCTCCAGATCCAGCAGACAGAATCTTTTGATATTTGGTATGCAACATTGTGGGGTGGATCTGATTCTATTTTGTTCAAATCGGCTCCCTAGCTTCATATTTGGGCTCACTATAGAAGCTCGAATTTGAACTTAGTGCATTTCAGGCAAAATTTCTTCAAAAATCTTCTTCTCCAGATCCTGCAGGCAGAATCTTTTGATATTTGGTATGCAACATTGTGGGGTGGATCTGATTCCAGTTTGTTCAAATCGGCCACCTGGATTCATATTTGGGCTCACTATAGAAGCCCAAATTTGAACTTGGTGCATTTCAGGCAAATTTCTTGGAAAATCTTCTTCTCAAGATCCAGCAGGCAGAATCTTGTGATATTTGGTATGCAGCATCCTTAGGGGGGTGAGATTCAAGTTTGTTCAAGCCACGTCCCTAGGTCCATATTTGGGCTCACTGTGGGAGCTTGAATTGTAACTTTGTTCGAAATGAGGAATTTTCTTAAAAAAAATCTTCTTCTTCAGATCCAGCAGTCGGAATGGTTTGATATGTGGTGAGTAGCATCCTTGGGGAGGGGGGGAGGGGGGATTCAAGTGTGTTAAAGCCAAGTCCATGGGTCCATATTTGGGCTCCCTGCGGGAGCCCAAATTATAACTTAGTCAATATGAGGAATTTTTCTTTAAAAATCTTCTTCTTCAGATTCAGCAGTTGGAATGTTTTGATATTTGGCATGGAGCAACCTTAGGGGCTGAGATTCAAGTTTGTTCAAGCCAAGTCCCTTGGTTCATATTTGGGCCCACTATGGGAGCCTGAATGACAACTTAGTTCAAAATGAGGAATTTTTTTTAAAAATCTTCAGATCCAGCAGATGAATGCTTTTGATATTTTTTATGCAGCATCCTTAGGGGGGTAAGATTCAAGTTTGTTCAAGCCATGTCCCTAGGTCCATATTTGGGCTGATTGTGGGAGCTCGAATTGTAACTTGGTTCAAAATGAGGAATTTTCTTTAAAAATCTTCTTCAGATCCAGCAGTCGGAATGTTTTGATATTTGGTGTGCAGAATCCTTAGGGGTGTGAGATTCAGGTTTGTTAAAGCCAAGTCCCTGGGTTCATATATTGGCTCCCTGTGGGAGCCCGAATTATGACTTAGTTCAGTATGAGGAATATTCTTTAAAAATCATTTTTTAGATCCACTGGTCAGAATATTTGGATATTTGGTTTCAGCTTTTCTTAGGAGGAGCAGATGCAACTTGTGGAAATCAATTCTCTGGGTTGATATTTAGGCTACCATGTCAAGTGAGCGCCCTCAGGCCCCCTGGGGCCTCTTGTCTTCATTTTTCCAAGCTTTGTCTTGATTATTCTCCCGGAATTACCTGGAATTCCTGAAAACCCGGAATAAAATTCACACAGGCTATATTTGCCATCATTATGGGAGGGGCAAGAGTTTTAGCCCTGCCCAAAATTTCTATTTTCCAAACCGAGAGGCTGATTTGAACTAAATTTGATATGAGGTCTTTTGGGTCATCAGAACTTAATTTATGCCAAAAACACTTTTCCCATTGTCCCATGATAACTGCAGGAGCTAAAAATAGAAATAAAGTTAAAAATGCCTACATGTATATCTCCAAAACTACACAGCACTGAGAATTTTTATTTTGTGTGAAGCTTCCTTAGGACCAACAAAAAGGAATGGTAAAAAAATTGCCATCAGTTTTATCCTAGGGTACTTTTCTGGGACTTTGAAAAAGTCTGGAGTCATCATTTTTTAACACTGGGTAATGGGAAAAACATTAAAGAATCTTCTTCTCCCAAACCACTGCTCCAAAAGCTTTCATATTTCACATATAACATCTTTGGAAGATTGATTCACATGTTTGTTGAAATCAATTTCCTGGGTCCATATTTGAGCTCTCTATAGGAGCCAAAATGTTCAAATTAGTGCAATATGAGGAATATTCTTTAAAAATCTTCTTCTTCAGATCCACCAATCAGAATCTTTTGATATATGGTATGCAGTATCCTTAGAGAGGTGCGATATAAGTTTGTTAAAGCCATGTCTCTGGGTTCATATTTGGGCTTCCTGTGGGAGCCTGAATTATAACTTAGTTCACTATGAGAAATATTCTTCAAAAATCTTCTTCTTCACACCCACCAGTCAGAATCTTATGATATTTTGTATACAGTATCCTTAGGGAGGGGAGATATAAGTTTGTTAAAGCCAAGTCTCTGGGTTCATATTTGGGCTTCCTGTGGGAGCCCGAATTGTACCAAAATTTCCATTTTCCGAACTGAGAGGCCGATTTGAACCAAATTTGATATGAGGGCTTATTGGGTCATAAGTACCTAATTTATGCCAAAAAAGTTTTCCTGTCGCCCCATGGGAATCGCAGGAGCTAAAAATAGAATTTTTTTTTAAACGTCCATATTTCCAAAACTACACTGCACTGAGAATTTTTATTTTGTGTGAACCTTCCTTAGGAACAGCAGAAAGGAATGGTAAAAAAAAGTGCTGGTTTTTTCCAGGACTTTGAAAAAATGCTGAGTTATCATTTTTTAACACTGTAAGTAATGGGGAAAAACATTAAAGAATCTCCCATACCACTACTCCAAAGGCTTCCATATTTCACATATAACATCTTTGGAAGATTCATTCACATGTTTGTTGAAATCAAATCCCTGGGTCCATATTTGGGCTCTCTGGGAGCCCAAATGTTCAGATTAGTGCAATATGAGGAATATTCTTTAAAAAACTTTTTCCGATCGACCAATGAGAATCTTTTGATATTTGGTATACAGCATCCTTGGGGGGTGGGGGGGGGGTGTATATTTGATATTTGGTATAAGCTTTTCTTAGGAGGGGCTGACGCAACTTGTTCAAATCAATTCCCTGGGTTGATATTTAGGCTACCATGTCAAATGAGTGCCCTCAGGCCCCCTGGGGCCTCTTGTTTCAACAAGAAAACACAGGTGTATTTCGAATTTGAAGTATAGACTTTTAAAATTTAAACCACAAATTTTAAGTTAAAAATTCCAACTTATATTGACTTGCAGTTATATTTCCTAATCAACAGAGCTATGCAGCTGATGATCTAACTACAAATTTTGTTGACATTTTCAGAAAACACATAATTTTATACTTTCTTTCAGAAAGATGAAAAAAGCAGAACATTTTTCTTGTCACTTTTTACCAAAATTATTTTTCTAGAAAGAATATTTTATGTACTGCATCTTTAACCATTTACCTAACACAAGTTGAAGCCAACAGTCCAAATTATTTTTCTGAAACATCAGATTTTTTCATTTTTAGCTTAACTTGACAAAATCAAGATAAGCTATCGCCATCACGCGTGCGAAAGTCTGTTAGTCTGAGCCTGTTAGTCTGTGAGTCTGTTCACATTTTCCTTTAGCACAGGCTACACCCCGTAGTTCTTGTCTGATCGTCACAAAATTTCATCTGCAGGTTTGGGGTCATGTCTAGATGAGAACGTCCCCTTTTGATCGCGATTGGTCAACCAGTATGGCTGCCCGAGCCCAAAACCCGAAAACCATTAGCACAGTCTTCAGGTGGTATTTATGAAGGGATTTCATTGTAACTTGGTAGGATGCCTCTGTATAATGCCTAGATGAGAATGTCCCCTTTTGGTCATGATCTGTCAACCCTGATGGCTGCCCAAGCCCGAAACCCAAAAACTTTTAGCACAGTGTGCAGGTCATGTTTATTGTGGAGGGATTTCATTGTAACTTGGTAGGATGACTCTGTGTGATGTCTAGATGAGAACTTCCCCATTTGGTCGCGATCTGTAGACCGTGATGACTGCCCGAGCCCAAAACCCGAAAACCTTTAGCACAGTCTACAGGTCATATTTATGGAGGGATTTCATTGTAACTTTGTGGGTTGACTTCATATAATGTCTAGATGAGAAAGTCCCCTTTTGAATGTGATTAGGTAACTGTGACAGCTACAGGAGCCCGAAGCCTGAAAACCTTTAACACAGTCTACAGGTAATATTTATGAAGGGACTTCATTGTAACTTGGTAGGATGACTCCAAATAATGTCTAAATGAGAACGTCCCCTTTTGATCGCGATCATTCAGCCTTGATGGCTGCCCGAGCCCCAAAACCTTGAGCATAGTCTATAGGTCGTATTTATGGAAGGATTTCATTGTAACTTGTTAGGTTGACTCCATATAATGCTTAGATGATGACATCCCCTTTTGGTCGCAATTGGTTAACTGTGACGGCTACAGGTGCCCGAAGCCCGAAAACCTTGAGCACAGTCTACATGTCATATTTATGAAGGGATTTCATTGTAACTTTGTAGGAGCACTCCAGATGATGCTCAGATGAAAATGTTCCCTTTTGGTTGTGTTCATTCAGTCATGATGGCTGCCCAAGCCCGAAGCCCAAAAACCTTTAGCACAGTCTACAGGTCATATTTATGAAGGGATTTCATTGTAACTTGGTAGATTGACTTCATATAATATCTAGATGTGAACGTGGACACGATTGGGCAACTTTGGCGGCTACATGGGCTCGAAAACCTTTAGCAGGGGTCAGCAGAGTGGGCGACTTGAGCGAAGAAGTCGCCTTGTCATTCCTCAAGTTGCCTTGGCTTACATTGGGGGCGAAATTCAAGTCGCCCTCCAAAACTTCCTTGGGAGACATGGCAGTTTATTGTATTTTCTTATGTTTTATTTATTATTCTTGTTCAAGCCAAGTCTCTGAGTCGATATTTGGGCTCCCTGTGGGAGACCGAATTGTAACTTAGTTCAATATGAGGAACATTCTTTAAAAGTCTTCTTCACATCCCCCAGTAAGAATCTTTTGATATTTGGTATGCAGCATCCTTAGGGGGATGAGATTCACGTTTGTTCAAGCCAAGTCTCTGTGTGCACATTTGGGCTCCCTGTGGGAGCCCGAATTGTAACTTAGTTCAATATGAGGAATTTTCTTAAAAAATCTTCTTGTTCAGATCCACCAATCGGAATGTTTTGATATTTGATATACAACATCCTTAGGGAGGTGTGATTCAAGTTTGTACAAGCCAGGTCTCTGAGTCCATACTTGGACTCCCTGTGGGAGACCGAATTGTAACTTAGTTCAATATGAAGAACATTCTTTAAAAATCTTCTTCTTCACATCCACCAGTAAGAATCTTTTGATATTTGGCATACTGTATCGTTAGGGGGGGTGAGATTCAAATTTTTTAAAGCCATGTCCCGGGGTTCATATTTGGGCTCCCTATGGGAACCTGAATTATAACTTAGTTCAATTTGAGGAATATTTAAAAAAAAAAAAAAAAAATTTCAGATCCATCGGTCAGAATCTTTTGATATTTGGTATATGGTTATCTTAATAGGGCAGATGCAAGTTTGTTCAAATCAGGACCCGTGGTTGATAGTTGTCAGTGTCTGGTGAACGCTGTCAGGCCCCTTGGAGCTTCTTGTTTATATATTCTCTCGATTATTCTGGTAGCTGGGGGTGTCCTGATTTAGTAGTCAAGTTGTGACGAAGTCAAACTCGACTTATAGTTTGATGAATGGTGGGCGGGCGGGTGGTTGGGCGGGTGGGCTGGCATTCGTAAACAATTGGTTTCCGGATGATAACTTGATAAAGGTTCAACCCATGTTCATGAAACTTCATAGGTAGGTTGGTATCAGTGAGAGGAAGAACTCTATTAATTTTGGACTTGCTAGGTGAAAGGTCAAGGTCACAGTGACCGTCAACATAGTAAGTCGTAAACAATTGGTTTCTGGACGATAACTTGATAATGGTTTGACCCACATTCATGACACTTCATAGGCAGGTTGGCATCAGTGAGAGGAAGAACCCTATTTATTTTGGACTTGCTAGGTGAAAGGTCAAGGTCACAGTGACCTCAACATAGTAAATCGTAAACAATTGGTTTCCGGATGATAACTTGATAATGGTTCGACCCATGTTCACAGTGACCTTGAACACAGTAAATTGTGAACAATTGGTTTCTGGATGATAACTTGACTATGGTTCAACACACATTCAAGAAACTTCATAGTTAGGTTGGCATCGGTGAGAGGAAGACCCCTATATATTTTGGACTCTCTAGGTCAAAGGCCAAGGTCACAGTGATAAGGTTTCAACCCACGTTCATGAAACTTCATAGGTAGGTTGGCATCAGTGAGAGGAAGACCCCTATATATTTTGGACTCACTAGGTCAAAGGCCAAGGTCACAGTGACCTTGAACATAATAAATCATAAACAGTTGGTTTCCAGATGATAATTTGACAATAGTTCCATCTACGTTCAGGTAGGTTGGCATTGGTGCAAGAAAGAGCCCTATTTATTTCGGAATCACTAGGTCAAAGGTCAAGGTCACAGTGTCCCTTCACATAGTAAATTGTAAACAATTGGTTTCCGGACGATAAGTTGATAATGATTAAACCCACTTTTGTGTTGTCACAACTCGACATTGGATCGGTGATCCTATTGGCATTTGTTTTTCTTTGGGTTCTCCTTTCCATCTACATTGCTCTCACCAGATATGCCTAGGACTATACCTTGTGGGTGATTTTTGTTGTCTCAGCATTTTGAAGTTTCCCATTATTCATTCTCCACTTTATTCGGGTGTTCTATTGAAAGACCCTGTGTGCGGGATGGTCTTCCACCTTTTGGGCTTCAGCCTATCGTGTAGTTCAGGCACGTGCCATTTCCTCTCGCGCCTGCAGAAAGGGGAATGCAGTCGTTTGGGGCCTCCAGATTCGACTCTGTCTGGAGAGAGTTCTACCCCCTCCGTGGGGGTTTTGCAGTCTTTTTTGTGGCGTGGATACCACGGTAGCTGCTGACTTCTGGCGAAGAGATGCCTGGTTCTGGGACTACTGTCCCTCCTCAGTCGACATCTGAGGCTGTCACTAGGGTTGCGACTCCTCATTTGGAGCTATGCTCTCCGCTTTTCCACCTTTATCAACAGCTACTGATGTATCCGTTCCTGCTGCTGCTCCATTGGTGACATCATCGGTCTCCGTTTCAGCCGGCCTTGGCTTATCCCTGCAGGGATTTCTGCTTCTTTGGTTGTGGGATATCGGCTTCAGCCTTCCCTGGCTTCAACTTGGTGAAGTCGGAAGTGGATGGCGGCCGATCCCTCTGCTGTGGTCTCTCAGCCGTCGAGCCCAGCAGGTTTTGATTTGGATTCAGATGTCCATGGTGGGGTCACTGTGGACTCTGTTGTGCTTCCGTCCACGCACTCTGGTCCTTTGGCCAATTTTGCGGGACCGACGCACTTTGTGCAGCCTGGGCCTTCTGTCCCTCAGAGGCCTGCGGTGACTCTCCTGAGTTTCCGCACTTCAGATCCTCGGGGTATTTCATACCCCAATAAGCATCTGTATTCAGATGTATCGGCTGCCACCCGTTGCCCCACGTCGGGTGTTCTAGAGGATCGTAGTAACCCTTTGCTGGTTTAGAGTGTCAGATGCAAAGCCACTTTGCCCGGCAGTTTCCCACGTCGAACTGCCAGATATGGGTCATGCGCTTAGGGAGGCCCTGTCCTTGTTAGCTCACCTGACTGAAAGTCAGGGTGAGCTATTCTGATCACTTTTCGTCCGTCGTCCGTCGTCTGTCGTCTGTCGTCCGGCGTCCGTCGTGAAGGTGGTGTTTGGGCTTTTTCTCCCAAACCACTGGCCGCATATTAATGAAATTTCATGTGAGTAGGGGTTATATAAGTGGATTTTGATTTTTTTGTCAAATTAGGTTTCGGCTCACATTGAGCAGAGGGATGGGGCAAAAATGCTCCAATTCTTAAAAAATCTTCTTCTCAAGAACCAGCAATAGCAGAGACTTGATATTGGGTATGCAGCTTCCTTTTGAGATGTAGACTCAAGTTTGTTCAAGAGAAGTTGGAGGGGCTATATTTGACGATGTTAAAGGAGGGGCAAAAATTTTGGCCCCGCCCCAAATTTCTATTTTCCAAACCGCGAGGCCGATTTGAACCAAATTTTACATGAGTGCTTATTGGGTCATAAGTACCTAATTTATGCCGAAAATTTTTTCCCCATAGCCCTGTGGGAACCACAGGAGCTAAAAATAGAAAAAAATGAAAACGCCCATATCTCCAAAACTACACGCCACTGAGAATTCTTATTTGTTGTGAAGCTTCCTTAGGACCAACAGAATGGAATGATAAAAAAAAATTGCCATCGGTTTTATCATGGGGTAGTTTTTGGGGACTTTGAAAAAGTGCTGAGTCAGCATTTTTTACCTCTGGGTAATGGGAAAAACATAAGACTACTTTTCTCCGAAACCACTGCTCGAAAAGCTTTAAAATTTCACATATAACATCTTTGGAAGATTGTTTCACATGTTTATTGAAATGAATTGCCTGGGTGGATATTTGGGCTCTCTATGGGAGCCCAAATGTTTAAATTAGTGCAGTATGAGGAGTATTTTTGAAAAATCTTCTTCTTCAGATCTAGCAATAAGAATGCTTTGATATTTGGTATGCAGCATCCTTAGGGGTGAGATTCAAGTTTGTTGAAGCCAAAATCCCTGGGTTCATATTTATGCTGAAAATTTGGGGTCCCGTTGCGGACTTCGAAATTTTGGACCAAAATCCGAAAAATTTTTTTTTTGTTTTTTCTGTGTTTCAGACAATTTTAAGACAAAAAAAAAAAAAAATTTTTTTCCTCTGAAAATTTGGGGTGCGGGTGGGACTTCGAAAATTTTGGACCAAAATTGGAAAAAAATTTTTATGTTTTTTTTCTGCGATTCGGTCAATTTTAAGACAAAAAAAAAAAAAAAATTTTTTCCCTGAAAATTTGGGGTCCGGGTGGGACTTAGAAAATTTTGGACCAAAATCCGAAAAAAAATTTTTTTGTTTTTTTCTGCGTTTTGGTCACAATTTTAAGACAAAAAAAATTTTTTTTTTTTTTACCCTGAAAATTTGGGGTCCGGGTGGGACTTAAAAAATTTGGGACCAAAATCTGGAATTTTTGTTTTTTTGTTTTTTATGCATTTCTGTCAATTTTAAGACAAACAATTTTTTTTTTTTTTTTCCCCTGAAAATTTGGGGTCCAGGTGGGACTTAGAAAATTTTGGACTGAAATCCGAAAAAAATTTTTTTTGTTTTTTATGCATTTCTGTCAATTTTAAGACAAAAAAAAAAAAAAATTTTCCCCTGAAAATTTGGGGTCCGGGTGGGACTCAGAAAATTTTGGACCAAAATCCGAAATTTTTTTTTTTTGTTTTTTATGCATTTCTGTCAATTTTAAGACAAAAAAATTTTTTTTTTTTTTTTTACCCTGAAAATCTGGGTCCAGGTGGGACTTTGAAAATTTGGGACCAAAATCTGGAATTTTTGGGATTTTCCTAAAGGGAAAATCTATTTGTTATTGCATTGATTATTTTTTTTTTTTTTTTATTATTATTATTCTTCCACACTTTTATTTTCACTATTTCTTGAAAACGCTCTTGACGATGTTTTTTAAAGTTTCTGTACTCATAAAGGGTCATAAGTTGTAAGCCCTCGTCATATTCCCATTTTTCTGAAAATGTGTTTGTTAACCCTTTAACAAAAATAGTCGGCAGCTCATATCTTTGGACTGGAAAAGATGATTGACTTGAATTTTTCGCAGACGTGTCACCAATACATCCCTCTATCAGCATATCGTACAAAAATGTATGTAGTTAACACCTTTCTGCCAAAACATTTTTCTTAACAAAAATTTTTTTCAAAATTTGACCATTTTTGAACTCAATCTCGGGACATGGATATGCTGAACCATCCAAAATGGGTTGGAAATGAAGATTGTATCACCGAATTGTAAAAACTATCGAAAAAATTTCGATTCGAATTTCCGACAATCCAAAATGGCCGCCGAAAAATCGTATTTTTATTTTCGGTTATTTATGCGTTTCAGGCCATTTGGAGACGAAAAAAAAAAATTTTTTTGCACCAGAAAAATTTTCAGTTTGGACTTAGAAATTTTTGACCAAAAGTCGGAAATTTTTGTTACGACCAGGCTACTTTGCCATCACAGTACTCAACAAGGGGGACGATTTGAAAGCTTCCAAGGGTAGAAATGTTGAAGACACAGTGTACATGAACAGTTATCTTTTGGAAATGGAGTTGTTCTTAATTTTGCTTCTGCTAGCAGTCAAACATGGCTTCGGGATACTGTGACCAAAAATTGAAAAAAATTTTCTTGTGTTTTTTTTTTTACTTTATTATGTCTAGAGTCATTATTTCTCATAAATAAAAACTATCAATGACGGCCATGAGTCCTAATAAATAAAAAAATCAGTATTTGGGGCAAAATGTTTCTTCTTGGGCAAAAACGCCCCAAAACGCCGAAACATTTATAGGCCAATATCTCCTGAAGGAGAAAAGCTATTGACTTAATTTCTTGACAGACTTGTGAGAATTACTCTTTTCTAAAACAAACATAATCGGTATTTTTTTCCATTTTTTTATGTTTTCTGCCAAAATTTTTCACAAAACGGAAAGTTATCTCGAAAATCAGCCATTTTGGATTGAAATATCGAGATTTAAATATAATGAGCCCTCTAAAAGGGATCCAAATTGAAGGTAGTAATACCGCTTTATAAGAAAAATCAAAAGAATTTTGTTTCAATTTTTCGTTAATCCAAAATGGCGGCCAAAAAGTCGGAAAAAAGTTTTTTCGTTTTTTATCCATTTCGTTCAATTTTGAGACGAAAATTTTTTTTTTTTTTTACACTGAAAATTTTCGGTCTGCTTCGGACTGAAATTTTTGACGAAAAGTCGGAAATTTTTGTTACGACAGGGCTACTTTGCCGTCTGAGTACTCAACAATGGTGATGATTTGAAAGCTTCTAAGGCTAGAAATGTTGAAGTCACAGTGTACATGAACAGTTATCGTCTTTTGGAATTGGAGTTGTTCTTCGTTTGGCTTCTGCTAGCAGTCAAACATGGCTTCGGGACACCATGACCAAAAATTGAAAAAAAAATTCTTGTGCTTTTTTTTTTACTTTATTATGTCTAGATTCATTAGTTCTCATAAATAAAACTATCCGCATATTGCGTAAAATGTTTTTCCAGCCAAAACCGCCCAAATATGCGGGAGCCGATATCTTTGGACTGGAAGGGGCGAGTGACTGGAACTTTTCACAGGAATGACTGTAATACACTTCTCTATTAATCAAGGGCACAAAATGGTAGTTGGTTAACACCTTTCTGCCAAAACATTTCACGAAACCGAAAAAAATACAAATTTTTATTTGGTATCGAGCCCCCTTAGGCCTTGCTGTGTAGAACAGTCAGTAAAAACACTAAGGAAAATCTTGTGTATTGTTCCGAAGGTACAATCACTTCCTCTAGTTGTTTTTTTGTTTTTTATGCATTTCTGTCAATTTTAAGACAAAAAATTTTTTTTTTTTTTAACCCTGAAAATTTGAGGTCCGGGTGGGACTTAGAAAATTTGGGACCAAAATCCGAAAAAAATTTTTTTGTTATTCAATTATTTATGTCAATTTTAAGACAAAAAAAAAAAAAAATTTTCCCCCTGAAAATTTGGGGTCCGGGTGGGACTTAGAAAATTAGGAAATTTAATTTTTTTTTTTTTATGCATTTCTGTCAATTTTAAGACAAAAAAAAAAAAAAATTTTTCCCCTGAAAATTTGGGGTCCGGGTGGGACTTAGAAAATTTGGGACCAAAATCCGAAAATTTTTTTTTGTTTTTTCTGCGTTTTGGTCAATTTTAAGACAAAAAATTTTTTTTTTTTTTTTACCCTGAAAATTTGGGGTCTGGGTGGGACTCAGAAAATTTTGGACCAAAATCCAAATTTTTTTTTTTTTGTTTTTTTATGCATTTCTGTCAATTTTAAGACAAAAAAATTTTTTTTTTTTTTACCCTGAAAATTTGGGGTCTGGGTGGGATTTTTTTTTTAAATGGATCCTCAAAAGTGGGGATTGGTTGGAGGGGGGCAGGAGGAATCTTTTGGGTGGGTTTCCCTATAATTTGACTGGTGTGGCAGGTTTTAAAAAAAATTCAACAATATCCTGTTGAAACTTGTGCCTGCAAAAACACTGCTGAACATGAGAGTAGGTTTTTCTAACTCCCAAATGTCCAGCCATGGGATTTTCATGAGCCAAGCTTATTTCATTCTGGTATTTCGTGGGGACAACCATTTGATAAATGACCTCCCATTCACTTTTTGAGGGTACTTCTGGTGGTCGCCATTTCCTCATGAGTACACCATATTTTTTTAAATAACAGGCAGGGGAGTTTTGAGCTTCATTCAGCCTCCGTCAGAGCTTTTTCCCATGGTTCGGCAAGGTCAGGATCACTTACCTGCCGGAACTTTCTACAAGGCCCAACTCTAGCAGAAAACACACTTTTTAACTCAACTTTGACGAAGTCAAATTTGAGCTATTGTCATGGCCCGTCGTCCGACTGTCTGTCTGTCTGTCTGTCCGTACGTCAACAATTGGCTATGGCTCGGGCTAGAGGTCGTATTTATGAACCGATCTTTACGAAACTTCTTGTGTACCTTTGTTATGACCCTGGGACGGGAACGAGTGTTTTTAGGTGTGGTCCGAAATTCAAGATGGCTGCCAGCGGCCATTTTGTACCGATGATGCAAAAATCAGTTTTTTGTACAGAACTTTTGTATGAAAGTTCTGATTTGAATAAAGTTTTATATAAATGTTTATTACCATGGGATACATCACATATAATACGGGTTTTTTTCTCGTGCGTAAATTATGCAAATTAGACTGACTTTGATTTATTTAGTGTTACTTTCAGAGCTGTAAGTGCCAAGCTGCTATGGCTCGGGCTAGAGGCCATATTTATGAACCAATCTTTACGAAACTTCTTGGGTACCTTTGTTATGACCGTGGGACGAGAACGGGTGTTTTTGGGTGCGGTCCGAAATTCAAGATGGCTGCCAGCTGACATTTTGTACCGATGATGCAGAAATCTGTTTTTTGTACAGAACTTCCATATGAAAGCTCTGATTTGAATAATTTTTTGTATGAATGTTTAGTGCCATGGGATACATAACATATAATACAAGTTTTTTTCTCGTGCAGAAATTATGCAAATTAGATGAACTTTGATTTTTTTAGTGCTACTTACACACAGTAAGTACACATGTCAATACGGCTCGGGCTAGAGTCTGTATTTATGAACCGATCTTCACGAAACGTCTTGGGTACCTTTGTTAACACCTTGGGACGAGAACGAGTATTTCTGGGTGCGGTCCAAAATTCAAGATGGCTGCCAATGGCCATTTTGTACCGAAATTAGGTCTAATCAGTTTTTTGTACACAACTTCTATACGGCTCAGGTTAGAGGCCGTATTTATGAACCGATCTTTACGAAACTTCTTGGGTACCTTTGTTATCACCGTGGGATGAGACCGAGTGTTTTGGGGTGTGGTCCGAAATTCAAGATGGCCACCAGCAGCCATTTTGTACCAAAATTAGTGCAATCAGTCTTTTGTACAGAACTTCTGTATGAAAGTTCTGATTTGAATAAATTTTTGTATGAATGTTTAGTAACATGGAACACATCACATATAGTACGGGTTTCTTTCTCGTGCTGAAATTATGCAAATTAGACTAACTTTGATGTTTTTTGGTGTTACTTTCAGCACTATAAGTGCAAATGCCAATACGGCTCGGGCTAGAGGCCGTATTTATGAACCGATCTTTACAAAACTCCTTGGGTACCTTTGTTATCACCGTGGGACGAGAACGAGTGTTTTTGGGTCCGGTCCGAAATTCAAGATGGCCGATGGCAGCCATTTTGTACAAAATTTGGTGCAATCAGATTTTTGCCCAGAACTTCCATATGAAAGTGCTGATTTGAATAATTTTTTGTGTGAATGTTTAGTAACATGGGATACATCACATATAATACGGGGTTTTTTTTTTTTTTTCCCCGTGGGAACCCCGGGAAGTAAGCAGCACTTGTTTACTGTGGTAAACCAGTTCCGCTTTACTAGTAAAATAGGACCCAGTCACCAATGCTTGGGGTGAAAGTCCTCTAAAATGGGCAACATGTTGATCAACGATTGACTAAACTTGACTTCATCTCCATGTTGTGTCACGATTTGCCATGGTGCATAAATATGTGACGTTAACCACCAATCAACAATAAACAAACGGGGTTTTTTTCTCGTGCAGAAATTATGCAAATTAGATGAACTTTGATTTTTTCAGTGCTACTTACACACAGTAAGTACACATGTCAATACAGCTAGGGCTAGAGTCTGCATTTATGAACTGATCTTCACGAAACGTCTTGGGTACCTTTGTTATCACCTTGGGATGAGAACGAGTGTTTCTGGGTGCGGTCCAAAATTCAAGATGGCTGCCAGTGGCCATTTTGTACCGAAATTAGGTCTAATCAGTTTTTTGTACACAACTTCTATACGGCTCAGGCTAGAGGCTGTATTTATGAACCGATCTTTATGAAACTTCTTGGGAACCTTTGTTATCACTGTGGGATGAGAACGAGTGTTTTTGGGTGTGGTCCAAAATTCAAGATGGCCACCAGCAGCCATTTTGTACCAAAATTAGTGCAATCATTCTTTTGTACAGACTTCTGTATGAAAGTTATGATTTGAATAAATTTTTGTATGAATGTTTAGTAACATGGAATACATCACATGTAGTACAGGTTTTTTTCTCGTGCAGAAATTATGCAAATTAGATGAACTTTGATTTATTCAGTGCTACTTATACACTGTAAGTGCACATGTCAATACGGCTCGGGCTTGAGGCTGTATTTATGAACCGATCTTCACAAAACTTCTTGGGTAACTTTGTTATCACCTTGGGACGAGAACTTGTGTTTCTGGGTGCGGTCCAAAATTCAAGATGGCTGCCAGTGGCCATTTTGTACCGAAATTAGGTCCAATCAGTTTTTTGTCACAACTTCTACACAGTTCATATTTGTGAACTGATCTTCACGAAACTTCTTGGGTACCTTTGCTTTCACCTTGGGACAGGAATGAGTGTGTTTTGGGGTGCCTTTGTTATCACTGTGCTATGAGAACAAATATTTTGGGGTTCAGTCAGATCAACTCTGGGACTCAAAGATTTCTTTTCTAGTTTATCATCTGACTGTCACCCACCTTTACAATACTTTACCTATACATTTGTTACAGGCAACGGTCAGTATTTATGTACAGACCGTTACAATACTTTATAGGTACCTTTGTTATCAGGTCATTACCTAGATGTTTGTCATTGCTGTGTCACATACTATACATGTACATGTCATTGTCTTGACAAGTTGAGCTACAGTGTCATTGAAACTTTCATTTATTATTTCCCAAGGTCATCAGCTGAACTTGGCATTACATTTATACAGTAAAATTGGTTTCAATTTTCTGTTTCAGTGCCCCCAAGCCGGTGTTTAATGGCAAAAAGGCAATTCCAAACAGGTCAAATAACAGTTTTCAGAGTGAGTCATTGTCTCCTCAACATGAAGAAATAGTTCGCTTTTTAACAGAGTGTGAGTATTTCTGTATTTACATAATGTTCAGTATTTCAGTTTTGGAATACACCTGTACATTTTAGTGCAGATTTGCATGCTAGGTATGCATTTTTCATGAAGCAATTGTTCTGTTTCTGTGCAGGTTCCGTCCTGGCAAATTAATGAAATGGAAAATGGGTTTCGGATTTTGCTTTGTGATTTATTCAAAGCGATGTATTTTTGCATATTTTAATTATTTATCCTCCATGCAAGAAGAATCTCAACTGTACGGCATTGGACTTAAAACCAAAAGGTCCACAGCCAGGTGTAACTGCATTGTGTCCTTGGGCAAGGCACCTAATCCCGATTGCCCACGTGGGGGCATGGTGGCACTGTGTACTAAGGTGTACTGCATGCTGATCGTGCACTTGTCTTCAACCAATGCTAACCCTGCTTGTGTAGAATTAGTATTTTGAGTCGCCATTACTAACCCTTCTCGTCGGGTACTCTGGCTCCTCCAGCTGTAAAACTGACCGACACGAGGAGACCCTGACTGTCAGAAGTGTCATTAAACCCCAATAAATAAATTAATAAATAATCTAAACTGTAACATTGTATTTGGTGGAAGAAATGACACTCGATTCTTGAATATGTGATCTTTGAGCAAATGCAACTAGAGCAGGTGTGTTAAAACTTATTTATAATCCAGATTTTAGAACATTCAACTCCAGGATAATTTGTTATGTCATCTGAGACTTTGGGTTCCAAGATTAATGTTTAATGGGAAATTTAAACAAGGAACTAATTCATTGGACAAGGGATTATCCTTTGTGACAGAGGTCCTGAATACTGTCCCCTCTCCCAATGAAAAATTCACTTTGATTTTCGTAATTTTAGCCTGAAAATTCCCAATTCTATTCCTCAGTCTTTAATTATTTTGGCAAGTACATAAAAGTAATTTACACGGTTCATACGGGTCATGGAATCCTGGAAAATTCATGGAAAATAAAAATATCTTTTTCAGGCCTGGAAGTTTGGGAAAAATGGGCCTTTTTGGCTGTAGTCTTGAAAAGTCATGGAAATTAGTTGTCATAATGATGCAGTATATACCATTTCCTCAAAATCACGCTTTAAAATCCCCCAAAAGAACGTGTGGTGGTCATACTAATGAGTGAAAGGTCATGGAAATTGGGTAGAAACTTTTGGAAAAGTAATGGAAAAATCATGAATTTTGATTTCCAAAAAGGTGTACAGACCCTGAATTTAGGCAGTGATCCTTCCACCTGTCTTATTGACAAGCAGATTTTATCCTTTGCCCTGAATGGACAGATGTTGGTCCAAGCATGGACTGTAGGCATAAGGTCATAATTTATTATGCCCCTGACCTCCAAAGGAGGATTCAGGTTGGGGAGGGGGGGGGGGGGTAATCTATTGAAACCCTCTGTCCATCCATCTGTCCGTCTCTCCATCTGTCCGTACAAACATTTTGGTTTGTAATATCAAAGCCATCGCGTGGATTTGGATCTCCTTTGGTTTGCTGATAGATATGCACAAGGAACAGGTTCCATCCAATAAATTTGCCCAGAGTTATGGCCCTTTTTTTTACTGTTTTCACTCTTTCCACTTAGAACATTTTTCTGTCCCCCAATACTTTCAAGGCTACTTTCATACGAGTCAGGGGCAGTGGCCCACTCTTCATTTGAACATGAAATCCTTACGTCTTGATATGCAATAAATGTATGTGTGTTTGGAACTTAAGTTTTCATTTCAAATGTGTCCATTTCAAATGTGTCAATAGAACAACCAAAATAACCAACCGGCACTATAGTTTTTTAAGAAAGTAAACAATAGAGACCACTGTGGGAACCCCAGAAAGTGGAGCAGTGCTTGTTTACTGTGATAAACAAGTTCTGCTGTAGTGGTAAAATAGGAACCAACACCTGGGGTGGAAGCCCTCTAAAGTGGGCAATGTTGGTATAAATGGTTCGTTAAAATTTAATTCGTACCTCTGTTAGTCATAATGTAGCCATAGATGCTGAAAATGACCTTATACACCAATAAATAAATGACAATGATAAGACATGGAGAAACCTCTAGCTCTGGCAACAAAAGTGTAAATAGCCCATATGAAAACCATGATTCTGACATGTACACAATTGTGATGGAAATGTTTTGGATGAGTTACATTCTAATCGCAGCTAAACCTAAGGATTGGTGCACAATAATAAATAATTAATGGTCCGCGGATTTAATGGCACCAATTGGGTGTCACATCATCCAGGGTTTCAACTAGGGTAAAAATGTAGGGCCGGTAATTTGCGGAAAATCATCATTGGGGCAACCAAGAGTAGTCGTAACCACGGGCTGACCATGGTTCGGCCTGTGGTATGAACATTCTTAATTCTAAGGGCCCCAACCCCGCATTTCGTTGCATCTGAGGGATATTTTGAGGTTTTTCACAGCAATATTTATGTAGGTTTTTACATTCTGAGAGCCGGTCCTTGCGGAAGAATAAGGACCAATGAGGAGAAATTCAGGTGAAAAATCATTCATACAGATTACAGTACTTACCGACAATACTGGTCCACGGAGGCATGGATTACCCAGTTCAAAAAGGATTGCCCATATGGGGTGTCCAAAAAAAATAAACCCTGAACTAGAGGAAGTGATTGTACCTTCGGAACAATGCAGAGGATTTTCCTTAGTGGTTTTAGTCACTGTTCTACTCAGCAAGTTCTAAGGGAGCTCGATACCAAATAAAAATTTGAATTTTTTTTCAGTATCGTGAAATGTCTAGGCAGAAAGGTGTTAACAAACTACCATTTTGTGCCCTTGATTTAAGAGAAGTGTATTACAGTCATTTCTGTGAAAAGTTCAAGTCAATCGCCCCTTCCAGCCCAAAGATATCGGCTCCCACACATTTGGGCGGTTTTGGCTGGAAAAACATTTTCCGCAATATGCAGATAGTTTTATTTATGAGAACTAATGAATCTAGACATAATAAAGTAAAAAAAACACAAGAAATTTTTTTTTCAATTTTTGGTCAGTGTCCCGAAGCCATGTTTGACTGCTAGCATAAGCCAAACGAAGAACAACTTCAATTCCAAAAGACGACAACTGTTCATGTACACTGTGAATTCAACATTTCTAACCTTAGAAGCTTTCAAATCATCCCCGTTGTTGAGTACTTTGACGGCAAAGTAGCTCGGTCGTAACAGAAATTTCAGACTTTTGGTCGAAAATTTCTTAGTCCAAACCGAAATTTTTTCTGGTGCAAACAAATTTTTTTTTCGTCTTCCTCGGCTTTTTCGTCTCAAAATTGAGAAAGACGCAAAAAAAACGAATTTTTGATGAGCTTATTAACACATTGACGGTAGATGATATGATGACAAGGTTTTTTTTAACTTAAACCCTGTAAATGACTGGGATCTTCTCGTTTGTCTGACAGCCATTGTTCAGTAGAGAAGTGTGATAACTACCATGATTTTCGGAAGGTTGTTCTCGGGTTTTGGGGTTAGGACAGAGAAATTTGTGGAGGGGATAATAACCAGAGGGCCCTAGACTCCTAGTAAGGACAAAGCCTATAAAATATTTTGCAAAGTTCACTACTCTTTAAGATTCAATCTGAGCAGTTGTAGCATGTGCTGCCCAACATTGGAGAGCATTTGTGAGGGCTCTAAGTTGTGTGAAATTGCATTGAGTCAATTCTCTTCTTTTGGGGGGGTGGGGGGTGGGAAACATTTAGAGGACTTGCCCCCCCCCCCCCCCCTTCCCCCCTAATTCCATGTCTACGCTACTAAATCAAAACAGCAGCAATGTCGGCAGCACCTCTATGCAGTACGCCAGCTCCCAGAGATCGCATCTAATGAAATTCTGTACTGACCGCCAAGGTTCCATACATTGGAACAACCATACCCATTCCAAACTGCGCATTATTACTATGTCGACCTCATTAAATGTCAATGAGTGGACGACAGTACCAGTAAATCCATGTCAGCTGTAATTCCCATTCAGAAGTCCAAAACAACTGCTACCATAAGTGTTTCAATGAACATTATTTTCGAAGATTTCCAAACGCTTTGGCATCCGATTCTCATGCGTGGAGGCGGAAACTCTACATGATAGGCAGTGATGTCGTGGACCCTCACGATTGTAGAAGAAATCTAGAATTCAGAAATAAAAAAATGAGCGCGTAATTGGGTGGGGGTCGGGCGTTAGGTTGTGGGGGGGGGGGGGAGGGGGGTGCTGACAATCATTATGAGCAGGAGTGTTAGTTTAATTTTACACTCAAAACGTAAAATAACACTGAATGCCTACCCTATATAATCTAAAAAGCATATTTTTCTGATTTTTTTGTAATACACTCTGCTCTGGGATTACTTATAAATAATTGGTACCTGGTATTGGTGGTTTGGCAGTAACTTTGATTCAGTAAGGTGTGGTGAACCTACCCACCGATAAATTACGCTGATTGCATTAGTTGAAATTATGTAGCTATATTTAGTGATTTTAGGCACACCGTCTTTACATTGCCAGTGACAGTGTGTTAACAACATGAATTCAGGAAACCTTGCACAACTTTTGTAAATATTGGGGCTGTAAATTATTATCCATTTCTATATAATTTGGGATTGCAGTTCCCAGACATATTCGGTATTTAGTATGTATTATTTTAGGGCGAATAAATTGGGAAACATAATTGTGTCAATCGTCTTCGTAAATTACTCAAGAAATTACACCTAATTTTTAGCACATTTACCTTCCAGAAAAAAATCTATTGAGTGTCATGTACTCAGCTTTTCTGTAGTCAAAGATTATATATCGTTGCAAAAAGTACATCACTGGCAATGTATGGGAACTGTTCCTTATAAAGTATCGTCGATTGTTTTACATTGTGTTTGTTAATAACACAGCCATTTGTTATTGTACTTTTAACTTTCGAGACGCTGGTGGAGTCACGTGGTCTTGTTACCAAATATGGGATGTGCAGAGACCCGTTCATTAGAATAGTTTTAGGGGTGGATTGTACATTCATGTAAATTGCTTATTGTTAACTCTGCTCACTCATCTGATGATATAGTTAAAGCCATCTTATGGCTACTTTAGATGTTTAACCTAATCATGTAATTCGATCAGACAGGATTCATTCGGGTATACTTAACACTGTGCAGCCGATTATTATGCAAAATACCGTCTGATTTTGTATCCACGGTTCAACTTGTATAATTAAAGTTTTTACCCTTTCTTAACTAAAACTTTCGTAAATTCAGTGAAACATGTGTCTTTTTCATACTCGTTCATAAAATGGTTAAATTTCCACTACCATAGCAGTATTTATTGGGTTATTGTTGTCCAAAACAATGTTTGGTCAGGATACTGACAGAAATAGTTCTTTCTGTCAGCATTACTGAACAAAATTCGGGAATCCTGGAAGCAGCATCTTTGGTGAACCAACGTCACGTGTTACATTATGGAAAGGTATAAAAGGCTGCATCACGGCTGTTCTCGCTCTCGCTGGTCTTTGATCAACAAACGCCCTTGAAAGCTAACAAATAAAAATTACCAATACTGAAAGCAAACTAGGCCCCTATCGCAGCTCATGATATTCCTAATTATATTCCTAACAACTTTATACATGGCTACTGTAAAAACCAACACCAAATATTTGGTAACATCATGTTCTGACTCACCACTTTCACAAAGGAATGCTTCTTGGTGTGCCTGAATGCTAGAAATGCCTTTCTCTGCTTTTTCGATACTTCTCGAGGGGAGGAAGTCCACTAGCATTAATGTTGGCAGCTCGCGGCAGAAACCTGTGCCACCCCCATCCACCCCCCAGCCCCCCCCCCCCCCCCCCCCACCCCCCAGCCAAAACACAAAAACTTTCAAATTGCTCTGCAACCCCTGTGGAGTGTATTCAAGTCAGTAAGAGGTAATCGACAGCCAGTACGATTATTCGAAATAAATTTGAACAACAAAGAAAGTGACAATATTCAGCAGAAATCTAATTTTGTTGTGACATCTGACAATACCGTCGGAATTGCCACTGTCATCAAATTCAATGAGGGTGGGGGAGGGGATGAGTAGCTGGTGTCATATGCCCATAAAAAATAACAGACTCTCAGTGTTCTACATTCGATTTCAGTTTAGGATGCAAAATACCATGAGTCTGTAGAGTCTAATGGGTGTTTGTGTTGGGTGAGGGTTGGGCAGTCGCGTCGGATAGTTTTACGGGTGGAGGAAGAGCCTCAACATCCAAGTTCTGAATAACGGCCACTTTAACTCGTATCGTAGTACAGTTTTGTCAGGTGAAAGTGGCGATCGAAAGAAAAAAGTTAGGTTTTGGATAAAAAATTTTCAGTTGAAACCGGACCAAAAAATTACCAGGTAAAAAAAAAACTGTTTTCGTCTCAAAATTGAACAAAACACATAAAAAACAAAAACAGAAATTTCGGGATTTTGGTCGAAAATGTCTGAGTCCGAACCGGAGTGGTAGATCTTCAGCCATCAGAAGCCAAGTGAAATAAATTCCTATTCCCATGGGGTGGGGTAAGGTTTAAAGAGACCGTGAATGTTGCCATTTCAATCACGGCAGCCTTATATGAGTCAAGAACGCCGAGTATTCTCATGCCAAAAAGAGGGTGTTGAGAGGCCGAGAGTGTACTTTTGGCGAACACCCGAAGCCAAACGCAACAAAATTGTGCTTCCAGACTATGGGGAATCTTTTAACCTATATTCGGGCTACACATTCTCAATCACCGCCACTTTTAACCCACTCCGGTAGTACAGTTTAATTAGGTCAAAGTACCAGTCTGAAGACCGATCTTTCATTTTTTGGTGTCGTGTGAAAAAAAAAAAAAAAAATTTTGTCTCAAAATTGAACAAAACGCATAAAAAACGAAAAAAATTTTCCTATTTTTTGGCCGCCATTTTGGATTAACAAAAAATCGAAACGAAATTCTTTCGAATTTTTTTATAAAGCGGTATTACTGCCTTCAATTTGGATCCCTTTTAGAGGGCTCATTATATTTAAATCACGATATTTCAATCCCAAATGGCCGATTTTCGAGATAACTTTCCGTTTTGTGAAAAATTTTTGCAGAAAACCTAAAAAATGGAAAAAAATACTGATTATATTTGTTTTAGACAAGAGTAATTCTGACAAGTCTGTTAAAAAATTAAGTCGATAGCTTTTTTCCTTCATGAGATATTGGCCTACGAAGCTTTGCGCATTTTTGGGCGTTTTTGCCCAGCAAGAAACATTTTCCCTCAAATACTGATGATTTTATTTATTAGAACTCATGGCCGTCATTGATCGTGCAAAGTTTAAAAAAAATAGAGAAGTGTATTACAGTCATTCCTGTGAAAAGTTCAAGTCAATCGCCCCTTCCAGTCCAAAGATATCGGCTCCCGCATATTTGGGCGGTTTTGGCTGGAAAACATTTTCCGCAATATGCGGATAGTTTTGTTTATCAGAACTAATGAATGTAGACATAATAAAGTAAAAAATAAAAACAAGAAAATTTTTTTCAATTTTTGGTCACAGTGTCCCAAAGCCATGTTTGACTGCTAGCAGAAGCCAAACGAAGAGCAACTCCAATTCCAAAAGACGACAACTGTTTATGTACACTGTGACTTCAACATTTCTAACCTTAGAAGCTTTCAAATCATCCCTGTTGTTGAGTACTCTGACGGCAAAGTAGCCCGGTCGTAACAAAATTTTCCGACTTTTGGTCGAAAATTTTGAAGTCCAAACCGAAAATTTTTCCGGTGCAAAAAAAAATTTTTTTTGTCTCCAAGTGGCCTGAAATGCATAAATAACGGAAAATATAAATTCGATTTTCGGCCGCCATTTTGGATTGTCAGAAATTCGAACCAAATTTTTTTTGATGGTTTTTACAATTCGGTGATACAGTCTTCATTTCTAAACCATTTTAGTTTTGTTCAGCATATCCCTGTCCCGAGATTGAGTTCAAATATGGTCAAAATTTGAATTTTTTTTTCGTTTTGAAAAATATTTTGGCAGAAAGGTGTTAACTACATACATTTTTGTACCATATGCTGATAGAGGGGTGTATTGCCGACATGTCTGAGAAAATTTCAAGTCAATCGCCCTTTCCAGTCCAAAGATATGAGCTGCCGACTATTTTTGTTAAAGGGTTAACAAAAACATTTTCAGAAAAATGGGAAAATGACGTTTAGTTACAACTTATGACCTTTTATGAGTACAGAAACTTTTAAAAAAATCGTCAGAGCGTTTTCGAGAAATAGTGAAAATAAAAGTGTGGAAGAATAATAATAAACAAAAAAAAATAATCAATGCAATAACAAATAGATTTTCCCTTTAGGAAAATCCCCCCCCCCCCCCCCCCCCCAAAAAAAAAAAACTTAAAAAAAAACTAGAGGAAGTGATTGTACCTTCGGAACAATACACAGGATTTTCCTTAGTTGTTTTACTCACTGTTCTACTCAGCAAGTCCTAAGGGAGCTCGATACCAAATAAAAAATTTTGGTCACAGTGTCCCGAAGCCATGTTTGACTGCTAGCATAAGCCAAACGAAGAACAACTCCAATTCCAAAAGACAACAACTGTTCATGTACACTGTGAATTCAACATTTCTAACCTTAGAAGCTTTCAAATCATCCCCATTGTTGAGTACTGTGACGGCAAAGTAGCACGGTTGTAACAAAAATTTCAGACTTTTGGTCCAAACCCAAATTTTTTTTGGTGCGAAAATTTTTTTTTTTTTTGTCTCCAAATGGCCTGAAACGCATAAAAAACGAAAATAAAAACATCATTTCTTGGCCGCCATTTTGGATTTTCCGAAATTCGAATCGAAATTTTTTCGGCGGTTTTCGCAATTCAGTGATACTGTCTTCATTTCTAAGCTATTTTAGATGGTTCTGCATATTTGTGTCTTGAAATTGGCCTCCAAAATGCCCAAATTTCGAATTTTTTTTTGGTTTTGTGAAATGTTTTGGCAGAAAGGTGTTAACCAACTACCATTTTGTGCCCTTGATTAATAGAGAAGTGTATGAACTGCGACAAATCAGCGGCTGGCCAAAGTGTTATTATTACAGTCATTCCTGTGAAAAGTTCAAGTCAGTCGCCCCTTCCAGTCCAAAGATATTGGCTCCCGCACATTTGGGCGGTTTTGGCTGGAAAAACATTTTCCACAATATGCAGAGAGTTGATTTATGAGAACTGATGAATCTAGACATAATAAAGTAAAAAAAAAAAAACAAAAAAACTTTTTCAATTTTTGATCACAGTGTCCCGAAGCTATGTTTGGCTGCTAGCAGAAGCCAAACGAAGAACAACTCCACTTCCAAAAGACGATAACTGTTCATGTACACTGTGAATTCAACATTTCTAACCTTAGAAGCTTTCAAATCATCCCCGTTGTTGAGTACTGTGACGGCAAAGTAGCCCGGTCGTAACAAAAATTTCAGACTTTTGGTCGAAAATTTCAAAGTCCGAACCGGACCGAAAATTTTGAGTGTGAAAAAAAAAAGATTTTCATCTGAAAATTGAATGAAACTCATAAAAAACAAAACAAATTTTTCGATTTTTTGGCCGCCATTTTGGATTAACGAAAAATCGAAACGAAATTCTTTCCATTTTTCTTATAAAGCGGTATTACTGCCTTCAATTTGGATCCCCTTTAGAGGGCTCATTATATTTGAATCTCGATATTTCAATCCAAAATGGCTGATTTTTGAGATAGCTTTCCGTTTTGTGAAAAATTTTGGCAGAAAACACAAAAAATGGAAAAAAAATACCGATTATGTTTGTTTTAGACAAGAGTAATTCTGACAAGTCTGTCAAGAAATTAAGTCGATAGCTTTTTTCCTTCATGAGATATTGGCCTGTAAAGGGTTGGGCGTTTTTGGGCGTTTTGGTGCGTTTTTGCCCAACAAGAAACATTTTGCCCCAACTACTGATGGTTTTATTTGTTAGAACTCATGGCCGTCATTGATAGTTTTTATTTATGAGAAATAATGAATCTAGACATAAGAAAGTAAAAAAAAAAAAAAAAAATTTTTTTCAATTTTTGGTTACAGTGTCCCGAAGCCATGTTTGACTTCTAGCAGAAGCCAAATTAAGAACAACTCCATTTCCAAAAGATGATAACGGTTCATGTACACTGTGACTTCAACATTTCTACCCTTAAAAGCTTTCAAATCGTCCCCCTTGTTGAGTACTGTGACGGCAAAGTAGCCCGGTGGAAACAAAAATTTCCGACTTTTGGTCCAGTGTCCCGAAGCCATGTTTGACTGCTAGCAGAAGCCAAACGAAGAACAACTCCAATTCCAAAGGACGACTGTCATGTACACTGTGAATTCAACATTTCTAACCTTAGAAGCTTTCAAATCATCCCCATTGTTGAGTACTCAGACGGCAAAGTAGCCCGGTCGTAACAAAAATTTCCGACTTTTCGTCAAAAATTTCAGTCTGAAGCAAACCGAAAATTTTCAGTGTAAAAAAAAAAAATATAATTTTTCGTCTCAAAATTGAACGAAATGGATAAAAAATGAAAAATTTTTTTTCGATTTTTTGGCCGCCATTTTGGATTAAAGAAAAATCGAAACGAAATTCTTTCGATTTTTCTTATAAAGCGGTATTACTACCTTCAATTTGGATCCCTTTTAGAGGGCTCATTATATTTAAATCTCGATATTTCAATCCAAAATGGCCGATTTTCGAGATAACTTTCCGTTTTGTGAAAAATTTTGGCAGAAAACACAAAAAATGGAAAAAAATACCGATTATGTTTGTTTTAGACAAGAGTAATTCTGACAAGTCTGTCAAGAAATTAAGTCGATAGCTTTTTTCCTTCATGAGATATTGGCCTGTAAAGGGTTGGGCGTTTTGGTGCGTTTTTGCCCAACAAGAAACATTTTGCCCTAACTACTGATGGTTTTATTTGTTAGAACTCATGGCTGTCATTGATAGTTTTTATTTATGAGAAATAATGAATCTAGACATAATAAAGTAAAAAAAAAAAAAAAAAAAATTTTTTTCAATTTTTGGTCACAGTGTCCCGAAGCCATGTTTGACTTCTAGCAGAAGCCAAATAAAGAACAACTCCATTTCCAAAAGATGATAACGGTTCATGTACACTGTGACTTCAACATTTCTACCCTTAGAAGCTTTCAAATCGTCCCCCTTGTTGAGTACTGTGACGGCAAAGTAGCCTGGTGGAAACAAAAAATTTCCGACTTTTGGTCGAAAATTTCGAAGTCCAAACCGAAATTTTTTCTGGTGCAAAAAAATTTTTTTTTTCGTCTCCAAATGGCCTGAAACGCATAAATAACCGAAAATAAAAATTCGATTTTTCGGCCGCCATTTTGGATTGTCGGAAATTCGAATCGAAATTTTTTCGATGGTTTTTACAATTCGGTGATACAGTCTTCATATCTAAGCCATTTTAGATGGTTCAGCATATCCCTGTCCCGAGATTGAGTTAAAAAATGGTCAAATTTTGAATTTTTTTTCGTTACAAAAAACGTTTTGGTAGAAAGGTGTTAACTAGATACATTTTTGTACCATATGCTGATAGAGGTGTGTATTGCTGACATGTCTGAAAAAATTTCAAGTCATTAGCCCTTTCCAGTCCAAAGATATGAGCTGCCGAATATTTTTGTGTTTTTTGGCATAAAGGGTTAACTAAAACATTTTCATAAAAATGGGAATATGACGATTAGTTACAACTTATGACCCTTTATGAGTACAGAAAGTTTTAAAAAAAATCGTTAAGAGCGTTTTCGAGAAATAGTGAAAATAAAAAGTGTGGAAGAATAATAATAATAAACTAGACTTTATGATTCTGGAGAATCATGACTTTTCCCGATGAGATCCCATGATTTGTCATGACCCCACAGTGTATGATGAATTGCTTTTGACTGTCTCATTGAAGTTCCTTCATTGACTTCATGTAAAAAGGTGAGTATAAAAGTCTCAAATGACTCAGTTTGATAAAAAAAAATTGTTTAGGTAAAAACCATCATTAACGGTGGAGAGGGTTAATATCAATATCGTCGTACAACAAGTTAATGACCGACAAAAGGAGTTATGTTTGTTTGACACATAACCACTGAGTGCTGTATCTATTTGAAAATGGTCCGTTTTATCTCAAATGTATCCAAAATATTGATGTCTGGCAATTTGTTAAGGGTTAACAAGTGCTAACAGGAATATTTATTCATGCAACTTGTAATTTTACACCAAAAACTGTGAATGGCCATTTTTTCTTAAAAATCTACGAGATGTTTTCAGAGAAATCCAGGGAGAACATGAATTTTAAGCTGTTGATGGGTATAATTGTTTATCCAGCCCAAAACGGGTTAAGGGTTGTTTTTTTTAATATGCTTATTACTTATAAAAATAATTCTCAGTGAATTCTACTTCCACTTATGTTGATTTCTCCTCTTAACTTTGGGCGCTGCGGGTATGCAAGCACAGCCCACTTTTTCAACATTTTGATGTTTGAGAACCAGCATAGGGTTAACAAATGTTTACTGGAATATTTTGTACATGCAACTTGTAATTCACACTAAGATCTGAGAATGGCCAATTTTTCTTGAAAATCTATGTGATGTTTTTAGAGAAATCCTCGGATAACATGAATTTTTAACCTTTTGAGGGGTATCACCCTGTAACCAGCTCTAAACGGGTTAATGCTTGGTTTTCTGAATACCTTCATTACTTACAAAAATGATCCTCGGTGAATCCCACTTCCAATGAAGGTGGTTATGTTCATCTCACAGGTACACATTGGGGGTAATGGGTGGCCAAGTACAGCCCATTTTCTCAAACTTTGCTGCCTCTGGAGGGTTAACAAATGCTTACCAGAATCTTTTGTTCATGCAACTTGTAATGTCACTCCAAGACCTGCAAATGGTCAATTTCTCTTGAATACTTACCAGATTCTTTGGAGAAATCCACAGAAAATGGGAATTTTAAGATTTTAAGGGGTACATCTCCTTAACTGGACGAAAATGGGTTAAGACCTCAATTTTTGAATACCCTTACTACTTACTAAAAATTTTCCCTCTCCGTTTTGCGTCCGGTAAAAGAAGTTATGTTTCTCTGCAGCATTCCCATTTGATGTTGTTGGTGTCCAAAAACAGACTATTGTTTTTCGAAATTTTGACATTTAGCAGCCCATGGAGGGTTAAGAAATGCTTATATGAATATTTTATCCATGCAACTGGTAATGTGACTCTAAGACCTATCAACGGCCATTTTCTCTTGAAACCCTACGAGACGTTTGTAAAGAAATTCAGGGAAAACATGATTTTTTAAGCTTTTGATGGGTATTACTATTAACCATCCCAAAAGGGGTTAATGCTTGGTTTTTTGAATACCCTTATTACTAACAAATTTGGTCCTCGGTGAACTCCACTTTCAAAAAAGTAGATTATGTTTATCTCTCGGATATGCATTGGGTGCTGTGCGCGTCTGAAAACAGCCTATTTCAACAAAAATACGATGCTTAGCAGCCTGTAGAGGGTTAATAAATGCTCACCTGAATATTTTGTCCATGCAACTTGTAATGTCACACAATGACCTGCGAATAGTCAATTTTTCCTGAAAACCTACAAGTTGCTTTTAGAGAAATCCACAGAAAATGGGAATTTTAAGCTTTTAAGGGGTATCTCTCTTTAACCATCCAAAATGGGTTAATACTTCGACTTTTGAATATCCTTACCACTATTAAAAATGTTTCCCCATCAATTTTACGTCCGATAAAAAAAGGAACCTTTCTTGGTGGTACACCAAGTGGGTGCTGTTGGCATCCAAAAACAGCCCATTTTATCACAATTTTGACTTTTAGCAGCCCGTGGAGGGTTAACAAATGCTCACCACAGTATTTTGTCCATGCAACTTCTATTGTCACACAAAGGCCTGGGAGTGACAAATTTTTCTTGAAAATCTACAAGACTCATTTAGAGAAATCCATGGAAAATACGAATTTTTTAGCTTTAAGGGGGTATTGATGTTTAACCAGCCCAAAACGGGTTAACGTTTGGTTTTTTGAACACCCTTATTACTGACAAAAATGATCCTCGGTGAATTCCACTCCCAATAAAGGAAGTTATGTTTATCTCTCCTGTATTGTTTGGGTGCAGTGGGGGCCTGAAACCGGCCTATTTCATCAAAATTTTGATGTTTGGCAGCCTGTGGAGGGTTACCATATGCATCGCCTGATATGTCGTGTGTATCAAAGGGCGTGTCACAGATAGGTTTAGCAATGATGAATGCATAAAAAAAATCTACAAGACGTGTTTCGAGAAAGTGCCGATAAACCCCAATTTTGGCAGTTTTTTGCCAATTCTGACGAAATAAGGGTTAAATCGAAAATTCCGCTTCGGTACATTTTTAGATTTTGTGCCCCTCTATGCGTGTGCAAAATTTCGTGAAAATCGGTTCGAAAATGGCTTCTGAATCGTACAGACAAAATGTGTGGGGAAAAAAAAACAAAAAAAAATAGACTTTATGATTCTGGAGAATCATGGCTTTTCCCGATTAGATTCCATGATTTTTCATGACCCCACAGTGTCTGATGAATTGTTGTTAACTGTCTCACTGAAGTTCCCTCATTGATGTTATGAGAAAGGTGAGTAAAGTAGTTTCAAATGACTCGGTTTGGGTTTGATAAAAAAAAAATGTTTAGGTAAAACCCATCATTAATGGTAGAAAGGGTTAATATCAAGATCAATGTTTCCCTATCAGTTTTACGTCCGGTAAAAGAAGTTACGTTTCTCTGTGGCATTTCCATTTGTTGGTGTCCAAAAACAGACTATTTCTTCATTTTCTTTACATTTAGCAGCCCATGGAGGGTTAACAAATGCCTACCAGAATAATTTATCCACGCATCTGGTCATATGACACCAAGACCTATCAACGACCATTTTCTCTTGGAAACCCCACAAAATGTTTGTAAAGAAATCCAGGGAAAACGATTTTTTAAGCTATCGATGGGTATCCGTGTTAACCTCCCCAACAGGGGTTAACGCTTGGTTTTTTTAATACCCTTATTACTTACAAAAATGGTCCTCTGTGAATTCCACTTCCAACAAAGGAGATTATGTTTATCTCTCATGTATACATTGGGTGCTGTGCGTGTCTGAAAACAGCCCCATGTTAACAAAATTACGATGCTTGGCAGCTTGTAGATGGTTAATAAACGCTCATCGGAGTATTTTGTCCATGCAGCTTGTAATGTCACATAAAGACCTACAAAAAGTCAATCTGTTTTGAAACCCTACAAGTTACCGTTAGGGAATTTCACAGAAAATGGGAATTTAAAGCTTTCAAGGGATATCTCGCTTTAGCCTGTCCAAAATGGGTTAAGACGTCGACTTTTGAATACCCTTACTGCTTACAAAAATGTTTCCGTATAAATTGTGCGCTCGATAAAAGGAGGCACTTTTCTTCATGGTGTACCCTTTGGGTGCTGTTGGTGTCCAAAAACAGCCCATTATATCACAATTTCAACAGCCCGGGGAGGGTTAACTAATGCTGACCGGAATATTTTGTTCATGCATCTTGTAATGTCACACCAAGACCTGCAAATAGCCGATTTTTCTTGAAAACCTACAAAATGTTGATAGAGAAATCCACAGAAAACGGGTATTTTAAGATTTTAATGGGTATCTCTATTTAACCAGCCCAAAATGGGTTAAGACGTCAAATTTTGAATACCCTTACCACTTTCAAAAATATTTTCCGATCAATTTTGCGTACGATAAATGAAGGCCCCTTTCTCTCTGGTATACCTTTTGGGTGCTGTTGGCATCTAAAAACAGCCCATTTTATCACAATTTTTACGTTTAGCAGCTCAGGGAGGGTTAACTAATGCTGACCGGAATATTTTATCCATGCAACTTGTAATGTCACACCAAGACCTGAGAGTGACCATTTTTTCTTGAAAATCTACAAGACTCGATTAGAGAAATCCACGGAAAACACGAACTTTTGAGCAATATGGGGGTATTGCTGTTTAACCAGCTCAAAATGGGTTAACGCTTGGTTTTCTGAACACCCTTATTACTGACAAAAATGATCCACGGTGAATTCCACTCCCAATAAAGGAAGTTATGTTTATCTCTCGTGTATTGTTTGGGTGCAGTGGGGGCCTGAAACCGGCCTATTTCATCAAAATTTCGATGTTTGGCAGCCTGTGGAGGGTTACCATATGCATCGCCTGATATGTCATGTGTACCAAAGGGTGTGTCACAGACAGGTCTAGCAATGACGAATGTATAAAAAAAATGTACAAGACATGTTTCGAGAAAGTGCCGATAAACCCCAATTTTGGCAGTTTTTTGCCAATTCTGACGAAGTAAGGGTTAAATCGAAAATTTCGCTTCAGTACATTTTTAGATTTTGTGCCCCTCTATGCGTGTGCAAAATTTCGTGAAAATCGGTTCGAAAATGGCTTCTGAATCGTACAGATAAAAATGTGTGGAAAAAAAAAAAAAAAAAAAAACCCAAAAAACCCCCCCCAAAAAAAAAAAAAAAAAAAATAATAATCCGTAGAAAAACAATAGTCTTTTCCAGAGGGAAAAGCCTAAAAAAATCCCCAAATAACTAGACTTTATGATTCTGGAGAATCATGGCTTTTCCCGATGAGATTCCATGATTTTTCATGACCCCACAGTGTCTATGAATTGTTTTTAACTGTCTCACTGAAGTCCCTTCATTGATGTTATGAGAAAGATGAAGATAGTAATCTCAAATAACAGAGTTTGATAAAAAATTGTTTAGGTAAAAACCATCATTAACGGTGGAGTGGTTTAATGTCAATATCGTCGTCCAACAAGTCAATGACCGACAAAAGGAGTTATGTTTGTTTGACACATACCCACTGAGTGCTGTGTCAATTTAAAAATGTTCCATTTTATCTCAAATGTATCCCAAATATTGATGTCTGGCAGCTTGTAGAGGGTTAACAAGTGCTAACAGGAATATTTATTCATGCATCTTGAAATGTCAAACCAAGAACTGTGAATGGCCATTTTCTCTTTAAAATCTACAAGATGTTTTCAGAGAAATCCAGGGAGAACATAAATTTTAAGCTTTTGATGGGTATCATTGTTTATCCAGCCCAAAACGGGTTAAGTGTTGTTTTTTGAATACTCTTATTACTTCCAAAAATAATTCTCAGTGAATTCTACTACCACTTATTTTGATCTCTCCTCCCAACTTTGGGTGCTGTGGGTACGCAAACACAGCCCATTTTATCAACATTTTGATGTTTGAGAACCTGCATAGGGTTAACAAATGCTTACAGGAATATTTTGTACATGCAACTTGTAATGTCACACTAAGATCTGAGAATGGCCATTTTTTCTTGAAAATCTACGGGATGTTTTTAAAGAAATCCTCAGGTAACACAAATTTTTAACCTTTTGAGGAGTATCTCTCTGTAACCAGCTCTAAAGGGTTAATGCTTGGTTTTGTGAATACCTTCATTACTTACAAAAATGATCAACGGTGAATTCCACTTCCAGTGAAGGAGGTTATGTTTATCTTGTTGGTTCACATGTGGTGTTATGGTTGCCCAAGAACAGCCCATTTTCTTGAAATGTCTATTATTGGCAGCCTCTGGAGGGTTAACAAATGTTTACCGAAACATTTTGTTCATGCTTGCAATGTCACTCGAAGACCTGCGAATGGTCAGTTGTTCTTGAAATTTTTTTTGGAGAAATCCACAGAAAACTGGAATTTTAAACTTTTAAGGGGTATATTTCCTTAACCAGTCAAAAATGGGTTAAGACCTCGATTTTTGAATCCATTTACTACTTACAAAAATGTTTCCCTGTCAGTTTTGAGTCCGGTAAAAGAAGTTACGTTTCTCTGTTGCATTCCCTTTTGATGTTGTTGTTGTTCAAAAACAGACTATTTTTTTCAAAATTTTGACATTTAGCAGTCCATGGAGGGTTAACAAATGCTTACCGGAATAATTTATCCAATCAACTGGTAAAGTGACACCATGACCTATCAATGGCCAATTTCTCTTGAAAACGCTACCAGATGTTTGTAAAGAAATCCAAGGAAAACATAAATTTTTAAGCCTTTGATGGGTATCACTATTAACAACCACAAAAGGGGTTAACGCTTCGTTTTTTGAATAGCCTTATTACTTAGAAAAATGGTCCTCGGTGAATTCCACTTCCAACAAAGGAGTTTATGTGTATTTCTCAGGTACATGTTGGGTGCTGTGTGTGTCTGAAAACAGCCCATTTCAACAAAATTACGATGCTTGGCTGTCTGTAGAGGGTTAATAAATGCTCACCGGAATATTTTGTCCATGCAACTTATAATGTCACACAAAGACCTGCGAGTAGTCAATTTTTCTTGAGAACCTACAGTATGTATTCAGAGAAATCCACAGAAAATGGGAATTTTAAGATTTTAAGGGGTCTCTCTCTCTTTAGCCCGCCCAAAATGGGTTAAGACTTCGACTTTTGAATACCCTTACTACTTACAAAAATGTTTCCATATAGATTGTGCGCTCGATAAAAGAAGGCACTTTTCTTTGTGGCGTACCCATTGGGTGCTGTTGGCGTTCAAAAACAGTCCATTTTATCACAATTTTGACTTTTAGCAGCCCGTGGAGAGTTAACAAATGCTCACCGCAGTATTTTGTCCACGCAACTTCTATTGACACACCAAGGCCCGGGAGTGACAAATTTTTCTTGAAAATCTACAAGACTCGTTTAGAGAAATCCGCAGAAAACATGAATTTTTTAGCTTTATGGGGGTATTGCTGTTTAACCAGCTCAAAATGGGTTAACGCTTGGTTTTCTGAACACCCCTATTACTGACAAAAATGATCCTCGGTGAATTCCACTCCCAATAAAGGAAGTTATGTTTATTTCTTGTGTATTGTTTGGGTTCAGTGGGGGCCTGAAACCGGCCTATTTCATCACAATTTCGATGTTTGGCAGCCTGTGGAGGGTTACCATATGCATCGCCTGATATGTCATGTGTATCAAAGGGTGTGTCACAGACAGGTCTAGCAATGACGAATGTATAAAAAAAATCTACAAGATGTGTTTCTAGAAAGTGCCGATAAACCCCAATTTTGACAGTTTTTTGCCAATTCTGACGAAATAAGGGTTAAATCGAAAATTCCGCTTCGGTACATTATTAGATTTTGTGCCCCTCTATGTGTGCACAAAATTTTGTGAAAATCAGTTGGAAAATGGCTTCTGAATCGTACGGACAAAATGTGTGGACCCCCCCTCCCCCCCCCAAAAAAAAAAAAAAAAAAACTAAAAAAAAACCCCCAAAAATAATAATCCGTAGAAAAACAATAGTCTTTTCCAGAGGGAAAAGCCTAATAATCCGTAGAAAAACAATAGTCTTTTCCAAAGGGTAAAAAAAAAAAAAAAAAAAAAAAAAATAATCATTGCAATAACAAATAGATTTTCCCTTTAGGAAAATCCAAATAATCAATGCAATAACAACTAGACTTTATGATTCTGGAGAATCATGGCTTTTCCCGATTAGATTCCATGATTTTTCTTGACCCCACAGTGTCTGATGAATTGTTTTTAACTGTCTCACTAAAGTTCCTTCATTGATGTTATGAGAAAGGTGAGTATAGTAGTCTCAAATGACTCGGTTTGGGTTTGATAAAAAAATGTTTAGGTAAAACCCATCATTAATGTTAGAATGGGTTAATATCAATATCAATGTTTCCCTATCAGTTTTGCGTCAGGTAAAAGAAGTTACGTTTCTCTGTGGCATTTCCATTTGATGTTGTTGGTGTCCAAAAACAGACTATTTCCTCAATTTTCTTTACATTTAGCAGCCCATGAAGGGTTAACAAATGCCTACCAGAATAATTGATCCATGCAACTGGTCATATGACACCAAGACCTATCAACGGCCATTTTCTCTTGAAAACCCCACAAAATGTTTGTGGAAATCCAGGGAAATCGATTTTTTAAGCTTTTGATGGGTATCCCTGTTAACCTCCCCAACAGGAGTTAACGCTTGCCTTTTTGAATACCTTTATTACTTACAAAAATGGTCCTCTGTGGACTCCACTTCAAACAAAGGAGATTATGTTTATCTCTCATGTATACATTAGGTGCTGTGCGTGTCTGAAAACAGTCCCATGATAACAACATTACGATGCTTGGCAGCTTGTAGATGGTTAAAAAACGCTCACCAGAGTATTTTGTCCATGCAACTTGTGATGTCACATAAAGACCTACGAATAGTCAATTTGTCTTGAAACCCTACAAGTTACCGTTAGGGAAATTCACAGAAAATGGGAATTTAAAGCTTTAGAGGGATATCTCTCTTTAGCCTGCCCAAAATGGGTTAAGACTTCGACTTTTGAATACCCTTACTTACTACTTACAAAAATGTTTCCGTATAAATTGTACACGCGATAAAAGAAGGCACTTTTCTTTGTGGTGTACCCTTTGGGTACTGTTGGTGTGCAAAAACAGCCCATTTTATCGCAATTTTGACCCTCAGCAGCCTGGGGAGGGTTAACTAATGCTGACCGGAATATTTTGTTCATGCGACTTGTAATGTCACACCAAGACCTGCAAATAGTCGATTTTTCTTGAAAACCTACAAGATGTTGTTAGAGAAATCCACAGAAAACGGTTATTTTAAGATTTTAATGGGTATCTCTCTTTAACCAGTCCAAAATGGGTTAAGACGTCAAATTTTGAATACCCTTACCACTTTCAAAAATATTTTCCGATCAATTTTGCGTCCGATAAATGAAGGCCCCTTTCTCTGTGGTATATCGTTTGGGTGCTGTTGGTGTCTAAAAACAGCCCATTTTATCACAATTTTTATGTTTAGCAGCTCGGGGAGGGTTAACTAATGCTGACCGGAATATTTTATCCATGCAACTTGTAATGTCACACCAAGACCTGAGAGTGACCAATTTTTCTTGAAAATCTAAAAGACTCGGTTAGAGAAATCCATGGAAAGCATGAAGTTTTGAGCTTTTTTGGGGTATTGCTGTTTAACCAGCCCAAAACGGGTTAACACTTGGTTTTCTGAACACCCTTATTACTTGCAAAAATGATCCTCGGTGAATTCCACTTCCAATAAAGGAAGTTATGTTTACCTCTCGGGTATCGTTTGGGTGCTGTGGGGGTCTGAAACCGGCCCATTCCATCAAAATTTTGATGTTTGGCAGCCTGTGGAGGGTTACCAAATGCATCGCCTAATATGTCGTGTGTATCAAAGGTTGTGTCATAGGCAGGTCTAGTAATTATGAATATTTAAAAAAAATCCTAAAGACGTGTTTCGAGAAAGTGCCGATAAACCCCAATTTTGGCAGTTTTTTGCCAATTCTGGCGAAATAAGGGTTAAATCGAAAATTCCGCTTAGGTACATTTTTAGATTTTTTGACACTCTATGCGTGTGCCAAATTGTGTGAAAATCGGTTCGAAAATGGCTTCTGAATCGTACGGACAAAAATGTGTGGAAAAAAAAAAAAAAAAAAAAAACCCAAAAAACCCCCCCAAAAAAATAAAAAATAAAAAATAATAATCCGTAGAAAAACAATAGTCTTTTCCAGAGGGAAAAGCCTAAATAGGTTTTCCCTTTAGGAAAATCCAAATAAAAAGTAAACACTCCGTTCCATGTACAGTAGATTGTGGCGAGAGTTTTTGGAGCAGCTATTCGAAATTTTCAGCGTTTGTTCTAGAAGCTCTGCCAAACACGACCACGTCGCTGGAAAATCCAGAAACCCAGCACGTGGCCCGCGGGAACCTTGTGCGCATGCGCATACACTCTTCTCGATTTCGAGAATGACGAGATGCGAAATTCGTGTCGCTCTTCAGGCCATGTGATGCAGCAACTATTCGTGAACGCTGAGTGAAAATTTCATGGAAATCTGCTGAGAATTGGCTGAGAAATAGCGGTTTGAAGAGAGGACCTAATTTTTCGAATTTGGTCTTTTTCAAGCTGGAAGGAGAGAAGACGTGGTGAATGGGCGCAGACTGCCTGACTCATCCCTCTCTGGGGTAGTTCCTCTTAAAACTTACAACTGGGTGTGACTGGTGACGAGTTGGCTGTAAATCAAAGTTGCTTCTTTAAGACCGCCACCCACGGAACCCAATGCAACCTTTAAATCTTTCAGAAACGTCAGAAGTTAAAAGTCAACAGAAATTGGCGGTAAATAGGTTTTTGGCATGCAGGAAAAGATTCTCGAAACTTTGCATATTAAATATCATTAAAATAGCACTTCAGATATACAGGAACTGTGTCCAGACTGCTGAAGGTAGCAACTTGAAATTTTGAGGACTTGTTCTACGAAGCCTGGCCGACATTTTGGCACTGGAATCGAGTGTTTCCACTGCGTGGAAGCACCACGCGTCGCGTGGAAAGAGAGAGTACTATTCGTCCCGACTTTATCAGTTTGGAATGGACTTGGGCAGTGATGTAGACGGCTGTACAGCAGTGATTGAGCATAAAGTGCCAGGTTTCGGTGCCACATTGCTTAACCGGCTCCAAGGTATGATTGTTTGTCTCAATATCGTCCTTCACCACTTGTAGTTTGTACCATTTTCATACATTAATGTAGGCTCTTGTCATTTTAGCAACTTTCGAGCCAGAACGCCGCTAAAGTGGGGAAAGTGCGTGGGGGGGGGGGGGGGGAGGGAGGGTGGAGGGAGGGTGGCTTAGGGTTAGTGTTAGTGGCTGGAGCTGAGGGGGAGGGAGGGGTGACTCTACCAGATACTATATTTAAACCTTAGATAATCGTTAGAATTTGAAGTTATAAGAAATTGGCGGTGAGTATCTTTTTGGCAGGAAAAGATTCTCGAAAATTCTCCAATTAGTCATTACAATTGCACTTCAGACATACACGAGCTGTGTCGAGACCGCTGAAGACAGCGACTTGAAATTTTCAAAACTTGTTCTACGGAGCCTGTCCGATATTATGGCATCCAATGCGAGGGTCCAGACCGCGTGGAAACATCGCCCATCGCGTGGAAAGTGAGAACACTATTCGTCCCGACTCTATCAGTTTGGAATGGACCTAGGCAGTGTTGTAGACGACTGTAGAGCTGCGACTGAACATGAAGTCCCCATTTCTTGTGCCAACTTGCCTAACTGGCTTCAAGGTGTGATTTTGCATCTGTATATCATCGAGACCGCCAGTAGTTTATACCGTTGCCATACGTTAAGGTAACCTTTTTTTCATTTTCGTCAACTTTCGACCCACATTTGAGGGTACCTTCCTTCACCCTCACCTACAGCAAAATCTAGCGACAAGGGGTTTGGGTTTTTTTCCATTTGCTGTTAGGGTATAAAATGAGCTATCAATTGCTGAACCTTATTTAAAAAATCGCTCCTGGGATTCCGACATACAAGCGATTTAAAATAAGGAACGTTTTGGCCCATTTTCTGTTTTTGTTTCCATGCTAACAAACGATTGCCAAACACATTGACAAAAATTCATCGAATACTTTTTGGCCACGGTACATACTATCTACTTCCAAACTTCCAGCTGGCTAGCTTGAATAGTTATTGACATATAGTGCCAAATGCCTTAACTGGGCATTTTTTGGAAAATTAGCCTCGTTCTGAAATGCATGATAATACCTGGAGAAAAAACATTTTTGCCCCAAAATATGCAGACTCCCTTGTTTGAACACTTTTTGTTAATTTCAACCCTATAGACCCTTTGACTGCCAAGTTATTAAGAAAAATGTGCTTAGAAAGTATGTTTTTTTTACAAATCTGAACTTCGGGCCTCGTTTTCACCTTGATCCTGCGACCCTGTAATTTTTTTTTTTGGGTGAAAAATTTTGGCAGAAAACATAAAAAATGGAAAAAATACCGATTATGTTTGTTTTAGACAAGAGTAATTCTGACAAGTCTGTTGACAAATTAAGTCGATAGCTTTTGTCCTTCATCAGATATTGGTCTATGAATGTTTGGGCATTTTGGGCGTTTTTGCCCAACAAGAAACATTTTGCCCCAAATACTGATGGTTTTATTTATTAGGACTCATGGCCATCATTGATAGTTTTTTATTATTTATAAGAACTAATGAATCTAGACATAATAAAGTAAAAAACAAAACACAAGAAAATTTTTTTCAATTTTTGGTCACATTGTCCCGAAGCCATGTTTGCCTGCTAGCAGAAGCCAAACGAAGAACAACTCCAATTCCAAAAGACGATAACTGTTCATGTACACTGTGAATTCAACATTTCTAACCTTAGAAGCTTTCAAATCATCCCTGTTGTTGAGTACTGTGATGGCAAAGTAGCCTGGTCGTAAGAAAAATTTCTGACATTTGGTCGAAAATTTGTCTGAAGCAAACCGAAAATTTTCAGTGTAAAAAAAATTTTTTTTTTTTTCATTTCAAAATTAAACGAAACGCATAAAAAACAAAAATATTTTTTTCGATTTTTTGGCTGCTATTTTGGATTAAAGAAAACTCGAAACGAAATTCTTTCCATTTTTCTTATAAAGCGGTATTACTGCCTTCAATTTGGATCCCTTTTAGAGGGCTCATTATATTTAAATCTCGATATTTCAATCCAAAATGGCCGATTTTTTAGATAACTTTCCGTTTTGTGAAAAATTTTGGCAGAAAACATAAAAAATGGAAAAAAATACTGATTATGTTTGTTTTAGACAAGAGTAATTCTGACAAGTCTGTCGACAAATTAAGTCGATAGCTTTTTTCCTTCATGAGATATTGGACTATGAATGTTTGGGCGTTTTTGCCCAACAAGAAACATTTTGCCCCAAATACTGATGGTTTTATTTATTAGGACTCATGGCCGTCATTGATAGTTTTTATTTATGAGAACTAATGAATCTAGACATAATAAAGTAAAAAAAAACACAAGAAAATTTTTTTCAATTTTTGGTCACAGTGTCCCGAAGCCATATTTGACTGCTAGCAGAAGCCAAACGAAGAACAACTCCAATTCCAAAAGATGATAACTGTTCATGTACACTGCGAATTCAACATTTCTACCCTTAGAAGCTTACAAATCATCCCTGTTGTTGAGTACTGTGACGGCACAGTAGCCCAGCCGTACAAAAAAATTTCCGACTTTTGGTTGAAAATTTCGAAGTCCAAACCGAAAATTTTTCTGGTGCAAAAAATTTTTTTTTTTTTTGTCTCCAAATGGCCTGAAATGCATAAATAACCGAAAATATAAATTCGATTTTTCGGCCGCCATTTTGGATTGTCGGAAATTCGAATCGAAATTTTTTCGATGGTTTTCCCAATTCGGTGATACAGTCTTCATTTCTAAGCCATTTTAGTTGGTTCAGCATATCCCTGTCCCGAGATTGAGTTCAAAACTGGTCAAAATTTGAATTTTTTTTTTGTTTTGAAAAATGTTTTGGCAGAAAGATGTTAACTACATACATTTTTGTCCATAGTCTGATAGAGGTGTGTATTGCTGACATGTATGAGAAAATTTCAAATCAATCGCTCTTTCCAGTCCAAAGATATGGGCTGCCGACTATTTTTGTTAAAGGGTTAACTAAAACATTTTCAGAAAAATGGGAATATGACGTTGGGTTACAACTTATGACCCTTTATGAGTACAGAAACTTTAAAAAAAATCGTTCAAAGCGTTTTCGAGAAATAGTGAAAATAAAAGTGTGGAAGAATTATAATAAAAAAAAAAAAAATCAATGCAATAACAAATAGATTTTCCCTTTAGGAAAATCAAAAAAAAAAAAAATAATAATCATTGCAATAACAACTAGAGGAAGTGATTGTACCTTCGGAATAATACACAGGATTTTCCTTAGTGGTTTTACTCACTGTTCTACTTAGCAAGTCCTAAGGGAGCTTGATACCAAATAAAAATTTGAATTTTTTGTGGTTTCGTGAAATGTTTTGGCAGAAAAGTGTTAACCAACTACCATTTTATGCCCTTGAATAATAGAGAAGTGTATTACAGTCATTCCTGTGAAAAGTTCAAGTCAATCACCCTTTCCAGTTCAAAGATATCAGGTCCCGCATATTTTGGCGGTTTTGGCTGGAAAAACATTTTCCGCAATATGCCGATAGTTTTATTTATGAGAACTAATGAATCTAGACATAATAAAGTAAAAAAAAACACAAGAAATTTTTTTTCAATTTTTGGTCAGTGTCCCGAAGCCATGTTTGACTGCTAGCAGAAGCCAAACGAAGAACAACTCCAATTCCAAAAGATGATAACTGCTCATGTACACTGTGAGTTCAACATTTCTAACCTTAAAAGCTTTCAAATCATCCCTGTTGTTGAGTACTGTGATGGCAAAGTAGCCTGGTTGTAAGAAAAACTTCCGACTTTTGGCCGAAAGTTTCAGTCCGAAGCGGACCGAAAATTTTCAGTGTGAAAAAAAATTTTGTTTTCGTCTCAGAATTGAACGAAACGCATAAAAAAACGGAAATTTTTTTTTCGATTTTTTGGCCGCCATTTTAGATTAACGAAAAATCAAAACAAAATTCTTTCGATTTTTTGGATAAAGCGATATTACTGCCTTCAATTTGGATCCCTTTTAGAGGGCTCATTATATTTAAATCCAAACTGGCCAATTTTCGAGATAGCTTTCCCGTTTTGTGAAAAATTTTGGCAGAAAACATAAAAAATGGAAAAAAATTCTGATTATGTTTGTTTTAGACAAGAGTAATTCTGACAAGTCTGTCGAGAAATTAAATCGATAGCTTTTTTCCTTCATAGGCCTATGAAGCTTTGGGAGTTTTTGGGCATTTTTGCCCAACAAGAAACATTTTGCCCCAACTACTGATGGTTTTATTTATTAGGACTCATGGCCGTCATTGATAGTTTTTATTTATGAGAACTAATGTATCTAGACATAATAAAGTAAAAAAAAAACACAAGAAATTTTTTTTCAATTTTTGGTCACAGTGTCCCAAAGCCATATTTGACTGCTAGCAGAAGCCAAAGGAAGAACAAATCCATTTCCAAAAGATGATAACTGTTGATGTACACTGTGACTTCAACATTTTCTAACCTTAGCCCGGTCGTAACAAAAATTTCCGAAATTTCTAAGTCCAAACCCAAAACTTTTCTGGGGCCAAAAAATTTTTTTTTTTTGTCTCCAAATGGCCTGAAATGCATAAATAACCGAAAATATAAATTCGATTTTTCGGCCGCCATTTTGGATTGTTGGAAATTTGAATTGAAACATTTTGTATCGGTGATACAGTCTTCATTTCTAAGCCATTTTAGATAGTTCAGCATATCCCTGTCCCGAGATTGAGTTAAAAAATGGTCAAATTTTGAATTTTTTTTTCGTTTCGGAAAAATGTTTTTTTTGGCAGAAAGGTGTTAACTACATACATGTTTGTACCATATGGTGATAGAGGGGTGTATTGCTGACATGTCTGCAAAAATTTCAAGTCAATCGCCCTTTCCAGTCCAAAGATATGAGGTGCCGAATATTTTGTGTTTTTTGGCATAAAGGCATTAACTATAAAACATTTTCAGAAAAATGGGAATATGACGAGGGCTTAGAACTTATGACCCTTTATGAGTACAGAAACTTTAAAAAACATCGTTAAGAGCGTTTTCGAGAAATAGTGAAAATAAAAGTGTGGAAGGATAATAATAAAAAAAATAAAAAAAAATAATCAATGCAATAACAAATAGATTTTCCCTTTAGGAAAATCACCCCAAAAAATAATCAATGCAATAACAAATAGATTTTCCCTTTAGGAAAATCCAATAATCAATGCAATAACAAATAGATATTCCCTTTAGGAAAATCGCCCCAAAAAATAATCAATGCAATAACAAATAGATTTTCCCTTTAGGAAAATCCAATAATCAATGCAATAACAAATAGATTTTCCTTTTAGGAAAATCAAAAAAAAAAAAAAAATAATCAATGCAATAACAAATAGATTTTCCCTTTAGGAAAATCCAAATTATTTATTGGTATTTAATACTATTTATAGCTAATTGTGACAACAACATGGAGATAAAATCAAGTTTCATCAATTGTTTACACCCATGTTGTCCAGTTTAGTAGACTTCCACCTCTAGCATTGGTGTCTTGGTCCAATTTTGCCAGTAAAGCAGAACTTCTTCACCATAGCAAACAAGCATTGCTTCACTTCCCGAAGTTAACACGGGGAAATACTGTGAATGTTTTTTATTAGAATAAATGGGTCACGAGCAGACAAATGGGTTGCTTTCTCGTCAGGGAATTCACTTTGGCAATGGAATTATCAAATGGAGTGGCTTGATACTGTTCTGAGTACATAAATAAACGAAACGAACGAATGGGCTGTGTTTACAGCTACTGTGAGAGAGAGAGTGAGCCATCTATTTGATCAGCGACTTTTCGGCCGCGCATGTGACAATTGTTGTGTCTGGTTTGGGTAATTGTTCCCTGTTGAGGTCTCGTTTGCCAGTAAAGGGTCACATCCGGGGTGACCGTATACCCTCGGTGGCCAAATGACTATATTGGACCATAGGTTTATTTTGTGATGGTGTCCCATTTAGTAAATAATGGCTATTACTGGTGATATAACCAAAATAATCTGCTGATGTCTTGATTCGGACCGTGAACAGTCATGTATAATTTAGTTAGAGGTCAAGGTCACACAGCAGTCTGTAATACCCAAACCACACCTGTTTGGGAAATAAGCTGTCTCTATGCAACGTTTTGTAGGGTGCCTCACCTTGCCACGTTTCACTTTTAAGCGATTGTCTAGCACAAAAATCTTGACGGCGGCTATGTGAAAATGGACTTATAACGGATCTTCGCTTGCTCTTTTAGGTGTGTGGGGGGGGGGGGGGGGGGGGGTGGCTGGCTGGTTGGCTGGCTGGGGTTAATGCCTTTTGAATATCACGATATCATAACATTTAAGAGGTCATCGCCACCAATAGGTGGTCTGGGCTCTCCAGCAGCGAGGAAAAAGACAAATAAGTCAACAGATACACGATTTTTGGTCACATAAGGAATTAAAGAGGCTACGTATGGCACATTTCAGAAGGCAAATGAAGCAAAACTTTACTTCCAAAAGATGATAAAAAGTTCAAATGAACTTTGAATTCCTCCTTTTTAATCATAGAAGCTTTTAACTTGTCAACGACATAGGGTATTCTTGTGTCAAAAGAGCAAGAACGGGTCAGATAATGGATCTGAGAAGCTAGTTTTGGCAGCTATCAGGAGTGAAATGAAACAAAATTTTGCTTTCAAAATATGACAAAAAGTTTTAATAGACTGTCAATTCTACCTTTTCAATCAGAGAAACGTTCTATCCCTCGCGGATATTCTTGTGTCGAAAGAGTGGTTCGTGTACACGAAAACTCTTCCTGGTCATTGCATTTGTTCGAGTTGTTGTACTTCTTTTATTATATACAGAGATTGTTTGGACACCCGTTGGTGATGTGATTTCTTTGAAATCATATATCCGTGCCCAAATCATTTCTGGTAAATTGAATCCAATTTGAACTTTGCGTGTAATTGTATGGTACAGTAAACTGTGAAATTCGCCATAATAGTTTTGCGGCTTTTGTCCAGGAATTTTTGAGCTTATGAGAATTTGACTGATGCTTACCGAAAGTCATCAAGCTTAAATTGAGGTGACTGTGATTTAATTTGGTAAGGTTACAGCAAATTCTTTATTATTAACTTCTGTTAAATGACTTGAATACACTCGGCAAGGACCATGGAGCAAATTGAAAGTTCAAACTTTGTGTGTGTGTGGGGGGGTGGGGGGGGGGGGGGGGGTGGATCGCAGGTTTCTGCCACGAAGTGACAGGTGACCAACAGCAGGTGTTGGCTATGTAAGTGGAAGTGGGAGGATGGAGAAACGACCAGAGGACCCACGAAAACCAACAACAACCTTTCAGATATCATGGCAGCATACCCCCCCCCCCCCCCCACACACACACACCAACAAAAACACTAGCAAGGCCCCAATTGAACTTATCAAACGTGTGTGGGAGAACTACAAGCAAACTATCGTATTTGTGGGAACCAGTGCTCGTATTAAAAAACTTGTGCTGTCCGGTGAGACGAGTCCAAGCGACGACCAGTGGAAGTCTATGGAGATTCCTCGTTGGACGACTTGTACTGTCTGGCAGGTCTCTTGACTTAAATCGTTTGGGGGGGGGGGGGGGGGGGCATGCAAGCGCAAGAATACACAGTGTTCGGCGTTACAGAGGGTTCTATCCGCATCAGGTGAAGTATTGAAGCCCAAGATATTCATACCGACACAAAATATTTGTTAAAACATGTTTTGACTCACCATTTTCACACAGGCAACAAACAATTTTGGAAGCGGTTGTCGTATGCCAGAATGCTAGATATGCATTCTAAGGGTGTCCTATTTTAAAACTCTTCTATGGGAACATGCCCCAAGACCCCACTAGCATGGCCAGCTCTTGCTATTGGCCGTCTGTT